>CM046039.1:24748459-25098141 GCA_025215565.1 Flaveria ramosissima | reverse complement strand
AACCTCGGTAATGTGACCGTAGAAGTAGCACGAGAGCATATGGATCTTTTAGCTGCAGTGGTCCATTCATATGATGGACTTGTTGCCGGGAAGATTGGAAACTGCCATCTGGCAGATGAGGACTACGAGCAGGTGGATGAAATGGAGCTTGAGAGGATGGATATAATGTGGGCCTTAGCTAGTGCTGTCCAAAGGGCGAAGAAGTTTGTTAAGAAGACTGGACAGAACTTGGTAGCTACTAAGGATACCACATTTGGCTTTGACAAGAGCAAAGTGACCTGCTTCAACTGTGGAGAGACGGGGCACTTCAAGAGAGAATGTGTCAAGCCAAAGAAGACGGCTAATGGGAACCCGTTCTCGTCCTTTACTCGCCAAGACAAGCAAGCCTCCAGTTCTACTTCATCAAACAAGGATCCAAAAGCCTTGACTGCTCATGATGATGAAGGACAGGATTGGAGTTTTAGGTTTGTCTCACCAGGAGAATCTAACATTGCCAGTGTTGAGGATATTGATGATGATTCTTCGAGTGAAGGTGATCTAGCAGTTGAGATAGCAATGTCACATAGTGAAGAAACAACTGTAGCTGAGGTTAGTTACAAGCCAAAGGAGGAGACTTCCACGTTAGAGACAGAAAAGTCAGAATCACCAAAACCAGAGACATCTGATGCTGCGCTGATGGCTAACTCTTCTGAACCAACTCAGGTAAGTACTACTGACCAAATGTTTAATAATCATGCTTGTTCTGATTGTGATACTTTTAGGAATAGCATAGATGAAAAATTTGCTAGGTTATTAGATCATAATGATAACTTAGTAAAAGATTTACAACTGTGCACTGAGGCTAATAGAGTATTAAAACAAAATGAGCATAGTTACAAAGAAAAGATAGACCTATTGACTAAACAGCTTAGGGAAACTGAAGTAGTTGCCTTTAACCAAGCAAATGACATTAGGTACTATCTAAACTCCCTAGAAGAAACTAAGAAGCAAAAGGCAGTTCTAGAAGTAGAAGTTAATTCATTATAATAGAAACTGCATAGTTGGACTAGTTCTTCACACATAGTTCAACACTTAGCGAGAGAAAGGAATAACGGGGAGGGATTAGGCTACAAAGTGGTTCCACCACCACCTGAGACCTTGATGAACACTAAGTCTAGAACAGTAAATTTTGTTAAATCAGAGAAAACATCAAACGCACAAGAGTCAAAACCTAAAGTGATTGATGTTACTAGAGTGTCACGCACTTCTCCACAAAGAAAGTCTACTCATAAAGTTGATAGCCGGTCATGCTACAACTGTGGAGAATGTGGACACATTGCTTCCTATTGTCCTTTCTATCAGACACCTAGGAAGAAAATTGATCTTCAGGACTCTAGACCTAGGTCTTCTAAGAGGAGTTCTTTGACTCCACCTAGAAGATCTAGTGAACCTAAAGTCCAACCTGTAAGCCAGACGATTGTTTATCATAAACAGGCATTGCACAAATCTGGCTTATGGATAGAGAAGTCATACTGCGTGTCTGATACTGATGACAAGAAGGAACCTGAACTACCCTCACCCTCTAAGGGTCAATGGGTGGAGTTTATGATGTGTGATGCCTCTGGGAAACCCAAGATAGTAAAGGCTTGGGTTCCTAACCTAAACTAATTCATTTACTTTGTATGTGCAGGGTGTTCGATACAGCGCTGAGACTAACACGTGGATTATAGACAGCGGAGCATCCAGGCACATGACAGGAAATAAAGCCCTTTTATCAAACGTCAAACAAATAAAAGGAGGGCATGTTTCCTTTGCAGGAAACAAGGAAGGCTATATCACAGCTCAGGGAGAAGTGGGAAATCAGAAAGTTAAGTTTGATAAGGTGAACTACGTTCAACAACTTCAAAATAACTTAATTTCTGTTTCCCAAATCTGTGATAAAGGATTTAAAGTCATCTTCGACAACAAGAAGTGTTACGTGCTGAAGAAATACTACATGATCCCAGAGGACCAAGTTCTGATGACTGCTTCAAGATATAAAGACCTTTATGTCTTGGATCTGTCAACAGCTGCTACAACGGATCATGAGGTTCAGTGCTTTCTCTCTAAAGCTACTGAGAAGGATTCAATCTCCTGGCATAGGAGAATGGGACACATTAGTCAAAGGAAGATGAATCATTTGATTCAGAAGGATTTAGTGAGAGGAGTAAATGTCAAGAACTTCCAACTTCCTGACTTTTGTGTAGCTTGCAAGAAAGGCAAACAGACAAAGAAGTCTCATAAGGAAAAGAAAGTTCATTCAATAGAACTTCCTCTTGAACTTCTTCACATGGATCTGTTTGGTCCAGTCAGTACAAGGAGTATTGCAGGCGACTTTTACTATTTGGTGGTCACTGATGACTACTCAAGGTTCACTTGGGTAATGTTTCTGAAATCCAAATCAGAAACATTTGAGTCATTCAAGGAATTAGTAACCACACTGGAATCTCTCTACAAGCTAAAAGTTATACAAGTACGCTCAGACAACGGGACAGAATTCAAGAATCAATGGATGGAGGCATACTGCAAGGAAAAGGGAATTGTGCATCAATTCACTTCTACCTACACGCCTCAGATGAATGGTGTTGCTGAGAGAAAGAACAGAAGCTTGATAGAGACTGCTCGGACTATGCTGGCGGACTCGAAACTGCCTATCCAATTCTGGAATTAGGCAGTGGCAAATGCATGTTATACACTGAATCGAGTCCTAATAGTCAAGCGCCACGGAAAGACATGTTATGAGCTACTACAAAGACGCAAACCGAATTTGGAGTATCTTGAACCTTTTGGCACGCCCTGTACACTTCTGAAGAAGATACAAGAAGGCAAATTCAGCGAGAAGGCGGATGAAGGAATCTTTCTAGGATACAACAAACCGAACAAGCGAGTTTACAACAACTCAACGGGTCTTGTAGAAGTGTGGTGTAATGTCGACGTTCAGAGATATACCACACCACCTACAGGCAAAGGACCCGCATACTTCTTCGATTATGATGGATTCTTCAAGTCCTTCAACATCCCTCTCTCTCTCTCGGATGATGAGTTAGCTACTAGGATGATGTATGATATTCTAAATACACCATCTAGCACACAGGGAGAATCATCTACTCAGTCAGGGGGAGTAGTCGATGATAGTGACTCCTCCTCTGAAGATGAAACTGAAGCAGATGACCAGAACAGTCAGGAGGAACAGGTTCCAGTTCCTGAAAGTCCACAGGCATCTACGAGTGATGCACCTTCGACTTCGGAACCTCAAACTCCATCTTCCTCAGATGCAGAACCAAATGTTCATAATCTCGGTTCTGAGGTGATTGTTCCTACTACTCCAGGATCACGGACTAAACGTCTATCATCCCCTTGACAATGTTTTTGGGGACGTCAGATCAGGAGTACAAACCCGAAATCAGTTATACTCAGCTGATTACGCCTCAGATGGATAAAAGGTTACATTCATGATGGTGCTATCGATGTTTTGTCTCGCAGGTTGAGCCAAAATATGTCAGTGAAGCACTAAATGATGAGGCGTGGGTGAGTGCCATGCAAGAAGAACTTCTGCAGTTTAAGAAGTTAGGTGTATGGACTCTGGTTGATAGACCTAAAGGTGCTAAAGTCATTGGCACCAAATGGGTACTAAAATGCAAGAAGGATGACCAAGGAGTCATTATCAGGAACAAAGCTCGAGTGGTGGTTCAAGGTTTTCGCCAAGTCGAGGGGATTGACTATAATGAAGTGTTTGCAACCCTTGGCAAGGATGGAAGCTATTCGTATCTTCCTTGCCTATGCATCGTACATGAAGATTAAAGTCTACCAATTAGATGTGAAGAGTGCATTCCTTCATGGGGAAATCAGGGAACAGTCTATGTAAGTCAACCCGAGGGATTTGAAGATCCTTATCATCGGATGAGTTTTACAAGCTCGACAAAGCTTTATATGGGCTTCATCAAGCTCTTCGAGCTTGGTATGAGAAACTCTCGACTCATCTTGTGGAACACGGCTTTCGCAGGGGAGTCATTGACTGTACACTGTTTATTAAAGAAAAGGATGGCGACCTACTGCTGTTTACAGATATATGTTGATGACATAATCTTCGGGTCAAAGAACGAAGACTTATGCAAAGAGTTTGAAGCAGTGATGAAGAAAGAGTTTGAGATGAGTGCTACGGGGGATAAAAGATCTTTCTCGGGTTACAGGTGGATCAAACACCTAATGGGATCTTTCTACATCAGACCAAGTATGTAGGAGACATTCTCAGTCGCTTTGACATGGAGAATGCTTCTGCTGCTGGGACTCCACTTGCTACGAATCATGATATAGCACCTGATGAGAATGGAGATCTTGTAGATGCCACTATGTACCGAGGAATGATTGGATCCCTCATGTATCTCACTGCCTCAAGACTTGATATTATGTATGCTACATGTCTATGTTCTAGATATCAGGCTAAACTAAGGTCAACCATCTGATCGGGGTCAGAGGATTTTTCGTTATCTGAAGGGTACACCCACACTTGGATTGTGGTATCCTCATGATGATGACTTTGAGCTTACCGCGTATAGTGACTCGGATTACGGGGCTGCAAGATGAACTACAAGTCTACATCAGCGGGGTGTCAATTCTTTGGAGAAAGATTAGTTACCTACCTGGCAGTGTAAGAAGCAGACATCGGTTGCATGTCCCACCTGTGAAGCCGAATATGTTGCTGCTGCAAGTTGCTGTTCACAAATCATCTGGATTCAACAGCAAATGCGGGATTACGGTTTAAATTATATCATCTACTCCTATTTTTGTTGATAACTCTGCTGCAATTGCAGTAACTAAAAATCCGGTTCAACATCCTAAGACCAAACACATTGGTATTAAATACCATTTCATAAGAGATTGCTTTGAAAAGAACTTAATTGATGTGGTTAAAATTAATACTGATTTTCAACGCGCTGACCTCTACACTAAAGCCTTTGATAAACCACGTTTTCAATATTTGCTAGAGGTCAACGGCGTTAAAAAGAAAAGTGAGGTAATTCCTGATGATGATAATGTGTAGTCCGATGTAGTTTAGTTAAAGTTTTATTTTAGTTTATTTGTTTTATTTTCGTCTGTTATACTTAAACTCATGTTATTTTGCTGTTTATTAAAATCCTAAAATAATTAAACCAGAAATGATTTTAGTATTTTAGGGGGAGAATATGTCAGCAAGTTAACATTAAAAAAAATGAGGGAGAAGGAGTAACTAGCTGAAATAAGGTAGATTGTGTCTGTGATACCGATTCAATACTTTTGGAAAATGATAGTACACAGGAACAAATCAAGAGGGACTTTAAAATTTTAAGTTTTAAAAAGATGCAAAAGTTCAAAGTATAAGTCTGTGTAGTCTAAGCAATATAAAAAGGGAAGATGATAGAAAACTGGCAACTCCTAAGGTGACACAAAGAAAATAGACTTAGAGGCTGCTAGACCACAAATGATATGTTGGTAGATTCAACAATATAGACAATTAGACCTGATTGGTGATCTCAAGATCAAACTAAGTTGTTCAACTGACTGTGGGCTTTCATCTTATCACTGGTTAACACAATCAGATATATTCCAATAAGGGGTAATGAGCATTTAAACGCCACAAATGTGTGCGGATGACCATAATTAGAGCAAAGCAAGAAAAAATGAAAGACAAATGCAATAAAGCTAATGACTTATGTTGTTGGTGCATTTTGTGTAAAATAAAATAAGCTGCTCTAACAAGGAGATAGGTTGTGTGCCTCTCTGCTGTGCGATGGCACTGACCTGAGGATAAGCATAACCTATATATTCTAGAATTCATGTTGTTTTGCCGCCTCTCTGCTGTGCGATGGCACTGACCTGAGGACAGGCTTCTCTTTGAAAGCTCTAAGAATAGTCTCTTCTTGTAATAATAACCGTAGACCGCTCAAAAGCTCCTGAGGAATGTTGATTACCATATAAGTGTGGGATCCACAAATGTTAGTTGAAATAATTAAACCTAAATCAGTCACCAGTCTGCGTCAAAAGTCTGTGTATGGATTTAAGTGGACAAACATACTGACAATCATAGTGGCTACATTCTCAAAAGTTCAAATCAATGTGAAAATCTAAGAGTTTTAGTATGATTTCCTTAAGTTGCTAACGACTCTGGATGAACACCGAGAATTTGAGCATCAAAAGTTTTAATAACTAGTCCCAAATGATTTGACTTACCTGTATGATTCCAAAATTGAATTGGTCCAGATATGATCAATCTAAGTTGAAGCTGTCTACTCCCGAACCAAATCCCGTAGATATCAATCTCTGGATTTATCTCTCACAAAAAGCCAAAAATAAGTTTGTTTATGTAATTAGTTTAAGATTTTTAAATTAGTTAGTCGTTTTAAATTTTAATTTTAGTCGTGTGTCGGGCTACATCAGGAAAATCAGAAGGGAATCAACTCACTAAAAGGGTCAAGTCTGAGATGACCATATGTGCTTTGAAAATTTAAAACAGTCACGTCTGAGGTGACAAAGTGCTTAAAAGAGTCACGTCTGAGGTGACTAAAATGGTTAAAAGGATCACGTCTGAGGTGATCAAAATGTTTTCAAGATAAAAATGATCATGTCTGAGATGATCAAAAGCTCACAACGTTAATTTCAATTAATTAAAGGGTTTTAAAAGTAAATTGGTAAAAATGGCAGAAAATTAACTAAGTGTGACCCATTCGCACGATTGGACCATGAGAATGGACCAACCATGCGAATGGCTTCCACTCGTACGAATGGCTCATCAGAATAACCCATTCGACCGATTGGAAGAGGGCGAATGAGTCAGTCGACCGATTGAAACTCATTCGGTCAACTGAACATGCGAATGAAAGGCACGACTGAGCCAGTCGACCGACTGAATCTCAGTCGGTAACTTACAGGCGACTGGTTGGGCCAATCGTACGATTGAGCCTGAGTCGCCCGAATGAACTGGGCGACTGAAGCCAGTCGGCCGACTGAGCCCAGCTTCAGTATTTAAAGGGCTCTGTCGATCGCATTTCACTCATCACTCCAAATCGCCCTTAAATCGCACTCCCTACCCTACCGTTACGCTGCCAAAATTTTATTAGCCCTAGTTTTATCGTTGCTTTTGATTCACTGACGTTCGCCATTGATTATACAAGTAGATTGAAGTCTTGGTTCATTGAAATCAGAAGGATTGAACCCTAATTTGGTGAATGTTCGAACGAAAACAAGAAACAGACAGAACGTAAAATACATGAAACAAAAATACGTGACCTAATAACCACTTATACCATGCAAAATGTTAAAATTAAGGTTAATAGGTTATTAGTAACAAGAATGCGAGTATATTGAACCGGTAGTCCATGTTAAATCACTTGTATTGATCAAGACTCGAACCACAGGCGACTGAACAACTGAGACAGGCGACTGGTCGTCCGGATGAACTTCAATCACACGATTGAATCTTGCGATTGGGTCATTCGGCCGAATGAACCATACGATTGAGCTCAGTCGGACGACTGAACCATTCGCAGACTCAGTCAGCAGACTGAACCCAATCGCATGTCACATTGACCAGAATGAGTCCAGTCGCATGAAAGAACAGACGACTGACTTCAGTCGCATGATTCATTCGCACGAATGAATCAGAATGATTTTCAACTTTACACTTAGAACAGAATTTTTCATGTCTTATGTACTAATTGTTCTATGTCTTGTGTGTTTCAGGAAAATGGCAGAAAGGTGATCCATAAATCCAAAGCACAACACTGTGCTCATTTGGATCACACGACCAGGAACGGGGCCGAGTTTACTGACATTATAGCCTTTCTGAGACGGTCCCGGATTCATAAGGCTATCTCCACGCCTTGCACGCCATATAGATCATTCCATCAGGCTTTCTGGAGAATGCCTCGGTGGACCGCTCCCTTGAGCCGTACTGCATTAGGAGCTCCATATTGGGCCATGATATTGAGATCTCTGCTGCCGACATTCAGAGGGTCCTAGAGTTTGGGGACGACACTGATCATCCGACTAGACTACATCCGTTGACAGTGAGAGGATGCTTCTTGAGGATAAAGTACGCTGGGGACATCAACTCAGGTGTGCTCAACAAGAGCAACCTGAGCCCCCAGTACAAGTACTTAGCACACGTGATCCTCAAGTGTGTTGCATCGAGGAGGGTGGGTTTGACGACCTCTCAGACCAGATCCAAAATGCCTACGTGGCACTGGTTCTGAACCACCCCTTCAGTTTTTCCAGCATGATATTCTCCTACTTGGTGGAGAACTTGGAGGCCAAGGGTATAGAGGGGTTTTGTATGTACCCCAGATTCTTACAGCTCGTCTTCAACGAGAAGCTGCCACAGTTGCCCAAAGAGAGTCATGACGCAGTGGCCTTGGAGATTATGGATGATACTACTCTGGGCAGGATGAGAGTTTACAGGGGGAAGCAGGTAAAGCCCCAAGTGAAGAGACTGATTGGCCACCTGGCCAACGAGAGGTATGTGGCGCCTGGCAGACGCAAATGGCGTCATGATGACACCGACTCCGATGATGAGAGGTTGCTCCTACCAGATATGGATTCTGATGATGATGATATCGGCGACACCGGGGATGATATGCCTGCTCCACATAGAGGCACCGATTCAGATGTTATTCCCCCGGGGTCTGCCACTGCCGGAGAGGTTGCTGAGACGGCCGGTTTCCATCAGGAGTTCGTAGTTGGTGATCAGGAGAGGAGGAGTCGGATGAGGAGCCCCTCACTAGGACTGTGGGAAGCAAAGTTGTTCCCACAGACCACGGGCTTAGGGTGGTTGGTGAACACCCTCGGGACTCCTCAGAGAGAGAGACTGACCCAAGCTATGCTCCGGGTTCAGTTGGCAGAGCTGCAGGGGGAGCATCCACTTCCACCGGGACTAGGAGGAAGAGGATGGCTCAACCCCATGGACTGAAGAAGAAGAAGCGTCGCCTGACCTTCGTTACCACTGCTGCCACTACTTCCACCACCACAGCCACCACTACCACCTCCACTGACATACCACCCATCACCACAGCCACCACATCCACTACTGCTACCACAGCCACCACCTTACCTACCACCACTGTATCCTTCCCATCCACCACCATACCATTCACACCTACATCACCAGCACCTGCTTACCGACCCATATTCACCACTGCTACTACCACCACCACCTCACATCATGTCGGACCTTCAGCCCAGCCATCGCATGTATATGGATCTACTCTACCTCACATCGGGGTAGAGGAGCAGCTGTCGGTGCTTAACCGTATGGTGATGCGCCTGCTAGCTGCAGATGAGGAGAAAGCGGCGCAGATTCGCCAGTTGACCGACCTGACTGCTGCCCAGTCTCAGCAGATAGCAGAGCAGGCTCGGGTGATAGATCAGCAGACCCAGCTAATCGATGCTCAGAGAGTCGAGATGTCCCAACTCCAGGACCAGCAGGCCCAATCAGCCAAACGTATAGAGGAGTTGGAGACTACCAACAAGACGATTATGCTGAGGTTAAATGGGTCAAAGGATGATCCTTTGAAGATAAAGGAGGGTGATGGGGATGATGGAGATGATGACGATGATGAGGATGAGGAGGATGATGAGGATGATGAAGAGACTGAGGAAGAAAGGACAGAAGGTAGAGATGATGATGACGAAGCAGAAGGAGGGGATGCGGCTGCATCGGCCTCTGCTTCTGGTCAAGAACGAAGATCTAAGCATCGACAGGACCAGTCATCTACCATTTCTGCTCCTCCGAGCGACGAGCTCAGGATTCAAGACAAAAGTACAGATTAGATGTCTTATGTGTATTTATTTATTTTGTGTTTGAATCATGTAATGAAAAACAAGTGTCTTGAATGTTTATATATTAAGTTAATATAATTCTGTTTGATTACTTACTAATGGTTATGTGTTGAATGTTTAAATCAAACAGATCCAAACTTTCAAAGGGATGAGTTTGACATTGCTCCCCTTCAACAGGTCAAGACTCAACTAACCATGATTCTTGATCCGCAAGGGATTGTAAGAAGGTCTGTGAGTTATACCCCTGAAGAAGGGGAAATAATTCATGACCTATCTAACGAGCAACTGGCAGAGATGTTCAGACTCAATCCTGATGAAATTGTCAAGGATGCTCCAACAGTTGATTCAACCAGTGATGAAGAACTAAATGACGTTGATGAAGTTGAGGTTGAAGATATTACTGCAGAAGAGTACCCTCAGTACGCTGACAACGAGGGTAATGTGGTCCCCAATCTGGGTGAGTCCCTAGTTAGTGATACGTTTGAGGTACTAGACAAGATGGAGCAGGAAACCGAAAAGACCGAAGGAACAGCCCAAGCCTCAAATGATGACGTAGACATTCGAAAGGCTGAGTGGGCTGCCTGTTTTGAAGAAGTGAGAGCCCAGCGTGCTGCACCAAAGAAAGATGCCTACACCAAGCTCTACAGAGTCAAGAAACACACACACAAGGTGTCAGGCAGGATTATTGCATGGGCTTATTTTGATGACCTTAACGCGTATGCAGTTAAGAGGGAACAGGGCATAGAGTACTTCAGGTTTCCACATGATCTAAAGACTCTACCTGGTTTTGAGCTCAACCAGCTGGCTAAGCTAAAGCTGCTGTATGCTGACCCAAGAAAGATGTCAGGCTGGTTCGAGGCTGCTCTGAAGAAGGAGTACCACACCAGATGGGTTAACTTCAGACCACAACAGCCTACGAGGTACATAAGAAGGTCTGAGGTTGATGCCATTACTGGCAAGCCCAAGATTATGTTGAAGTGGAGTCCTCCGCGCACTATGTCGAGAATCCCTCTCAGGGAAATGCCACAGGACTTCACTCCTCACTTCAAATGGTGGTACTATGATTGGAGAACTGCTGAAGCTGTCATAGTTCTGAATAAAGAGGGCCAAATGGATACTATCAGGGTATTCGACCCGATGTGGCTAACCAACTTGTCTGCTAATGATGTCTATACATTATACAAGTGGCCACTGTTCTATGACACACAAGACATTGTACAAGCCCTCCAGTTCCAAAACGTTATACGACTTTGTTTTGCGTTTGAGATTCACGCAGGAGTCACTAAGGAGGAGAAGTACAAGAAGTATAAGGAGGTTATGCAGAAGACAAGAGATTAGATAGATCTAGGTCCAAGGGGGAGTTTGTTGATGCATGTATATCCCTAGATCATGATTTGAAATGTAATAGATCTTGTCTGTCTGATTATGATGTAATTTGTATTGATTAATGAAATGACATGAATTGTTTGTTACTTGTAATGTTTAATATTTCATTAATGAGTCGTGATGAATTGATTGGGTTTTATGATTGTTTGAATGATTGCACATTATGTTATATTAATTAAAACATTCAAACTTAACTTAATGAAGTTCTCATGCGAATGGCCCATGCGAATGGACTACACGCATGAATAACTTCATACGACTGACTCAATCGCACGACTGAACCAGGAGACTGGATCAGTCGTATGATTGACACATAAGATTGACTCAATCGCACGACTGAACACTCAGTCGTGTGGATGAATCAACCGCATGGTTCAATCGCACGACTGAACCATACTTATGGCCCAGTCGCACGATTGAACAATACTAACCTATAAATAGACCCAATTCGTGGAAAAACGTAAACATTCATCCCATTACGATTCCAGGCGTACCCTAGCCGTCCAGAGACCTCCCAAATCGTTCTCCAAGTTCACAGAACACATTAGATCGATTCCTAATCGATTTCTAACTCGTCGGATTCAATTCTTGATTGATTCTTCGTGTGTTCTCACTGATTGGATCGCCAATCAAATAGGATTCCGCACTATTTGAGTTGGTTTAACACGCTTATCACTAGGTATTTCGTTCAAATACCAGGTCCTAACAGCCCAGTCGTACGATTGAATTCAGGTTTAGTATAAATAGAGGGGGAGTCGGTCGCAGAGACTCATCACTCCAAAATTTGCCCTAATTTGCACGGCTTAGCGTTACTCTGCCCAATTTTCGTTTGATCACTAAAATTCTTTGATTGTTGTGTACTGACTCTCTGCACTGATTCTAAAGGTATATTGCGGTGAAAATCCATCAGTTCTTCATTCAATTTGAGACCAAATCTGGAAAATCGGACCCATTCGAAAAACCAAAACATATTTGGACAAATCACCTAACGAAACTAAGTAACTAATGAAATCAAAGTTGTTAGGTGATAAATTAAAGGATTGCGAGTCTAATGAACCAGAACACGACGTCTAAACTTAAAAATTGGTGAAAACTGAATTTGAATTGAACAGTCAGAAAGTCATGCGAATGGACAGGTTGATGAACTTCAGTCGCATGACTGAGGTGTGTGAATAGTTAAACTGCACGACTGAACCATGCGTATGAGTTCAGTCGCACGACTGGTGTAAACGCATGAGTTTACACACGTATGAGTGTAGTCCCACACTCAGTCGTACGTATGGGGTCATTCGCACGACTGGATCTCAGTCGCACTGCACATTCGCACGACTTGATCTCAGTCGCACAGCCTCATTCGCATGATAGAAAAGAATATTTTCAAGTCCAAGTGATTCAAGATATTTTTAGCCAACGGATACTAATGTTTATATTCATTATGTAACAGATGGCGAGTCGCTGGACCATGAGTACTAAGCACAACATTTGTGCTCATCTGGATCTGACATCCAGAAATGCATCAGACGTTTCTGGCATTATCACATTTCTGAGGAGATCGAGGATTGCTCATGCTATATCTGCTCCATGTACACCGTATCGCTCTATTCAGCAGGCCTTTTGGGAAGGTGCAGTCGTTGACAGATCTTCTGAGCCTCATTGTATCAGGAGTACTATTTTTGGAGAGGCTGTTGAGATCACAGAGGAGGATCTCAGGACTGTGCTGCAGTTTGGGGACGATGCTGACTGTCCCACTAGACTACACCCCCTTACTGTAAGAGGATGTTTCCTATGAGCTAAGTACTCTGGGGACATCAACGCAGGGGTGCTCAACAAGAGCAACCTGTGCCCCCAGCTCAAGTACCTCGCTCATGTGCTGTTGAAGTGCATAGCGTCTAGGAAGGGAGGATTTAATGAGCTGTCGGATCAGATCCAGAACGCATATGTAGCGTTGGTGCTGAACCATCCGTTCAGCTTCTCCAGGATGATCTTCACCTACTTGGTGGAGAACATTGAGGGGAAAAGGAAGGAGGCTTCTGCATGTACCCTCGATTCATGCAGATGATTATTGACCAGAAGCTCCCTTCCTTGCCGAAGGAGAAGGAAGATGTCGTGGTGCTTCAGGTGATGGATGATACCACCTTAGGCAGGATGAAGGTGTATAGGGGGAAGCAGGTGAAACCCCCTGTCAGGCGACTGTTTGGGCATCTGGCCCGTGAGGATTATGTGGCGCCAGCTCGGAGGAAGTGGCGCCACGATGACAGTGAATCGGACGTTGAGCAGATTGCTCTACCCTCCGATGACTCCGACGACGATGATCTTGATGTTGATCAGGGAGGGGATGTCCAGGGTGGACCCGAATCAGTTCCTATTCACCCTGACTTCCAAATGGAAGAGGAGGAGGAGTCAGATGAAGAACCTCTAGTACGAACGGTGGGCAGCAAGGTGGTTGCCACTGAGAGAGGTATTAGGGCGGTTGGTGGACGCCATGGGGAGTCCAGGGATGCTGCAGTTGCTGATACAGATCCATCATATACTCCGAACCCACCCTGCAGCCAAGGGGGAGCATCCTCCTCAAAAGGAACTAGGAAAAAGAGGATGGCTCAGCCTCATGGAATGAAGAGCAAGAGAAGAAGGTTTACCTTGATCACCACCACAGCCACCACCACTACCACATCCTCTACCACTGTCACCACACCACCCACCACTACATATATCCCATCTACCACCATATCTACCACACCCAATCCACCACCACTATCATCTAGACCTAACCTAATCTTCACCACTGCCACCACCACCACCACTAGCCACCAAGCCAGGCCATCATCACATCCCACCCATCTATCTGGATCACCTTTACCTCCCAGTGGGATAGAGGAACAGCTCTAAGCACTCACTGTATGGTGCTGAGGCTGCTGGCAGCCGATGAAGAGAAGACAGCTCAGATTCGTCAGTTGATAGATCTTATAGCTGCACAATCTCAGCAGATTTCTCAGCAGGTTCACCTGATTGAGCAGCAGGCACAACAAATGGCTGCTCAGAGCCAAGAGATTGCACAACTCCAGGAGCATAAAGTCATATCAGCAAAGAAGATTGAGGAGTTGGAGGATGCCAAGAAGACTATCATGCTCAAGCTCAAAGGAACTAAAGATGAGCCTCTGAAGATAAAGGAAAGAGATGGTGATGACGATGATGAGGATGAGGATGAGGATAAAGATGAAGATAGTGATGATGATGAAGGGAATGATGAAGAAAAGACAGAGGAAAGGCAGAATGATGATGATGATGATGAAGGAGGAGATGCAGCTGCATCTGCCTCAGCTCAGGGTCAAGAAAGACGTTCGAAGAGAAATCAAAACCAACGAGCTTCTTCTTCTGCCTCACCTACTGATGAGCCAGCTATTCAGGACAAAAGTAATGATTAGACGCTTATGTATTTGATAGCTTTTGTACTTGAATCATGTATTAAACTTATGTACTTAATGTTTATATAATGTTAATGTGTTACTGATTTGATTATTAACTAATGTTTAATGTGTTACATGTCTAAATCAAGCAGACCCAAATTTTCAAAGGGACGAATATGATGTTGCTCCCCTTCAGCAGGTCAAGACTCAACTGACTATGATTCTTGATCTGCAAGGGATCGTCAGGAGATCAGTGAGTTATACCCCTGAAGAGGGGGAAATAATTCATGATCTTACAAATGAGCAACTGGCTGAAATGTTCAAGCTGAATCCTGATGAGATTATCAAGGATGCTCTAACTTTTGAGTCTACCAGTGATGAAGAGCTGAACGACATTGATGAGATAGAAATCGAGGACGTCACAGCAGAGCATTATCCTGAGTACGCTGACAACGAGGGAAATGTGGTTCCCAATCTGGGTGAATCCCTAGTCAGTGATACATTCGAGATATTGAATCAGATGGAGCAAGAATCTGAGAAGATTGAAGAACAAGCCCAAGCCTCAAACGACGATGTTGATATCAGAAAGGCTGAATGGGCTGCATGCTTCGAGGAAATCCGAGCCCAACGCGCTGCTCCTAAACAGAATGTCTACACCAAGCTCTACAAAGTGAAGAAACATCACAAGGTGTCAGTCAAGATTATTGAGTGGGCACATTTTGAGGATCTTAACGTTTATGCCATAAAGAGAGAGAAGGGTATTGAGTACTTTAGATTCCCACATGATCTAAAGACTCTACCTGGTTTTGAGCTCAACCGGCTGGCTAAATTGAAGCTACTATATGCTGACCCGAGGAAAATGTCAGGCTGGTTTGTGGCTGCCCTGAAGAAAGAGTACCACACCAGGTGGGTAAACTTCAAACCTCAACAACCTACGAGGTATATCAGACATTTTGAAGTTGATTAACTGGTAAGCCCAAGATAGTACTGAAGTGGAATCCCCCAAAAACAATGTCAAGAATCCCTCTCAGGGAAATGCCACAGGACTTCACTCCACACTTTAAATGGTGGTACTATGATTGGAGAACAGGGGAGGCGGTCATAGTTCTGAATAAAGAGGGAAAAATGGAGACCATCAGGGCGTTTGACCCGATGTGGCTCACTAACTTGTCTGCTGATGATGTATACACACTATACAAGTGGCCATTGTTCTATGACACGCAAGATATTGTACAAGTGCTCCAATTCCAAAAGGTGATACGACTCTGCTTTGCGTTTGAGATACACGTAGGAGTCACAAGAGAGGAGAAGTACAAGAAGTATGAAGAGGTGATGCAGAAGGTAAGACATTAGATAGATCTAGGTCCAAGGGGGAGTTTGTTGATACATATGTACCTAGATCCTGATATGAATGTAATATGTCTTGATTGTCTTACACTTATGTAATGGTTGGGTTATTAATGAAATGAGAATGTTTGGTTGTGATTTATAATGTTTAATATATCATTAATGAGTTGATATTGACTAGATTATATAGGTTTGTGATTGTTTGAATTGATACACATAATGTTATATTAATAAATTCATTCAAACTTTGTTAAGTGAAGTTCTCATGCGTCCGACTGAACCATGCGCCCCAACAGTGGTCATGCGTCCGAATGGCCATGCGACTGAGAGTCTGTAACACCCTGTTATTTTTTTTAATGACAAGATATAAAGAATAAAAGAAATAAGGGCAATTAAGTCCAAGTGGAGGGACTAAATGTGTAAAAAGGACTAAATCTTTGAAAAAGTGGGTGTAAAGGTGGCATGGCCGCCCATCACCTTTTCTGCACTCAAAACTTCAGATCTTTTAGAGAGAGAAAGGAGGAGAGCAGAAAACTCTCGGCTTGTAGAAGAAGAAGAAGAAGAAGAAGAAGTGAAGGAATTCAAGGTAAGAATTCGTGGTTTTTACATGTTTATGACGGGTTTTACCCCGGTTATGTGTTATGTGGTTATGGGTTGTGTTTGTGCTCGGGTGTGTGTGTTTTTGGATGTTGTTTCTAGGTGTTTTGAACTCTTTGCAAGCGGGTAAAAAGGAAGAACACCCAAGTTGCACCAGGTGAGTTCTAGACCCCGGTTTTACTTGTTTTTAAACTCTCTTGGGGCTGAAAATGTATTAAAAATGTTTTTACAAAGTTTGTGTATGTTTACCCGGTATGTATTATGCATGATAAATGTTGATTCTTGAATGATTATAGGTTGTTCATGTTTAGAATAGCCATGTTAAGCTTAGAACAAATGGGTTTTATGAATTGGGGGTTGAAAACAAATTAGGAGCATAATATGCAGAAGGTTCATACGCCTAAAAATGACATAGAATAATTGAAGTGTAACCCATGCGCCTAAATAGTAGCCCATGCGCCTAGGATTAACTTAGAAATGTTTTAAGTATAGTCCATGCGCCCGAATGGCCCATGCGTCCGAATGGCCCATGCGCCTGAGTGGCCCATGCGCCTGAGGATTTCATACGCCTAAGTGTCCATGCGACTGAAAGGGGTCATACGCCCCAATAGTACCCATGCGTCCAAATGGCCATGCGACTGAGTAGTCCATGCGCCTGAGTTCCCATGCGCCTAAGTGTTCCATGCGTACCCATACGCCTGAACAGGGTCCATGCGCCTAAATGGTGCCATGCGCCTAAAGCCTTAGAATTTAATGCAGAATGGTTAGGAGTCTGTGCCTTTAGGGTTTTGAACGAGGGTTGACTAGGGTATATTAATGATGGGTTTCATGCATGATAATGATTGATTATAATTGTCTTATAATTATTCCTTATTATTATTATTGCTATTATTATTATTACTTCTAGAATGTGACTTTGCGTGGTATCTTTATTATCGTAACGTAAAGTAAAGTATATTGTAATAATAAAGAGAAAGAGCAATAAAGAAAAGAAGAGGAAGATTAATAAAATGTTAACAAGTCTTGCAAGCTTATAGGAGGTACACGACCGTGTTGTCGTTAGCTCAACTGTGCTGCGGGTTAGCTACCCTTTTATGCACACAGGGCCAGTCTTGGAGATTGGCAGGACCCTTGTAGCGTACCCTGGATGATTGGGTCGGCCTTGTATATAGTACACAGCAGCCTTTCGAGGGATACAGTTCACCCTTTCGAGGGATATAGTTTACCCTTTCGAGGGATATAGATGACCCATCACCCGTTTTCCATCGCGCATATAGTTGGGCTATTGTTCATTGGTCCATACAGACAGTGAAAGATAAAGAATAAAGAAAAGAGAATAAACAAGGCATACAGTCAAGAGAACGAACAATATTTGTTCATATAGTTGGTGTGTGCTCGCATATACAAGAAAGATTTATATTCTAAAATAAAAGAGTATTTTCATATACAACTTACAGAAAGTATTTTATTACTTATAAAACTAGAACTCACTCAGCAACGCTGACTTTTATGCATTTTCAGTTAGCAGGTAAATATTGCTGAGGATGGCAAGAGGGTGAAGCTACTCGGCAGGGAAAGACTGACATCCATTCATAACTATTATTTCTGTTGTTTTGTAATGCAATTAATCAGTTCTTTTGTATTCGATCAAACTATAGTGTATTGCTTAACAACAGGGTTTAATGAAATGAAATGAATGGTTTTTGTTAAAATGATTTCGCTGCTTAAGTTTGCAAAATTTATAATGTTTAATGTATTTAATGCTGTGAATGACCAACTGTGAGGTTTCCGGGATCGGGGCCTTACAAGTTGGTATCAGAGCCAAAGTTTAAGTGAATTGGGTTAAATAAAATTTTCAAAACCTAAACTTTAACTGAAAATGGGACAAATAGAGGGATGTCAGCCCGAGCGTAGCCATCAGGTATGTCTTTTCTTAATGTTAACCGGTATTATGTGCGCATGCTATTTGATTTATGTGTTCTTAGTAGATTTAGATACTGATTAGGTCAGGATAGGAAATGCTTGGGGTATGAAGAGTAAAGTAAGTGGCTAATCACAACTGGCCACTGTAATTAGGGACTTACTATACTTAACATAAACTGAGCTACGACCTTGAATGACCGCATTAGTGTTTGAATCTTATGTGTATAGGTTGCTTGATGTGGCTGCGGTAGATCTTCCAGGAGGTGCGTCTCGGTGGAGGTAACGGTGCTGCTCCGCGACCTAAGAGAGGGAGACCCAGAGCCGAGAAGGTGGTTCATGAGGGACCAGAGACCCCTCATCCGGAGGGTGGCGACGAGAGCGCCAATCTGAGAGCCTCAATAAAGAAGGCTGTGATGGAAGAGGTTCATCAGGTCATGCAGATGATTCTACCGTCTGTGATGACCGAAGTGATCAAGGCATTAAAGGAAGGGGAAAGAAACCGGTCCTCGGGAGGGCGGGAACAACTAGAGCCGGAAACGGTTCTCTCTGATGATGATGAGGAGGAAGAAGAAGAGCCTGCGCCGGGGGAGGCTCGAGGTTGTAACTACGGGGCGTTTAGAGATGCAAGCCCCCTACCTTCGACGGAAATGGCACTGCGGTTGCTGCTCACCGGTGGGTGAGGGAAATGGAGGCCGTTCTCGATATCAGTGAGTGTCGGGAGGATCAGAAGGTGAAATTCGCTACCCACTCCTTTGTAGACTCGGCTTTGTGCTGGTGGGACAACATTGTCCAAGCCGAGGGTAGCAGGGCCATTGGGAGAATACGATGGCCTGAACTAAAGAAGTTAGTGATTGAGGAATTCTGTCCTCACAAAGAGATGGACAAGGTAGAAAGAGGGTTCCTGCAGCTGGAGGCGGGAACGATGACACACCAGCAGTACACCACAAAATTTAACAAAATGGTGCGACTGGTGCCCGATCAAGTGACACCACTGTCACGAAAGATTAAGAGATACATCCAGGGGCTGCAGGCGGATATCCGTAGGCATATGATTGCCGCTCGGCCGAGCACCTTTAGATCGGCAGTTGATTTGGCTGGTAGATTGTATGATGAGCGCGAGGTGGTTGTGGCTGAGGCGAACAAGAAGGGTGGAGGTGATCGTAACTGGAATGGGAAACAGTTTGGACATGGAGGAGCCGCTCCAAACAATAAGGTTGCGAAGGTGGGTGACCAACGTGTGGTCACAACTGGTGCAAAGCGGAAGAAGTGTGGTAAATGTGGAAGGGAGCATACTGGTGAGTGCAGGATGGGGATGAACGTATGCTTCAGGTGTGGCCAGCCAGGCCACATCGCTAGAGACTGCAAGAAGCCGAGGGCGGAGAGCTCGGGAGCGGGGAATAAGAAGCCGGAGGAAGGAGGGCAGAGGGCAAGTGCTAGAGCTTACACGATGACCCGGGAGGAAGCCAGAGCTGATCCCGATGTTGTGTCAGGTACGTTTCTAGTAAATCAAATTTATGCCTCTGTATTATTTGATTCTGGTGCTAGCAGGAGTTTTATTTCCACTACTTTCTGTGCTAAGTACCTATTAGTAGTAGAAAGATTAGTGAACCATTCGATGTAGAAACTGCTATTGGTATGTCCACTAGAATTACTGATGTGATAGAGGACGGTGCCATAGAGTTAGAAGGACATAGGTTCGCTGCTAGGTTGCACGTGATACCCCTAGGTGGATTTGATGTAGTAGTAGGGATGAACTGGTTAGCAACCTATGAAGCAAACATCGTGTTTCGCAAAAAGATGATTCGATTAGTTGCGCCCGACAAGAGTTAGGTTACGATTTATGGAGATCGTGTTACTATGATCCCGAAGGTGATTTCGATGGCGGTGGCGGGAAAGTGCATGAAACGTGGATGTAGTGCCTATCTAGCCTACGTAAAAGATGTGGATACGTCGGTACCACAATTGTCTGAGGTGCCTGTGGTGCGCGACTTCCCAGATGTATTCCCAGAAGACTTACCCGGCGTGCCACCGGACCGCGAGATTGAATTCCAAATTGATTTGATACCCGGTGCTCAACCCGTTGCCAAAGCACCGTATCGGTTAGCTCCGACAGAAATGAAAGAGTTGATGGAGCAGTTGCAAGAGCTGCTCGATAAGGGATTCATTAGACCGAGTATCTCTCCATGGGGTGCTCCGGTATTGTTTGTAAAGAAGAAGGACGGTAGTATGAGGATGTGCATTGACTACCGAGAGCTGAACAAGTTGACGGTAAAGAGCCGATACCCCTTACCGAGAATTGATGATCTGTTTGACCAGCTCCAAGGTGCCAGTTGGTTTTCAAGAATAGATCTACGATCTGGTTACCATCAATTGAAGGTGAAGGAACAAGACATTCCTAAGACAGCTTTTCGTACGCGTTATGGACATTACGAGTTCCTCGTTATGTCTTTTGGTCTAACTAACGCGCCAGCTGCCTTTATGGACTTGATGAATCGAGTGTGCCGGCCAATGTTGGATAGATCAGTGATTGTGTTCATTGATGATATCCTGATCTACTAGAGGAGCGAAGAAGAGCATGTTGGTCACATTCGGGAGGTGTTAATGACCTTAAGAAGGGAGAAGTTGTATGCTAAATTCTCCAAGTGCGCATTCTGGTTGCGCGAAGTTCAATTTTTAGGTCATGTGATAAATCACGAGGGGATTATGGTAGACCCCGCAAAGGTGGGGGCAGTGATGCAATGGAAGTCTCCAAAGACGCCATCCGAGATTCGTAGTTTCTTGGGTTTGGCGGGCTACTACAGAAGATTCATCCAAGACTTTTCCAAGATCGCTTCTCCACTAACCAAGTTGACCCTTAAGGATGTGAAGTTCGTGTGGGGCCAAGAGCAAGAAAAGGCTTTTGAGGAGTTGAAGGCAAGATTGACCCAAGCCCCTAACCTGTCATTACCCGAAGGAAGCGAGGATTTGGTGGTTTATTTAGATGCTTCTTACTCAGGGTTGGGTTGCGTGTTGATGCAGCGAGGTAAGGTGATAGCCTACGCATCCCGACAACTGAAGGTGCATGAGGTTAATTATCCTACTCATGACCTGGAGTTAGCAGCAGTGGTCTTCGCACTAAAGATCTGGAGGCATTACCTATACGGGATGAAGTGCACCATCTTCACTGACCACAAGAGCTTGAAGTACTTCTTCGAGCAGAAGGATCTGAACATGAGGCAGAGGCGATGGTTGGAACTTATAAAGGATTATGAATGTGAAATCCATTACCATCCGGGCAAAGCCAACGTGGTGGCTGATGCCCTTAGCCGAAAAGAGAGGCCCGAGCCGATTCGGGTGAAAGCATATCAACTGATCATGACCTCCGATGTGATGAAGCAAGTCAAAGAGTTTCAAGATGAGGCACTGAAAGAAGATCATCTTAACTCTGAAAGAATGAGAGGTTTAGTTGGGGAATTGGGTGAAAACACACTTGGTGTTAAAACTCGATTTGGACGAGTGTGGATTCCTCGTTTTGGGGATCTACGTGTGAGGATTATGGATGAAGCTCACAAGACTCGATATTCCATTCATCCTGGTGCCACGAAGATGTATCAAGATATGAAGAAAGATTATTGGTGGCCGGGTATGAAAGGGGATGTGGTGGAGTATGTGAGTAAGTGCCTTACATGTTTGCAAGTGAAGGCCGAACATCAGAAGCCGTATGGGAAGATTCAACCTTTGGATATACCGGAATGGAAGTGGAAACACATCACCATGGATTTCATTACAAAGTTGTCGCGTACTCCGAAAGGATACGATGCCATATGGGTGATTGTTGACCGTTTGACGAAGAGTGCCCACTTCCTACCGATCCGCGAGACATATTCATCTGAGAGGTTGGCTGACCTGTTCATCAAGGAGATTGTAGCTCGTCATGGGGTGCCGGTGTCCATCGTGTCTGACCGTGATACCCGGTTTACCTCCAAATTTTGGAAGAAATTCCACGATGCCATGGGGACGAGGCTACATATTAGCACGACTTATCATCCCCAAACTGATGGTCAGTCAGAAAGGACCGTTCAGGCATTAGAAGACATGCTTTGGGCATGTGTGATTGATTTTGGGGGAAGTTGGGACGACCACTTACCGTTAGCTGAATTCTCGTACAATAACAGTTATCATGCCAGTATTGGCATGCCACCATACGAGATGCTATACGGTAGAAAATGTAGGACGCCCGTATGTTGGGGAGACATTGGGAAGAAAGAATTGGGAGGTGTCGAGGTAATCGAGGCTACGACCGAGAAGCTCGAAAAGATTAAAGCCTTCATGAAGGCAGCCAAAGATAGACAAAAGTCGTATGCCGATAAACGACGCAGACCGATCGAATTCCAGGTGAGTGATCGGGTTATGTTGAAGGTCTCACCTTGGAAGGGTATCATACGATTCAGGAAACGAGGTAAGCTAAGCCCGAGATATATAGGCCCATTCCGAATCATTGCTCGAGTTGGAGAGGTGGCCTATAGATTAGAGTTACCAGAAGAGTTAAGTGGAATTCACCCGACATTCCATGTATCTCATCTGAGAAAGTGCTTAGCCAATGAAGACATGATTGTTCCACTGGAAGACATCGAGATAGACGAATGGCTCAATTATGTGGAGCAGCCAGTGGCAATCATTGATAGAAAAGAAAAGAGGCTGAGAAATAAAATGGTTCCTCTTGTGCGTGTACAGTGGAAGCACAGGAAGGGATCTGAATCTACGTGGGAAACTGAGGAGGAGATGAGGCAGCATTATCCTCGTCTGTTTGAGGAATAACAAGTTTCGGGGACGAAACCTATATAAGGGGGGTGGACTTGTAACACCCGGTTATTTTTTTTAAATGACAAGATATAAAGAATAAAAGTAAGAAGGGCAATTAAGTCCAAGTGGAGGGACTAAATGTGTAAAAAGGACTAAATCTTTGAAAAAGTGGGTGTAAAGGTGGCATGGCCGCCCATCACCTTTTCTACACTCAAAACTTCAGATCTTTTAGAGAGAGAAAGGAGGAAAGCAGAAAACTCTCGGCTTGTAGAAGAAGAAGAAGAAGTGAACGAATTCAAGGTAAGAATTCGTGGTTTTTACATGTTTATGACGGGTTTTACCCCGGTTATGTGTTTACATGCTTATGGGTTGTGTTTGTGCTTGGGTGTGTGTGTTTTTGGATGTTGTTTCTAGGTGTTTTGAACTCTTTGCAAGCGGGTAAAAAGGAAGAACACCCAAGTTGCACCAGGTGAGTTCTAGAGCCCGGTTTTACTTGTTTTTAAACTCTCTTGGGGCTGAAAATGTATTAAAAATGTTTTTACAAAGTTTGTGTATGTTTACCCGTATGTATTATGCATGATAAATGTTGATTCTTGAATGCTTATAGGTTGTTCATGTTTAGAATAGCCATGTTAAGCTTAGAACAAATGGGTTTTATGAATTGGGGGTTGAAAACACATTAGGAACATAATATGCAGAAGGTTCATACGCCTGAAAATGCCATAGAATAATTTAAGTGTAACCCATGCGCCTAAATAGTAGCCCATGCGCCTAGGATTAACTTAGAAATGTTTTAAGTATAGTCCATGCGCCCGAATGGCCCATGCGTCCGAATGGCCCATGCGCCTGAGTAGCCCATGCGCCTGAGGATTTCATACGCCTAAGCGTCCATGCGACTGAAAGGGGTCATACGCCCCAATAGTACCCATGCGTCCAAATGGCCATGCGACTGAGTTGTCCATGCGCCTGAGTTCCCATGCGCCTAAGTGTTCCATGCGCCCAAGTACCCATACGTCTGAACAGGGTCCATGCGCCTAAAGCCTTAGAATTTAATGCAGAATGGTTAGGAGTCTGTGCCTTTAGGGTTTTGACCGAGGGTTGACTAGGGTATATTAATGATGGGTTTCATGCATGATAATGATTGATTATAATTGTCTTACAATTATTCCTTATTATTATTATTGCTATTATTATTATTACTTATAGAATGTGACTTTGCGTGGTATCTTTATTATCTTAACGTAAAGTATATTGTAATAATAAAGAGAAAGAGCAATAAAGAAAAGAAGAGGAATATTAATAAAATGTTAACAAGTCTTGCAAGCTTATAGGAGATACACGACCGTGTTGTCGTTAGCTCAACTGTGCTGCGGGTTAGCTGCCCTTTTATGCACACAGGGCCAGTCTTGGAGATTGGCAGGACCCTTGTAGCGTACCCTGGGTGATTGGGTCGGCCTTGTATACAGTACACAGCAGCCTTTCGAGGGATACAGTTCACCCTTTCGAGGGATATAGTTTACCCTTTCCAGGGATATAGATGGCCCATCACCCGTTTTCCATCGCGCATATAGTTGGGGTATTGCTCATTGGTCCATACAGACAGTAAAAGATAAAGAATAAAGAAAAGAGAATAAACAAGGCATACAGTAAAGAGAACAAACAGTATTTGTTCATATAGTTGGTGCGTGCTCGCATATACAGTAAAGAGTTATATTTTAAAAGAAAAGAGTATTTTTATATACAACTTACAGAAAGTATTTTTTTACTTATAAAACTAGAACTCACTCAGCAAGGCTGACTTTTATGCATTTTCAGTTGGCAGGTAAATATTGCTGAGGATGGCACGAGGGTGAAGCTACTCGGCAGGGAAAGACTGACATCCATTCATAACTATTATTTCTGTTGTTTTGTAATGCAATTAAACAGTTCTTTTGTATTCGATCAAACAATAGTGTATTGCTTAACAACAGGGTTTAATGAAATGAAATGAATGGTTTTTGTTAAAATGATTCCGCTGCTTAAGTTTGCAAAATTTATAATGTTTAATGTATTTATTGCTGTGAATGACCAACTGTGAGGTTTCCGAGATCGGGGCCTTACAGAGTCCATGCGCCTGAACAACTTCATGTGACTGACTCAGTCGCACGACTGAACACTCAGTCGTGCGAATGGATCAACCGCATGGCTCAATCGCACGACTGAACCATACTAATGTTTCACTCGCCCGAATAAGCAACCCTAACCTATAAATACCACCTAATTCGTGGAAAAACGTAAGCATTCATTCCAATTCGACTCCAGACGTACCCTAGCCATCCAGAAGCCTCTAAGTTCATACTCCAAGTTCATAGAACGCTGTAGATCGATTCCTAATCGATTCTTGACGTTAGATTCAATACGTTATTGTTTCTACGTGCGTTCTCACTGATGGATCGCCAATCAAATAGGATTCCGCACTATTTGGTTTGGTTAACACGTTAATCAGTTGGTGTTTTGTTCAAATACCAGATCCTAACATTTACTTTTATCATTTTTAAACTATTGTAATTATTTATTTTGTATACTTACATTTTACTTACTCTTTGCTCATTTATTTGTGATTTACTTATGTTTTTTATCCGTATAAGGATTATTGATCCATCATTTTCACAAACATAAATTAACTTTTTTAAAAATTTCCTGTAGTCTCTTTTTATTTTTGCGACCGAAACTATTATTTTAATAAAATTTGTTTTAAATTTCTATGATTAATACGATCAACTTATTTTATTGATCCATTGAAAAATTTTGCTCACTCTTTCTTGTAAATGTAGTAATTTTATTTCCATAGTTTAAGTTCTTGATGCTAATTTTATTCAACAATAGTTAGTTTTGGAGTTTTAATTTTTGTAATATTTTCTTAAAGTATGCTATCATTTTAACGACAAATGAAAATTAAACAACTCATTTTTAAATTACACAAACGAAGACATAAATGTGCTAAAAATAAAATTACATAAAAAAATCAAATAACACAAACTAAGAATTAAACGTATGATTATAGATGTTATTACTTGGTAAATTAAGGGCTCCAAGAAGCATATTCATGTGTCGAGTTGTCATTAATGGATCGAAATGAGTATTATAAACGTTATTAAAATATATTATCACATTGATATGCCATTTAGGGTTTTTTTAATTGAAGATGAATGAGTTGAATAATACATTATGGTATTTATGGGATTTTTTTTCGATATATCCGTTAAAAAGATAATTTTTTTAAAAATATGATTTAATTAATTAAAACTATTTAATTCAGAGTTAAAATATTTTAATAAAATTAATGGTAATTTATGTGTTACATATATATACATATATATATATATATATATATATATATATATATATATATATATATATATATATATATATATATATATATATATATATATATATATATATATAGCGTCAATGCAACAGTATCACAATGAGAATAGACTTAGAACACTTAAGAAGTCAAATAGGGAACCAGCTTATGATGATACTAAGAACACAAGTAAGAAGATAGGACAAGAATGATATATATTGTTGTCAAGTTCTTTTATAAGTGTTACGAAGTATAAATCTAAAGATAAGTACTTGAGATACTTTATACTACACCCTACAGTCGGCCATACTTTGATGACTAACTGAAAACACTAATCTAGACAACAAGATCAATGTAGAGTAAAAAACCAGATTGTCTTTTGACTTGTGACTATGACATACCATAGCTCACATCCTTATCTATTTTAAAAAGGATAAAAGTACAAAAGTAGAAAGTTATAGACAAAAGACATTAATCTAGAGTTTGACAAAAGTATGGACTTTTCACCACCTTATATAAGTTTGTGAGACTTCAGAGGTGGTAGCAAAAAGTGGTTCAGCTTTTGTCAAAAGGTGATTCAGAAAAAGCATGTCTTCTCAGTCTTTAGAAGAAATCAGTCTTTGGCTTCAGAAGACTTCAAATTTGGCTTCGAAAGATTTGGTCTTTGATTCGGAAGAATTGATACTTAGCATTATTCACCGAGTTGTACAAAATCTTTCAAAGTAACTTTTTTATACTTCATGTGCATACTGTGAGCTCTTTGGTTGTTTTATGGTTGCATCAGCCTCTAAATGTATTCTTTACAAACTCCACCTAGGCTGATGCTACAAAAACAGAAGAGACCTTTGAGTCTTGATCTTTATCTATTGACAGTACTCAGCAGGATCAAGACCATTCCTTTCATCATCAGTTGGTAAGTATCCCTCGGACTCTCAAAGTATCTCCTCATGTCATAGAGATCATGTAGAGGAAGGTCAAGAATGTTTTGCTAGAAGTAGATGTCTTGACTTGCTTGATCTCTAGTGACATACCATCTGTATGGATTAGTAGCAAACATCCAATACAAGATGAGTACCTCAACAACAAGAGCCTCTACAATAAGTGGACTTTATGAAGCAGCCACTTCTTGAGCACCCTCAAGATGTTCAGACCCATCTTGAGGTGCAGAGGTGGATTCCTTGGACTTCTTCTTCTTCTTGTCCCTTCTTGTGGCCATCCTTTTCCTCTTTTTGTATTTTAACTAAGGACACTAGCCTGCAATACCAGATTGTTCTTGTTTGTCTCCCTCGGTTGGGTCTTTCTCCTTTACAGGTTAAGAAGTAGAAGGTTCATGACCCTACTGTGGATCAAAAGATGAGGTTGGCTATGATGCAGCACTAGGTCCAGGTTGTGTTGTCTCTTATGGTTCAACCTTGACCTCATTTTTAGGTGCAACTTGACTTGGTAGAGAATGCATGTCAACAAGCACACCCCTTTTGATCTTCTACTTGATCACTCTAATGTGCTCATTCATGGTGGATCAAGACATTGGACCAAGTCTCCTTCCGTTGAATGCAAACAACTTCAAGATGCTCACCATCTTCTGTCTATCAGTAGAAGTGAGAGCCTCTTCTAGAGAAGTGTGAATGGGTTGGGTTTCTGTGGTTGAGGTCTTAAGAATGTAATCACTTGTATAAGTGAGAGCCTCTTTTATATGGACTTCCTGAACAGGTTCAGGGAGGCCCATCTCAGTTGGGGTGTAGATGATGTGGGCTAGATATAGGTGTGTTAGGAGCACTCATCTCTACTTGAGCAGGGGTGGAGAAGAGAGACTTATGGTACTCACTGAATCTCATATATTTATCATCATAGAATCAAGGTGTGGGATTGGTTGGTTGAGATCTAAAGGCTGGGGATGGTAACTTTCCCCTAAAGGTTGATCAATAGAGTTGATACTCTGAGTGAAGGCTTAAGACTTGTGTTGTGGGCTCATCGGGCTGACCATGAGGAACCTCAGTACTAATCGTAGAAGTGATGGGAGTGGTCTGCGCCTCAAGATAAGTGAGAGCTCTAGTGTCACACTTTTTCCTGTATGGGTGAGTGTATGAAGGCCTGCAAATCCTGAGTAGTTTGAGCAGGGGTTCGTTTGAATCTTCTTGAGTAGGTGAGGGTGATTTGTGTTTGTATGGGTGGTGCAGATGTAGAAGGTGTGGGTTCAACATTGGCTTGTGTTGCCAGGTTTCCACCTTGAGCAATGAGCTCTAACATTTTTGGGACCATGCCTAATTCTACCCCTGAGAAGCCCACAGTGGACTTTCTCATTGTCTTAAAGTTATCAGGCTTCATATGTCCCAATTTAAGAGTGTTACCTATTCCCCTTAACTGTGAGCCCAGTTCACACTTAAGAATGTGTTGAACATATCTAGGGAACATGCAATTATCTAAGTAGTCCAAGTTTGCAAGCAGATTTGTATAAACAAATTAAGTGTACCTGAACTTGACCCCTTGAATCGTTTCATGGACTATGTAAGGAAGATCCTTAAGAATTCTATCCCAGCCTCCATGCTTGTTGGATAGAAAGTGGACGATCAAATGGAGGAGATACTTCCATTGGGAGGAGACCTTTGCTTTCTTGAAGGTTCTTATTGAGTAGTCCCCTTTATAGCCCATCTGCTAGAATGAGTTGTTCGTATTAGATTTGGGGAAGGGCAATTCTCCTTCTCTATCATTCAGCCTCAGATGAGATTTGATGGTGGGTGAAGTGATGAAAATTGTTCTCACTTGTACTGTGGAAGACAATGCTTTCTCACCATCCAAGATGACCTTCTGGAAGGTCCTCCAGAACTCTAATAACAGATCTTCATACAATGGAGGGTCGATTGTTAGTGCAGTGAGGTAGTTAGAGTGAGACAAAAAGCGACAATCATCTAAGAAGCATGTATCGTTCTCAGATGATAACAGAGCAACTTGGTTGTGTTGCTTGTGTAGTTGCATGGAGAAATCTGGTAGGTTTCTAGGATTAGGATTGGCCATTTTCGAGTCGCTTTGATGTGAAGAAAGGTATGAAGAAAAACGATTTGTGAGTTAATTTAGGTTATGAACTTTTGCAGATGAAGAAGAAAGTGAAAGAGAGGAATCGTTAAAGGTATATTTATATAAATTAGATTTGAGATAAAGTTAATGCAAAATGATAAACTTTAAAATACGGATGACAGTCCCACCTTTCAAAAAAAATGACCAAGAGGTAGTTTTCTTGGAAGTTGAAAATATTCCGAAGGTAATTTGTATTTGAAAGTTTTGATAAAAACTTCCGAAGCCAATTTGACTTCGAAAGATATTCCTTAGATTGATGAAAAATTTGCTTCTGAAGAAAAATACTCAGAGAGTTTTTACTTCAGAGATGTATTTGGTTTCAGAAGATATTATATCTCAGAAGTTTTATTCAAGAGTGAATAAAGCTTCCGAGGCTTAACTGGTTTTAGAAGAAAATTGTCCTTTAAAACCTATAAGTAATTAGAAGCATATTTAAACTTCAGAAGATATAGTAAAATTTCCTCCGAAGGTAAATGTCTAAGACATAGTTATTAGATTTGAAGGCATAATGTTCTTCCGAATACAAATTAATGTCTTTCGAGAGAAAATATATCTTAAATTCTCAGAATTCTAAGGAATATCATTTTGAAAAATTTCTTCCAAAGTAAACTGGGTTTATATAGGTATTGATATACACAACTTAAGACACACATATTTAAAAGGAATCTTGAGTTTACTTTAAGAAAATCTACTCAAAGTTAATCATCTTAATAACTGATACAAGATACTTAAATCTCTGCTCATCAAAATCTTTGATGACCAAATCAGCATATTTTTTATTTCTGTTAACTTTGACTAGTTTTATTAATCTTTTTTCAAAATTATCTCTAATCAAATGATACCGGATGTTGATATGCTTTGTCTTGGAGTGATGCACATGATTCTCTATAATAGAGATAACACTGTTGTTGTCTATATGGATGGAAGTGTGACATCTGGTAATTTTCCGTTATTAAACTCCGTTAAATCTGTTAAGTCTTGCATACACGTGTCGTGAACACACATTAGTTGTCGTTGAATGTTGGTGACTTAATAACAATGATATCTGGTAAACAAAAAATAATCTAATTAATAATGTTGATTATTAGTTCATGGTTATGTCATTTATAAATTTTTAATACTATTTGTGAATTTTACTTGATAACGTGACTACGTATAATATATATATTTCATGTGTTTTGTGATTAGTTGAAAATGTATATGATTATTATTATTATTGATTAATAATGTTTGTATTTTGTAGTTAAAACCTTTTAAAAAGTGTTAAAAAGATTAGTTTTTATTTAATATAAACAATGGGGTTTACTTTGTAATTATCCTAAAACTAAACATTACAAAAATTAACAAAACCCTAGCCCCCAAACCCACCAATTCGGCCGCACCCCCTCCCAAACACTCTCACCTTGCGATATTGATCAAGAACAAGCATCAACATTCGAATTTGATTTGGTTCAAGTGTTACAAGTTGTTTTCAAGTGCTAATCACCATCTAAACACACCTAAAGGTTAGATTTTATCATGGTTTTTCATATTTTTTGATTCTTGATGAACCCTAATTCGAATTGTGCATGAAAAGTTGGAATTGGTGATTGTTAGATGATGATGTGTTGTTAATTACGAGGTATGAATGTTAGATTATGATGATTATGCAAGAAATCCATAATTTGATCATGAATTTCACATATTTCTTTAAGAGGAAACTTTTTCTTCTTGGAATTCATATTTTGATGATTATATGATGTAAGATACATTGTTTGGATGTTGGTTTACATGGATTAGCAAGAAAAATCATGAAATCTAGTGATTGTTTATAGCTTACTATAAGTAGAAACTATTAAGTATGATGTTTGGGAATTATGATGAATTGATGAAGATTATCACGGTTAGATGAATGCTATGAACTTAATTAGGTATGAAGTTGATGAATTTATGAATGAATTAGATGTTAGATTGATTTTGGGTGTTACTTTCCCAAAAAGGGAAACTTTATTTTTGAGGAACGTTGGATATGGTGAATTTGGCATGTTCATGATGTTAGGATTATGTTAGAATGTTTGTTGATGATGTCTAATATGGTAGAATGTGTTAATTGAGTTGTATGGATGCTTGGTTGATCATTTAGAAAATTGGGTTCTTTGGTTATACATGATGATGGATAATGTTAGGAGGTTATAGAACCATGTTTGGGATTGTGATAACTCATTGTTATGTATGTTGGTTGTTATGAATCCTATTGATTAATCTAATTTTGATTGTTATAGACACGTGGAGTCTGAGGCCCCTACTTAGTAGGATTAGTAGGGTTTAGGATGTGAAGTCATTAGTGGCTTCACATGGCATGTAGTGCATGGTTATACTCCATGTATGAATTATTAGTTGTGATGTATTTATATTTGTGTTGAGCATGTTGATTGTTTGAGATTCGCATGAGTTGTATAATAATCTATGGTAGCATGATTATCTTGATAGAACAAGAAGTTGATGATGTGATATACATGAATAGTTTGTATGATAATTATGTATGATAAGTTGATACGCTTGATTAAACAAGACTTCAATTAATTTGTCACCAACGGGTCAAATGGGTCAACTAGGTTAAATGAGTCTTGTTTTCCAAAACTTTGGGTCAATGTGTTTAGTGAGCACCTAGGGTTGTTAAGCTTTCTTTGTACATGTACTTATGTACTTGCGTGTTCTAGGTAACCTTTGAAGGGTTGTCTTTCCATCCGTTGTTAGCTTTTGTTATCATTCATTTGAGCATCAGGTGAGTTCATGCCCCACACTTTTATACACTCTCTTTTGGGGGAGATAGCATACTCGTTTGTAAATGCTTCATTATTATTGTTGGTTGTGTATAGTGTAACATAGTGTGTTATACGTTGAAAGTCCTCACACCTTCAGATCGTTAATAATGGTAACTAGCGGGAAATCTTGGGTAGTACTACTGGGTTGACAAGCCCCACCTGTGCGACTCGAGGTCAAATGGGTGAAATATTGTCCTAAACACAAGCATCGTCACGACCTGGTAAGTCGTGACGGGAGGCAACAAACGCAGGACAGTTAACTTCGATCGCGAAATCAGTATAGTTATTACTTATGAATATAGACTAGCTATCTATTTTAATGCACTTCTTATGTTATACAATTTTTATTGTTTTTGTTAAATGCAAACTCTTAAACTCACCAACCATTGTGTTGACGCTTTTAGTATGCTGTTCTCAGGTCGTTAACTCGGGTTGCCAATAGGAGCACATCAGGGGCCCTGCATGCATTCTAAGACTTTATATTAGAATATGATACTTGGTTTTTAATTTTGAGTTTTAAATATTGGGTTGGCGCGTGTTTTGCCAAATTGCATTTTATATACTTTGGTTTTGTCTTATTTATAAAACGCTTCCGCATAGTTTTAAGGGTTGGACTTTGAATGGTTTTATTTTAAATGTGACATATAGTGTCGTTCTGAGTAACTAATGACTGTGATCCTGGTATGTTCACTCGCCTCGTGGTAAAACCCCGCACGTGGATTTTGAGGGTGTGACAAGGAGTCTCTTTGAAGTTGAATACATAGTCTAGCATCTGATTCTCAATCCAAAGTACTTAAGCACATCAGCCTGCAGTAGCAATGTATTCAGCTTTAGTAGTTGATGCAGACACACAGGATTGTTTCTTGCATTGCCATGAGACTATCCTTGCATCAAGGAATTGACATACCCTTGATGTAGACTTTGTATTCATGTTGTAGCCACCATAGTCACTATCTGCATAGGCATACAGATTGAAGTTAGAATTCTTTGGATACCAAAGGCCTAATTGGGGAGTACCTTTGAGATATCTAAGGATCCTCTTGACAGCAACTAGGTATGACATTTTGGGGTTGGCTTGATATCTTGCATATATGCATGTAGCAAACATGATATCAGGCCTACTGGCTATGAGATACATAAGAGACCCAATTAGGCTTGTAGATATGTTCATCAACACACTCCCCCTCAATATCAGGTTCTACGGAGTGGTTTCTTGCTATGGGTGTCTTTGCAACCTTACACTCGATGAAATGAAATATGTTAAGTATGTCTTGTACATACTTTGATTGATTTATGAACATGATATTGTCAGCTTGCTTCACTTGAATTCCTAGATAGAAATTAAGTTCTCCCATGGCACTCATTTCAAATCTATTCTTCCTAACCTTCTTAAAGTCTCTGTAGAGTTTTGGATTATTTGACCCAAAGATAATGTCATCTACATAAACTTGAACCAGCATCAAATCATTCCCTCTTCTTTTGATAAAGAGTGTTATATTAATAGTACCCCTCTTGTAGCCATGCTGACGAAGGTATTGTGATAGTGTCTGATACCACTTTCTTGGAGCTTGATTCAGTCCATAGAGAGCTTTGTTAAGCTCTATCACGTAACCATGGATCTGCTACTGTGACATCCGTCACTTTAAGGTCCGTCAATTAACGTGTTTGTCCGTCATCTAATCTATATTTGGTCATTCCTCATCTTTATCTGACTCATTATGTGGATATCATGTGTGCAATATTATCGTTGTGTGTGCATTCGTTAAAAATCGTGTGTGAACCTTAAAAAGACCTTTAAAACTTTCATTTTTGAAAACGCTAAATATACCATTTTATAAATATAATAAATGCTTTAATATAACCATTTCTTAAGTCATAATAACATTAAATGAACTTTTACAATTAATATAAAACACCTAACGAAGTCGTTTTTCAACCGAACAAAATTTGGGAAAACTCGGGGGTTAAGTGCAGGGACTAAACTTGTAATTTTGTAAACTTGGGCTGGGTATAAATACCCCCTTACCAGCCCTAATCTCCATTTCACCATCTTCTTCATCTTCATCTTCTTCACACACCAAAATCTCCATTTTAGCACCAAATCCAACCCGAGAGGTATTGTTTTCTTCGTCTTGACACCGTCTACAGCCTAGACTACCCCTTTCTAGCAGGTAGTTGTCTTTGGTTGTCCGTTTTCTAGCCTTTTCACGGCTGTCCAAACTAGGTTTCGGGTGTTCGGGTTCAACCCGAACATACAAGGTCGTATGGGTGCGTGTGCGGTCTCTTTGCTTGTGTTTTATACTTGTGTATGTTTGTTGAGTGTTTCTGGAGGTCCTTGTGGTGTAAAACCCGTGTTTAGAGTAGCTCGGGGGCTGCTCATCCCGACCACAGTCGCGATTCTGCAGATCAGGCGACTGGGTCATCCATGCGATTGAGCCGTGCGACTGAGTGGGTCGTGCGACTGGATCATGCGTCTGAGTCAATCGCGCGACTGAGTTGTGCGACTAGGCATGTCGTGCGACTGAGTTGTGCGACTGAGTGTCTGTGTGCGATTGAGTCATGCGTGCGATTGAGTGTATGCGAATGAGTCATGCGATTGAGTGTTTGTGTGCGATTGAGTCAGGTGACCGACTGAATGTGTGCGAATGAATGTGATTCGCACGACTGGAGTCCAATCGCACGAATGAAGGTTCAGTCGTACGAAAGTAGCTAATTCGCACGATTGAAGGTTGATTCGTGCGCATGGAAGTTGAGTCGTGCGATTGGGTGTTGTGTGGTACGACTGAAGGCCAATCATACGAATGAAGGCTCAATCGTACGAATGAAGCTGATTCGCACGATTGAGGGTTCATTCGCACGAATGGAGGTTGAGTCGTACGTCTGACCTTGTTATGCGACTGAATTTGTTGTGTTTGACCCCTTGTGCGTGGTGTGAGTATGTCGTGTGGTGTCGAGGTAACACTAACACAATAATGCCATTGTTTGGCCACAAATATTAAAGTCAACGCGAGAAAGGGCACAGAAACTATTTTGAACAAATTTAACTAACGCTTTACAACGACCAAATTGACTTATAACTATTGACACTTATTCAATACTTCTTCAATAAACAACGATACTTATATTTAAACATCATCATTAGTCGCGACAATGTCTTGTACTTGAATCTACATAGGGTCTAGTACGTGTGTCAGTCTGTGTGTGTTGTGCGTGACCCATCCGATACGACCCGAACCGACCCATCATTATTGCGCGCTTATACATATATCATATCATTAATGCTATACAATAACTGTCAATAGGTGTTTGACTGTTTATTTGCATTCAACATTTGGGATACATCGCTCATACATACTTACCACCTAACAAGTGAGTTTCGTGGCCCCTTTTTACGCTTATACAATATTTCAATCTTTTACAATTGGGGGAAAAGTATGCTTACACAATTTTTATGCTGTACAACTTACATACGTTTTACATACAAGGAATCAACGTGATACTGTGTTGCAAGTACTATTTGATACATGCTTGGGTCTGCTGTGTGGTTCTATCTTTGCAACTATTTAATTCCAGTGTGGGAACCGACGGTTAGGTATTGGTAGTACTACTGGGTTGACACCCCCACCCTCGTTCGATGGTATACTAGTTGGTACCATCAGTGGCCAGGAACGGGCCCTTGGGTGAATATATGCCGATAATTTCTTTGTGTACGTCGTTAGGTTTGGTTGCAAAGCTCATGTCATGTGATATTTACTTGTGTAATAACTGTATTCACGGTATTCCGACGCGCTATTTATTACAGCATCTCTTACATTTTTATTACATAAACCTGCGAGCTCACCAACAATTATGTTGATCGTTTTAAGCATATCTTTTCAGGTGATCATGCAAGTCCAGGAATCTAGGTGTGCTGCCTTAGTGGAGACCCTAGGATGCATTTTTGGGACTTAGCTCATTTTGATAAACAATCTTTTTGAACAATGTGAACGCATGTAAACAATTATCAACTTTTGTAACTTGTTCCCGGGTTGTGGGAAATAACATTTACATTTTCATCTTATGTGAATATGTGTTATCTTTATCATGTTGCTTATGGCTATGTTGTCGTGAACATTGACTAAACACGACACAAGTCCCCTTGTTGTCGGGTGTCGTCATGACACGCATGTCATCATTTATTTATATTGCTCTCTATCGCTTACCATGTGTTATGACGATCCCGGTCTCGTTACATCCCCGTGTTTCCGCTTTTAGCGGGGGTGTGACAGATTGGTATCAGAGCCATTGGTTATAGAGAATTAGGCAATACGCTTGACCTAGACTATAACCTAGGAACCTTCATGTAGATTTGCATGCTAGGACTCTGTATGCATATTATATCTCGTGTATGTGTTCCTCGCTGCTTGATTTGCTCATCTATTTGTTATGTGATCTTTCTACCCTATGAGAGAGCCCTTGTGCTCACTCTTATATGGGGATGCTTCTATTGGATCTTCCGTTCCCTCTGCGCGCCGAGTTAGTTATCAGATCTGGGTATTAACCCGAGGAGATCATCATAGATCATGTTATTGCGCTTGACCATGGACATTGAGATTAACCTTGAGGAGGAATATGTCTGAAACCTCGAAGGATGAGGAAATAGACAACCTCCGCTAGACTAAACGTGATTGTATACATGGACTTACAACTGTTGTGATGTGCGATGACAATAAGCATGATATTGACATGAAATAAATGGACTTGATGGATTATTATGGATATGATGTAAAGGGAAGTCGGATGTCATGTAACCGGATCGGGCATCATTCTCGGTACATCGTGGGTGTGGTGGGAACGCTGCGGGGAACCCTATATATAAACATCACCGGTATACCGAGAATATGCTTGAAATGGGCTGCATGGTGGTCTGGCTGACCGGAACATGAACATTGGGAATTGTTAAATGGAATACATTTGTATCTTATGGTGACTAAAGTTTATATGTTACCTCTTTTATTATTAGAATATGCCGCCTCGAAGAGTCACCCGTAGCAGTAGTGGCGGGAGTGAAGCCCCAAGGGGCAGAGGCCGAGGCAGAGGCAGAGCACCAAGAGCAAACGATGCTCCTGCCAGTAACAGTCAAGGAACAGGGAACGCCGACATGGCAGCCCTGATCGCTCAGCAATTGGCCGCACTGATTCCTACTATCGTGGCCCAAGTGAGCGACGCACTTCAACAACACCACCCTCACGGGGATGGTGGCAACGATGATGGAGCCCAAGGTGGGATAGAAACTGAAACGGGAAACGGGAACCCGACTGGAAACGAGAGCAACCAGGAAACCGGAAATGGTGGTACTGCCGGTATTGAGACTGGAGTGGTTAATGCTCGTCGGGGATGTTCATACAAGGAGTTCGTGGCTTGTAAGCCAAGGGAATTCGACGGGAAAGGTGGGGCGATAGCCCTAACCAGGTGGTTGGAAAAGATGGAGGCAGTGATCGACATCAGTGAGTGCCTCGACAGCCAGAGGATCAAGTATGCTACTTGTTCTCTACAGGGTAAAGCCCTAACCTGGTGGAACACCCAGATTCAAGCACGAGGAAGAGAGTCTGCGATGCAGATGTCATGGGACGAATTTAAAGCTTTGATCACCGAGGAGTACTGCCCTCTCAACGAGATGCAGAAGCTTGAGCATGAATTCTGGAATCATGCTATGGTGGGGGCAGGGCATGCAGCTTATACTGATCGTTTTCATGAGCTGGCAAGATTGGTTCCGCATCTGGTTACGCCGGAATCAAAGAGGATCGAGAGGTACATTTGGGGACTCGCGCCTCAAATTAGAGCTATGGTCACAGCAGCCGCTCCTCCTACTATTCAGAGCGCAATTCTGAAAGCTGGCGCTCTGACTGATGAGATGGTTAAAACAAAGGTTTTGGGCCGAGGGGCCGAGAAGAGGAAGGATGTTGGGGAATCGAGCCGGTCGAGTGCCGGAAGGTTTGAGAAGAGGTCTAAGCCGACCAGGAATTTTGTGGCCGTGTCTCAGGCCAGGAAAGAGTATGTGGGGCCGCACCCCAAATGTGAAAGGTGCAATTATCATCATCCCCCAGGGACGCAGTGCCGGGTGTGCGCTAACTGTAGGCGACCGGGTCATTTGGCAAGAGATTGCAGGACTGCGCCAAATCTTGTAGCACCCATCAACGCGGTTAACCCCGCCGGGAATGCAAGGGCTTGCTTTGAATGTGGGAGCCCCGTTCACTACAGGAATATGTGCCCCAGGCTGAATCGGGCACCGGGTCAACAGGGGAACAACCAGCAGCAGGTGTTGGCTATCGCTGGGAATCAAGGCCCGGCTACTCAGGGAAATGCAGCTCGGGGACGTGCATTCGTCATTGGAGCTAATGATGCTCGTCAGGACCCGAATGTTGTCACGGGTACGCACTTACTCAATCATCACTTCGCATCTATATTATTTGATACTGGAGCAGACAATAGTTTTATTTCTTCCGAGTTTGTGCAATTGCTTGATTTGAGTCCTAGTAGGCTAGAAACTAGCTACTCTGTAGAAATGGCCAATGGTAGGGTTGCTCAGGCCGATGAGATTATTAGGAAGTGTTCGTTGACGCTGGAGGATCATACCTTTGAGATAGATTTGATACCCTTCGAGTTAGGGAGCTTCGATGTGATTGTGGGTATGGATTGGTTGTCGCAGAATGGAGCAGAGATTGTTTGCCGAGACAAAGTAGTACGTATCCCTATGCCAAACGGGGAAGTACTCAAGGTTCAGGGAGAACGACCGGGTAAGAGCTTAAAGATTATTTCCTGCATGAAAGCACGCCAGAGTTTACGAAAGCAGTGCTACGCTTTTCTGGCTCATTTGGTTGAAAAGAAAGACGAGGAAAGGAAACTGGTGGATATTCCAGTGGTGCGAGATTACCCAGAAGTATTTCCAGATGACTTGTCTGGTTTACCTCCTCCACGACAGGTGGAATTCTGTATTGAGTTGGTTCCTGGAGCTACACCGGTAGCGAAAACGCCATATCGACTAGCGCCATCCGAGATGCAAGAATTGTCTAGTCAATTACAGGAACTACTGGAGAAGGGTTTCATTCGACCAAGTCATTCACCGTGGGGAGCGCCGGTACTATTTGTCAAGAAGAAGGACGGATCGTTCCGCATGTGCATCGATTACCGTGAACTGAACAAGTTGACGGTGAAGAACCGATATCCTCTCCCCAGGATCGGCGATTTATTTGATCAGCTGCAAGGAGCTTCGTATTTTTCAAAGATCGATCTTCGTTCTGGTTATCATCAGCTAAGGGTTTTTGAGGACGACATACCGAAGACTGCGTTCAGGACTCGTTATGGGCATTACGAGTTCTTGGTCATGCCGTTCGGATTGACTAACGCACCAGCTGTGTTCATGGATCTAATGAATCGGGTGTGCAAACCTTACTTGGATAAGTTCGTGATCGTGTTCATAGACGATATACTTATCTATTCCCGATCAAAAGAGGATCATGTAGAACATCTTCGGGCTATTCTGGAGCTGCTACGCGAAGAGAAACTTTTCGCCAAATTCTCAAAGTGTGAATTTTGGCTGCGAGAAGTGAAGTTTTTGGGTCATGTGGTTAATGTGGACGGGATTCACGTAGATCCCGGCAAGATCGAAGCGGTGAAGAAGTGGGATACGCCCCAGACGCCATCAGAGATACGACAATTCTTAGGATTGGCCGGTTATTATCATCGCTTCATCGCGAATTTCTCAAAGATTGCGCAACCGTTGACCCTGCTTACTCAGAAAGACAAGAAGTTTGACTGGGGATTTGCACAAGAGCAAGCGTTCCAAACGTTGAAAGAGAAGTTGTGCAACGCGCCTATACTGTCTCTCCCAGACGGAACAGATGATTTTGTGGTTTACTGCGATGCGTCACATCAGGATTGGGATGTGTACTAATGCAGAAGGACAAGGTGATTGCCTACGCTTCGCGACAACTTAAAGTGCACGAAAAGAACTACACCACTCATGATCTTGAGTTGGGCGCTGTAGTATTCGCACTCAAGATTTGGAGGCATTACTTGTATGGCACCAAATGCATCATCTTCACCGATCATAAAAGCCTTCAACATATTTGGATCAGAAGGAACTCAACATGCGCCAACGACGTTGGGTAGAGCTTCTCAGTGACTACGATTGTGAGATCCGGTATCATCCCGGGAAAGCTAACGTGGTGGCTGATGCCTTAAGCCGTAAAGAACGTGTGAAACCACTACGTGCACGAGCGTTGGGTTTGACCATCCAAACCAACTTGAAAGCTCAGATTCAAATTGCACAGAGTGAGGCATTAAAAGAAGAAAACCTTGCGGGAGAAGAGTTTCGGGGGTTAGATAAACAGATGATTCGCAAGGATGACGGTATTCAGTACTTCATGGATCGCATATGGGTACCCAAATGGGGAGGTGTTCGAACCTTAGTCATGGATGAAGCCCACAAGACGCGATATTCTATTCATCCTGGTGCAGACAAGATGTATCATGATCTTAAGGATCTATACTGGTGGCCAGGCATGAAGAAAGACATTGCCTTATACGTCAGCCAATGCTTGACGTGTTCGAAAGTCAAAGCTGAACATCAAAAGCCATCGGGATTATTACAGCAACCTGAAATTCCCGAGTGGAAATGGGAGAACATAGCTATGGATTTCATTACCAAACTCCCTAGAACAAGCAGCGGTCATGACTCGATATGGGTCATTATTGATCGAATGACGAAATCAGCACATTTCTTGCCTATCCGAGAAGATTACAAGATGGATAAGTTGGCAAGATTGTACATCAAAGAGGTCGTGACACGGCACGGGGTGCCGGTGTCAATCATATCCGACCGTGATAGCAGATTCACTTCACGTTTTTGGCAGACGCTACAGAAGCGATGGGTACTCGATTAGACATGAGTACAGCCTATCACCCTCAAACAGATGGCCAAAGTGAACGCACTATACAGACGCTAGAAGACATGTTGAGAGCGTGTGTAATCGATTTTGGAGGTAGCTGGGATGCTCATTTACCGTTGATTGAGTTCTCCTACAACAACAGCTACCATACAAGCATTGGATGTGCTCCATTTGAAGCGTTGTATGGAAGGAAATGCAGATCTCCCGTTTGTTGGGCCGAAATTGGTGAGAGTCAACTGACAGGCCCAGAGATCATCCAAGAAACAACAGACAAGATTTTCCAAATCAAAGATCGACTTAAAGCCGCGCGAGATCGCCAAAAGAGCTAAGCCGACAATCGTCGGAAGCCTCTAGAATCCAATGGTGGGGATCGTGTGTTACTCAAAGTTTCCCCTTGGAAAGGAGTCGTTCGATTCGGAAAGAAAGGGAAGTTAGCCCCAAGATACGTCGGACCATTTGAGATCACTGAAAGGATCGGTCCAGTGGCTTACCGGTTAAGGTTGCCACAAGAGCTTAGCGGTGTACATGATACTTTTCACGTGTCAAACCTCAAGAAATGTTTGGCCGATGAATCCCTTCACGTGCCAATTGAGGAAATCAAGATTGACGACAAACTTCATTTTGTTGAGGAACCCATTGAGATCATGGATCGAAAGGTCAAGCAACTGAAGCGCAGTAGGATACCTATTGTTCGCGTAAGGTGGAATTCAAAACAAGGGCCAGAGTTTACATGGGAACGTGAAGATCAGATGAAACTCAAATATCCACATCTTTTCGAGGATGACACTCTTGGGCCTAACTCCAGCTGAATTTCGGGACGAAATTCTCTCAACTGGGGGATACTGTGACATCCGTCACTTTAAGGTCCGTCAATTAACGTGTTTGTCCGTCATCTAATCTATATTTGGTCATTCCTCATCTTTATCTGACTCATTATGTGGATATCATGTGTGCAATATTATCGTTGTGTGTGCATTCGTTAAAAATCTTGTGTGAACCTTAAAAAGACCTTTAAAACTTTCATTTTTGAAAACGCTAAATATACCATTTTATAAATATAATAAATGCTTTAATATAACCATTTCTTAAGTCATAATAACATTAAATGAACTTTTACAATTAATATAAAACACCTAACGAAGTCGTTTTCAACCGAACAAAATTTGGGAAAACTCGGGGGTTAAGTGCAGGGACTAAACTTGTAATTTTGTAAACTTGGGCTGGGTATAAATACCCCCTTACCAGCCCTAATCTCCATTTCACCATCTTCTTCATCTTCATCTTCTTCACACACCAAAATCTCCATTTTAGCACCAAATCCAACCCGAGAGGTCTTGTTTTCTTCGTCTTGACACCGTCTACAGCCTAGACTACCTCTTTCTAGCAGGTAGTTGTCTTTGGTTGTCCGTTTTCTAGCCTTTTCACGGCTGTCCAAACTAGGGTTTCGGGTGTTCGGGTTCAACCCGAACATACAAGGTCGTATGGGTGCGTGTGAGGTCTCTTTGCTTGTGTTTTATGCTTGTGTATGTTTGTTGAGTGTTTCTGGAGGTCCTTGTGGTGTAAAACCCGTGTTTAGAGCAGCTCGGGGGCTGCTCATCCCGACCACAGTCGCGATTCTGCAGATCAGGCGACTGGGTCATCCATGCGATTGAGCCGTGCGACTGAGTGGGTCGTGCGACTGGATCATGCGTCTGAGTCAATCACGCGACTGAGTTGTGCGACTAGGCATGTCGTGCGACTGATTTGTGCGACTGAGTGTCTGTGTGTGATTGAGTCATGCGTGCGATTGAGTGTATGCGAATGAGTCATGCGATTGAGTGTTTGTGTGCGATTGAGTCAGGTGACCGACTGAATGTGTGCGAATGAATGTGATTCGCACGACTGGAGTCCAATCGCACGAATGAAGGTTCAGTCGTACGAAAGTAGCTAATTCGCACGATTGAAGGTTGATTCGTGCGCATGGAAGTTGAGTCGTGCGATTGGGTGTTGTGTGGTACGACTGAAGGCCAATCATACGAATGAAGGCTCAATCGTACGAATGAAGCTGATTCGCACGATTGAGGGTTGATTCGCACGAATGGAGGTTGAGTCGTGCGTCTGACCTTGTTATGCGACTGAATTTGTTGTGTTTGACCCCTTGTGCGTGGTGTGAGTATGTCGTGTGGTGTCGAGGTAACACTAACACAATAATGCCATTGTTTGGCCACAAATATTAAAGTCAACGCGAGAAAGGGCACAGAAACTATTTTGAACAAATTTAACTAACGCTTTACAACGACTAAATTGACTTATAACTATTGACACTTATTCAATACTTCTTCAATAAACAACGATACTTATATTTAAACATCATCATTAGTGGCGACAATGTCTTGTACTTGGATCTACATAGGGTCTAGTACGTGTGTCAGTCTGTGTGTGTTGTGCGTGACCCATCCGATACGACCCGAACCGACCCATCATTATTGCGCGCTTATACATATATCATATCATTAATGCTATACAATAACTGTCAATAGGTGTTTGACTGTTTATTTGCATTCAACATTTGGGATACATCGCTCATACATACTTACCACCTAACAAGTGAGTTTCGTGGCCCCTTTTTACGCTTATACAATATTTTAATCTTTTACAATTGGGGGAAAAGTATGCTTACACAATTTTTATGCTATACAACTTACATACGTTTTACATACAAGGAATCAACGTGATACTGTGTTGCAAGTACTATTTGATACATGCTTGGGTCTGCTGTGTGGTTCTATCTTTGCAACTATTTAATTCTAGTGTGGGAACCGATGGTTAGGTATTGGTAGTACTACTGGGTTGACACCCCCACCCTCGTTCGATGGTATACTAGTTGGTACCATCAGTGGCCAGGAATGGGCCCTTGGATGAATATATGCCGACAATTTCTTTGTGTACGTCGTTAGGTTTGGTTGCAAAGCTCATGTCATGTGATATTTACTTGTGTAATAACTGTATTCACGGTATTCCGACGCGCTATTTATTACAGCATCTCTTACATTTTTATTACATAAACCTGCGAGCTCACCAACAATTATGTTGATCGTTTTAAGCATATCTTTTCAGGTGATCATGCAAGTCCAGGAATCTAGGTGTGCTGCCTTAGTGGAGACCCTAGGATGCATTTTTGGGACTTAGCTCATTTTGATAAACAATCTTTTCGAACAATGTGAACGCATGTAAACAATTATCAACTTTTGTAACTTGTTCCCGGGTTGTGGGAAATAACATTTACATTTTCATCTTATGTGAATATGTGTTATCTTTATCATGTTGCTTATGGCTATGTTGTCGTGAACATTGACTGAACACGACACAAGTCCCCTTGTTGTCGGGTGTCGTCATGACACGCATGTCATCATTTATTTATATTGCTCTCTATCGCTTACCATGTGTTATGACGATCCCGGTCTCGTTACATCCCCGTGTTTCCGCTTTTAGCGGGTGTGTGACAGCTACCATAGGTGAGATTGGCAATAGTATCTATGAAGAGCTAACTTCTTGCAAGCATGTTTTGATGAGAGCTTAGCCGGTGAAAATTCAAAACACTGATATTGACAAGGAGGCTGAAACCCAATTCACAATTGATGTTGGGTTGATTATGGGATTGATGTATCTAAGTTTAAACCTCAGGTGAAAGTAATAATTGAGGGGGAAAGGGTTGAAAATTAGGCTTAATGGATTTTCTGACTCTTAGTATTAAGGGGCTCGGAGATCCGAGAAAAGGTTTATGGCTCAAGTAGCTGAAGTCAAAGCACCATCCTTCCTTCATATGCATTCAAGAATCTCTAATTTTGGATCCAAATCCAGTTTCTTTGTGACCTACATGGGGAATACCCTTTTTGAATTTTAATGAGTTAATCAAATTGAGCGGGCTGGGGGCTTAATTAGAATTTGGGACCCTGGGAGGTTTGAGAAGATTCAGTCAATCAAAACTAGGAACTTGTTGATCATGGTCGGCAAAACCAAAGGGTCTTCTGTTTTATTAAATGTTTCTTAAATCTATGCTCCTTAAGACCTTAATGAAAAAAAGTTTTGTAGGCTAATCTACTACAAATGAAGGAAAGCTACTATGGGTTATGTATTCTTCTTGGTGACTTTAATAAGATCAGGTATCATCTGATCATATGAACTCAGGTTTGAATCCATATACTGCTAATGCATTTAACAATTGCATATATGATGCAAATCTCTCGATATAATATGGGGGGTCAAAGTATAGTTATTGAGTGACAATGGGCTCAAATCAAGTAAAATAGATACGATTCTAGTGTGTAACGACTTCATTGATAAATGGCCAAATGCAACCCTAACCGCTTGGCCTAAAACATTCTCATATCATAGCCCTCTCACTTTGGCCCTAAACCTTTCAAGTTCTTTAACTCTTGGATGAGTTGGGAAGGTTTTGAGTAGGTGGTTTCAACGGCTCTTAACATCCCTGTTATAGCAAGCCAGCCAGATGCAAAGTTAGTAGCAAAATTTAAAAATGTCAAATATGCTCTCAAAGAATGGAAATAGGATACGAAATATAAAAGGAAGGAGTAAGAGAAAAATCTTGTATCAAATCTAAACTACTTAGATACTCTGGTAGAGCTGATTGGCCTATCAGATGAGGAAAGGAAAGAATGACTTCAACTAAACGGCACTACTGGAACTGGAACAAAACAAGGTTCACGGCATGAAGCAAAAGTCGAGAGTGAGATGGGTTATGGAGGGGGATGAAAATTATTCATTTTTTCATGGGATTATAATTCAAATTTTTCATCCAATCACATTAATGGCATGCTTATAAATGGTTTTGGTCATCATGCCCTGAAACTGTAAAAACCGAAGCTTTCTGGTTTTTGGTGAAACGTTTCATGGAAACATGCCCACTCGGCCCACTATTAAATATGAAGGAATAAATCGATTAAATGAGGCCTAAGCTGGCTCTCTTGTTTTGCCATTTACTTTGGAATAATTAAAACAAGTTGTGTGAGAATGTCGTGGGGCAAAGCCCCGGGTCATGATGGCTTCAATTTTGCTTTCATTAAAAATTTTTGGGAATTTTTAGATTCAAATTTAATGGATATTTTTATTTCCTTCCACGTGTCATTAGTGGTGTATGTAGTTCCTCTTTTATTGCCTTTGTACCTATAAGAAATGATCCTTCAACATTTGATGAATATTGTCTAGTATCTTTAATTGGTTGCATATCTAAAGTCATCTCTAAAGTATTTGCAAACCGTTTAAAGGGTGTAATATATTTGCAGGACCGGTGAAGGGTATGCACTTACAACACAACAACACAATGAAGAGAGTTGTTTAGAACGCTTAACAGATCAAATAGGGAACTGGTTAACTTGTTAATGAAAGATGCTAAGAACACAAGTAAAAGTGAGACAGAACAAGATTGCAAACAACACAAGTATTTGGTTTTCAAAAATGTTGTATATTGCTTCTCAAGTTCTATTACAAGTTACAAAGCATTGATAGAAAGTTACAAGTACTTGAGATACTTTATACTACATCCTACAGTCGGCCATACTTTGATGGCCAGCTGGATACAGTTGACTAGACAACTACAAAATAAAATGTAGAGTCAAAAGGCATATCTGCCTTTTGACTTGTGACTATGACATGCCATAGCTCACATCCTAATATATTACAAAAAGGATAAAAATACATAAAGTAGAAAGCATGGACTCAAGACCTCAATGTACAGTTACCAAAAGCATGAAATTTTCACCAACTCATGTAAATTGATGACTTTACAGAGTTGCAACGGAAAGGTGGTCCAGCTTTATGGTAAAGTGCATCAGATAAAGGCATATCTCTAAAAGTCTTCGGAAGAAATCTGTCTTCACTCTTTGGCTTCGGAATACTTTGTCTTTAAAGCTTTGGAAGACTTCACTTTTGGCTTTGGAAAATGTTGGTCTTGGCTTCGGAAGATTTTACACTTAGAATATTTCTAGTGCATGGTGTAAAACTTCCGAAGCATTTCTACTTCTGTTCTCTAGTGCATGCTTGCAGTGAGACTTTGGATGTTTTGGCTGCATCAGACTTATAGGAATCCTTACAAACTCCCCCTAGGCTGATGCTACCAAAACATTTAGAAGATCTTCAGATTTTTGTAGTCTTCAGCACAATAATGACCATACCCTTCTTCATTAGATGGTCAGGATCATTCAGACTCTCATAATATCCTCTCATCTCAAAGAGATCATGCAGAGGTAAGTTGATTATGTCTTGTCATGTATAGACATTCTCAACACCTTGATCTCTGATCACATGCCATCTCTTTGGATTAGTACTGAAGGTCCAGGATAAGATGGGTGTCTCAGCTGCAAGAGGAGCCACTTGAATTGTAGTTGATTGGGCTGCCTCTTCATGCACTTCCTCAGGTTGATCTGACTCAGCCTGAGGTGTAGAGGTGGATGATTCAGGCTTCTTCTTCTTAGACTTTGGTTTAGAAGCCATCCTCTTCTTCCTCTTAGAATACTTTAACTGAGAAGACTAGTCCGCGACACCTTATTGATCATCCTTGTCTTTCTCAGTTGGGTGTTCCTCCCTTACAGGTTCAGAAGGAGAGGGAGTTTGACCCTGCTGTGGATTAGAAGATAAAGCTTGCTGAGGCTCAGCAGGAGGTCCAGGTTGTGTTGTCTCAGGTTGTTCAACCTTAACCTCCACTTCAGGTGGGATTTGACTTGGAGGAGAGTATAAGTCAATCAGCTCTCCACTCTTGATCTTCTGCTTGATTACCCTGATATGCTCATCCATTGTAGATAGAGACATGGGGCCAAGTCTCCTTCCGGAGAATCCATACAGCTTCAAGAAGCTCATCATCCTATGTCTGTCAGCAGACTTTTTCATACTCTTTTGGATGATAGCTCTTGAATTTGCAGCATCTTCCCTCATCTTTCTTTTTGTTGCCTTTTGTTCTATGAGCACTTGAAGTTCAAGCTGTTTGAGATACTCAAACTCAATGTACTCAAAGGACTGCAGATGCCTGGTAGAGACCTATGGCACTCAGGTAGTTGATCATGTTTTGCCTATCTGTTTCCTTGTCTACCTGAGGTTCTTGTATAGCAGCCACATCCTCTTGCATAGGACTTTCTTGTCTCTTCTCTTCTTTGAATTGGAGAAGTAATCTTGCATCCTCTTTTTCCTTCATCTCTCTTGACACTTCCATGTCAGCCAGTTCATTTAATTGCTCTAAGGGGAGAGATATAATCTCATCTATGTCATAGTTCCTGGTCTGCAGGTAAGTAATCCTGACTGCCCTCAACTCATCTTCTTGAGTGTTTGGTCTGGAAACAGCCCTGATTGCAGCTTGCATAAAGCCTAAAGACCCAGAGGAACTTTCTCCCCTTAGCTTCCTCTTCCTCTCTCTCTCTCTCCTCCTCCTCAATCTCCTCAGGAGTCCAAATCCTTTTCCCTTTGTCACCCATAGACCTTTGTGACTCAGGGTGGATAGAGGTTTCGCCTTCATTGCTTGGTGTAACATCCAAGCTCTGGCCAGAGAGGGGTTGTAAGACACCTTCACCAGCAGGTGTTTCACTGAGGGAATGAATTTCTGAAGCAGTTGTTGGTGTGACAGGGCTCTCAGGCTCTATCACTGGGCCTTTAGCCAAGGTTTTCCCTTTGAAGCTAATCTCAGGGTCTGCCTCGGCATCCGGTTGACCAATGTCATTACCTGATTGCCTTTGTCTTCTTCTAAGGCTGAACTCTTCAGTAATTCTGTCTTGAATCCTAAGTGCTAACCTGTCAGCTTGTCTTGATTTGCTTGGGTTGACAAGTGGCATGTTGATCAGGTCAAGACCTTCATAGTAGTCCAAAGTCTGAAAATTGAAAACTTCTTACTGCCCTTGAACTCTGTGAAGAATGAGGGCTCTTCTATCAGCATCATACCTCCACCCAATAATGTAGTTTGAAGTTCCTTGAGGTAGAGATGACACAACCCTTGGAATGCCTTCCTCAAAGAGACTCCTAATGACAGAGTCTATTATGTCCACATTAATGTGAACTTGAGGAAGTTGTTGAGTATGCACAGTTGTAAATGAGGATGGTGAATCCTCAATGTCCATACTCCCTGAAGAACTCCCAGGTTCTGTGACTGTAATGACTTTCTCTTCCTTTTTGGTAGCATCACCCTCTTGCATAGGTGAGCTAGAGGTTAGGTCAATCACATTCACAGGTTCTTGTGTTCCTGGTTGAGCTCTTCTTAAAGGTCTCCCAGCTAGTTTTTCCCTGAGATATGATATCTCAAGTTGTTGATCATTGACCTTATTATGCAGGGTAGTCACCTGAGATTCAAGGTGACTAGCCTTAGAAACTAAATAGGAGCACGTTTTTGACAGTTTTTGCACCTTTAGTCTCAGATTCCCCTCTTCTTCATCAGATGCATGATTGGGGGATGTGATGATTGGACCAAAGTCCTCTCTCTCACCACCAGCCTCAGGTTCTTGGCTGTTGGATTTCCTCTGCATATTGACATCCTCAGTTGAGGTATCAATGGGCTGAGTTGCCATGGTTGAGGTCTTAATGATGTAATCACTTGCAGAAGTGAGAGCCTCTTCCATATGAATATCCTGAACAGGTTCAGAAGTATCCACCTCAGTTATGGGTGACTGATGTGGGCTAGACAAAGGAGACTCAGGAGTACTCATCTCTCTTTGAGTAGTGGAAGAGTAGAGAGACTCATGGTACCCACTGAAACCTAAGTCTTCATCTGTATAGAATGAGAGGTTGGGAATGGGTTGATTTAAGTCTAATGGCTGGGGATGGTAACTGTCCCCTGAAGGTTGTTCACTTGAGTGTTGAGACTCAGAGTGAAGGCTTAAGGCAGTTGGGCTTGTGAGCTCATCAGCGTGAGCATGAGGAACCTCAGCCCTGATTGTTGAAGAGATGGGAGTGGTTTGCTCCTCAGGGGAAGTGGGAGCTTTAGTATCCACTTCCTCCTGTATGGGTGAGTATATGGGGGCCTGCATAGACTCAATAGCTTGAGCAGGGGTTCATTTGGATTTTCTTTGGTAGGTGAGGGTGACATGGGGCCTTTTTGATTGTTGAGAGGTAGAAGGTGTGGGTTCAACACTAGCTTGTGTTGCTAGGTTTTCACCTTCAGCAATGAGCTCTAACATTTTTGGGACTAGGGCTGTTTCTACCCCTGAGAAGCCTACAGTTGGCTTCTTCATAATTTTAAAGATGACGGGCTTCATCTGTCCCAATTTAAGAATATTATCTGTTTTCCTCAACTATGAGCCCAGTTCATAGTTGAGAATGTGTTGAACATATCTAGGAAACATATAATACTCTAAGGAGTCCAAGTTAGCAAGAAAATTTGTATAAACAAATTGAGAGTACCTGAACTTGACCCCTTGAACCATTCCATGTACTATGAAGGAGAGATCCTCAGGAATCTGGTCCCACCCTCCATGCTTGTTTGAAAAGCTGTGGATAACCACATGAAGCAGGTATTTCCACTGGGATGAGACCTTCCCTTTCCTGAAGGTATTTACAGAGAAATCTCCCTCATAGTCCATCTGCTCAAAGGAATGATTTACAGCTTCCTTTGGGAAGGACAACTCACTTTCTTCATCATTCAGCTACAAGTGAGTGTTTATGATGGCCGGAGTGATGAAGATTGTCCTCCCTTGCACTGTGGCAGACAGTGCCTTCTCCCCATCCATAATGACCTCTTGGTAGGTCTTCCAAAATTCAAGCAGATGATCCTCATAGAGAGTAGGATCAATGGTTAGGGAGGTGAAGTAGTTTGATAGAGCTAAGAAACGGCAAATCTTTGAGAAACTTTCATCTTTCTAAGAGCTTAACAGAGCAACTTGGTTATGTTGCCTGTGAAGTTGCATGGAGAAATCTGAGTTGTTTCTGAGGTTTAGGTTGGCCATTTTAGAAGCTTAAGGATGGAGAAAGATGAAGAACAAAAGGCGGTTTAGGAGATTTTAGGTTTAAGGAATAGTGTAATTGAGGAAGATAGTGAAATAGGGGGGGAACCGTTGGGCATTTATGTGAAAAAGATTTGAGACAAAGTTAATGAAAGAGGATAGACTTTGAAATCCGGATGTCGGTCCCACCTCTGAAAAGTAGTTTACTTTTGCCCAAAAAGTAGTTTTCTTGGAAGTCGAGACATCTTCTGAAGGTTATTTGCTTCGAAAGTTCTAAAGAAAAAGCTTCCAAAGGCAAATTGGCTTCGGAAGAGATTTCAAAGGTTTTTAAGAATTTTGCTTCAGAAGAGAATTTTACACTCAGAGATTTTTATTCTTAGAAGAATAAATACTTTCGAAGGTAAAGTTGCTTTCGGAAGAAACTTGTTCTTTGAAAACATACAAATTACTTAAGTTGATTTTAAGCTTCGGAAGATATTTCAGAAATTTCTTCCGAAGGTAAAATCACTGAAGCAATTATTTGTTTACCAAGACATAAACTTCTTCCTGAGGTAATTTTGAATCTTCGCGAAGAGATCAAGATTTTCAAAAATCTAAGAAAAGTCTTTTGAAAATATTTTCTTCCAAAGAAAACAAGGGCTTATGAAGGTGATATAATAGACAACTTAGGACACACAGGTTTTAGAAATAAATATGATTAAGTTTTAAGAAAATCTATTCAAAGTTAATCATCCCATAACTGATACAAGATATTTAAATCTCTGTTCATCAAAAGCTTTGGTGAACAGATCAGCATATTGTTCATTTGAGTTAACTTTGACTAGTTTGATTAATCCATTTTAAAAGTTATCTCTAATCAAATGATACCTGATATTAATATGCTTTGTCCTTGAGTGCTGCACAGGATTCTTTGTGATGGAGATAGCACTATTGTTGTCTATGTGGATGGGAGTCTCTTTAAAGTTAAATCCATAAACCAGTATCTGATTTTAAATCCAAAGCACTTGAGCACAGCAACTTGCAGCAGCAATGTATTCAGCCTCAGCAGTTGATGCAGACACAAAGGATTGTTTCTTGCATTGCCAGGAGACTACTCTTCCACCAAGAAATTGACATCCCCCTGATGTAGTCTATGCAGTCATGTTGTAACCACCATAGTCACTATCTGTATAAGCATACAGATTAAAGTCAGAATTCTTTGGATACCAAATGCCAAGTGATGGAGCACCTTTGAGATATCTTAAAATTCTTTTGACAGTGACCAGGTGTGACATCCTGGGGTTGGCTTGATATCATGCACAAACGCATGTAGCAAACATGATATCTAAATTGCTAGCTGTGAGGTACATAAGAGACCCAATCATTGCCCTATAGAGATGTTCATCAACACATTCCCCCTCAAGATCAGGTCCAAGGGAGTGATTTCTGGCTATGGGTGTCTTAGCAACCTTACAATCAGTCATGTTAAACCTTTTAAGTATGTCATGTACATACTTTGACTGACTTATGAAGATGCCATTGCGAACTTGCTTCACTTGAATTCCTAGAAAGAAATTGAGTTCACCCATGGCACTCATTTCAAACTTGTCCTTCATCAGCTTCTTAAAGTCTTTGCTAAGCTTTGGATTAGTTGACCCAAAGATAATGTCATCCGCATATACTTGAACTAGCATTATGTCATTTCATGTTCCTTTGATGAAGAGAGTTCCATCTATAGTACCTCTTTTGTAGCCATGTTGACAGAGATACTGAGATAGAGTCTCATACCACTTTCTTGGTGCTTGGTGCAGCCCATATAGAGCTTTATCAAGCCTACAGATACAATCAGGATGATCAGGATCTGCAAACCCAGGTGGTTGTCTGACATACACCTCTTCATCAATCACCCCATAAAGAAAAGCACACTTGACATCAAGTTGGTAGACCTTGAAATTCTTGGATGCAGCAAAAGCTAGGAATATTCTTACAGCTTCAAGTCTTGCCACAGGAGCAAAAACATCTGTGTAGTCAATTCTTTCTTCTTGAGTATATCCTTGAACAACTAGTCTTGCCTTGTTTTTGAAGACAAGTCCTCTATCATCCTTCTTGTTCCTAAAAACCCATTTTGTTCCTATGGTAGTCTTCCCTTGAGGGAGAGGACATAGGTTCCAAACCTTTTGCCTTTTGAATTGAAGCAGCTCCTCTTGCATAGGTTCAACCCAACTTCCATCCTTTAGAGCCTCATCAATTTTCTTTGGCTCTATCTGGGACAAGAAACAAGAGTGAAGACAAACATTTGCTTCATGGGTTTGTCCTCTTGTTCTCACCCCTGAATCAACATCTCCAATGATGTTTGTGGTAGGATGAGACTTGTGGATCCTTAGCTGAGGGATCATAACAAGTTGCTTAGACAGATCTAGATTTGAAAAATTTTGATCTGGCAAAGAAGATTCACCCTCTACATCACCACACTTATCAAGATTGACTTGATCCAATGAGTGTGTGACATCATTGATGTTGTCTTCAATGCAGTGGTTATCAGCATCAAGAAATTCTTGATCACTTTCACCACCACCATTTTCTCCAACATTTGAAGCTCCTTCTTCTAAGTTTTATGCCTCTAAGCTGGAATTTGAAGGCACCCCAGAAGAATCAGCAGGATTTGTCATTGATGTGCTGGTAGAAGCTTCATTTGCAGGAATAGTTACCACTGGAGCTGAAGATGTGTAACCTGAAGGTCTTCTGAGCTCAAATCTTTGGTCAGGATCACCTGTTGGTAATATATCTGTAGATCCTGAAACATTCTCACAAGATTTGTTAAAACGGTTGGTAACTAAATCAAGATCAAATAGTCAATCCGGACCAGAACCTTTCACATTGGGAGTGTGCTCATTGAAAGTCACATTGGCTGACTCATCAACTACTCTAGTTCTGAGATTGTATACTCTATAAGTTTTAGCTTGAGAAGAGTATCCAATAAAGTGTCCATCATCTGATTTCTCAGCAAACTTGGCAATTTGATCCTTAGTATTCAAGATGGTGCAAGGACATCCAAATGACCTGAGAAAACCAATGAAGGATTTTCTCTTGTGCCAAAGTTCATAAGGAGTCTTACCATGTGTCTTAACCACTAAAACTCTATTTTGCACATAGCAAGCAGTGTTCACTGCCTCTGCCCAGAAGGTGATGTGCAGTTTAGAGTCAGACAACATAGTTCTTGCAGCTTCAATTAGTGTCATGTTTCTCCTCTCAGCAACATCATTTTGCTGAGGAGTCCTGGGAGCACTATATTGTCTTGTAATACCTTTTTCATCACAAAATGTATCAAGGATTTGATTCTTGAATTCAGTTCCTTGATCACATCTTATGGTTTTGACCTTGTGATCACATTGATTCTAAATCTTTAAGATGAAATACTTTAGAATCTTAGAAGTCTCATCCTTAGTTCTAAGAAAAAAGACCCAAGTGAATCTTGTAAAATCATATGTGCCATCAAACAATAAGAGGTTCTTCCTAGACTCATTACACTGGTGGGGCCAAAGAGATCCATATGTAATAAGTGTAGGGGATTAATGATGGAGTTTCTTTCCTTTGACTTGTGAGATACCTTGTGTTGCTTCCCTTTTAGGCATGCAACACAGTGGTTATCACTTGTAAACTCTTTCTTTGGTATTCAAGTTACCAAATCATTCTTAATTAATTTATTCATGTTTTTAAAGTTTACATGGCACATTCTTTGATGCTAAAGGAAAGATTCATCATTATTTGCTTTAGATAGAAAGCAGGAAACTTCTCCTGATGGAGATGTTTCTTGCAAGTCCATCTTGTACATGTTCCCTTTCCTTGGGGCTCTGAGCAAGATGTGCTCATGAGGAATGACCACCCCGGGCCTGAGAACAATGCACTCATGCTCATTAAAGAGCATGTTATGACTCTGATCACAAAATTGGAATACACTCAGAAGATTGTACCCATGCTCCTTGACAAAGTTTACCTTGTCAATGCTGAGCTTACCATTTGTGACCTTGCCCCTTCTAGTAATGTAACCTCCTGCATCTCCTCCAAAAGCAACTGGTCCTCCATTAATTCTTTCAAACTTTTGGAGTAGTGACCTATTATCTGTCATGTTCCTGGAACAGTCACTATCAATGATCCATACATTTCTGTTTGTCTTGAGTTGTCCCTGCACAAAAGAGATGATTAGTTACATTTGGAAACCCAAGCCTCATTGGTCTTGGGCTCATCAAAAGAAGTTGAAGACAATGCAACAGTAATTGATCCTATAGTCATGCTAGAGGGATCATTTGCTGATGTTGATGAAGAACTTTCAGCCACTTGGTCTTTCTTTGACTTCCATACCACCTTTGGAAGCTTAGACTTGACCTTCAATACTTCGCAAGTTTTGATGACTTCAGAAGTTTTGATGACTGGCCCTTCGGAAGATCTTGCTTTCACTGCAGCAGGCTTCAGTGCTTTGGAAGTATTCCTTTCTTCTGAAACCAAATTTTCTTCCGAAGGAAAGTTTCCACTTGTCTTCTTCTTCATTTTGGAGCTTCCGAAGGAAACAGATTTTTCTTCCGAAGCTTGCTTCTTCTTTTCCAAACTCTTAGAAGTTTCTTTCTTGGTCATGTGGAGAGTACTCCTTGGATTGTAGGCACAATCCTTAGCAAGATGAGAGGTACTCTCACACATAACACAGTCCATTTTCTTCCTTCTAGGAGTTCTTCTTTGTGAACAAGGCTGAACTTGATCACTTTCCTTCTCCATCTTCACCTTTGCAGATGCTGTGGAAATTCTTGTGGGGTTAGAACTACCTTTGGAGCAGGATGGTTCAGGTTGTACAGCAGCAATGCACAACTGATCAGCCTTCTTCTTGATGATGGGATGATTTGGACATGAACTAGAACTCTTATTGATGGAGTTCAAGTTTTTGTCTTCAGCCTTTACTACTTCAAATCCTGCAGAGATGAAGACTTGTTTCTATGCAGAATAGAAGGTAGCCTTGATCACTTGAGCCTTTTTGGATTTTCTTTTGGCCTTCCTGATCAAGTTCTTTCTTCTTGACTTGGTCATCCCAACAGCTTTGCTCTCCTCAGAAGGATGGTGACCCTTCTTAGAATGCTCTTCTTCACTCTTCTCAGAGTCATTCTCCACCATCTCCTCTTCATCCTCTTCAGTCACAGGATTTATGAGGGGAAGCTCATCTTCACAAGTTCCACACCTAGAAGATCTTACAGACAAGATTATGTGTGGAGGAGCTATCTCACAAGATCCTAGTCCCTGCTTATTTTGATAACAAACTTTTACATGCAAGGATGAGGATATTATGTTCTTGAAGGTCTCTTCTTCAAGAACACATTTTTCTATCTTGGCTTTGCTGATCACAAGCTCAGCCTGGCATTCAGTTAATTTAGTAATAAGAACTTTGATCTGAGTCATGTAGTTTGTATGCTCATATTTAAGAGTTGAAATGGTTTTCTCTAAGTCCTCTATCTTTAGTTTATATTCATTTTCAGCTCTTTTAAAATCAGCTTTTAAAATATTTAAGGACTCAAGGTCAGATCTCATTTCTAAATTATAGGACATGTATCTATTAACTTTAGTAATGCATTCAGGAGTACAAAGATGTTCCAATACCTTGGCTTCATCGTGGTCTGCCATGAGTGCTTGGTTTGGAGATGCATCTTCTACTTGAAAGCTCCAGTCAAAGCCTCCTTCTTCAACAGCAACTGCAGCTTGCTGCTTTGGCTTCTCATTCTGGGGGGCTTTCTCAGTGTAGTTTGGTCTGGTTTGTGCTTGGCCACCATTTGTCCTTGGTGCCTTACACTCTCTTGCAAAGTGTCCCATCTGGTTACAGTTGTAACACTTTACTTTGCTTTTGTCCAGCCCAAACTTTCCACTGGCTGCATTGCTTGGAAACTTTCTCCCTGTCCTCTTGTAGAACTTCTTGGCTCTGTGAGTGAGAAGAGCCATCTGCTGGACTATCTCCAAGAATGAATAGAAAGTTGCCTGAAGTTTTATCAGCAGAGACAAAGGCATTAGAAGAACTTGTCTCTTGGAAAGGACTTCCTTGAGTGTAGCTTTCCCTTGGAGTCTCTGGGAATGTTATGAAAGGGCCCTTTTGTGAGTTGTCAGGGAAGCATATAAGATGATGCTATGGTTCAATGCTTTCCCTTTCAACCACATGGAGGGCTGAACTCAGTTGATTGCTGGAGTTACCAGATGAGTTTTGCATATTCATCTCCATCTGGTACCCACTAGGAATACCATACAAATCTGTGAGAGTAAGAGTCTTAAGGTTCTCAGTCCTCTTGATAACAACACAATAATGTGTCCATTGTCTAGGAAGAGATGACATAAACTTCCTTACAATGTCCCTGTTCTCAAGAGTTACTCCAACATCCATTAGAGTATCCACAATCTCAACATACCTGAAGTATGTTGAGTCATGGTTTCGCCTACCTTGAGAGTGAAGTTTTCAAACTACTGCTTCAGGAAATCCTTCTTATTCTCTTTTGCTTCATTGGACCCCTCATACATAAGCTTTAATGCTTCTAATAGTTGCTTTGCAGTTTTGCACTTCTTGAAGCCTCTGTAGATGGAGTTTGGAAGAGCAGTTTGAAGGGCTGTCATGGATTTTCAATCAATCTCTATTCTTTTTTTGTCTTCTTCAGAATAATCAGCCACAGCCTTTGGAATCATACCATCACCAGTAGAAGAAGTGGTGCTTGGTATGTAAGGTCCTTGAACAATAGAGTCCCACATCCTGGAGTCTTGAGACTTGAAGAAGCCTTCCGTTCTTTGACACCAAGTATCAAAGTCTTCAGGAGTGATCAATGGAGACTTTGTCATAGTTCTAGTTTCCATATCAGCTTTAGTAATAACTTCCATTTGAGTTGATAAGTATTTTGTGTGTCTGAGGGATCTTAAGATGGTGAGATCTTATATCAAGAGCCTGGAATGCTCTAATACCAAATGTAGGACCGTTAGAAGGTATGCACTTACAACACAACAACACAATGAGGAGAGTTATTTAAAATACTTAACAGATCAAATAGGGAACTGGTAACTTATATGAAAGATGTTAAGAACACACATAAATATGTGAGACAGAACAAGATAGCAAACTACATAAGTGTATGGTTTTTCAATTCTCAAGTTCTTTTACGATTGTTACAAAGGATAGATCGAAAGTTACAAGTACTTGAGATACTTTATACTACATCCTACAGCCGGCCATACTTTGAAGGCCAGCTGGATACATAAGACTAGACCACTACAAAATCAAATATAGAGTCAAAAGGCAGATTGCCTTTTGACTAGTGACTATGACATACTATAGCTCACATCCTAATATATTACAAAAAGGATAAAAGTACATAAAGTAGAAAACTTGGACTTAAGATCTCAATATACAGTTACCAAAAGCATGGAACTTTTCACCAACTCATGGAAGTTGGTGACTGAACAGAGTTGTAGCGGAAAGTTGGTGAGTCTTTAGAGTTGCAGCGAAAAGTGGTTTAGCTTTATGCAAAAAGTATATCAAAGAAAGCATGTTCTTCAAAGTCTTCGGAAAAAATCTGTCTTCACTTTATTTGCTTTGAAAGACTTTGTCTTTGAAGCTTCGGAAGACTTCACTTTTGGCTTCGAATGATATTGGTCTTGACTTCGTAAAATTTCATACTTAGAATATTTTCTTGTGTAGAGTATGAAACTTCTGAAGCAACTTCTACTAAATGCCAAGTGCATGCATGCAAGAAGCACTTTGGTTGTTTTGGATGCATCAGTCTTTCTATATATCTTACAAACTCCCCCTATGCTGATGCTACCGAAACAAACAAGTGATTCAGGTATTGAGAGTCCTGATTATGATCATGACCATTCCATTTTTCATCAATTGGTCAGGATCACTCAGACTTTCAAAATACCTTCTCACGTCAAAGAGACATGAAGAGTTAGGTTAAGCATGTCTTGCAAGAAGTAGACATCTTGACCACCTTGATCTTTAATGACATACCATCTGTCTGGATTAGCAGCAAAGGTCCAGGACAAGATGGGTCTTCTTGATGCAAGAGGCTTTACTTGAGTTGGAGTTGGTTGAGCTGCCTCTTTTGCACTTCCTCAGGATGCTCTGACTCATCTTAGATTTGGAGATGGATGCTTTTGACTAATTCTGGGATACACTTTTAGTAGCCATCCTTTTTCTCCTTTTTGAAGTCTTTAATTGAGAAGACTGGCCTTCAGCACCAGGTTTTTCTATTTTGTCTTTCTAGTTGTGTCTTCCTCCCTCATAGGTTCAGAAGGATAGGGAGTTAGACCTTGCTATGGATCAGAAAATGAAGCTTGATGTGGTCCAGCATGAGGTCCAGGTTGTGTTGTCTTAAATGGTTCAACCTTAAGTAGACCCCTCATACATCAGCTTTAGTGCTTCTTCAAACTGCTGCTTCAGGAGATCATTCTTGTTCTCCTTAGCTTCAGTAGACCCCTCATACATCAGCTTCAGTGCTTCCCATAGTTGCTTAGCAGTTTTGCACTTCTTGAAGCCTCTATAGATGGAGTTTGGAAGAACAGTTTGAAGGGCTATCATAGCTTTTTGATCAATCTATATTCTCTTTCTATCTGCTTCAGAGTAATCAGCCACAGCCTTAGGAATCATACCACCACGAGCAGTAGAAGTGGTGCTTGGTATGTAAGGTCCTTCAACAACAGAGTCCCACATCCTGGAGTCTTGAGACTTGATGAACCCTTCCATTCTTTGACACCAAGTATCAAAGTTTTGAAGAGTGATCAGTGGAGACTTTGTCATAGTTCCAATTTCCATATCAACTTTGGTTATAGCTGCCATTTGAGTTGTTAAGTATTTTGTGTGTGTGAGGGATCTTAAGATGATGAGATCTTATATCAAGAGCCTGAAACGCTCTGATACCAAATATAGGACCGGTGAAGGGTATGCACTTACAACACAACAACACAATGAGGAGAGTTGCTTAGAACACTTAACAGATCAAATAGGGAACTGGTTAACTTGTTAATGAAAGATGCTAAGAACACAAGTAAAAGTGAGACAGAACAAGATTGCAAACAACACAAGTATTTGGTTTTCAAGAATGTTGTATATTGCTTCTCAAGTTCTATTACAAGTTACAAAGCATCGATAGAAAGTTATAAGTACTTGAGATACTTTATACTACATCCTACAGCCGGCCATACTTTGAAGGCCAGCTGGATACAATTGACTAGACAACTATAAAATCAAATGTAGAGTCAAAAGGCATATGTGCCTTTGACTTGTGACTATGACATGCCATAGCTCACATCCTAAATATTACAAAAAGGATAAAAGTACATAAAGTAGAAAGCATGGACTCAAGACCTTAATGTATAGTTACCAAAAGCATGGACCTTTCACCAACTCATGTAAGTTGATGACTTTACAGAGTTGCAGCGGAAAGGTGGTCCAGCATTATGGTAAAGTGCATCAGATAAAGGCATATCTCTAAAAGTATTCGGAAGAAATCTGTCTTCACTCTTTGGCTTCAGAAGACTTTGTCTTTGAAGCTTTGGAAGACTTCACTTTTGGCTTCGGAAGATGTTGGTCTTGGCTTGATTTTACACTTAGAATATTTCTAGTGCATGGTGTAAAACTTCCGAAGCATTTCTACTTCTGTTCTTTAGTGCATGCTTGCAGAGAGACTTTGGATGTTTTGGCTGCATCAGACTTATAGGAATCCTTACAATATTTGATGTTATCGGAAGCGCAAACTGCTTTCCTTTCCAAAAGGAATATATTAGATGGTCAGCTCATTGTTAATAAAGTTGTTTCCATGCTCAAAAGTCCAAGCGGACTAGGCTCATACAAAGTGGATTTCAACAAAGATTTTGACGGCATTTCATGGGTTTTCTCGACTCCCATCATGGACCAAATGGTTTTTCTCCTATTTGGCATCATTAGGTAAAATGGATTTTGTGCTCGGCTGAAGCATCTATGTTAATAAAGGGGTGTTAAACTAAGGAGCTTATATGTTCTCTAGGGGTAAGAAAAGGGGACCCTCTCTCCCCTTCATCTTCGTCATTTATCCACTGGGGATAGGGTGATTCTTTTTCATGCTTTACTATATAGTTTGCCGGTTTACTATTTTTCTCTTTACAAAGCCCCTTACAAAGTAACTAAATATTTGGAAAGAAACCGTAGGAATGTTTTATGGGGAGGGTATGGAAGCAAGAAAAAGGGAAGTTAGGTCGACTAGGAGAAAGTGTGCTTCCCAAAAGAGGTTGGAGGCATAGGCTTGGGATCTCTTAAATCACTAAACCATAGTTTACTTACGAATTGATGGTGGAGATTCAAATCTAAACTTAACCCCTTGTGGAAAAGTGTGATTTCCAGCATTCATTGTTCTAATCAAAGATCTCCCTTTATTCAGGGTAGAAAAGATCGTCTGGGATTTTGGTGGAATATTAGAAGGTTGGAATCATGCCTTCAAAAGGACAATGTCAATCTACATCAACTAATTATGAACTATAATGGTTCATGGCTTTGGCATGGTCATAGCCAAGAGATTGTTCACGATTCATTTCTTGAGACAACTTCTCATTCAAACCCCTCTAATTAAAGGTTATGCATTCTCATGGTGTAAATGGGTTCCTTTAAATGTCAATATATTAGCATGACGTGTTGAACTTGATCATATTCCTACTCGGATGGCCCTTGCTCATTGTAATGTCAACCTCGGTTCCTTCCTATGCTCGCTATGTCTGCAAGCTCCTGAGTCATTCAATCATCTGTTCATCAACTGTTATTTTGCGACTTTGCTCTGGTCAGCTATTAGTACTTAGTGCCATCTTCCCCCATCTATGCTTTCTCTATTCGTGATCTTCTTGAATTGCATAATTATACCCCGGGCAACGGTCATAGGCGTACGACTACACATGCTATAATCCTCACAGCTCTCTGGGTCATTTAGAGGCTAAGAAATGGAGTGGTCTTTCGAAGCCAAAAGCCGTGTCTTAACTTACTGCTACTAGACCTCAAACACACAAGCTATATATGGGTGAGGAACAGGGCAAACGTCTGCAAACTGTAATGGTCCAATTGGTAAAGTCAGAAATTTTAAATAAGCTACATGGGTTGATTGGCTAAATTTTTTTTGCCATGCTGTTATGTTCTCTTCTCTGTATTTTTTCTTTTCTAGTTGTTCCCTTTAGCTTCTTGCTAGGGGTTTTCTTCTAATACAATATTCTGCCTTCCAAAAAAAAATGTGTTATTCGTTATGTATTTAAAGTAGTTTGTTGTGTTTCTTGTTGTCATTATGTTTTTCTAAATGACATCGTGTTCTTCTAAAAGATGGATTTTAATAAAACATGATGGTGAACTAACAATGTTGTATAATTCTAATATGTAAAACACAATCATAAATTAATAATTATTTAATCTAAAATAATATATTGATATAAAATGTAAAGAACAATTATAAATGTTTCATTTATTTTTGCTTGGCATTGTGTAAGCATGTACACAATGAATTTTAGAAAAATACATTGGTGAAATAATTTTATTGTTATAATATACAATGATAAAATGAAACAAGTTATACTGATATAAAATGTAAAACACAATGATAAATTCATATAACAATTGAAAAAAAATTCATATAATAAACTTATATTTGACATAATAACCTAACGTACACACATATACCAATGTTCTCACTTTTAGCATAATAGAACGATACATTTCAAGTTCATTATCATTCTTAATGTTTTAGATCAAATACATTTTTTGCTATAACCCTGAAGTCAAATTATTAATCCTATCATTTTGTAATAGATTACTACTATTTTTATTACGTTATTGACTCGTGTATTACACCGGTTGAATAAGATATATACCTTTCAATAGATGTTTTAAATATTTATATATTTAAAATTCAAATAAAGGATAAATCCTTATATTTGTGTTATTATAGACGACTATTCTTTTTATTTATAACTAGGTTAGTGACTCGTATATTATGTGGGTTATATAATATATAAAATGTCAATTTAAAAAGATCTTAAAATTGTTTAAATTTAAAAGTTGAATACAGGAAATAATAGGAAGACAAAAATATGTAGATAATATGATCTCATTTTGTATATAAGAAAGGGTTCAATTAAAAATAGTAAAAATTTATAAAGTGCAAGAATAAATCTCAACCATTTATGTTTTTAATCAATGGTTGATATCAAATTATATGGAAAATTTATTAGAGGGGTATTTTAGGCATAGTTATTTTTATTGATTTTTCAAGTTCTTTCACTTTTTTAAATGTCCATAACTTTTATATACGAAACTAGTTTTTATAAAAATTACACTATAAAAAAAGTGTATTTATCTTCAAAATGAGTATATTAGCATCACATGGAAACATAATACATTTTTTTTACTTAGTTATATTTAATTTTTTATATTGGTTTATATTTATGAAATTATGAGTATATTTATCAAATTATATTGGTTTATATTTAATTTTTTATACGTTGAATTTTCCCCGTTTTCACAGAAAGAAAATGGGAAGATGAGGCCATGGGCAAGCGCATCCGGTACTGACCTAATCAACTGTTAGATCTCCGCATCTCCCTCCCTTTGTCGAGCCTTTCCTTTAATGGATGTAAGATTGAATGAATGTAAACGCTAGAAGTTTGCTTTTTTGCTAAGACGATTCCCACTCAAGCATTCTCATTCAACGGTCTATCTAAGTGTGCAGTATTTCATTATTCTCTGAACTTCCCAACGACAAAAGAACCTAGGCGCGGAGCATTTCGGGGGCTAGCCTCAGAATAACTAAGCATGACAAGGAGAGGATAGCTTGGGTATACCCGTCTACCTTTCGATAATGCTCGAAGGCGGTCAAGCTAAAAGAGGACATATAAAATTGCTCACCATTGTGTCTTGTAATGAAATTCATTGTGTTTTTTACTTAGTTATTGTATTTTTCAATGGTGTTTATTAAAATTGATAAATTAAGGGAAAAAATGGTGAATAATAGTATTGTGTAATTCTAGAGTGTATATCATAATAATAGATTAAAAACTAATTACTCTAATACATTAAACCAATGGGTAAACACAAGGATAAAATGCCCCATTGTGTTTTTTCCTCGTTATTGTGTTATCCAGAAAATAATGAGTTTGAAAAAACACATTGGTGAAATAACATGATTGTATACCTCTAATTGTAATACATAATAAAAAGATAAAAACAAGTTTATATCATATATTTAAAAAACAATCACAAATAACACAAAATGATCTAAAACTTAAAACATAATGATAAATACATATAGAAATTCTTATTGTGACACAATAAACTGATAAATGTCATCCACTTTTGAAATAAAATGACAAATATCAAACCTAGAATATCTTATTAGGCTTTTTAAATACAACATTTTTTTACTATAATATTTCCCTTATTTGAAATGTAAGAAAGTAGAGTGCTCTATTAATAATATGTAAAAAAATTGTTATTTAACTATATGATATAATAATTTTAAAAGAATTATTCCTATAATCATTGAATTAAATATTTTGAATTGAAAATATACGAAAAGTTTGTTATGTTCATTTATTTTGATACTTAAAAGTTGAAATTTCAAATTATCAGTTAAATCTGGTAATGTGAGAATTCTAATTTCGCATTTAAAAATTGTTAAACAAATATTGATATTGAAATAAAATGTCATTAATAGATATTGAAATAAGATTTATTTCAAAACTAGAATTAGTTAATTTCAAGATTAAGGTTAATTGTGATTGTGACATGTGATAAAGAAATTTATTTCATTGAGTTTTATTTTAGCAAAAAATTAATAAAAATACAATGCCTCAATTCCAACATACATCTTATTTTTAACATAGACTGTGTTTTCTTGTAGGACTTGAACAAAAAAAACTTTTATTTTTGATGTTATCTAGTCTAACGACATGAATTTTAACTATTTATTTTTGCTTGACAAAATATTTAAATATAAACCAATTTTTGTACTAGTTTAGATTTTTTTTCTCAAAAATATTTATTTATTTGCACATAAACATCAATATTGCTACTTGAATAACGACTTTAATCATGATTAATTAGACAAGGGGTGCTCACTATGTTTGGCTTTACGAGCCACTTAAAGTTGAAACGATCTCCAGATTCTTTTTTTCAATTTTTTGTCTTCATTTTCTTCAAAGTTAATGCGCAGCTAGTAGGTGATTCATTATTACTGATAAATAAACTATTATTAAATTAACAAGTGCAAATAACATACATACAAACAAGTCGATTAATAAAAAATCTAACGTGGTATAAGACCCCTTTACTAGGCCAAACGTGGTAGTATATTATAGAAGCAAGTAACTCTCAATGGTAAAGTATTCATATTCATTTCTACCAAAGTGAAAAAAATGTGCATTAAAATAGGTGTTTGAGTTGATATTTTGTTAAATAAACTTAGAATTTCACAAAATTTTGACAAAAAGAAAAATGCATATATGTTACATAGTTAATTATTTCCGAATTTACTTCTTCTTTTCTGATTTACTATATGAGAGCTTTGTAACAAAACAAATAGTGTTTTGAAAAAAGCGACTATAAATGAGTTATCAATCCTCAAAATATTGATTTTTAGATGAAGCTTAAAAAGAGAAATGGATGAAATTTGTCTCATATAAAGGATGAGAAGAACTTGAAATGGTATATATATAAATGTATTAACCGATGTCTTTTATTTAATATGTTGTAATCAAGTAAGTAAATGCAAAGCTACTCATAAAGACTAAAGACTAGCTACTACGAGATAGAATAGGAAATACAACAAGGTAAAATCATTTGAAATTATTGGTGGAAGCAAAGCTTTTGGTGAAGATGGGTTGTTACTAATATTCCTTTACAAGATGGACGAGCATGAGAGAAGTTCATTCTTGGATAAAAGCAAAAGTAGAAGCTGGAGGAAATAAGACTAATATATGATGTGAGAAAACTCTTTTATCATTTTCGTCTAGTATATAGGCGGGAGGAGAATGTGAGTCTCCTCTCATCTTTCAATTGAAGTTAAGGTTCTCTAGTGGAATATAAAGGCTTTTTAGGTAGAAGAATAAATTCATACAATAGTGCGAGGAAAAAACAAAACAACATTTTTTTACGCATGTTCTCCTAATATTGTGAGTACTAACTTGTTCGTAAAAATAAGAGTCCAGACTAATATACCATTGTTATTCATACTAGATCTCAAGATATAATGTCGTGGTTTAAGTAGGGGTTTTCTAAGAGCATCTTCATGTTGCTCATCCACACTATGTGAGTTAATTGTATAGTCTCACCTTGAACTTGTTCACGCATAAAATAAAAGTCTTAGGCGAGGTGCTTCATTCTTGAATGAGAGACTGGGTTGGCCGAATAGTGAAGGACGATTCAGTCATAACAGTATATTGTTGGAGTAATATTTGATTTGCAATCGAATTCAAACATTAATTAGAGCAACCATTGTACAACGGGTGTTGTAGATGACACATCCTGGAACTCGACCTTCATTGTTAAACAAGCTAAAGTTTGTTTTTGCTTGGAGCTCCAAGAAACTGGGTTTAAGCCTAAAAAACTCTTAGCCGATTGTGCTTTGATAAATAGATTTGTCACCCGGCCACTCAGCATGGTAAACACATTAAACTAGTCTATCACGAGAACCTGTAAAGGTGAGTTACAATTGGAAATGAGACCACAATGCATAAATTAATGTAGGTAACATAACAATCTTTTTAAGGCATCCCATTAAATGTTGGTTGGTTTGTGCACAAATGGAGATAGTTTGTTTATGGTGAATGAAACATCATGGCATGTAATAGATATATATTATAGAGCTTCGATCCTACTTAAGTATGATAATCAGTAAGGGAGAAGAGAGGTGCACCATCCAATCTAGTAAGAGTGACTGTAGGAACGATGAAGGGGGTCAATGCAATAGTTTCACTAGGTTGTTCAGGCTTAGAACACTTAGTGAATCAAATAGGGAACCGACTTACCATGAAACAAAGAACAGAAGTATAAAAAAAGAACAAGAACAAGATAATATATGGTTTTCAAGAATGACGTTTATTGCTCTCAAGTTCTTACAAGTGTTACAAAACACTAATCTAGACAATAGGATCAATGTAAAGTTAGCTGGAAACACTAATCTAGACAATATGATCAATCTAAAGTCAAAAGGCAGATTGCCTTTTGGCTAGTGACTTTGACATGTCATAGCTCACATGCTTATTAAATACAAAAAAAAAAATAATAGTACAAAAATAGAAAGTTACAGACATAAGACTTTAATCTACAGTTTGACAAAAGTATGGACTTTTCACCAACTCATCTAAGTTGGTGAGTCTTCAGAGGTGGTAGCTAAAAGTAGTCAGCTTTTATCAAAAAATGCTTAAGAGAAAGCATGTCTTCTCTGTCTTTGGAAGAAATCAGTTTTTGGCTTGAGAAGACTTTGTCTTTGAAGCTTTAAAGACCTCATCTTTGTCTTCGGAAGATTTGGTCTTTTGGCTTTGGAAGTGTGACACCCTACATAAATCCCACATCAGCCTTAAACAGGAAAGAATCCTGCTTCATAAAGAATATTTGGTCTCTAATATCACCAACACGTTTTGGGCGCTTTGGCTGTGGATGAGAGGAGAACTCCACAGTTAAACTAAGGTGGCGACAATCCAGGGATGGTTGACCTCCATATGAAGTTTTCACCCGGACAACCAAAACCAAATCCGTGAGCTCCGTGCGACAAAGCGGACAATATTATTGGTATAAAGGGCCGGGTGTTACAGGAAGATTTGGTCTTTGGATTTGAAAGATTTGATACTTAGCATAATTCACTGAGGTATAATAAAGTATGTTCACACACATGCCTAAGGACCAATATGCATATGTATATATATTCCCCACGCATGTGTAACCAAATCATCCGAATCATCATCATCCGAGTATGCCCCCACAAACAAATATATATATATATATATATATATATATATATATATATATATATATATATATATATATATATATATATATATATATATATATATATATATATATATATATATATATATATATATATATATATATATATTTGCATACGTAGATCACCCGGCCCCCGTACACATGCGTATCTTATATCCCGCCTAATCATCCATGAATGGCACAAAAGAACACATCATCAACATGAAATCATACACACCGGGGCTCATACGTGCAGTAGGGGAACACACACATATCACAAAATAAGACACACCCACGTGCATGCTTGAACACACACACACATCCATGATCGCGCAGCATACACCAACCGTCACCCTTGATAACTTACACATATAAACACATACTTGCAACAACAGAACACGCACACAACAGCAGTAGTATATGCATAGATACATCGCTTATATACACACATCACATACATGAGAACCCATGATCAAAGTCACGCAACCAACCAAGACACGCACCGTAAGAACATCAAAATCGAGATCCACACGAAACCCTTTGTCATGGAATTGTAACCAAGGCGAAACCGAGACTAAAAACAATAATGAATGTGGGTGTGAAACGAGGGGAAATCCATACCGAGTTCGTTTGCCTTCCGCGGTTGCCGGCATATAAAACGTTGCCGAGAGGGGACTTCCGAAGTAGATTGGTTGTCAAGGCTGCTTGGGAGCATACAAAAAGGCGCCGACGGTAGGGTTTCTTGGTGACGTTTAGTTTGATGGTGCTAAGTTTTGCGAGAGGGGAGGCTGCAGGTTTCGAGAGGGAATAGGGGGAACGGTGGGGTGGTTTGGGTTTAGTAGAATTTCTTTATCAATTTACACTGTAGCCCCTTCCATTTAATCTAAATGACACTTTGAGTAATTTAGATTTAGTTAGTTCAAAGTTAATTATTAATAGTTATATTGGTAATAATTTTCATTTTTTAAGAATAATAATAATAATAATAATAATAATAATAATAATAATAATAATAATAATAATAATAATAATAATAATAATAATAATAATAATAATAATTAATAATAATAATAATAATAATAATAATAATAATAATAATAATAATAATAATAATAATAATAATAATAATAATTAATGGTATTTAGATTAATGATTAATGATAATAATTATTAATGGTACTTAAAATAATTTAGATTTAGTTAGTTCAAAGTTAATTATTACTAATAGTTATATTGGTAATAATTTTCATTTGTTAATAATAATAATAATAATAACAATTAATGGTATTTAAAATAACAAAGAGATGTTAGATAACGGAAGTGGCATTGACCTGACACTCGGGTTGTCACATCATCTCCTTGTTGAAGGAATTTTCGCCCCGAAAATTATAACATCAAGTTAACGCAGAACGATAGATTTTACAGCCGCAATAGAATAGTGTTCAGTTGGTCGCTTAGGTTTCTGGAATTTCTGACACAAGCCCAAAAACAAAGAGATGTAAGAACAAAGCAATGTATGCTTTCGCGGTTTCACGAGAGTTGCGACATCATCCCCTTGTTGAAGGGAATTTCTTCTTGAAGTTTTAAAGGAAAGATAATGTACGAAGGATACCTTAAGAAGTAGATGCCCAATCTTTAAACATTTGCGGGTACTTCTTTTTACGTTTTAGGGTTTTGACTTCTCGATTCATAATCTCAACCGGTTCTTCAATGAAATGAAATTGTTCATCAATCGCTAGTTCTTCTAATGGCGCGAAAGTGATTCATCGGATATACACTTTCTCGGATTTGACACGTGAAACACGTTGTGTATTCCATGAGCTCTTCAGGTAAATTCAGCTTATAGGCTACCGGACCAACCCGTTTGGCAATCTCAGACAGTCCAACGTACCTAGGGTTTAGTTTTCCATGCTTTCCAAAGCATATCACGCCTTTCCAAGGTGAGGTTTCTAGGAGTACTTTGTCACCAATCTGAAATTCCAATGGTTTATAACGTTTATCAGCGTAACTCTTCTGTCGATTACGTGCTGCTGTCATACGGTTACGAATTTCCATAATCTTCTCAGTCGTCTCGTGCATAAGCTCAGGACCTGTAAGTTGGCTTTCTTCAACTTCTGCCCAACATATAGGTGATCGGTACTTACGTCCATACAATTCCTCAAATGGTGCGGCTTTGATTGAGGTGTGATAATTGTTATTGTAGGAGAACTCAACCAACGGTAAATGAGTTTCCCAGTTGCTGCCAAAATCAATCACACAGGCACGCAACATATCTTCTATTGATTGGATCGTATGCTCACTCTGACCATCGGTTTGCGGATGATACGTAGTGCTCCTTTCCAACCGCGTTCCCAATGATCGTTGCAAAGATTGCCAGAAATAAGAAGTGAACCGAGCGTCACGATAAGATATGATAGATATTGGCACGTCGTGCCGAGAGACTATTTCTCTTAGATAAATTTGTGTCAACTTCTCCATTCGATCGGTCACTCGGATTGCTAGAAAGTGAGTGGATTTTGTAAAGCGATATACTATAACCCAAATGGTATCGCATCCGCTGGGAGTCCTAGGAAACTTTGTGACAAAGTCCATCGAGATCTGCTCCAATTTCCACACTGGAATTTCCGGTTGCTAAAGTAAACCAGATTGTCTCTGGTATTCCACCTTAACTTTAGAGTAAGTTAGACATCTGCCAACGTAAGTGGCAATCTCAGCTTTCATGTTCGGCCACCAGTAACACTCCTTCAGATCTTAGTACATCTTAACTGAACCGGATGGATTGAGTAACGTGACTTATGAGCTTCATCCATTACTAACTCTCGTAAATTCCCATATTGTGGTTCCCAGATCCATTCCATGAAGTAACAAATTCCATTAGTCTTGGTCTCTAACTGTTTCTACATGCCTCGTATGGATTCTGCCTTCAGATTCGCTAATTTCAAGGCCTCAGATTGGGCAACCTTGATTTGCACTGGCAGAACGGAGTGAATGGTCATTTTCAATGCATGTACTCGATGAGGTTTAGGGGTTTCCTTTCGGCTGAGGGCGTCGGCTACCACATTAGCCTTACCCGGGTGATATTTAATGGCACAATCGTAGTAGTTGAGCAGTTCTAGCCATCGCCGTTGTCGCATATTCAGGTCCTTTTGATCATATATGTGCTGGAGGCTCTTATGGTCTGTGTAGATCGTGCACTTGGTTCCATATAAATAGTGCCTCTAGATCTTCTAGGCAACCATTACAGCTCCTAGTTCCAGATCATGCGTTTTATAGTTCTTCTCATGAACCTTAAGTTATCTTGATGCATACGTTATGACTTTGCTGCGTTGCATCAATACGCATCCCAAACCCTGGATGGATGCATCACAATAAACAACAAAATCAACAGTTCCTTTTGGTAAAGCTATGATCGGCGCACTGCAGAGTTTGTCTTTAAGTGTCTGAAATGATGATTCCTCTTGGCTGCCCTATTTGTAGATAGTTCCCTTATGGGTTAGGGCAGTCATAGATTGTGCTAACTTTGAAAATCCCTTGATAAATCGTCTGTAATAGCCTGCCAAATCAAGGAATTGTCGCACCTCAGTAGGTTGTTTTGGTGTCGGCCAATCCTTGATTGCTTCAATCTTTGAAGGATCTACATGTATACCTTTTTCGTTCACCACATGCCCAATAAATTACACTTCTTGCATCCAAAAGTCGCATTTTGAGAACTTTGCATAAAGTTGTTCATTCTTCAAAAAATCTAGAATGATCCTCAAATGTTTTTCATGATCTTCCTCATTCTAAGAGTAGAATAGTATGTCATCAATAAAGACAATGACAAACTTATCCAAATAAGGTTTACTAACATGCTTCATGACGTCCATGAAAAAAGTTGGGGCATTAGTCGGTCCAAAAGGCGTTACTGCAAATTCATAGTGCACATAACGATTCCGGAATGCCGTCTTCGAGATGTCTTCCTCCCCAACCCGTAACTAATGGTAACCTAATCTCAAATCAATTTTGGAATAGTAGCTTGACCCTGTAACTGGTCAAACAGGTCATCAATGCGCGAGAGTGGATATCTATTCTTGATCGTCACCTTGTTCAGTTCCCGGTAGTCAATACATATTCTGAAGGTTCCATCTTTCTTTTTCACAAAAAGCACTGGAGCTCCCTAGGGTGAAGAGCTGGGACGTATAAATCCCTTGTCTAGCAATTCCTACAATTGCTTGGAAAGCCTTCTAGTTCGTTCGGTGCCAACCGGTACAACGCGAGAGCGATCGGAGCTGCTCCAGGTGCTAACTCAATCTAGAACTCTACCTGCCTATGTGGAGGAAGGCCAGGCAAGTCCTTGGGAAATACCTCAGGAAATGAAACTCCTATATTGGTAATAATTTTCATTTGTTAATAATAATAATAATAATGATTAACCGACTGAACTTATGTGAAATGAAACTCCTATCAGCACCAGGATCAAATAGCACAGATGCAGAACAACCATTAATAGGAAATTTACCAATTACAGTAGAAGGGTCATTACTAGCCTCACCTGAACTAATAATGAAAGCTCTTCCCTTGGCTCCACCATTACCATTACCATTGTCGTTTTCATTGCCATTGCCATTATGGTTCTCATCACCATTACTACCGCCACTATTTTTCCTCAGTTTTGGGCAGTACGTCTTGATGTGCCCGGTCGACCACACTCATAACAGCCTCTTTGTTCATTCTGTTGGGCTGGATGTTTAGCTGTAATGTTCATTCGGCAATCTTTAGCAGTGTGGCCAAACTTACCACACCGTTCACACGTGTTCTTTTTTAAAGGCCCAATGTGGTGGTAGTTGCATTTATTACACTTAGGTAATGTCCCAGAGTAGCCACCACCATGCTGGGATGAAGAGGATGATTGATGAGATGAATGAGAGTTGTCAAACTTCCGTAACTGTTGTGGTTGCTGTAGAGAGTTGTTTTGCTTGTTATTAGGAGATTCCTATTTCCGCTCATTATTACTATCTGAAGTAATCGACATTGAACCGCGGGGGAGGGGAAAGTTTACCATGTATGACCGCCTGGTCAGTTAACCTGTGGGCTAGTTTGATTGCCTCTTGTATGGTGTTTGGTCTGGAAGTAGTGACTATACCTTGAATCTCAGGTGACAGTCCATGAAGATACATCTCAATCCTCAAGGAAGGAGGTTTGACCATGTTAGGGCACAAAGTGGCAAGCTCGTGAGATCGAGTGGTGCACGCCTTGATTTCAGAACTTGTCATCTTGAGATTCTAGAATTCAGTCTCTAGTTTATGCACCTCTTCCCGGGGGCAGTATTCCTCTTTCATCAAGGTCTTGAAATCATTCCAGGTTGTCTGGTTTGCAGTTTCGACACCCAACATCTGGACTTGAGTGTTCCACCAAGACAATGCAGCACCGTCTAGAGTGGCAGTGGCGTACATAACCCGATTTTCCACCGGGCAATTACACATCTAGAATACAGATTCGAGCTTTTCAAACCAGCATAGGAGTCCCCCAGCTCCTCCCGCTCCAGTGAACAGATTAGGTTTACAGTCCATGAAGGACTTGAAGGTGCATACTCCTTGTCCGATCAGAACGGCCTGCGGATTGAGGTTAGGATTTGCGAGAGCATCAGCCACATGCTGATTGATTAGGGCTGCCAGTTCAGCTGGGGTCATGTTGATGGTGCTACGACCACGTCCGCGTCCTCGGCCACTTCTAGACATTCTTAACAATCACAAAATACAAAAATAAGTAATATAAAACATATCTACTTCATTTAAGTATAAGTAATTAAAAGAATTTAGCACACACACAACTAATAAGTTCAAATAATAATTTCTGATTAAACAAATTGTAAGTACGTCTACAATAAACTTAAACCAAATATAAAATCCAAAACATCAGTCGGATGAGAAACAACCCTTCCCATCTAGATGTGAAAAAGAACAAAAGTCCAATGGATAAAAGTAAATAAAAGAAAATGAATAGGCAAGGAGATTAGTGAAGTTTTATACGGATTGAGACTCTTGTGTCACCAATGTATGAAAATAAAAATTTGTACTGACTATGACTGTTATCATCTGACAGGATTCGCAAGACTTCTCTTGCACGACAAATTTACAATTACGTGTGCACCTGTGATGGTAATTTGCTTTGCATGGTCACTCCTTGTTCCTCCCATCCGAGCTAACATAATTTGTCAAGTACAAGGTGTTATCAATGATAGAGGGATCAAAGACATAGTTATTAATTCGAGTGTTGATTAACCAAAGTTGTACGAAGGATTCGGTTGGGAAAGCATTCCTCTGGGCGAAAGGCCACCGATGTACTTAGGTCAGATGTGTAAGGTAGCATTTCGTACGTAAAACCTAATAAGTTGTCTCCCAATGTCTATAATAGTCACAGTAAAACTATTGCCTGCTCCACAGGGTAGGGTAGAAGTTCTAACTTAGGTAAAGAAAGTATGATAGAAGTATCTGTCGTCCGATAAAGTATTTAACAAGAGGCAGTACATGCTCCTGATGAACCATCCAAGTCCAGTACCAAGGATACTATATCCAATTCCGAGAGGTATAATGTAAAAGGTAAGGTACAGGTGATTCGTAAGTAACCTTCTCGTGACTCACCATAACTCGGAGTCAATTGTACGAAAAAAATAGGAGGGTAACAGCGGGAAATCAGGACGAACTGGCCCTTTTCCCGTAAACATAAAATGAACAGGTGATTAAGCAAGTATAGCAAACAGCTAAGGCAACTTAATGAAGCTAAACGTGTCTATGTGCGTGTAACTAAGGCATCAGGCTATAGTCTAAAGGCAATGCAAATGATATGCATATTTATTCTAGTTCGCTATAAACCTGGCTCTAATACCAATCTGTCACACCCTTAATTTCCACAAACGGGGTAATACCGTTGGCCGCGTGACATACTAGGATCTCAGCCACTAGTTACACCAAATGACAGAATGATTATAAAACACAATTGTTCATTTAAATTAAAGTTTCCCAAATTTGAGTTAAATATGAAAAATATAAGTAATTGCGGAAGCATAATACTTTATAATTCAAACGACGCCAACACGTGCAAAAACCAAATAAATATGATGTGTAAGAAAATGCAAATGTTTTAAGTTGACCCAACAAATGACGAATGATGTGTTGTAATGATGTCGTGCACGCTTAAGAACCTGAAAGAAACATGCTAAAGTGTCAACACAAGGTTGGTGAGTTCACATGTTTTGATAAACAGAACATAATAGTAAACGAAAACAATAAACAAAGTAATATCAGTAGATAGCTAGTCTACTAAACAAGTTACTAAGTGTATGAAGTTCACAACCGAAGTTGACAATGTAAAAGAAGGCCTCGGCAGAGAACACCAGGTCACAGCAACAAAATTAGGTCAATTAACACCCGTTTGACGAACGTTGTGCTAGCACGACTAGCCCGGGTGGGGTTTGTCAAACCCAGTAGATCTACTCAGAATTACCTCGTTATAATACGTACATTAACGGTTCGAAAGTGAGGACTTAAGTATGGTGTCACACTAGTAAACAAGTGATTTTACAATAATATTGATCAAATGAAAATACGTTTAGAACACATGTTTCTTTCACCCCAAAGAAAGTAAGTAAAGTGGGGCTGAGAACTCACCTCGAATGCACAGCAATAAGATAATGCAGAGAGCGGGAAACTAGTTTTCCGAATAACCTGAATTTTAGTCAAAATATATTTAATATTAATTATTAATCATTAATATATGGATTGTACGGTTTCGCGTTTCACTGTCAGTTACGATATAGGTCATCGACAATTTTCCCCATTCCGGACAATCACTATCAGAAGACCCATATATTCACACTTGGTTAGAACATACATGAAAGTACTCTTTATATATATGTTTATTTATACTCTTTTGTGGTAAAAGCTCATACGTTTGGCAATACATGATTTATACATTTTTAAAGCCTACGTACACCATTAGATTCAAATGTACATGTAAGAATTTATACATCCAAACTATTTACCTTACAACTAACCCACTCATATATTACCTAGTGTACTTTAAGATATATAACGCATATACTAATTAGTATGTAATGCATATTCATTTTATATACTATATGTCACCACTCACATGAGCCTTATATTAAAGTATGTTCACACACATGCATCAAGACCAATATGCATATGTATATATATTCCCCACGTATGTGTAACCAAATCATCCGAATCATCATCATCCAAGTATACCTCCATATATATATATATATATATATATATATATATATATTCACAATTTCACAGCACCCACACTTGCATAACAAACACTCTTCTATTACAACTATATATATATATATATATATATATATATATATATATATATATATATATATATATATATATATATATATATATATATATATATATATATATATATATATATATATATATATATATATATATATATATATATATATATATATTCGCATACGCAGATCACCCGGCCCCCATACACATGCATATCGTATATCCCGCCTAATTATCCATGAATGGCACAAAACAAACATACATCATCAACATGAAATCATACACACTGGGGCTCATACGTGCAGCAGGGGAATGCACACATATCACAAAATAAGACACACCCACATGCATACTTGAACACACACACACACACATCCATGATCGCGCAGCATACACCAACTGTCACCCTTGATAACTTGAACATATAAACACATACTTGCAGAAGCTAAACACACACACAACAGCAATAGTATATGCATAGATACATCACTTATATACACACATCACATACATGAGAACCCATGGTCAAAGTCACGCACACGAAACCAACCAAGACACGCACTGTATGAACATCAAAATCGAGATCCACACGAAACCCTTCGTCATGGAATTGTAACCAAGGCGAAACCGAGACTAAAAACAATAATGAATGTGGGTGTGAAACGAGGGGAAATCCATACCGAGTTCGTTTGCCTTCCGCAGTTGCCGGCATATAACACATTGCCGAGAGGGGACTTCCGAAGTAGATGGGTTGTCAAGGCTGCTTGGCCGCGTACAAAAAGGCGCCGACGGCAGGGTTTCTTGGCGACGTTTAGTTTGACGGTGCTAGGGTTTGCGAGAGAGGAGGCTGCAGGTTTTGAGAGGGAATATGGGGATCGGTGGGGTGGTTTGGGTTTAGTAGAATTTCTTTATCAATTTACACTTTAGCCCCCTCCATTTAATCTAAATGACACTTTGAGTAATTTAGATTTAGTTAGTTCGAAGGTAATTATTACTAATAGTTATATTGGTAATAATTTTCATTTCTTAATAATAATAATAATGATTAATGGTATTTAAAATAACTACAATTATCATTTAATAATAAAATTTTGATTAATTACAAATTAACCGAGAGATGTTAGATAACAGAAGTGGCATTGACCTGACACTCGGGTTGTCACATCACATGTGCATGCTAAGAGCTCTTCGGATGCATCAACTTTTAAGTGTAATCCTTACAGTGACCGAACATGACATCAGCATGGTAGTCAGTTTATATTCACCGGTATTAGCTTTTATGAGGAGATCTAAAACATATATGGATTTAAAAATATATACCATTCATATGATGAATAACTCCAACACCAAGAAAGTAGGATAAGCCACTAAGATCCTTAAGAGAAATGGAGTAGCAAGAGAGGTGATAAAAGAGTGTTGGTATAAGGATATGATCCCATGATGATTATATCATCAATGTAGACTAAGATGAATATAGGAATTAAGAAGTTTTGTTGACAAAATGAGACGGATTAGTAGCGATCAGTTTAAAGTGAATAGGGAAGACATGAGTCAAGCTCATTGTATCATGCTCATGAAGCTTGATGGACCCATAAATCATTTTGTTAATCTTGCATACATGGTGAGGAAATAAAAGATTAAAAAATGTTGGAGGTTGAGTCATATAAACAGACTTAGTGAGTGATCCTTAAAGGAATACATTGTTAATCTCTAACCGGTTAAGTGGCCAATTATTAAAGATGGCAGGAGCAAGAAGAAGATGGAGAGCGAATAACTTTATAATGGGACTAAATTTCTCCATCTAATCTAAACCAAGACCTTGGTGAAAGCCTTTAGTGACTGGATGAGCTTTAAGGCAAACAATAGATTATCGACTTTAAAGTTAGTTGGATAAACCCATTTCATCTAATAATACTTCGTTTAGATTTTAGAGGAACAATAGTCCAAGTTTGATTTTGTTAACTCAAATTGCATTGCTTGATATAAGATGGTTCAGGAAGAGAGTGGGTTATGGCGTGATAAGAACATAATTTGAATTCAGATACTTTAGATTTAGTTTCCTACTATGATGAGTATGATGAGGATTAATTTATTGCCATTGTGGGAAATGCGATCTTTTAAATTTTAGTGTGTAGGGAGGACGAAAACATTGGTGAATAAGGTCTTGTTGGTGAAGATATTGGTAGAGGGGTAGCGTTGGAAGGGGCTGCTAGATGGGAGAGGCAACAGTCTAAAGTGGGTTTGTTCGTAAGGTCGGATCGATCGCAGGAAGCTACTAAAGAGTAGTAGCAGTAGTGTTGGGGATGGGGTTGAATTGAGTATATAAGAATAAGAGAAGCAGTGGATGGTGTGAAAGTAAGTTGAAAGGATGGGATGGATTGGATTGTTAAGTGTAACCATGTGTCCGGATTAGAAGGAGGTGGTGTGGGAGATTTCATAAGTAATTTATATGGAAACACATGTTCAACCAATTAAACATAAAAAGAAGGGTAAACACAATTAGTGAGGGGATCAAGTAAGTGATATGGATTTTAAGAATAAGAATGTCCCTTAAATACACATGGTTTATATATTGCTTAAAGTTTATTGTTCATGTAGAGACCTAACCCTAGGTACGATGACAAACAATTAAGTTAAATTTATCATAATTTGGATTCTTGTGAAATAGGAGAGTAAACAATGAATCATTGTTAAATGTGATAGTAGGTAAGCAATTAATGAGATTGTGTTAAGCATGTGTCGACGATGTGACGATTGTGTTACTCGGCATAACCATTATGCTCAGGTGTGTGAGGTAAGATGAGAGATTCCATAAGAGGTGAAAGGGGATGATAATTTAAGATATCCCTCTGGTTGCTAGAATATAACTATTATATTTTTGCTTTAAGATAGTGTTGAACAAGATTCTAAAAACAAATAAATGTGTGAAGGGAGTCATCCTGGTCTATAGGACCAGAATTCCCTCGAAATTCACTCAAAAAGGAATGTTTATCAACTCACAATGGTGGAATCAAGATTAATTGATGCTTATCATGATCAAATCATGAGTAATCTAATCAATATGTATCAAATCAATCGAACAATCAAATTAAATAAAAAGTTTCATTATTATTCATCAAAGTGCTGGTTTGCAAAGATTATACAATTGACATATTGAACAAGCATTGCAAAAATAACAAACAAATCACTTATATATACTAAACTGGTAAAGTTCTTACACAAACTGAAAGTTCTCTCATACAGTAATGTTTTCTCATAATCAGCAACAATCTTCAAATTTTTCGCAAACTTCCACCATATACTAAAAGTTCTCGCAAACTTCTATAGTTTTCACATATGAATAGGTTTTCACAACACATAACTCTTTAATTTCCCAAGCCTCTAATTAATTTTGAACTCTACAATCTCCCCCTAGGCTCGGTGAATCAAACTCCGTCGTTCGTCAATGTTGCCTACAGTAAAGTTTTCCCCTCCAGCATATAATCTTTTCTCCAAGGTCGTGTTCACCATCTACTCGTATTGCAAAGATATAAGATCAGTTGTCAGCAAATCTTCAATCTTGTTGGCCTGCACTTTAAAAAATCTTCTTTCCCAAAATTTTAAAAATCCACATGATCTATCAGTTTATACTCTTTATATTCACACTCAATCACAACATGTCCTGAGCTAAATTCAAATCCCCATCTCATGAAGTCTGTAAGACTATTCGTGGACAATAGGGCATGCATAAGAATCCTTTTGGAAATCTTATGCTTCTTGTATACATGATTAATATCGAATTACTTTGTGCTTGGGTGAAACCTTAAATTAATTATATCCTTCTTAGCCTTAGCCGACTTCAACTTGCTATATCCAAACTTACACTATTTATATAACAAGTTATTTAACCATTTTGCCTTTAAAGTATTGCTTGGATTGTATAAAGGACTCTAGTTTAGAGTATTTAAATATAAATGGGATAGCATGTTAAGAGTCACTAACATTTTTATAATACTCTATACATCCATTCCTTCTTTTGATTCCTTATATATGTTTTTTTCCTCTTCATACAACCAGCTCATGACTGGTGATAAATCAGTAAACTTGCTTTCACTTTTGTTGTATCTAATGTGATGTGTCTTTTTGGTGGGGGAGGAGCTTACAAGAAGGTGTTATAAAACGCAGGTGCAAATTGCAAAATGACTCATCTAGTACACTCATGTATTCCACCTTAGGATCTGTGCTTTCCTTCTTAAGAGTTTTTTGAACACTAACATATGTTGTTTAAGCACTAACTCCAACTGTCTCTGCTATATTCTCAATAATACCCTTTGAAACAACTTCTAGAATAGCATGAGAAGCATCTTCAGACATATCTGTAATAGTGGAGGATTCACTAACTTTTGAAATAGTATCATCACTTAAACCTGAGATAATATTCCCTTGACAATCCTTATAGATCACCTCATCTACTTTGATCTTCTTAAAATCATCAAGATCTATAATGTCATCTAGATCATCATCTAATATATCTAAAATGGTTTCACTTTGCTTGTAGATAACAATTCCTGATCAAACACAACTTCTTGAATTGTTTCTTTAAGATCTGCATCATTAGGTTTATCTCCTCCCTGATCCTTATCTCACTCTGTCCCTATAGAACCTCTACATACTACCTATGTGTTTCTTAGACCCTCTAATATGACATCACCTTCATCTTTCTTCTTACTTGGCTTTTATGTTGGTCTCTTAAGATCAAACACCCATATCTCTAATATGCATATCTACTGGTTCCTTAATAGACTCCTCCTTATTGGGTTCTTATACGTTGATGCACCCGCATGAAGAATATATTTGTTTTAGATATATCATCATGTGATGTTCTTGGAGTAGTAGCAACTGGTTCTAATGTTGTGAATGCTATTGATACTCATGTGTCAGTCGCAAAAGGAGTCTTATAACTTGACTCGCCTCTAAACTTCCTCAATTGCACATCCCTTTCGGTGCCTTTCTTTCTCATGTCAAATGGCCTTGGCAAAGTCTTCGTATCTTACCTCACTAGTTTCGCGGGAACATAATATGTATCTAACTTTACACCAAACCTTTTTAAAGCTGCATTATGAGGAGGATAATGTGACACTATATATTGTAAAACATACTCATGCATCCCGATACGATTTTTATCAGTACTTAAGGATTCACTAGCAAATTCAATTACATATTCCTTCCCCTTGTCGATTATAGCTATTTTCTCAACTAGTAGTGATTGTGGTTGTTCTTGTGCTTGTTCTTGCATAGGTGGTTGTGATGTCTATGGTAGTGCCTCTGTTTGTACTTGTACTTATGGTTGTGGTAGTGGCTGAACTTCTTATTAGGCCTCTTACAAGTTACTAAAATTTCAATCCTAAGTGCCATTCTACAATTCCTCTTTTGAATAACATGTATGAAAACACATATGGTTCAAGATCATGATATCATGTGTTAGAGTATCCTAAATAGTAAACTCAAAATGTTGCCTATTTAAGATAATCTGAATAAACCTTGGGTACATCAGAAACTTCTTGCTAGATCTGTCAACAACATACTTCTGTATCAAAATGTTGAAGATAATCTCGATATGCTCACCCTGGTCTTAAACCAGTGATACAATTATAGCTACAAACACCACACTCATATTGTCCACACCTGCCTTTAAACTGCTTAGGTAATGAACTATAACATGAAATAAAAGCTTCTAGTATTGTGGCAAATACTTTTTCTCTAGTAATACGTAGATGTCTCTTAACTACAACACTTTATCGATGATCACATAAGTGATCACTACACTCTTTTATCTACAAGTGGCTTGAATACAAGGTGTATCGTGCTCGTCTCTCTCACTGGAGGATGTACTCTGGAATCTTCTTATCAATTCCTTATAAACTGTGATCCTTATAGAAATAACATATAAAAGTTTGGATCGTCACAAACCATATATTATTAACCTGAATAGCCTTTTGTCTTCATGAACATCACCGGTATAAGCAACCATATTGTGATTTGGTATAGAGTTAAGCTTAATTAGAAATCTATTATAACAAACAAAAAAAACATTATGATCCTTATAGAAATAACATATAAAACTTTGGATCGTCACAAACCATATATTATTACCTTGAACAGCCTTTTGTCTTCATGCACATCACCAGTATAAGCAATCACATTGTGATTTGGTATATAGTTAAGCTTAATTGGACATCTATTATAACAAACAAACAAAAACCATTGTGATCCTTATAGAAATAACATATAAAACTTTGGATCGTCACAAACCATATATTATTACCTTGAACAGCCTTTTGTCTTCATGCACATCACCAGTATAAGCAATCACATTGTGATTTGGTATATAGTTAAGCTTAATTGGACATCTATTATAACAAACAAACAAAAACCATTGTGATCCTTATAGAAATAACATATAAAACTTTGGATCGTCACAAACCATATATTATTAACCTGAACAGCCCTTTGTCTTCATGCACATCACCAGTATAAGCAACCACATTGTAATTTGGTATAAAGTTAAGCTTAATTAGACATCTATTATAGCAAACAGAAAAATCAGAAAAGTGTATCAAATATAGAAATAAAATCCAAATGTAAAAATTAGTAAGAGGTTTTGCAAAACAAATAAATTTTCACTTTTAGATATACTAAATAGTTTTTGCTTTTAATTTTGTTTAATAATTTTTTCCCTATTTTAAAGTATTCACTTATTAAAAATTAAATTCACTAGATTTTTGCTTTTAAAGCTAACTAACTAAGTTTTCGCTTTTTAAGTTAACTAGTGTTTTGCTCCGACGCGCGTTTCGTGTCGTATGAAAACGTTGAAACTGACGCTTAGACATAAGTTTTCGTCATCATAGCCAAAAAATAACTGTTAGAGCCAACATCAAAGCAATTGTCTACGTATCTTAGAATCGTATGAAAATGTTGAAACTCGGGCTCAGACATAAGTTTTCGTCATCATAGCCAAAAGATAACTCTTAAAGCCAACATCGACGTCGTTACCCTTGCCACAAAAAAACCCCAAAAATCTCAAAACTGATAAAAACCTGGTAAGATCCATGGATAGCTGTTACCCACCAACAATCGGTGGTTGCCTGGCCACTCTGACAACTCCGACGAGATCGATGGCTGTCGACGACCCATGTTCTGTGCCCACTGAGGATAACGATGCTAGCGACAGCCGCCTTACAACCCGACACCGCCACCTGCTCCACCTCAACCACACATGGGAGGCAAAGCGGCGACGGGTTACGGAGAAGAAAACCACGGCCATTGAGGCGGCGACAGTAGTACATAACAGCCGTTTGGCCACCGCCAAAGGTGGAAGAAGAGGTCTGCAACCCCGACGGACAAATGGAAGCAACAAACTCATTTAAAAACCACCCACGCAATAAAGATGGTACCCCAAGCCTAAGAACTTCTATCTTTAAAATCGAAATTCCCAAATTAAGTCTGCGTTACTTTTCATGGTTTTGCTTCTTTCATACATATAAAATATCTAAGTTTTCCCATTGAAAACTAAATGTCTAAATTTTCGCATATGCTCATGCTTGAAAGTTCAAAAGTTTTCGCTTTTGTTATTCTAAAGCAAAAAGTATTTTATGATCTAACTAATTCTATAAATCTATCGATATACTTAGGGGTGTTGATTGGGTTTCGGGTTATTCGGTTTTTTAGTGTATAAAGTCTACCAGAAACCCGACATGAATAAGATTCAAATTAATCGGTTTTGTGTTGTTCAATTACGGTTTCATGTATAAAACAATATATTAAATTAGTAGATTTAAATGAGTTTTTTTGAAAATTTATAAAACTAAAATTAGTCCACACGTGCATTGCGTGGGGAATGACCCCATGGACGTGGACGTGAATACTAGAAAATATTATGATGACTATCACTCCGACATGGAATTCCGAGGCAATAGGAATGAAACAAAGAAATAACATTAATAAAACAATAAAAAACCCAAAAAAGGTTCTTGAAAAAAAAGGAAAAAAATATTTAAAAAAATGGCCAGCCTAGGTCTCGACCCGCACAACGTAGTCTCTATTTGTTAATTAGAGTTGATTTCTTTTTTTGATCTGTAGTGGCCATCGTGAGTGAGAATGAGAGAATATGTGGTAAAAAATTAACTTAAGTTTAATAAAATAACTTAGGTTCAAAATATAACTTAAGTTTGATCTGTAGTGGCCATTGTTTGAGTAACAGGTTGTTTGAGTCGGATTTTTTCGGTACTAGTGACATCAAGTTAGACGGATTAATCAGATAAGGATAAATCAACAGACCTATATCAACTCAAACTAATATAAACGGCCATAAACTATTATAAATGAACATATCTAACTATATTTATCCTCTAAAACCTGGAAAAAACGATAAGTTATTAAAACTGACTCTAAAACTAAAATCAACAATTGAAATTAACATCCAACGCATTGAAAAGCATCAAGTTTATACATCTGAATGATTTCGAACTAAAGGCAATCACGTACACTCACAGAATCAAGTGTTGATCGAAATCAAGATATGGTAAAAATTTGAAAGTTTGCCAAAAGAACAAAAAATTGTAAAGACCAAAAGAACCATTTTAGCCACTCACTTTTTCTTTCTAGTTTTAAGATTTTTTAATTTGCAGCGGTATTATAGTAATTTTATAATGTTAATTTAGTTACTTTTTTATGTGAAAATCCACAGGAAATAAATCATTTAACAATTGAACTATTGTGTGTGTTCGTAAATGAAAAAATGTACATATATGCATATGTGCATGCATACATGTGTATGTGCATTTATGCATATATTTCAATACAAAACAAGCTTTGAAGTATATTTTACAAATACCAAACAACTTTAATAGTGAAGCAAAAACATAAATGGACAACTTAATAACTTGAATCAAAACCTAAATGGTGTATACGGGTTTTGATTTAAAATAATTGGTAATTTTACGGGCAAAAAATATTACAAACAAATGGCTTTGAGGAAACTAATCGATTTACTACAAAACTCTACAACAATAACAATGATTAACAATAGTTTTTATAAACACAATCGATGACTGAATGATAAAATTCCCATAACTTTGTTGTTAGTTAATCGAGGTTGTTTTCACCATATTATGGCTTTCAAGTGTATTTCTTCAGTAAAGGGTGTCAAGGTGGAACAAAATCGAAAGTGAGTGGCGATGATGAAATCAAGACCAGAAGAGGTAGGCAAGTATGTTTTCATTTACTAATAGTAACGTCTAAAATTTGTCATTTTGTGATGTAATTTTTTGGGTCTTATTTACATGAATTGGGGCGATAAGATCATATAAAATGTGACAGTTGGTCATTTTATTTAATAAGTTCATTTGTAATATCGATGCGTGTTTAAATAAGTTTGTTTGTAACAACGATGATTTCACAAACTTTGGGTGTGTCAAACATATTCAGACACTAAAATATATAATTATCAACATCAATTTTATTTTTAAAAAAACAGAATCTAATACAAATGTATAAAGTAGAATCAAATACTATAAAAAATATATTCTTTTATTTTCTTAAAGAATTAAGGTCAAAACATATGAAGGTGTAGGATAAAGTACCAAAAATACCCACTCATAATTACATACACTTTTATAAAACAAAAAAATACAAAAATAAAAATATGTGGCTAGAAATGGTTCTTTTGGTTATTACAAAAAAGTTGTGTTGGTCCAAATGATCGTTTAAACATGCTTTTAATGACGATTTAACACTAGAATCCTCAAGTTATCACTATTTTTTATAACTTGGGGACAACATTATGATACAAGAATGAATACAAATAAAGTAAAACCCATTTGACATAAAATTTTGATAAGATGATTAAGAACAATGTTGAAATATAATAATAATAAGCTCCTAGCAATAGCAATACACAATGAACTCAAATTAGTAATATTTCATTAAGGTTCCAAGAGTTACAAAATAATCAACAACCAAGCATATTTATACAAGATCTAGTTTCGCATAGAGTTTCACATGGTGCGAAATTTTCATGCACTATTACCATGTGAAACTACCGGGCGAAACTACAGTTTCGCATGTAGTTTCGCATGACAAAGAATAAAAAACAAAAAAAATAAACTAGATTATATTACAATAATAACTAAGCTATAACTAAGTTATAACTAACAGCAAGGTGAATACCACCCTATACTTGATCATCAATACTCTCCCGAGGGGGTATTCACGTGCCAGGTTATCTCCTGCTCATGCCTTCTCTATCTTCCTTGCCAAGTCCCTTACTTCTACTTCTAGATCATCATGTTCCTGCGCACTATTTCGAGTTGCCTGATCTTCGATCTGACTACCCGAGCTTTGTTAGCCAGTCTCTCAAACAAATTGGCCTCCGCCTTAGTCTCTTCTCTTGCACCAAACTTAATCTGATTTTTACATTATACCTTTAGATATCATCACCAAATGAGAATACCTCCATTGGTTTAAAAAATTGTATTTCATTCCATCCTTCACCTGCACTACTGCCTCACCAGTTTGGTTATCATAGAACCATTTCTAAAAGCAGTAAAATTGTCCTGAACGCCCTAGCAAAAATTGTCCTGAACGCCCTAACAAATTGGCCTCCGCCTTAGTCTTGACGGTTGCTAATCTGGTATCCTCACCTGATTGACGGTCTTTGACGGCTTCATCCCAATCTAAATCCTTCGTTGACCTCCTCCTCTCAGTCTTCATGTATCCAAAAGCAGTAAAATTGTCCTGAACGCCCTAGCGAATCTCATGTTCTAGCAATGTGGTATGGTCGCTTAAATCAAAATCTAGTAGGGGGATCTCTGCTAGCCTTCTCAATGCCCACCTAGGAAGAGTCTTAAACGCCTTCCTCTTCTGCAGATATGAGACCCCCCTTCACGCCTCTTAAATATAATCATCTTCAGTTTGGAATTGTACTTCTAGCTCATGATCTTCTTATCAGATTATTTTCTTTCCGGATCTCTGATGTTTTGAAAGAGTGGGGTTAGCTTTTTGGCTCTTCCACCTTAGTGAACCAATCTTCCTTATCCATCACAATAATGTCTCCTTCAGCAGAACTCCTTTGAGCCACCTATGTCATCGGTCTCTCTTCCACTTCATAGAATTTTGGCTCAGAATCATAGTCCACCAGTTGTTCTTCAACCTCTTCCTCTTCATCTATTAGGTTAAGCTCTACATTTCTCTGTTCACCTTGTGCTCTCTCCTCCCTGATCACTTCATTCCCAGTAAGATCGACATCTATATCCAGCCCCAAATCAATAAATCCAACCTCCATCACATTTCCTCAAACATCACCTCCACCAGCTTCAGATCCACCGACACCACTACCACCAGCTCCAGATCCACCAACAACATACCACGAGCTTTATATCCACAAACACCACTACCACCAGCACCAGATCCACCAAAACCACCACCACCAGCCCCAAATGACTTGCTAATGAATGTATATTGAGATATGTTAGTCATATCCCGAATCTCCTGATTAGTTGGAACATCAACAACACAGCTCTTCTCCTCAACTCACTCACTTCCTCCGACATTCTCCTAATAAAATTTTGCTGGCTTAGCATCATCTTTTTCATTTCATCTATCTCCCTTTCCCTTTGCTTCTCTCTATTATCGGAGTTTATCAATTCAGTCTTGATCATACTTAGCTCGTTTGATAAGGATGTATTAACATTTCTGATTACATCCTCGTCAAGTTCTAATCTCATGTCCTTGGTCTCCTAGCTTCTCCTACAGGCCCAGTCTCTGGAATTACTAGGTGCTTGCTTTTACTTCTCCTTTCCCGTGCTGGAGAATCAGCTCTAATATGGAAAGATGTTTTCTCCACACCCTTCCTCTTCCTTTTCTTCCTCAACTCTTCCTCTATCTCATCCAGTTGCTCCTCAAATGTTATATTCGTCTCTTTCATGTATTTCTTCCTTTTCTTTATTTCCTCTACATTTCCTCCACTGGCTGCTACTCTTTATTCATCCAAAGGGATCAAGGTCTTGATGTAGTTCCATCTCTCCTTATTGTTCATATTCTCTAGAAAGTATGTGAGTTTTCCTGAAAAGACATGCCTAGAGGCGGCACAATCAGTGAATAACCTTGGGTTCATGGGGTCCAACTATAACTCATCTCCAAGTTTTGGTAAGTTTGGCTTTAAATAATCGAGAATGATCGGAATGAATCTTGGGTATAACAACTGCAGGACTGATGAAGGGTATGCACATACAACACAACAACACAATGAGAAGAGTTGCTTAGAACACTTAACAGATCAAATAGGGAACTGGTTAATTTGTTAATGAAAGATGCTAAGAACACAAGTAAATATGAGACAGATCAAGATTGCAAATAACACAAGTATTTGGTTTTCAAGAATGCTGTATATTGCTTCTCAAGTTCTATTACAAGTTACAAAGCATCAAATGAAAAGTTACAAGTACATGAGATACTTTATACTACATCCTACAAACGGCCATACTTTGAAGGCCAGCTAGATACAATTGACTAGAGAACTACAAAATCAAATGTAGAGTCAAAAGGCAGATCTGCCTTTTGACTTGTGACTATGACATGCCATAGCTCACATCCTACTATATTACAAAAAGGATAAAAGTACATAAAGTAGAAAGCATGGACTCAAGACCTCAATGTATAGTTACCAAAAGCATGGACCTTTCACCAACTCATGTAAGTTGGTGACTTTATAGAGTAGCAACGAAAAGGTGGTCCAGCTTTATGGTAAAGTACATCATATAAAAGCATATCTCTAAAAGTCTTCGGAAGAAATCTGTCTTCACTTTTTGGCTTCGGAAGACTTTGTCTTTGAAGCTTCGGAAGACTTCACTTTTGGCTTCGGAAGATGTTGGTCTTGGCTTCGGAACATTTTACACTTAGAATATTTCTACTGCATGGTGTAAAACTTTCGAAGCATTTCTACTTCTTTTCTTTAGTGCATGCTTGCAGAGAGACTTTGGATGTTTTGGCTGCATCAGACTTATAGGAATCCTTACAAACTCACCCTAGGCTGATGCTACGAAAACATTTAGAAGATCTTTAGAAATTTGTAGTCTTCAGGACAATGATGATTATACCCTTCTTCAGATATTTGTCAGGATCACTCAGACCCTCATAATATCTTCTCATCTCAAAGAGATCATGCAGAGGTAAGTTGATTATGTCTTGCCATGTATAGACATTCTTAACACCTTGATCTCTGATCACATGCCATCTCTCTGGATTAGTAGTGAAGGTCCAGGATAAGATGGGTCTCTCAGCTGTAAGAGGAGCCACTTGAATTGGAGTTGATTGGGCTGCCTCTTCATGCACTTCCTCAGGTTGATCTAACTCAGCCTGAGGTGTAAAGGTGGATGATTCAAGCTTCCTCTTCTTAGACTTTGGTTTAGAAGCCATCCTCTTCTTCCTCTTAGAAGACTTTAACTGAGAAGACTGGTCTGCAGCACCTTGTTGATCATCCTTGTCTTTCTTAATTGGGTGTTCCTCCCTCACAGGTTCAGAAAGAGAGGGAGTTTGACGCTGCTGTGAATCAGAAGATGAAGCTTGCTGAGGCTCAGCAGGAGGTCCAGGTTGTGTTGTCTCAGGTTGTTCAACCTTAACCTCCACTTCAGGTGGGATTTGACTTGGAGGAGAGTATAAGTCAATCAGCTCTCCACTCTTGATCTTCTGCTTAATTACCCTGATATGCTCATCCATTGTGGATATAGACATAGGGCCAAGTCTCCTTTCGGAGAATCCATACAGCTTCAAGAAGCTCATCATCCTTTGTCTGTTAGCAGACATCTTCATACTCTTTTGGATGATGGCTCTTGACTTTGCAGCATCTTCCCTCATCTTTTTCTTTGTTGCCTTTTGTTCTTTGAGCACTTGAAGTTCAAGCTGCTTGAGATACTCAAACTCAATGTACTCAAAGGACAAGGGAAGAAGTGCAGATGCCTGGTAGAGACCTGTGGCACTCAGGTAGTTGATCATGTTTTACCTATCTGTTTCCTTGTCTACCTGAGGTTCTTGTGTAGCAGCCACATCCTCTTGCACAGGACTTTCCTGAACTAGGGAGAGAGTTGGAGCATGCTTGTATAACCTTTTATGTCTCTTCTCCACTTTGAATTAGAGAAGTAACCTTGCATCCTCTGCTTCCTTCATCTCTCTTGACACTTCCATGTCAGCCAGTTCATTTAATTGCTCTAAGGGAAGAGATATAATCTCATCTATGCTATAGTTCCTGGTCTGCAGATAAGTAATCTTGACTGCCCTCAACTCATCTTCTTGAGTGTTTGGTCTGGGGGCGGCCTTGATTGCAGCTTGCATAAAGCCTGAAGACCCAGAGGAACTTTCTCCCCTTAGCTTCCTCTTCCTCTCTCTCTCCTCCTCCTCAATCTCCTCAGGAGTCAGAATCCTTTTCCCTTTGTCACCCATAGACCTTTGTGACTCAGGGTGGAGAGAGCTTTGGCCTTTATTGCTTGGTGTAGCATTCAAGCTCTGGCCAGAGAGAGGTTGTGAGACACCTTCACCAGCAGGTGTTTCACTGAGGGAATGAATTTCTGAAGCAGTTGTTGGTGTGACAGGGCTCTCAGGCTCTATCACTGGGCCTTCAGCCAAGGTTTTCCCTTTGAAGCTAATCTCAGGATCTTCCTCAGCATCCAGTTGACCAATGACATTACCTGATTGCCTTTGTCTCCTTCTAAAGTTGTACTCTTCAGTAATTTTGTCTTGAATCCTGAGTGTTAACCTGTCAGCTTGTCTTGATTGGCTTGGGTTGACAAGTGGCATGTTGATCAGGTCAAGACCTTCATAGTAGTCCAAGGTTTGAAAATTGAACACTTCTTGCTGCCCTTGAACTCTGTGAAGAATGAGGGCTCTTCTATCAACATCATACCTCCACCCAATAATGTAGTTTGAAGTTCCTTAAGGTGGAGATGACTCAGTCCTTGAAATGCCTTCCTCAAAGAGACTCTTAATGACAGAGTCTATAATGTCCACATTAATGTGAACTTGAGGAAGTTGCTGAGTATGCACAGTTGCAAGTGAGGATGGTGAATCCTCAATGTCCATACTCCCTGAAGAACTCTAGGTTTTGTGAATGTAATGACTTTCTCCCCCTTTTTGGTAGCATCACCCTCTTGCATAGGTGAGCTAGAGGTTAGGTCAATCACATTCACAGGTTCTTGTGTTCCTGGTTGAGCTCCTCTTAAAGTTCTCCCAGCTAGTTTTTCCCTGAGATAAGATATCTCAAGTTGCTGATCATTGACCCTATTATGCAGGGTAGTCACCTGAGATTCAAGGTGACTAACCTAAGAGAATAAATAGGAGCATGTTTTTGACAGTTTCTGCACCTTTAGTCTCAGATTCCCCTCATCTTCATCAGAAGAATCATTGGGGGATGAGATGATTGAACCAAAGTCCTCTCTCTCACCACCAGCCTCATGTTCTTGGCTGTTGGATCTCCTCTGCACATTGAAAACCTCAGTTGAGGTGTCAATGGGCTGAGTTGCCATGGTTGAGGTCTTAATGATGTAATCACTTGCAGAAGTAAGAGCCTCTTCCATATGGATATCCTGAATAGGTTTAGAAGTATCCACCTCAGTGATGGGTGACTGATGTGGGCTAGACAAAGGAGACTCAAGAATACTCATCTCTCTTTGAGTAGGAGAAGAGTAGAGAGACTCATGGTACCCACTGAAACCTAAGTCTTCATCAGTATTTAATGAGAGGTTGGGAATGGGTTGATTTAAGTCTAAAGGCTGGGGATGGTAACTGTCCCCTGACGGGTTGTTCACTTGAGTGTTGAGACTCAGAGTGAAGGCTTAAGGTAGTTGGGCTTGTGAGCTCATCAGGGTGAGCATGAGGAATCTCATCCCTGATTGTTGAAGAGATGCGAGTGGTTTGCTCCTTAGGGGAAGTGGGAGCTCTAGTGTCCACTTCCTCCTGTATGGGTGAGTATATGGGGGCCTGCACAAACTCAATAGCTTGAGCAGGGGTTTGTTTGGATTTTCTTTGGTAGGTGAGGGTGACTTGTGGCCTTTTTGATGATTGAGAGGTAGAAGGTGTGGGTTCAACACTAGCTTGTGTTGCTAGGTTGTCATCTTGAGCAATGAGCTCTAACATTTTTGGGACAAGGACTGTTTCTACCCTTGAGAAACCTACAGTTGGCTTCTTCATAATTTTAAAGATGTCAGGCTTCATCTGTCTCAATTTAAGAATATTATCTGTTTCCCTCAACTGTGAGCCCAGTTCACAGTTGAGAATGTGTTGAACATATCTAGGAAACATATAATACTCTAAGGAGTCCAAGTTAGCAAGCAAATTTTTATAAACAAACTGAGAGTACCTGAACTTGACCCCTTGAACCATTCCATGTACTATGAAGGAGAGATCCTCAGGAATCTGGTCCTACCCTCCATGCTTGTTTGACAAGCTGTGGATAACCACATGAAGCAGGTATTTCTATTGGGATGAGACCTTCCCTTTCCTAAAAGTCTTTACAGAGAAATCTCCTTCATAGCCCATATGCTTAAAGGAATGATTTACAGCTTCCTTTGGGAAGGACAACTTACCTTTTTCATCATCCAGTTGCAAGTGAGTGTTGATGATGGCCGGAGTGATGAAGATTGTCCTCCCTTGCACTGTGGCAGACAGTGCCTTCTCCCCATCCATAATGACCTCTTGGCAGGTCTTCCAAAATTCAAGCAGATGATCCTCATAGAGAGTAGGATCAATGGTAAGGGAGGTGAAGTAGTTTGATAGAGCTAAGAAACGACAAATCTTTGAGAAACTTTCATCTTTCTCAGAGCATAACAGAGCAACTTGGTTATGTTGCCTGTGAAGTTGCATGGAGAAATATGGGTTGTTTCTGAGGTATAGGTTGGCCATTTTAGAAGCTTAAGGATGAAGAAAGATGAAGAACAAAAGGCGGTTTGGGAGATTTTAGGTTTAAGGAACAGTGTAATTGAGGAAGATAGTGAAAGAGGGGGGAACCGTTGGGCATTTATGTGAAAAGGATTTGAGACAAAGTTAATGAAAGAGGATAAACTTTGAAATCCGGATGTCGGTCCCACCTCTGAAAAGTAGTTTACTTTTGCCCAAAAAGTAGTTTGCTTGGAAGTCGAGAGATCTTCCGAAGGTTATTTGCTTCTGAAGTTCTGAAGAAAAAGCTTCCAAAGGCAAATTGGCTTCGGAGGAGATTTAAAAGGTTTTTGAGAATTTTGCTTCGGAAGAGAATTTACACTCAAAGATTTTTATTCTAAGAAGAATAGATACTTCTGAAGGTAAATTTCTTTCGGAAGAAACTTGTTATTTGAAAACATACAAAGTACTTAAGTTGATTTTAAGCTTCGGAAGATATTTCAGAAATTTCTTCCGAAGGTAAAATCACTGAAGCAATTATTTGTTTACTAAGACATAAACTTCTTCCGAAGGTAATTTTGAATCTTCCGAAGAGATCAAGATTTTCAAAAATCTAAGAAAAGTCTTTTGAAAAGATTTTCTTCCAAAGAAAACAAGGGCTTATGAAGTTGATATAATAGACAACTTAGGACACACAGGTTGTAGAAATAAATATGATTAAGTTTTAAGAAAAGCTATTCAAAGTTAATCATCCCAATAGCTTATACAAGATATTTAAATCTCTGCTCATCAAAAGCTTTGGTGAACAGATCAGCATATTGTTTATTTGTGTTAACTTTGACTAGTTTGATTAATCCTTTTCAAAGTTATCTCTAATCAAATGATACCTGATATTAATATGCTTTGTCCTTGAGTGCTGCACAGGATTCTCTGTGATGGAAATAGCACTATTATTGTCTATGTGGATGGGAGTCTCTTTAAAGTTAATTCCATAGTCCAGCATCTGATTTTGAATCCAAAGCACTTGAGCACAGTAGCTTGCAGCAGCAATGTATTCAGCCTCAGCAGTTGATACAGACACATAGGATTGTTTCTTGTATTGCCAAGAGACTACTCTTCCACCAAGAAATTGACATCCTCTGATGTAGACTTTGCAGTCATGTTACAACCACCATAGTCACTATCTGTATAAGCATACAGATTAAAGTCAAAATTCTTTGGATACCAAAGGCCAAGTGATGGAGCACCTTTGAGATATCTTAAAATTCTTTTGACAGTGACCAGGTGTCACATCTTGGGATTGGCTTGATATCTTGCACAAATGCATGTAGCAGACATGATATCTGGCGTGCTAGCTGTGAGGTACATAAGAGACCCAATCATTACCCTATAGAGATGCTCATCAACACACTCCCCCTCAAGATCAAGTCCAAGAGAGTGATTTCTGACTATGAGTGTCTTAGAAACCTTGCAATCAATCATGTTAAACCTTTTAAGTATGTCATGTACATACTTTGACTGACTTATGAAGATGCCGTTGTCAACTTGCTTCACTTGAATTCCTAAAAAGAAATTAAGTTCCCCCATGGCACTCATTTCCAACCTGTCCTTCATCAGCTTCTCAAAGTCTTTGCAGAGCTTTGGATTAGTTGACCCAAAGATAATGTCATCTACATATACTTGAACTAGCATTATGTCATTTCCTGTTCCTTTGATGAAGAGAGTTCCATCTATAGTACCTCTTTTGTAGCCATGTTGACAGAGATACTAAGATAGAGTCTCATACCACTTCCTTGGTGCTTGGTGCAGCGTATAAAGAGCTTTATCAAGCCTGCAAACATAATCAGGATGATCAGGATCTGCAAACCCAGGTGGTTGTCTGACGTACACCTCTTCATCAATCACCCCATAAAGAAAAGCACACTTGATATCAAGTTGGTAGACCTTGAAATTCTTGGATGCAGTAAAAGCTAGGAATATTCTAACAGCTTCAAGTCATACCACAGGAGCAAAAACATCTGTGTAGTCAATTCCTTCTTCTTGAGTATATCCTTGAACAACTAGTCTTGCCTTGTTCTTGATGACAAGTCCTCTATCATGCTTCTTGTTCCTAAAAACCCATTTAGTTCCTATGGTAGTCTTCCCTTGAGGAAGAGGACATAGGTTCCAAACCTTTTGCCTTTTGAATTGAAGCAGCTCCTTTTGCATAGCTTCAACCCAACTTCCATCCTTTAGAGCCTCATCAATTTTCTTTGGCTCTATCAGGGACAAGAAACAAGAGTGAAGACAAACATTTGCTTCATGGGTTTGTCCTCTTGTTCTCACCCCTGAATCAACATCTCCAATGATGTTTGTGGTAGGATGAGACTTGTGAATCCTTAGCTGAGGGATCACAGGAAGTTTCTTAGACAGATCAAGATTTGAAAATTTTTGATCTAGCAAAGAAGGTTCACCCTCCACATCAGCACACTTATCAACATTGACTTGATCCAATGAGTGTGTGACATCATTGATGTTGTCTTTAATGCAGTGGTTATCAGCATCAAGAAATTCCTGATCACTTTCACCACCATCATTTTCTCCAACATTTGAAGCTCCTTCTTTTAAGTTTTGTGCCTCTAAGCTGGAATTTGAAGGCACCCCAGAAGCATCAGTAGGATTTGTCATTGATGTGTTGGTAGAGGCTTCATTTGCAGGAATAGTTACTACTGGAGCTGAACATGTGTAACTTAAAGGTCTTCTGAGCTCAAATCTTGGGTCAGGATCACAAATTGGTAATATATCTTTAGATCCTGAAATATTCTCACAAGATTTGTTAAAACAGTTGGTTACTAAATCAAGATCAAATAGCCAACCCAGACCAGAACCTTTCACACTGGGAGTGTGCTCATTGAAAGTCACATTGGCTGACTCCTCAACTACTCTAGTTCTGAAATTGTATACTCTATTAGCTTTAGCTTGAGAAGAGTATCCAATAAAGTGTCCATCATCTGATTTCTCAGCAAACTTGGCAATTTGATCTTTGGTATTCAATAAGATGCAAGGACATCCAAATAACCTGAGAAAACCAATGAAAAGTTTTCTCTTGTGCCAAAGTTCATAAGGAGTCTTAACATGTGTCTTAACTACTAAAACTCTATTTTGCACATAGCAAGCAATGTTCACTGCCTCTGCCCAGAAGGTGATGGGCAGTTTAGAGTCAGACAACATAGTTCTTACAGCTTCAATTAGTGTCTTGTTTCTCCTCTCAGCAACACCATTTTGCTGAGGAGTCTTGGGAGCATTATATTGTCTTGTAATACCTTTTTCATCACAAAATGTATCAAGGATTTGATTCTTGAATTCAGTTCCTTGATCACATCTTATGGTTTTGACCTTGTGATCACATTGATTCTCAATCTTTAAGATGAAATTCTTCAGAATCTCAGGGGTCTCATCCTTAGTCTAAGAAAGAAGACCCAAGTGAATCTTTTAAAATCATCTGTGATCACCAAACAATAAGAGGTCCTTCCCAGACTCATTACACAGGTGGGGCCAAAGAGATCCATATGTAATAAGTGTAGGGGATTAATGATGGAATTTCTTTCCTTTGGCTTGTAAGATACCTTGTGTTGCTTCCCTTTTAGGCATGCAACACAGTGGTCATCACTTGTAAACTCTTTCTCTGGTATTCCAGTTACCAAATCATTCTTAATTAATTTATTTATGTTTTTAAAGTTTAAATGGCACATTCTTTTATGCCAGAGGAAAGATTCATCATTATTTGCTTTAGATAGAAAGCATGAAACTTCTCCTAAGGGAGATGTTTCTTGCAAGTCCATCTTGTACATGTTCCCTTTCCTGGGGGCTTTGAGCAAGATGTGCTCATGACGAATGACTACACGGGGCCTGAGAACAATGCACTCATGCTCAGTAAAGAGCATGTTATGACTCTGATCACAAAATTTGGATACACTCAGATGATTGTACCCAAGCTCCTTGACAAAGTTTACCTTTTCAATCTTGAGCTTACCATTTGTGACCTTGCCCCTTTCAGTAATGTAACCTCTTGCATCTCCTCCAAAAGCAACTGGTCCTCCATCAATTCTTTCAAACTTTTGGAGTAGTGACCTATTGCCTGTCATGTGCCTGGAACAACCACTATCAATGATCCATACATTTCTGTTTGTCTTGAGTTGTTCCTACACAAAAGAGATGATTAGTTACATTTGGAAACCCAAGCCTCATTGGTCTTGGGCTCATCAAAAGAAGTTGAAGACAATGCAACAGCAATTGATCCTATAGTCATGCTAGAAGGATCATTTGCTGATGTTGATGAAGAACTTTCAGCCACTTGGTCTTTCTTTGACTTCCATACCACCTTTGGAAGATTAGACTTGACCTTCAATACTTCGGAAGTTTTGATGACTTTGGAAGTTTTGATGACTGGACCTTCAGAAGATTTTGCTTTTACTACAGCAGGCTTCAGTGCTTCGGAAGTATTCCTTTCTTCGAGACTAAATTTTCTTCCGAAAACAAGTTTCCACTTGTCTTCTTCTTCATTTTGGAGCTTCCGAAAGAAACAGATTTTCCTTCTGAAGCTTGCTTCTTCTTCTCCAAACTCTTATAAGTTTCTTTTTTGGTTATGTGGAGAGTACTCTTTGATTTTAAACACAATCCTTAGCAAGATGAGAAGTACTCCCACACATAACACAATCCATTTTCTTCCTTCTAGGAGTTCTTCTTTGTGAACAAGGCTGAACTTGATCACTTTCCTTCTCCATCTTCACCTTTGCAGATGTTGTGGCATTTCTTGTGGGGTTATAACTACCTTTGGAGCTGGATGGTTCAGGTTGTACAGCAGTAATGCACAACTGATCAGCCTTCTTCTTGATGATAGGATGATTTGGACATGAACTAAAACTCTTGTTGATGGAGTTTAAGTTTGTGTCTTCAGCCTTTACCACTTCAAATCCTGCAGAGATGAAGACTTGTTTCTGTGCAGAATTGAAGGTGGTCTTGATCTCTTGAGCCTTTTTGGACTTTCTTTTGGCCTTCCTGATCAAGTTCTTTCTTCTTAACTTGGTCATCCCAACAACTTTGCTCTCCTTAGAGGGATGGTGACCCTTCTTAGAATGCTCTTCTTCACTCTTCTCAGAGCCATTCTCCACCATTTCCTCTTCATCCTCTTCAGTCACAGGATCTATGAGGGGAAGCTCATCTTCACAAGTTTCACATCTAGGAGATCTTACAGACAGGATTGTGTGTGGAGGAGCTATCTCACAAGATCCTAGTCCCTGCTTATTTTGATAACAAACTTTTGCATGCAAGGATGATGATATTATGTTCTTGAAGGTCTCTTCTTCAAGAACATATTTTTTGTTAGGATCGTGTATTGAACTAAATACTAACTGATTAATGTGTATACCGAATCAAATAGTGCGGAATCCTATTTGATTGGCGATCCAATCAGTGAGAACGCACGTAGAATCAATTATGGATTGAATCTAAACGTTAAGAATGATATGGAATCGATCTAGTGCGATCTGTGAACTTGGAACATGTTATTAGAGGTCTCTGGACGACTAGGGTACGTCTGTAGTCGAAGGGTTCCCAATTGTTACGTTTTTCCACGAATTAAGTGGTATTTATAGGTTAGGGTTTCTCATTCGGGCGACTGAACCATTATCATGGTTCAGTCGTGCGATTGAGCCATGCGGTTGATCCATTCGCACGACTGAGTGTTCAGTTGTATGGTCCATTAGCATGGGCCATTCGCATGATAACTTCATAATACTTAGTTTGAATGTATTAATTGTCATTACACTATCAAGATTCATTCAAACAACCACAAACCTATATAATTAGTTCAATATGCGTTAAACAACTCATTAATGAAATATTAAACATTATAAACACAACCAAACATTTACATTTCATTAAGTACCCAACTATTACATAATTGTAAGACACTAAAGACATATTACATTCAGTTCAGAAACTAGGGACACATGTACCTACATTTTTCTGCATTGGCTTTGCCGATCACAAGCTCGGCCTGGCATTCAGTTAATTTAGTAATGAGATCTTTGATCTAACTCCTGTAGTTTGTATGCTCATGTTTAAGAGTTGAAATGGTTCTCTCTAAATCCTCTATCTTTAGTTTATAATCATTTTCAGCTCTTTTAAAATCAGCTTTTAAGATATTTAAGGGCTCAAGATCAGATCTCATCTCTAAATTATAGGACCTGTATCTATCAATTTTAGCAATGCATTCAGGAGTACAAAGATGTTCCAATACCTTGGCTTCATCGTGGTCTGCCATGAGTGCTTGATTTGGAGATGCATCTTCTACCTGAAAGCTCCAGTCAAAGCCTCCTTCTTCAACAGCAACTGTAGCTTGCTGCTTTGGCTTCTCATTCTGGGGGGATTTCTCAGTGTAGTTTGGTCTGGTTTGTGCTTGGCCACCATTTGTCCTTGGTGCCTTACACTCTCTTGCAAAGTGTCCCATCTGGTTACAGGTGTAACATTTTACTTTGCTTTTGTCTAGCCCAAACTTTCCACTGGCTGCATTGCTTGGAAACTTTCTCCCTGTCCTCTTGTAGAACTTATTGGCTTTGTGAGTGAGAAAAGCCATTTTCTGGACTACCTCCATGTACTCCAGATCATCTGGATGGATACAGTCCAAGTCTTCAAGAGTGAAGAGAAAGTTGCCTGAGGTTTCATCAGCAGAGACAAAAGCATGAGAAGAACTTGTCTCTTGGAAAGGACTTCCTTGAGTGTAGCTTTCCCTTGGAGTCTCTGGGAAGGTGATGAAAGGGCCCTTTTGTGAGTTGTCAGGGAAGCATATAAGATGAGTGCTTCTGGGAAGGTGATGAAAGGGCCCTTCACAAGACCCTTCATATATCAGCTTCAGTGCTTCTTATAGTTGCTTGGCAGTTTTGCACTTCTTGAAACCTCTATATATGGAGTTTGGAAGAGCACTTTGAAGGGCTGTCATGGCTTTTTGATCAATCTATATTCTCTTTCTATCTGCTTCTGAGTAATCAGCCACAGCCTTAGGAATCATACCACCACCAGTAGCAGAAGTGGTGCTTGGTATGTAAGGTCCTTCAACAACAGAGTCCCACATCCTGGAGTCTTGAGACTTGATGAAGTCTTCCATTCTTTGACACCAAGTATCAAAGTCTTCAGGAGTGATCAGTAGAGACTTTGTCATAGTTCCAGTTTCCATATCAGCTTTGATTATAGCTGCCATTTGAGTTGTTAAGTATTTTGTGTGTGTGAAGGATCTTAAGATGGTGAGATCTTATATCATGAGCCTGAAAAGCTCTGATGCCAAATGCAGGACCGATGAAGGGTATGCACTTACAACACAACAACACAATGAGAAGAGTTGCTTAGAACACTTAATAGATCAAATAGGGAACTGGTTAGTTTGTTAATGAAAGATGCTAAGAACATAAGTAAATATGAGACAGAACAAGATTGCAAACAACACAAGTATTTGGTTTTCAAGAATGTTGTATATTGCTTCTCAAGTTCTATTACAACTTACAAAGCATCAAATGAAAGTTACAAGTACTTGAGATACTTTATACTACATCCTACAGCCGACCATACTTTAAAGGCCAGCTGGATACAATTGACTAGACAACTACAAAATCAAATGTAGAGTCAAAAGGCAGATCTCTCTTTTAACTTGCGACTATGAAATGCCATAGCTCAGATCCTAGTATATTACAAAAAGGATAAAAGTACATGAAGTAGAAAGCATGGACTCAAGACCTCAATGTACAGTTACCAAAAGCACGGACCTTTCACCAACTCATGTAAGTTGGTGACTTAAAGAGTAGCAGCGGAAAGGTGGTCTAGCTTTATGGTAAAGTACATCAGATAAAGGCATATCTCTAAAAGTCTTCAGAAGAAATCTGTCTTCACTCTTTGGCTTCGGAAGACTTTGTCTTTGAAGCTTCGGAAGACTTCACTTTTGGCTTCGGAAGATGTTGGTCTTGGCTTCAGAAGATTTTACACTTAGAATATTTCTAGTGCATGGTGTAAAACTTCCGAAGCATTTCTACTTTTGTTCTTTAGTGCATGCTTGCAGAGAGACTTTGGATGTTTTGGCTGCATCAGACTTATAGGAATCCTTACAACAACCACTTATCCTTTTTCAGAGCTATTATGTTCTCCAGCAGATAATCATGGATAATCTGGGCAATGTTTGCCTTATCTCCTCTACCAAAAATGATCATGGTTGTGGGCCATTTCAAATTTAGCCCATTAGAACCACCCTTTCTATGATCTAAGTGACTGATGAAGACATGAGAATTGAACCACCATTCCTGTTGGATCAAGTAAGGCTGGTGCAACCAAAACATACACTTAAACAACTTTTGGTGCAACTGAAAAGGAACTTCCGAAGACAAATGCAGAACTTCCAAAGGCAAAGTCTTACAGAGCTTCCGAAGAGGAACTCTAACTTCCAAAGAAAAAGTCTTTCTTCTTCCGAAATTCAACACTTAGAAGAATTTAAGACAATAACTTTTGAAGCATGATGTCCTAAAGATCAAGTCAAGCCTCAGAAGAAATAGCCTCTTCTGAAGTATAAGTAGCTTCGGAAGAACAAGTTCTTCCGAAGCTAATTAACCTTCTGAAGAACCTACTATAGTAGTATATATAGTTTCTCATTGTAACTCATTTAACATGCTTGTAAGAGTCTTGTAATACTTTGAGTTGAGAAGTGATATATACAAGTATCTTGAAAACCATTCTCTTGTGTTTTGTTTACTTTACTTAGTATATTATTATCAACTCTTAGAGGATTCTGCATCATCAATTCGAGTGAGACTTAATGAGTTTGAGAGACTATAATCGTGTTGAGTGAACAAACCCGATCCTACAATTGGTATTAGAGCTTCTTAGGCTCTTGATTGTGTGATCTCACCATCCAAATCCACCTTTTATCTCTCATACACTCACTTCACTCGAAATGACCCTCAACCAAAAATCTGAATGTGAAATGAGGACGATGACCAAAGCACCTATCATCACCCCTGATAACTTCAGATCATGGAGCAGACGTATTGAAAGCTTCATCAAATACCAAGACAACAAGATGTGGAGTTCATACCTTTTGCAATTCCTTTTGCTCATGCTTTAATCTCGCAATTTCCATCGCCATTTCGATCTCATCTTCCTCATCACAAATGCTGAATCAGAAATGTTTGAAGAGAAATCAATATGCTCATCATACTGGCATTCAGATGAAGCATATTCTGACTCATGACTAACCAAGGCAGTGTTGCCTGGTACAAAGTCTTCAGTGAGCTTACCAGATGAAGACAGTTTTCTTTTTTGTTCGATCTCTCTCTCAAAAGTGAGCAATTTCCCATGGAGTTGGGTGAGGGATAGTTTGTCCAAATTTGCACTGGAGCGTAGGACAATAGTATATATGTCCCATCTCTCAGGCAGTGATCTGAGAAATCTGTTATTCATCTGGATATTGGTGTACTCATGTTTGACCATTTTTAATTCAGAGATCAAACAAGAGAACCGCTCAAACTGTTGAGTCAGCGTCTCACCCTTCCTATGAGAGAATGTCTCATATTGTTGGGCAAGGATCTCTCTATTATTTGCCAAGACCTCATCTGTTCCTCCAAATTGTTCTTTCAAGGCATTCCAGAGGTCATGGGCAGATTCATAATGCATTAGCCCAGAATAGATTTCATTGGGTAGTGCCATGGCCAGAATTCCATGGGCTTTTGCATCAATCTCAAACAATTTCTTATCCTCATCTGAGTATTGATCCTTCCTCTTCGGAACCATTTGATTGGTTTCCGGGTTATTCACCATAGGCTTGTGTGGACCATGTACCACTGATGTCCAACAACCTGAGCTGTTGACAGACAGGTGATGGAGCATACGTCGTTGCCATATGTTATACTCATTCCTAACCAGCATTGGAGGCTTGGTTGAGGAACCAGTATTGTGAGGATCATTGGAAGGAGTAGTCATTTTGGGTCCAAAAACAATTTTATTCAAGCTTTTAAAAGATTTTAGACAGACCACAACAAACTCAATGAAAACCAAGAATAAATCTCAGGATGAATGACCAAAAACACAGAAAATTCAATCTCAATAACCGTTTCTTGCAAAAATGCTAATTCAGTCAAACTTGGATCTTGAAGAGCAGTTTCAATGATCAATTATTAGATCGATCAATGATTAACCTGCTCTGATACCATTTGTCAGGATCAGTGATCACAAGTTCGATGGATTAGTGAGTAATGCAGCGGAATAAGATCAAGAATTAGACAAATTATAGCAAGAGTTTGATATTTGTAAACAAATACGAGAGAATATATTTCTGTGATAAGGAATGATTCAATTATACCAAATATTTCTACTCAATCATTCACAAATTACAATAAGGTTGACACTCCTTATATAGAGTGCAATCACTGCTGCTATCACGGGATAGTGACAACTAGCAGATCTATTACAAAAATAACTAACACTTAACAAACTACTGAAATGTTCACAACTACTGAGAACATGTCAGAGTGCTAAGTATAAAACGTAAAACTACTGAAAGGAAACTACTGAAACTACAACGACTGAAGAACAAACTCTTCAGTCGTTTTACAAAACTACTGAAAAGAGAAAACATAAAACTACTGATAAGAAAACCGTCACAACTACTGAAGAAGTCCTCTTCAGCTGTTATGACATCTGATACTTGTTTTCAGCACTTGTGTTCAGACTTTGTCTTCAGCACTTGTCTTCAGACTTTGTCTTCAGATGTTCTCTTCAGCTGTTGTGGACTTCAGTAGTTGTTGTGACGTTTGTGGGACTTAAAGGTTTTTCTGATCCGGCTCATTGGTTCTTTTGGTCCAACAAACTCCCCCTGAACCAATGCAGCCAAAACCTTTAACTTTATTGAGGTCCCACTTATTGTTGGCAAAATGGTTGGTCTTTTTCCTTCTTGATCAGTTGAGAAGATGACCCATATAAGCACTGGCCTGGAAATGAGTCTCTGATGATTTGGTTGGCAATGTATGGATGGGAGCTCTGTATTGGGGAATTGGACACTGAGCTGTTCCCCCATCCATGAGACTCACTTCCCATGTATAAGCCTGTAGGATTCTCTGGTGTATGCTCTGAGAAACATAATTTGTTCCTCCATGGTTAGATTTTCTGGTTCACCATCAAATAATCCTTCACGCCCATACAGCTCTGAGATGTACTTGGCCTGTTTGCCATTTTTAAGCTCAACTGTTGTAATCTGTCTGTATGAAAACTCATCTGGGTGAGTACCTTCAAGTAACAGACTGAGCTCATTTTGTTTGAAGTTCTCAAGCTTCTTGTAGACTAACCCCTTTTTAATAACTCTGTTCTCTAATATCTTTTGGGGAGGCTGTTTAGTCGCATAAGCCTTCTTGAAGTCTTCTACAATTTCCCAGGGTGATACTACAAGGACCACTGTGATCTCTTCATCTACGATCCTTTTTACTTGGCCCTTGTATCTCGCAGGAATGTCTTTCTTTACAATTCGGTGAGCCACCCTAGGATCAGGCCATATCCTCACCTTTTTCTTTTGATATTGAAATGTGTTGGCAAGGGTGTACAATCTCAGAGCTTCTTTCTTCATACTTATTATTAATGAAGAAGCAGCATAAGTTTTGTCTATGCTTTTCAGCATTTCCTCATCATGAAGCCTTTGCTGCTGTTCTTCTTCTATCTTTACTCTCACAGTCTCTATCTGTGAGGTGGGAGTGATGGGAATAGGTTTGGCTTTAGGAAAAGTTAGGACTGCGGAAAGAGGCAGCCTATCTTCTTCCTCATCATCCTCTTCTTCTTCTTCTTCTAACCTCAACATCTTTCTCTTCTTCTTCTTGGATGCATCATCGGCTGTTGGTTTTGAGGGTAAAGGAGTTGGTTTAATGGGTTGTGATAGTGGTGATTTTGAAGTGGTAGGTTTTGCAGGTTGTTCTAGCATTCTTGTAGTGAGTGAGGCTTTTGAGTGTTTTGCAAGTTCATTTCTGTTCCCAGCACCTGCCTCATTTAATGCTTCAATTACCAATCCCTTAGTGTATGCTTCAGACGTACAGATCTTGGTGGTTACTGCCAAGATACTGTCCCTAGTCCATGACTTAATCTCGATCAATGATCTCCCAAGGTACTTTGCAATGAATCTGATCATGATCTCCAGTCTCTCTCTTTCTAACGCATCATAACTTGCCCATCTTGAGTTAATTTCTTCAACTTCAAGTCTTCTAATCTCTGAGTCAAGCTGTGCAGTATCGAAACCTTGTCTATACAGTTGATCAATAATGGAGTCTATAGATTTACTATAGCATCCGCCATTTTGATCATCTCATCAAGTTTGAGTTCCTTTTCTTTTCCTTCAACCTTCCTCTTCTTATATGTGATATGAAAGTCTTTATGACTTTCACCCACTTGATCAATGTCAGCTCCCTTCACACACTCTTCTTCCTTCTCAGTCTCCTTCACAACCTCCTCTTCCTTCTCAGTTTCCTGTTCTTTCAGTATGCTCTTCCCCTTTGCTTTCACTAACTGACTCTCCCCCTTTTTGGTTGCATTGGTTGCAAGGGTTTGAGTAGTAGAAAGCCTTGTGCTCACAATCTCCTCCACCAGGGGCTGTATGATTGAGGGAAGCCTCTCATCCATGGTTTTGATCACAATGTCTATGATCATTGGGTGATGAGAGGGAGGGATTTCTGAAAGATAGCAGCTGTTTGCTCAGAGGGGTTCTGTCCCTGAGAATCAGTGCCAGAAGTAGAGGCTGGTTGGTTGTAAGTTTTGATTGGCTGAGTGTTTAGGAGACCTTCAGGTGAAGGTGCCATCTGTGGGTTTATGTTGGTGTCAGATGGACTTGCTTCTTGAGATAATTGGTCAAGTAGTCTTTGTAGTCTACTGACTTCTTCCTCAAGAATTGTGTTCTGGGCTAGAACGTCATAAAAGAAGCCCAGGTCATCATCAGCAGATGCTGAATCACCTGACCTCCTGCTTGTAGCAGGATGTACATGCCCTGGGTGTAGACCAGTTGTAGCATGTGCCCCTTTTTCTTGGAACTAGGGACTTCCAGCCTCAGGACGATGTCCTTCATCAGCTGTTGCCTCTGATGAGGTCTTAGCAATGTTACCAGCCTCAGTCTGATCATGTGCTGATTCAGAAGAGGTGGCAGCCTTATCAGATATTCTGATCTCCTTATCTACACCAGGAGACAAAACATTTAAACCCCTGTGCTGTGGGTTGTCAGAAGCATGTTGATCCTCTTCCTCAATATTTGTGGTTTTCCCTTTTGGTGGTTGTTGTTGGGGAGGAGGAGAGGCATGCAGCTGAGTCAGCACGTTTGCAATTATAAGTGTTGGACTTTGGGGGGCATTTTCATGGGGAGATAGGGTAAAATCAGTATGCACCTGGGGAGAATGGTGCTTTTCAATGGCAATCTCCTCAAATGAGGAAGATTCCAGATTTGTGGGTACCCCTTCTTTGGTTGATGCAGGCTCCTTTTGAGAGGAATCCTGAGCGGCTGTGGCTGGTTGAGTCTCTGATACTACTGGGGGGTTTACACCAGCAAGTATATCCTGTCTTGGTGGTACAGAAGCATCTTCAGGGGACTCATCTCCCTGAATAGCTGTTTTGGGGCGTTTGGTTTTTGGTTTGGTGGGGACTTTGGATCTTGTGGTGGTGGCTGTGGGTTCCAGCTGCGTGGGTTTGCGCAGCTAGGCAACCATTTTGAGTGATTGGTCAGAGTTGTGCCGGGAGTATACTTCAGGCAATACAGCCATAGCAGGGACTCCCAGGCCAACAAGTCCCTCAGCTTGAAGCTGGTTTTCAATTATGGCCATTATGAACCGAGGATATAATATCCAACGGTTGGCAAGTTGTTTTTAGGCCATATCCTTGAGCTCTAAAAATAGTATATCAGAAAAATTTAAAGGTTGTTGCTCAAGGATGGAGTACAATACCTGTTGCCACCTTGTGGACATTTGATCCCATGATGAAGTCTTGGGGGCAAGGCAGACGTTTACCATATGAAAGATGAGACGTTCGGCATCTTGGAAATGTTTCTTCAATATGGTAGAGGCACTCAGGTTACCTTCGTATCCATGGTGGGCAAATGATAGATCTGTTGTGCCCTTTGGATAACCAGTTGGGAAAGCGGCATCATCCAGATTGAGAGTTTGGCGAAGAATGTCTGGAGTAATGACCACCTTTTGGCTATTGACAAACGATTGAAGAGACTCTGTGTCATTCTCCTCAGGGACAAGAGTGACGTTTGTCCAGAATTGGCTAAGAGATTCGGCATATATGGTGGGGTTTAATAGAAAAGCCGTTTGGTAAGGTGACTGAACCATTAAATCAATGGCGTTGTGAAACTTGGTCCAGTATGGCGATTTTGTGAGGTGAGCAACACAGTTGTGTCGTGGTTTTAGTTGCATGGTCGCCATTGATGAAGAGAGGGTACAGAGGTTTTGAACGTTAGGTTTGAGAGGAGAAGTGAGGAAAAACTCTGAAGGTGGGATAAGGTACTTAAAGGGTAGGGTTATGAAACGACTGAAGGGTTTTGGTGTTAGTCATCATTTGTTGAAACTACTGATGACGTGGCATTAACTTTCAGAGGTTTGAAATGGCTGACCGTATTGGTGTTATCATCAGTTGTTATAAAACAACTGAAGACTTGGTTTTAACCGTCAGACGTTGAAACAACTGAAGTCTCTGATTTAGTCATCAGTAGTTATAAAACTACTGAAGACAGTTTTGACTTCAAGTGGTGAAACAACTGAGGACATGGTGTTTGTCATCAGTAGTTGTGAAACTACTGAAGACATTGGTTTTGTCATTAGTTGGTGTAAACAGCTGAAGACTTGGTGTTAGTCTTCAGTAGTTGTAAACTACTGAAGTCATAGGTTTGGCTTCAGTTGTTTAGAAACAGCAGTTGTAGAAACAACTGAAGAGAAATTACTCATCAGCTGTTTTCGTCAATTCATAGCTTTTCAGCTGTTTCAGTCTGACCTCCACACTTACTCATCAGACTTAAATCTGAGTTTCAGAGGTTTCATTGGTCATCAATACTTATCTGCATTTCTGACATCAGTAGTTGTAGCTACATCAGCTGTTGTGATTTCATCAGCTGTTGTAACTACATCAGCTGTTTTAACAAATAAAGTACTTCAGTACTTGTGAGGAATGTAGCCTTCAGTAGTTATAAAAACTACTAAGGGGAAAGGAACTCATCAGTACTTATATATGACATGGTTACCACTGATCATCAGTATTTATTACTGAGATCATCAATAGTTGTCACTTATTCTAGCTGCAGCATACCAAGCCTTAACACCAGGTTGTGGAAAGTTGAACTATCCAAAGGCTTAGTAAAATGTCTGCAAGCTCATCAGCACTAGGAACAAACTTTGGATCAATCAGACTTTTTCAAAACAATCTCTAATAAAATGGTGTCTAATTTCAATATGTTTAGTCCTAGAGTGCTGGACAGGATTCTTAACAATACAAAGAGCTGAAGAGCTATCCATTAACAATGGGGTCTGAGTCTCTGTTATGCCATAATCCAATAATTGGTTTTGAAGCCATAGTACCTGAGATGTACAGCTTGCAGCAGCAATGTACTCGGCTTCAGCAGTTGATGTAGCAACTGAGGTTTGTTTCTTACTCTGCCAAGAAATCAAACAGTTGCCTAGGAATTGACATCCACCAGAAGTTGATTTCCTGGTCAACTTACACCCTGCATAGTCACTGTCAGAAAAAGCAACTAATTTACCAGAATGTCTAGTAGAATACCATAAACCTAGAGATGGAGTGCCTTGCAGATATCTAAAGATCCTCTTGACTGCAATCAAATGAGACTCCTTAGGTGCAGCCTGAAATCTAGCACAAACACATGTAGCAAACATAATATCTGGTCTAGAAGCTGTTAAGTACATCAAGGACCCAATCATACATCTGTAAAGTGTTTCATCAACCACTTTACCTTTCTGATCTGTATCCAGTTGTGTGGTGTTGCACATGGGAGTAGAACAAGGTTTACAATTTTGTAAATCAAACTTTTCCAAAAGATTTTTTGTGTATTTGGACTGATGAATGAAAATTCCATCAGCCTTTTGTTTGATTTGCAAACCCAGAAAGAATTGTACTTCCCCCATGGCACTCATTTCAAACTTTTGTTGCATCAACTTTGTAAAGGCATCACACAACTGTGGATCAGAGGATGCAAAAATAATATCATCTACATAAATTTGAACAAGTAGATTATGCTGCCCAGCTTTCTTAATGAATAAAGTTTTATCTATGGAGCCTCTAGTGAAATTATTTTCCAGAAGAAAGTTTGATAATGTCTCATACCAGGCTCTAGGAGCTTGTTTCAACCCATAAAGAGCCTTATCAAGCTTATACACCCAATTGGGATGTTTATTGTCCTCAAAACCTGGTGGTTGACATACATAAACCTCTTCTTTAATTTTCCCATACAAAAATGCACTTTTGACATCCATTTGAAAAACTTTAAGATTTTGATAAGCAGCATAAGCTAAAAACAATCTAATTGCTTCCAGTCTGGCTACAGGGGCAAAGGTTTCATCATAATCAATACCTTCTTCTTGTGCAAACCCCTGAACAACCAGTCTGGCCTTGTTCTTAACAATAAGCCCATTTTCATCAGTTTTGTTCCTAAACACCCATTTAGTGCCTATTGCACACTTACCTGGAGGTAGAGGAACCAGTTCCCACACTTGTTGTTTCTTGAACTGAAGAAGCTCAAGCTGCATGGCATCAACCCATCCATTGTCCTTTAAAGCAATGTGATAATTCTTTGGCTCTTGCTGACTGATGAAGAGAGCATAGAAGCAGAAATTTGACAATTGACTTCTTGTTGATACTCCAGCAGTGATATCACCAATGATTTGAGACATAGGGTGATTCTTCAGATCTTGGTACACAATGAGATCAGTGCAAGTGTTTGTAGCAGGCTCAGCAGCAACAGATGGTGATGGTGAAGCATTTCCTTGAAACCAATCAGTAGATGGTAATTCAAAGAAGTTGAAGTTGTAGAAATCTCATCAGCATTTGTTGTGGATTGTGCTGCTGGAGCTACAGGAACATCAGGTCTAGCTGAATCAGGCAGTTGATCACTAAACTTGAAGAGGTGAGTACTACTATCATCATCATCAGCACCAGCAGTACCACCAGGTGGTGAACTGTTGACAGGAGCAACAGCAGGAGTTTGATAAGGAACATATTGCAGTATGTCCAAATCAAATATCTCCACAGGGCTTTGTGGAATCTTGTCCTTTGGAGATTCATTAAACTTAACATGTAGAGTTTCTTCAACCATCTTTGTTCTACAGTTGAAGACTCTGTATGCTTTGCAAGTTGATGAATAACCAACAAAGTACCCTGCATCCACCTTAGAATCAAATTTTTGGAGTTGATCCCGTGTGTTGAGAATGAAACAAGGACATCCAAAAGCCACCTTAGAATCAAAATTTTTGGACATCCCGTGTGTAGAGTTTCTTCAACCATCTTTGTTCTACAGTCCAGAGTCAGCCAACATGGACCTTGCAGCTTCAATAAGGGTCCTGTTCTTTCTCTCCACTACTCCATTTTGTTCAGGAGTTCTTGGAATGCTAAAATGCCTCTTGATTCCCTTTGAGAGGTAGAACTCATCAAGTGTATTGTTTCTAAATTATGTTCCATTATCACTTCTAATACACTTGACTGAGAGGGAATACTGCTTCTCAACATACAACACAAAGTTGATAATCTTCTAAGCTGCTTCATCCTTTGAATGCAAGAAGAAAGTCCATACAAATCTGGAGTAATCATCCACAATTACCAAACAGTATTTCTTCTTAGCCATACTCATCACTCTCACAGGACCAAAGAGATCCATGTGAAGAAGTTGTAAGCAGGCATTGGACTTAGGTTCTTCTATGGAGGGAAATGAAGCTTTGTGCTGTTTTCCTTTTAAACAAGCAGTGCAGTCATCTTCACATTTGAACTCCTTCATAGGTAATCCCCTTACTAAACCATAGTTTATCAGCTGATTTATGTTTTTGAGATTAACATGACCCAGCCTTCTATGCCATAGTGTAGATTCTTGAGGGGAAGCCTTGGAAAATAGGCAAGGATGACCTTTGAGATCTATTTTCTTGGAAAGATCTAAGGCATACACTCTTCCTGTCCTGTTGGCCTTAAGGAGAGTGTATTCATCCAACACCTTATCAATCAAACTTAGAACTTTGGATGACAGAATCCGGCAGTTCTGACTGGTGAAAAGAGCAACATGGCCTTTGTCACACATTTGACTGACACTCAAGAGGTTATACTTGAGATTTTCTACATGGTTAACATCATCAAACTTTATTTCCCCATTGGAAACAAAGCCTTTGCTGATGATGTAACCCTTTGCATCATTGCCAAAAGAGACAAACCCCTTCTTTCCTTGAGAGTAGTCATTAAGAAGTGATCTGTTTCCTGTCATATGCATGGATCCTCCACTGTCTACATACCAGATGCCTCTGTGGCATGTTGAAGAACCCTGCAGAACAAAACAAATTAGTTAGATTTTGAGACCCAAACCTTTTTGGTTTTGGGCCTGTTCACATCAACAGATGGTAGACTAACAGGTTTGTTGGAAATAACAGTCTGAGAGGAAGAAGATGGTGAAGAAGAGGAATCCTTTGGCTTGGACCTCCTTTTCTGTGATTTCAACATAGGAACATCTAATTGGTTAACTCTTCCCAATAGATGTTGAACCATCACAACCAGCTGTGTCTGATTTTGTGATAAAGCTTTCAGCTCTTCAGACACATTAGCATTGGAGTTTGATAAATTCTTATGTTGCACCTTCTTCTTTTGAGCAATCTCAGCTGTTACCTGTTTAACCCCTTCCTTTTTGGATTTCTTTTTGGACTTAGGGGTTACAGGATTTGATGTTGCTGGTACAAATGTGGCTTCAAACTCATTTTTCATTTTAACTATTTTCTCTTTAATTTCCTCTTTATGTTTGAGTTTGGATCCTCTTTTGTACCAACAATCATCTATAAGATGATTAAACAAACCACATACTTCACATGGTTTCTTTTTCATCTTATGTTGATCATCAACTAAAGAGGAGACAACTACTGAAGACTTGCTCTTCAGTACTTTGGAAGCATTATTTGCTTTCTTGACTTCCTCTTTAGTAGTCTTCAAACTCTTTCTACTGACAGTTTTCTTCTTTTCAGTGCTGACAGTAGTTGGAGTTTGAACTTCAGGTGTTAAATCTTGCTCTCCAGTCCTTTCAGGACTTTCAGAAATAACTCCTGAGTTGATCAACTCTTTGATCATGTGAGTGTCAGCAATGGAACCATCAACATCAGCTGATTGGTTCTGAGAGGGCTTATTGTTGACTTCTACTTTTGATGATGCTCTATCAAAAAGTAAACCACATGATGAGGTGAATTGGTTATTGCTTTCTTCATCAGATTTCACTTCTGCTCTTGAAGCAAAATCTGTAGGAGGAGCTGTGTGATTATAACCAATGCCAAACTTCACATTGGAAGCTGATTGCTTGCTAAGAAGCATTTCAAAACCTTTGCATGATTGTACCCATCGATCACACTCTACTTGGGTGACTGCAAGGGTTTCTTTGAGACTTCTCTGGTCTTCCAGAATAACCTCTAGCTTAACCTTTTCATCATTTAATTGGCATTTAACCTTATAAATCTCATCATTTTTATTATTGAGAGCAGACTCATACTCAGCTTTTCTTTTGGAAATAGTTTTCTCAAACTCAAGTTTTTGATTTATTAATGCTACATTTGCCTCTCTAATAGAGACAAAGGCAGCTATGCATGATTCAGAACATAACTTGGCTTTAGCCTCTGAAGATACCTGAGTTACCTGTGAAGATGATGCATTTGAGCAGGAACCCTCAGTAGACTCCAGAGCCATAAGTGCTAGATTCCCAAAAGGAATGTCACCACCATGTTGACCAGCACCTGTGAACAGTTGTTCATGACCAGACATGTCATCTGGCAAACTACTCCAGTCAACAACTTCAGGGGTGAAGAAGCTATGTTGTTGAGGTTGAGGAGGTTGATGAGATGGTTGAGGTTCTGGTAGTGCATGAGGTTGTGATACCATAGGAGCTTGAACTTGACTGGTTTGTGGCATGTAATAACAAGGGTAAGGGTATGGCATTTGACCCTGAGGAACAAAATATGCAGGAGATTGTGGTTGAGAATGATGACTAGAATTGACAGGATGTTGCCCTTTGTTTTGTTGACTATTGCTAGGGAAAGTCACAAAAGGTGCAGAGGAATTAGATCCAGATGATCTACATTCTCTAGCAAAGTGTCCAAGCCTTTGGCATTTGTGACACCTCAACTTACTCTTGTTAAAACCAACTTTGGTTTTGCCAGAGAGTCCTGAAAACTTTCTTCCAGTTCTTTTGTAGAACTTCTGAGATCTGATATTTATCAAGGCCATTTGGCTCAAAATATCCATCTCTTCTAAGTCATCATCAGCAATCCCCTTGAGATCATCCATGATGAAGCATAGATTGTCATTATTACACCCAGTAAACTGACTATCAACACTCACAAATGCTGAATCAGAAATGTTTGAAGAGAAATCAATATGCTCATCATACTGGCATTCAGATGAAGCATATTCTGACTCATGACTAACCAAGGCAGTGTTGCCTGGTACAAAGTCTTCAGTGAGCTTACCAGATGAAGACAGTTTTCTTTTTTTTTCGATCTCTCTCTCAAAAGTGAGCAATTTCCCATGGAGTTGGGTGAGGGATAGTTTGTCCAAATTTGCACTGGAGCGTAGGACAATAGTATATATGTCCCATCTCTCAGGCAGTGATCTGAGAAATCTGTTATTCATCTGGATATTGGTGTACTCATGTTTGACCATTTTTAATTCAGAGATCAAACAAGAGAACCGCTCAAACTGTTGAGTCAGCGTCTCACCCTTCCTATGAGAGAATGTCTCATATTGTTGGGCAAGGATCTCTCTATTATTTGCCAAGACCTCATCTGTTCCTCCAAATTGTTCTTTCAAGGCATTCCAGAGGTCATGGGCAGATTCATAATGCATTAGCCCAGAATAGATTTCATTGGGTAGTGCCATGGCCAGAATTCCATGGGCTTTTGCATCAATCTCAAACAATTTCTTATCCTCATCTGAGTATTGATCCTTCCTCTTCGGAACCATTTGATTGGTTTCCGGGTTATTCACCATAGGCTTGTGTGGACCATGTACCACTGATGTCCAACAACCTGAGCTGTTGACAGACAGGTGATGGAGCATACGTCGTTGCCATATGTTATACTCATTCCTAACCAACATTGGAGGCTTGGTTGAGGAACCAGTATTGTGAGGATCATTGGAAGGAGTAGTCATTTTGGGTCCAAAAACAATTTTATTCAAGCTTTTAAAAGATTTTAGACAGACCACAACAAACTCAATGAAAACCAAGAATAAATCTCAGGATGAATGACCAAAAACACAGAAAATTCAATCTCAATAATCGTTTCTTGCAAAAATGCTAATTCAGTCAAACTTGGATCTTGAAGAGCAGTTTCAATGATCAATTATTAGATTGATCAATGATTAACCTGCTCTGATACCATTTGTCAGGATCAGTGATCACAAGTTCGATGGATTAGTAAGTAATGCAGCGGAATAAGATCAAGAATTAGACAAATTATAGCAAGAGTTTGATATTTGTAAACAAATACGAGAGAATATATTTCTGTGATAAGGAATGATTCAATTATACCAAATATTTCTACTCAATCATTCACAAATTACAATAAGGTTGACACTCCTTATATAGAGTGCAATCACTGCTGCTATCACGGGATAGTGACAACTAGCAGATCTATTACAAAAATAACTAACACTTAACAAACTACTGAAATGTTTACAACTACTGAGAACATGTCAGAGTGCTAAGTATAAAACATAAAACTACTGAAAGGAAACTACTGAAACTACAACGACTGAAGAACAAACTCTTCAGTCGTTTTACAAAACTACTGAAAAGAGAAAACATAAAACTACTGATAAGAAAACCGTCACAACTACTGAAGAAGTCCTCTTCAGCTGTTATGACATCTGATACTTGTTTTCAGCACTTGTGTTCAGACTTTATCTTCAGCACTTGTGTTCAGACTTTGTCTTCAGCACTTGTGTTCAGACTTTGTCTTCAGCACTTGTCTTCAGACTTTGTCTTCAGATGTTCTCTTCAGATGTTGTGGACTTCAGTAGTTGTTGTGACGTTTGTGGGACTTAAAGGTTTTTTTGATCCGGCTCATTGGTTCTTTTGGTCCAACAAAATTTAACTTCTTTTGCTACAGTGGTGTGTACTGTGTACTCAGCCAAGAGAGGGAGTTTGTGCTTAAGATTACAATTTTGTTAATTCAAATATGTATATGAAAATATTTCAGATTTAATAAAACTAGAGGTTTGAGTATGAATGGATTTTTTATTTAACAGTTGCATTGCTATTAAAAATAAAAGAGCATCGATGCTAAACACAAACAAAATAGAGTCAAGAAGAATAAGAACAGACAACATACGGCTACCAAAAAAACTTAATCCATGTCAATGGCATTTTAGCCCAATGTCACCGATGATTGCTCATCACAAAGATCGTGTATGTTCATATTCTTACAAGTATAGATTTAGGTGCTATTAGGAGTTAAAGAAATTGTTGCTAGAAGTAAAATAAAACTAAATACATATGAAACAGTTCCTATTCATTTATCCAACTCTACCATGTGATCGCACCTCTACAAAATCCACCTACCCGTGATTTATTCACCAGAGTGGATTAGAGATTGATAGATTTAGTGTTATTAATATTATATTAATGTTATTGGTTTAGCATAACGATCTAAAAAAACATTATTATTATTGAAACAGTTAGGAGATACGAGAGTACGTGCTCGTTTATTTTAGTTAATGTTTAATAGTTATGTTATGTCATATTATTTGATTGGGCTTGAGTTACTAAACATACATATGAGTTTTAAATTAATCCATAATGGGATCTGCATGTTACGGAAGGGTTGTGCAGAAACAAAAGGAGACATTACGTCATCGCAGAGAAAAAAGGAATATCATGTTCAAGTTTCATAATCTTAGTTTAATTGTGTTACTCTCAATAACCTTATTGTATTTATTTTATTTTATTTCCCTAAATGCAAGGGTAGAAATGAGTTTATTCTATTTGGTTCAGAAACTTTAATTAGAATACTTCAGGTTCAAAGCAACTAGATCCTAGGTCAAAGGCTATATATCTCTATTTGTATATATAATAAAAGAAAGAGATTAGACCACATGATAAAATTTAAAACATTATGTTGCCACATGACAGTTTAATAGTATATGATTGACACGTGTCAATTTATTAGCAATATGATTTTAAAAAGAATCTGATGAACCTTATTTAACTAATATTTAATGTCAAATTAAATAGTATTCCAAAATTAGAATTTAATATTTAATGATTGAAATGGAAATTTAATAACTTTAATTTTTAATTTAATATGCAATTCAATCCGAGACTTTATCTAAATATAACTAATATAATAAGTCAAAATTTAAAATTTAATACTTACAAATTTTAAATTCCAATAATAATAATATATCCGAGATTTTTGGGTTATAATTTCTAATTTTGAAAATGTTCAATATTTAAACAATAGTGTATAATATGTACCTGCATTATATACCACTAGGTTAGATACCCGTGTATTACACGGATTGAAATAAAAAATATATTGTAGATTATATATATGTATATCAATCTCAATCTTCCTACTATAATAAAAATATAACTTAAGATGAGACGTGTCAACGCCACAATCATCCTCGCTAAAATTTTCCCGTCTCTCTCTTCTATTAAATAATTACCTTAATTACAAATAATATTATTTAATACTTTTTTAAATTTAAAAAACTAAGAAAGAGATCTATTTATTAATTTTTTTTCTAATTAAGAAAATATTTAAAATAACTTTTTAACAAATGATATAATTGTGTTATTACTAATAGTCATTTTATCATATATAATTGTAGTCATATCATATATTAAATATCATTTTATAATTAATAAATTTTATTATATTAATATTTTATTAATTTAACTCGTGTAACATACGGGTTTACTAAAGCTAGTATATAATAAAAGAAAGGGGTTAAGCCACGTGGCAAATTTTTAGACAACACATTGAAACATGACATTTTTATAATATATGATTGCCACATAGCATTTTATTAGTAATATATGATTTATAAAATCAATCTCACAATCATGTTTAAATAATATTTAATATCTAATTAAATAACATTCTAAAATTAGATTTTATAATTTAATGAATGAAACAGAAATTCAAAAAATTAACTTTTAAATTCATTCTGCAATTAATCCAAGATTTTAACTAAAAATAACTAATTAATTAGTTAAAATCTGAAATATAAAACTAACAATTTGAATATTCAAATGGAGCCTATGTATTTTAAAAGTTTTAAATTCCAATAATAACAATCGCTCTAAGTATTTTGGGTTATTAAATTTCAAATTTAAAAAATCTTCTATTTGTTAACAATATCATATAATATTTACTTGCATTATATAACATTATATAATTATTTTATTATATATATATACAACAATTTTTTTCTATTTACTCTTCTTTTACTATCAAAGATAGTTGAAAAATATACAATATAAATTCTCCTATGATAAAAAAATCCATGTATTTTGCATGAATAACTTCTCTTACTTCTCCATTATTTAAGCATTCATTATGTTTGACTCATTTCGTATTGCATTTAACTACAATATTACATATACTTTGATTTAAAAAACAAGTTTTTAATGATAAACCTTAACACTAATATTTTTTGTCCAACGACCATAATCTTCACTTTGTTCAATTTTTATTTATGTATGCTGGTTTATAACTTATTGATATACCATTAAATTACCTTACTCAACATGATATTATCAATATCAAAAGTAACTTTCTTAAAGGATCTCAACATATCATGCTATGGTTCGTTTATGGATGCAACCAATATATAATAGTTTAGTAAAAACTTATTCTGTTAAGTTTATTGTGGTTGAGGGGGATGCATTGTGCAACTAATTGAATTATTATTTATTTATATTAATATTTATCTTATAAAACATATATGCTATATATCCTTAATTTTTTTACATTTTTAGTTATAGTACACTACAATGCTAGGAAATATTATACAAAACTGATTTTTTAAGTTTAAGAAGTTATTAACTAAATCTGTTTAAATATTTGTATACAAGAAGTTTTTAGATATTTATAAACATTAATATTGTCTTTTATGCATTTAATCCTTTCATTTAATTTACATGTATGCACATTTATTTAATCGATCTTCACATGTGTATATATTATAAACTTATTAATAGTCACTGATAACTTCTATTTCTATTTATTTTATATTTATTTTTTCAACCCGTGTGTAGGCTAGTAGACATATAAAGAAAAGACCTACACATTTAAGTCAAAAATGCAATTTTCTCACAAATTCTTTTTGAAATTTTCGTAACTTCTTTATAATAATTATTTTTTAAAATATTTACACAATGAAATCGAGCGTTGTTGATCTTCCTAACAACTATGACATTGTTATTTAAATGAAAAAAAATTAATAATTAAGTGGGTATTCTATGAAACTAGGTGTTTTTTTGGTGTTTAAATACATAGCGTTTAAAATTTCCATACATGTACGTTAACTTTAACATCATAGTTGCAAAACACTAATCGTGATGTTGCATTTTGATGCCAAAAGTGTGAAATACCATTACAAAAAATAAAAAAATTAAAAATATTTAAAAAAAAACATCATTAAAGAAAATTCAAACATCATTTTGAATATTGTTCATAGATGTCAAAATGTAACGTTACACTTTTAATACACAATAAATAACTAATCTTCATGTTGATTTTAGATGCCAAAAACATAAAACATTATCAAAAAACAAAAGACATACCAAAAAAGTTTCAAAATCATGTACATGCAGTTCATTACAACTTAAAAATCATGTACATGCGTTTCATTACAGCTTCTACACGACTATCAAGGGAACCGGTTCAAACCCGAAAAAAACCACCGGTTCCAACTCGAAAAAAACCGTAGGTTCGTACCTTGAACCACCCAGTTCCAAACCCGGACCGAACCGGCCACAAGGAAAAAAACCAGTTAGATAAACCGATAAAAACTAGTCAACAACCTAAACCGAACAAAAACTTGTTTTGACTTAAAACCGATCCTATAATAACCAGTTTAAAATATAAATTATACGTACACATCTACAGTCGACTATTTCCATGACATAAACAATTGGTTAAACTGATAGACTTGATTTTAAAAGTGTGAGTGAGTCAGATTGTTACACTTCTAATCCTACTAAATGGTCTGATGTACATTGGTTTAGACTGCTGGTCCAATTTACCAGTTAAAAATAGCAGAAAGCTTTTGTACCAAAATCAATATGGAATCTATATGTTATTTGTAACATATATAATAAGCCCAATACACATAAAAGGAAAGTACATACGACCTAAAGAAGCTTGTTACCATTTATTCTAAAATTCCTAATAAGTTATGTCAAACGATCATGCTCTTCGACTTCCCACTAGAAACAACATATCGCTGTTTGGGCGCGACTTTACAAATAAAAGACCTCGTCTGCTCTTACTCTTGTCCTGCAAAAAATGTGAAAATTTGGTCATCTTATATGAGGATAAACAAACAAAACACACTAAAAGAAACTATGGAAACACAAATCACCTGTAACTGAAAACATTCAGATCTTGGCTGAACAGATAAATTATCTCGAACAGGCAAAAGTGACTTTGAATCCTTAAGGAGTGAAGATGGCTTGTAATGGTTACAAGTGTACAAAAACAAGGGGACTTCTTCATCTACTTTAAACTCTTCATATTCTTTTAGTTTCAAAGCATCTGAAATGGCTGATTTAGACAGACATTTAAGTATTTAACGTTTTGCTATTAGAAATGTGTAACAGAAACTAGAAATTTGAAAACTTAAAACATGATAAATGATTAAAATCTTACGTGGTTTCATGTAACGAGAGTTATATTTGGGATTATTTTCCCTCTCAGAAACTTTGGCTAGAGCGATCTTGTGAGAATAATCTTGGCAGGTCAACAATTTCTAGTTTGTAAAATATAAAAGTAATTAGTTTTATAAGATTTAACTATGTTAAAACATAACTTTAAATATAATGTGATAAACATGACTAACTCACTTGATTCAGGATGTTGATTTTGACTTCTGTTTGATAGATTGAACCAGTTTTAGATATATGATGATCAAGATTAGCAGAAACGGATCCTAGATGATCGATTACGGTCACCAAAGCGCTGCGTATGTAGTCCTTGGTGTTCTTTAGAACTCTGAAAATTGGATTATACATTATGCATTAAGATGTGTTTATAAACCATTAAAGTTTGCTAAACCGGATTAAACTGAAGCAAATGGTCGGTTCACCTTTGTTGTTTTCTTTACCTTTTATTTTGGAACATACGGTTACATATATGTATTATATTAATAAATTATCTTTATCATTTGGTTATTTGTTTTCCAAAGCCATAGTTAGTGCTTATGCCCAAACTTTCTGTTGAGACTTGCGGAATCATACCTTGAAACAAATATATAATCATCAAATAGAGTTGGAATAATACACTAACAAAACCAGGAATTTTTCTACTTTCAAGAAGTCAAACATGGTGATATTTGAATCCACTATTTACATTAAAGTTTCCGGTTTTTTGCCTCAAGTTTTTCTTTTGTTTTCAAAAATCAACTTTCTAGATTACAAGTGGGATTGATATCATCTACAATTAAACGATTGATAGTAAAACTAAGATTGACATTTTACATCTTTGACACACGAAAGTCAAAATGGAGTCTAGCTACTCACAGTTGCTTTTGGTTAGAATTCAAGAAAGTGGATTGATAGGAATCTGCAGCATAGTGAAGCTGTGAACACAAGTCTTTTAGATCCTGCAACAAAAAACAAATTCGTAATTCAAACCAGAAACACATATCAATCGACGATCAAACTACAAAAACACGCAGCAAGACTTTAATCAATAGTTGCTTACTTGAAGAGATTTGCAGAATTTGGTATCATTTTCTGATTCAAATTGTGGGTTGTGTTTATGAGCTTCTGAGGTGATTGAGTTCTTCATTTCTTGCAAGTTTCGGTCGTCAATGTTGGTTTTCTATTGTGTATATTAATAGATAAACATGCAAGTACATAAAAACACCTGGGTATGTGTGTGTTATATATAAAAAGAAAATAAAAAGACTTAAGATTCTGTTGTCAGCAGCAAAACAGAATAGGCGTGGGATATGGGATAAATATATTCAAAGAAAAATACAAACTTTTTGCAAATTTCACAACATTCCCGTGAATTTATGTGTTATTCCTATCTTTACTCTCTATTCATTCAATAGTTAATTCTGTAACTCACTTACCTGAATAAGATATTGGGTGTTGAAAAAAGTTTCAATAGTTAGCAACTCCTTATGCCAATCAAGACAGGGTGGAACTCAAGTTATAAAAAAAAGTTTCAATGTTGGTATTTGTATCCAACATTCGAGTAACACCATATGTTTTGTCACGATAATAGAAATAAACAGTAGTTATGACATTGTAATTTTGTAAGCTTGAAAACAAAACAGTTTCATAATTTTGTAAGCTTGAAAGCAAAACAATACTTTTTTCGCAAATGTTCCCAGAATATTTGTCAATTAGCGACAAAGAGAAATATTGACAATATGCATGGTTGTACTCGACCAAATTTCAAGGTTGAGTTTAGTAAAATGGGTTTAGGTTTAGGGTTTAATCAAATCAGTCTCTCTTTAGCATGCGTGAAAGAAAAAAAATAAGGAAAGGGCATGGCATAATTGAATAGGTCTAAAAAGCTAATGACGTCATACCTAATTTAAAAAAATGTTTAAATATTACATAAAATTTAAATTAACTACCTTTTTTTTGTGAGAACTCTATGAACCAATATCAATCACACATTTTATTCACATGTAAGTCACATGCCAATTTCATCTTTTTTAAAACGTTCATAACTTTTTTTCACGATATTATTTTTTAAAAAAATTTTACCATTAATTTCAGTATTTTTTTATATTTTCAACACCTATCATATTGATATACTTTTTTAAAAAAAATTATCCAACCGTTATTTACATATGTGTAAATCTAGTTATACACATGTGTAAGGATTCCTTTAAGTCTGATGCAAACCAAAACATCCAAAGTCTCTTTGCAAGTAATGCACTAAGTACTGAAGTAGAATTGCTTCGGAATTTTTACACCATGCACTAGAAATATTCTAAGTGTAAAATCTTCCTAAGCCAAGACCAATATCTTCTGAAGCCAAATATGAAGTCTTCCGAAGCCTCAGAGAAAAAGTCTTCCGAAGCTTCATCCTATGAAGACAGATTTCTTCCGAAGACTTTAGTAACATGCTTTATCTGATGTACTGTTCCATAAAGCTGGACATCTTTCCGCTGCATCTCTGTAAAGTCACCATCTTTCATGAGTTGGTGAAAAGGTCCATGCTTTTGGTAACTGTACATTGAGGTCTTGAGTCTGTAACCTTCTACTTTATGTACTTTATCCTTTTTGTAATAAATAAGGATGTGAGCTATGGCATGTCATAGTCACAAGGTCAAAAGGCAGATATGCCTTTTGATTCTACAATTGATTTTGTTTGTGTCTAGTCAATTCTATCCAGCTGGCTTTCAAAGTATAGCCAGCTGTAGGTTGTAGTATAAGTATTTCAAGTTCTAGTATCTTTCTTTATGCTTTGTAACACTTGTAATAGAACTTGAGAAAGCAATATACTGCCTCCTTGAAACCCAAATCTCTTGTTCTGTCTCTTTATCATTACTTGTGTTCTTTGTATCACTATTATGGTTAATCCAGTTTACTGTTTGATCAAGTTTAGTTAATCTCCTCTTTGTGTTGTTGTGTTGTAATTGTTAAGCCCTTAACCGGTCCTGCAATTGGTATCAGAGCATTTCAGGCTCTTGATATAAGATCTCACCATCTTAAGATCCCTCACACACATAAATACTAAACTTTCAAAATGGCATCCATTTCAAAGACTGGTATGGAGACTGGAACCATGAACAAGTCCCTACTGATCACTCTTGATGACTTTGATACCTGGTGTATGAGAATGGAAGGTTTCATCAGGTCTCTAGACTCAAGAATGTGAGAATCTGTTGAAAACGAACCTTTCATACCCAGCACTCCTTCTGCTACTGGTGTTGGTATGATCCCCAAAGATGTGGCTAACTACTCTGATAAAGATAGGAAGAGAGTAGAGATTGATAGAAAAACCATGACTGCTCTTCAAACTGCTTTTCCAAACTCTGTGTAAGAGGTTTCAAGAAGTGCAAAACAGCTAAACAGCTGTGGGATGCACTAAAACTGATGTATGAAGGCTCCTCTAAAGCCAAGGAGAACAAGAAGGATCTCTTGAAGCAGCAGTTTGAAAACTTCACCTTCAAAACAGGTGAAACCATGACTCAGCAATACTTCAGGTATGTTGAAATAGTGGATACCCTTATGAATGAAGAAGTTCCTCTTGAAAACAGAGACATTGTAAGGAAGTTCATGTCCTCACTTCCTAGGCAATGGACACACTACTGTGTGGTGATCAAGAGGACTGAAAATCTCAAAACTCTTACTCTGACAGAGTTATATGGGATTCTCAGTGGCTACCAGATGGAGATGAACATGCAAGGTTCATCTGGCAACTCCAATAATCAATTGGGTTCAGCCCTGCATGTGGTTGAAAGGGATAGCATAGAACCCCAACAACATCTCATATGCTATCCTGACAACTCACCAAAAGGTCCTTTCATCACCTTCTCAGAGACACCCAGGGAGAACTACACTCAAGGAAGCCCATTCCAAGAGACAAGCTCTTCTCAAGCCTTTGTGTCTTCTGATGAAAGTTGTGGCAACTCTCTTTTCACTCTTGAAGACCTGGATTGTATCCATCCAGATGACCTGGAATATATGGAAATAGTTCAGCAGATGGCTCTTCTCACTCATAGAGCCAAGAAGTTTTACAAGAGAACTGGAAGGAGGTTTCCAAGCAATGCAACCAGTGGAAAGTTTGGCTTGGATAAAAGCAAAGTCAAGTGTTACAACTGTAACTTGATGGGCCACTTTGCTAGAGAGTGTAAGGCACCTAAAACAAATGATGGCCAAGCACAAACCAGACCAAACTACACTGACAAAGCCCCGCAGGATGAGAAGCCAAAGCAACAAGCTGCTGTTGCTGTTGAAGAAGGAGGCTTTGACTGGAGTTTTCAGGTGGAAGATGCTTCTCCAAACCAAGCACTAATGGCAGATCATGATGAAGCCAAGGTATTGGAACATCTCTGTACTCCTGAATGTATTGCTAAAGTTAACAGATATAGGTCCTATAACTTGGAGATGAGATCTGATCTTGAGTCTTTAAACATTTTAAAGTCTGATTTTAGAAAGTCTGAAAATGATTATAAACTAAAAATAGAGGACTTAGAGAAAACCATTTCAGTTCTAAAACATGAACATACAGATTTTAGGACTCAAATACAAGATCTCATAACCAAGCTGACTGAGTGCCAGGCTGAGCTTGTGATCAGCAAAGCCAGGGCAGAAAAGAGTGTTCTTGAAGAAGAGACCTTCAAGAACATGATATCCTCATCCTTGCACAACAAAGTGTGTTGTCAAAATAGACAGGGACTAGGATCAAATGAGATAGCTCCTCCACACACAATCTTGTCTGTAAGATCTCCTAGGTGTGAAACTTGTGAAGATGAGCTTCCTCTCATAGATCCTATATGTGAAGAGGATGAAAAAGAGATAGTGAAGAATTCCTCTGAAAAGAGTGAAGAGGAGGATTCTACTAAGGGCTACTATTCTTCTGAGGAGAAGAAGTCTACTGTGATGACCAAGTCAAAGAGAAAAAACTTGATCAGGAAGAGCAAAAGAAAGGCAAAGAAGGCTCAAGAGATCAAGGCTACTTTTGACTCTAAGCAGAAACAAGTTTTGATCTCTGCAGGGTTTGAAGTAGTAAAGACTGAAGACATCAACTAAAACTCCTCAGCTAAGAGTTCTGGTTCTTGTTCAAATCATCTCAGTACCAAGAAGAAGACTGATCTGCTGTGTACCACTGCTGCACAGCCTGGACCATCAAACTTCAATAATAGTTCACAGCCCAAAAGAACTGTCTCAGCATCTACAAAGATGAAGGTGGAGAAGGGATGTGACCAAAGACAGTCTTGCTCTCATAAGGAGACTCTTGTGAAGAAGAAAATGTTGTGTGTCATGTGTGAAAGTACATCTCACATTACTAAGGATTGTCCATATAATCCTAAAAGTACTGTCCATATGACCAATACAAAGACTTCAAAGAGTTTCAAGAAGATTCAAGCTTCGGAAGAAAAATCGGTTTCCTTCGGAAGCTCCAAATCAAAGAAGAAGGTAAATGGAAAATTACCTTCGGAAGAAAAATTGGTCTCGGAAGAAAGGAATTCTTCCGAAGCACTGAAGTTTGCTGCAGTGACTGCAGAATCTTCCGAAGGTTCAGTCATCAAAACTTGTGAAGTCCCAAAAGCTTCCAAGGTTTTGAAGGTCAAGTCCAAGACTCCAAAGGTGGTGTGGAAGTCTAAGAAAGACCAAGTGACTGAAGTTTCTCCATCAACAACAGCTGAAGATCCCTCTAGCACAACCATAGGATCTATTACTGTTGCATTACCTTCTATTATACTTAGTGAGCCCAAGACAAGTAAGGCTTGGGTTTCCAAATGTAACTAATCATTTTCTTTGTGCAGGAACAGCTCAAGACAAACAAGAATGTTGGATCATTGATAGTGGCTGTTCTAGGCACATGACAGGCAATAGGTCACTACTCCATAACTTTGAGAGAATTGATGGAGAACCAGTTGCTTTTGGAGGAGATGAAGGTGGTTATATTTTTGGAAGGGGCAAGGTCACAAATGGTAAGCTCAGCATTTAAAAGGTAAACTTTGTCAAGGAGCTTGGGTACAATCTTCAGAGTGTTTCCCAATTTTGTGATCAAAGTCATAACATGCTCTTTACTGAGCATGAGTGCATTGTTCTCAAGCCTGGAGTGGTTATTCCTCATGAGCACATCCTGCTTAGAGCCCTCAGGAAATGGAACATGTACAAGATGGATTTGCAAGAAACATCTCCCTCTGGAGAAGTTTCATGCTTTGTATCTAAAGCAAATAGTGATGAGTCTTTCCTACGGCATAAAAGAATATGCCATGTAAACTTTAAGAACATGAATAAACTAATTAAACATGATTTGGTAACTGGAATGCCAAGGAAAGAGATTACAAGTGATGATCATTGTGTTGCATGTCTGAAAGGGAAGCAACATAAGGTATCTCACAAGCCTAAGGAAAAGAACTCTATCACTACTCCCCTACATTTGTTACATATGGATCTCTTTGGCCCCACCAGTGTAATGAGTCTAGGAAGGACCTCTTATTGTTTGGTGATACAGATGATTTTACAAGATTCATTTGGGTTTTCTTTCTTAGAACTAAGGATGAAACCCCTGAGATTCTTAAGAATTTCATCTTAAAAATTGAGAATCAAAGTGATCACAAGGTCAAAACCATAAGATGTGATCAAGGGACTGAATTCAAGAATCAAATCCTTGATACATTTTGTGATGATAAAGGTATTACAAGACAATACAATGCTCCCAGGACTCCTCAGCAAAAATGGTGTTGCTGAGAGGAGAAATAGGACACTTATTGAAGCTGCAAGAACTATGTTGTCTGACTCTAAACTGCCCATCACCTTCTGGGCAGAGGCAATAAATACTACTTGCTATATGCAAAACAGAGTTTTAGTAGTTAAGACTCATGGTAAGACTCCTTATGAACTTTGGCACAAGAGAAAACCTTTCATTGGTTTTCTCAGGTCATTTGGATGTACCTGCACCATCTTGAATACCAAGGATCAAATTGCCAAGTTTGCTGAGAAATCAAATGATGGACACTTCATTGGATACCCTTCCCAAGCCAAGGCTTATAGAGTATACAATCTCAGAACTAGAATTGTTGAGGAGTCAGCCAATGTGACTTTCAATGAACACACACCCTGTGTGGCTGGTTCTGGTCCTGATTGGCTATTTGATCTTGATTTAGTTACCAACTGTTTTAACAAATCTTGTGAGAATGTTTCAAGATCTACAGATAATTAAATACAGGTGATCCTGATCCAAGATTTGAGCTAGGAAGACCCTCATCTCATACATCTTCAGCTCCAGTTGGAACTACTTCAGCAAATGAGGTTTCTATCAGCACTACAATGACAAATTTAGCTGATACATCTGGTGTGCCTTCAAATTCCAGCTTAGAGGCTCCACAACCAGATAAAGATACCTCAATTGTGAAAGACAACAATGGTGATGGTGAAAGTGATCAGGAATTCCTTGATGCTAATAACCACACCATAGATGACAACATCAATAATGTCACACACTCATTGGATCAAGTTAATCTTGATAAGTGTGGTGATGTGGAGGGTGAATCATCTATGCCAGATCTAAATTTCTCAAATTTGGATCTTTCTCAGCAACTTGCTGTGATCCCTCAGCTAAGGATCCACAAGTCTCACCCCACCACAAACATCATTGGAGATGTAATCACAGGGGTAAGAACAAGAGGACAAACCCATGAAGCAAATGTTTGTCTTCACTCTTGTTTCTTGTCCCTAATAGAGCCAAAGAAAGTTAATGAAGCTGTAAAGGATGGAAGTTGGGTTGAAGCTATGCAACAAGAGTTGCTTCAATTCAAAAGGCAGAAAGTTTGGAACCTTTGTCCTCTTCCTCATGGGAAGACTACCATTGGAACCAAATGGGTTTTTAGGAATAAGAAGGATGATAGAGGAATTATCATCAAGAACAAGGCAAGACTAGTTGTTCAAGGATACACACAAGAAGAAGGGATTGACTACACTGATGTCTTTGCTCCTGTAGCAAGATTAGAAGCTGTTAGGATATTCCTGGTATTTGCTGCATCCAAGAACTTCAAGGTCTTTCAACTTGATGTAAAGTGTGCTTTTCTATATGGAGTGATTGATGAAGAGGTTTATGTCAAACAACCACCTGGTTTTGTAGACCCTGATCATCCTGATTATGTCTGCAAACTTGACAAAGCTCTTTATGGGCTGCATTAGGCATCCAGGAAGTGGTATGAGACATTGTCTGAGTATCTTTGTAAACATGGATACAGGAGAGATACTATAAATGGAACTCTCTTCATCAAAGGAAAGGAAAATGACTTATTGCTAGTTCAAGTGTATGTAGATGACATCATCTTTGGTTCAACTAATCTAAAGCTCTGTAAAGACTTTGAGAAGCTGATGAAAGACAGATTTGAAATGAGTGCAATGGGAGAACTTAATTTCTTTCTGGGAATTCAAGTGAAGCAAGTTGAAGATGGCATTTTCATAAGTCAGTCAAAGTATGTTCAGGACATACTCAAGAGGTTCAACATGACTAATTGTAAGATTGCTAAGACACCCATAGCCAGAAACCACTCCCTTGGACATGATCTTGAGGGGGAGTGTGTAGATGAACATTTATACAGGGCTATGATTGGGTCTCTTATGTATCTTACAGCTAGCAGGCCTGATATCATGTTTGCTACATGTATTTGTGCAAGATATCAAGCCAACCCTAAGATGTCTCACCTCATCACTGTCAAAAGGATTTTAAGATACCTCAAAGGTGCCTCAACACTTGGTTTATGGTATCCAAAGAATCCTAACTTCAATCTGTATGCTTATACAGATAGTGATTATGGTGGTTGCAACATGACTGCAAAGTCTACATCTGGGGGATGTCAATTTCTTGGTGGAAGGGTTGTCTCATGGCAATGCAAGAAACAATCCTGTGTGTCTGCATCTATTGCTGAGGCTGAATACATTGCTGCTGCAAGTTGCTGTGCTCAAGTGCTTTGGTTTCAAAATCAGATATTGGACTATGGATTTAACTTCAAGGAGACTCCTATCCACATAGACAACAATAGTGCTATCTCTATCACTGAGAACCCTGTGTAGCACTCAAGGACCTAACACATCAATATCAGGTATCATTTAATAAGAGATAACTATGAAAAGGGATTAATTAAACTAGTCAAAGTTCATACAGATGAACAATATGTTGATCTGTTTACAAAAGCTTTTGATGAACAGAGATTTAAATATCTAATATCAGCTATTGGGATGATTAACTTTGAGTAGATCTTTTCTTAAAACTAATTCTAATTATTTCTTAAAATATGTGTGTTCTAAGTTGTCTAGTTCATCACTTTCATAAGCTCATGTTTTCTTTGGATATAAAATCCTTTTTGAAGACTTCCCTTAGATTCTTGAAAATTTTCTGATCCTTCGGAAGATATACTTCTACCTTCGGAAGAAAAATCATGTCTTCAAAATAAATAACTGTCTAAGAAATTTTACCTTAGGAAGAAGTCTAAATCTATCTTCCGAAGCTTAAAATTCCTGTCTCAAACACCTATTTGTTTTTAAGGACTTTTTCCTTCCGAAGCAAAATTAACTCTCGGAAGCTTTGCTGTTTCATATACAAAACATTCAAGTGTTTATTTCTCTTCCGAAGCAAAATTTTCAAGACTCTCAAGAAAATCTTCCGAAGTCATTTTAGCTTCGGAAGCTTTTTCATTAAAACTTCCGAAGATAATTTACCTTCGGAAGCTTTTCGAATTCCAAGAAAACTACTTTTTGAGCAAAAGTAAACTACTTTTTCAGAGGTGGGACCGACTTTCGGATTTCAAAGTTTATCCTCTTTCATTAACTTTGGTTCAAATCCCTTTTCACATAAATACCCAACGGATCCCCCTCTTCCTCACTATCTTCTTCAATTCTACTATTCCTCAAACCTAATTCCCGAACCGCCTTTGCTTTTTACCTTTCTTCAACCTTAAGCTTCTCAAATGGCCAACCTTAACCGCAGAAACAACCCAGATTTCTCCATGCAACTTCACAGGCAACACAACCAGGTTGCTCTATTAAGCTCTGAGAAAGATGAAAGTTTCTCAGAGATTTGCCAATTCTTAACTCTATCAAATCATTTCACCTCCCTAAGCATTGATCCTACTCTGTATGAGGATCATCTGCTTGAATTCTAGAAGACCTGCCAAGAGGTCATTATGGATGGGGAGAAGGCACTGTCTGCCACAGTGCAAGGGAGGACAATCTTCATCACTCCGGCCATCATCAATACTCATTTGCAGCTGGATGATGAAGAAGGTGAGTTGTCCTTCCCAAAGGAAGCTGTCAATCATTCCTTTGAGCAGATGGGTTATGAGGGAGATTTCTCTGTAAAGACCTTCAGGAAGGGAAGGTCTCATCCCAGTGGAAATACCTACTCCATGTGGTTATCCACAGCTTGTCAAACAAGCATGGAGGGTGGGACCAGATTCCTGAGGATCTCTCCTTCATAGTGCATGGAATGGTTCAAGGGGTCAAGTTCAGGTACTCTCAATTTGTTTATACCAATTTACTTGCAAACTTGGACTCCTTAGAGTATTACATGTTTCCTAGATATGTTCAACACATTCTCAACTGTGAACTGGGCTCACAGTTGAGGGAAACAGGTAATATTCTTAAATTGGGACAGATGAAGCCCGGCATCTTTAAAATCATGAAGAAGCCAACTGTAGGCTTCTCAGGGGTAGAAACAGCCCTTGTCCCCAAAATGTTAGAGCTCATTGCTCAAGGTGACAACCTAGCAACACAAGCTAGTGTTGAACCCATACTGTGACACCTGCGAAATTTTCGTATTATTTTTATTTTTTTTTCTTTCTTTTCAAATAACTATGGTTATGTTTCAAGCGTGACTCCATGACTAAGTTTTAGATAAAACTTAGTGTCTAAGCTTTCGGATATAACTTAATAATTAAGCTACAGATAAAACTTAACAATTAAGTATTGGATAAAACTTAATGTCTAAGTTTTAGATAAAATTAGAAGGAAACTTAACGGCTAAGTTTTTGGATAAAGCTTAATAGCTAAGTCTTGGATAAAATATAAAACTTAATGGCTAAGTATTGAATAAAATATAAAACTTAATTGCTAAGATTTGGACTTTGGATGAAACTTAATAAGTAAGAAATACTTAACGAGTAAGAAATGCCCATATATAAATAGATGCCTCTACTTCATTTCATTTCATAACCTTTGATCGTCTTCCTTATACGAAACTCTCTACTACCTCTTAAACACCACAACATAACCCGAGATTAGGAAACCGGTGTATATGCTCTAGACAACAAGTATAGAAGTTCTGATTTAATCAAGGTGATAGAGGCTCGTAACTTAATCCTTAAGTTACTTCGAGGTTCAAAAATAAAAGCTTATCAAGTTTAGAGGCTCTGTTCAACATACCAGGTGAATACGTTTAATACTTTCAAAACATATAAATGATTTTATTTTGCGAAAATGGCATTAGTACATTAACCACGTTAATGCATAGAGGTATTCTGCTAAAACATTTAGACCAGAAGTATATGTATGTTTGATCAAATTATATCCTGGGGATGGGTGAAAATCCCATACTAGGGCTGGTTCAGACTCAGTGCAGATCCGGAGAGTCCCGTAGTAAGACTGCCTGAGCACCAATACGAGTATATATGGAGGGGGATTTCCAGTTGAAATAGACTACTAAATGTGTGGTTTACCGTTAATTTATGATTAACTGTTTATCGTTATTCATGCCGAAATATTTGTGTCATATTAAATGTATTCACCAGCTTTTCGCTGATGTATTATTTTTAAAACTTTTCAGGTAGACATGATTAAATATGTTTAGTCAGGTGTTAGTGCTGGATGGACTATGAATCTTAGGCATGGAAACCTGTGATGGGCATATTAGCAAGAATAGTGCTGGAAGGACTAAGTTTCCTAGGCATAGACCTTGTGGCAAGTTTTGAATATCTGTCAGTAGACAGAAAATTTTGTAAACATTGCTTTGAACAATGTTATGTAAAATTTTGGGTATTTAATTCCCAACGAATATATGAAAGTTTGTTTTGTAAATCACCAGAGTTATTTTATTTTATGAAATGAATTGTGAAATGTTTTTTTTCCGCTGCGTAAATGTCTTTTAAGACCAGCAAATAAAAAGTGAACATTAACGTGTACCAATCGGTCGCACTCTGGGGTGTCCTGAAACCGGGGTGTGACAGGTTGGTATCAGAGCCACAGGTTTTAACGAATTAGATACTTGCCTTAGTATCTAGGCTTTAACCAATATTAGAAATATTGCATGCTAAGTACAAGTAGGTAGATGCCTTGTTATATTAACATGCACGATATCGGGAAAAAAATATTATACTAACATAATAAAACTTATTTATCGGAGATACCTATCGAAGTATCCCTCTATGCGATTGACAAAAATTTCAAATCTTAATATTAAGATATTCCCCTTTATTCTCGTTATAGAATGTCAAAGAACAATGAAAGTAGGCCCGCGGTGTATACTAGAGGGTATCGTAAGATAGTTAACGAAGATGAAGATCGTGCTGCCCAGAAAGCCGAAATACAAAGAATGATTGCTGAGGGAATCAAAGACGCGATTCCTACCATAATCTCGGCACTAAAAGAAAAAAGAACCTACCAGCCAAACTAAAGAAGTCTCGAGATCTAGAAAGAAAGATGATGATCGTCATAGCTCGAGTGGCGAAAATTCTAAAGATGAAACACCTAAGAAAAGAAAGAAACAGGATGGATGTTCATATCGAACATTTCAAGCGTGTAAACCTACTGAGTTTTCAGGCAACGAAGGAGCAATTGCAGCCATTCGATGGCTGGAAAAGATCGAAGCAGTCTTAGCCATCAGCAAGTGTGCTGATGAGGACATGGTTCTGTTCGCCTCACATTCTTTCAAAGACGAGGCACTGGAGTGGTGGAACTCTGTTATTCAGTCAAAGGGACGAGATAAGACTTATGCAATGACCTGGGAAGAATTTCATGTATTAGTGTCTCGAAAATTCTGTCCAATGAATGAAAAGGAGAAAATCACTAATGAATTTCTAAATCTTCGAATGGTTGGTTCAGACAACAAGGGGTATAATACCAAATTCTTTGCATATGCCCGACTAGTGCCGCATCTTGTGACACCCGAATGCAACATGATCAGTCGCTATATTTGGGGACTGGTCAATGAAATTCGTGATATGGTGAAGGCGGTCATGCCACAAACAATAGAGTCTGCGGTAGAGTTAGCTGGGCTTTTGACAGATGGAATGGTTAGAACCCAAGAAGAGAATAAGAAGAAAGAGGTGGCCCTAAACCGAATATAGAGACAAAGAAATTTGATAAAGGGCCTAGAAAGAAAGAAGATTCATACTCTCTCCCTAGATGCAAAACGTGTGGGAAGAGACACACAGGAAGATGCAGATCCACTCTATTCTGCAACTACTGCAAGACTTCAGGACATACTTCTGAAGCTTGCTACAAGAAAAGGGTGATTACTTGTTTTAACTGCAATGAACAAGGGCATTACAAGTCTGAATGCCCAAAGCCTAATAAAGAAGGTGGTGCTGGAGGATCGGGAACCAAGATAGATCCTGGTGTGAAGAAGACAGCACGAGCATTTGTGATGAATGCTCGTGAGGCTGCTGACTTGCCGGACGTCATTACCGGTACACATCTTATCAATAATGTTTATGCTAGAATTTTATTTGATTCTAGTGCAAACCAAAGCTTCATAGACTATAAGTTCTGTAGTTTATTAAATGAACCTCTAGTAAAGTTAGACAAATCCTATGAAGTTGAAACCGCAAACGGAGATCTAGTTAAAATCTCAGAATCCTTAGATAACGGTAGGATTACTCTTTCTAATCATGTCATCCCTGTGAAACATTTACCTATGACATTAGCTTGATTTGACGTGGTACTGGGTATGGACTGGTTAGCCTCGAACCAAGCCCATATCATCTGCAATCAAAAGCTTATTAAACTTTGCGCACCTACCAGAGAAGAGATTATTGTCAAGGGTGACAAACCAACAAATCATGTTGGAATAATCTCAATATTAAAAGCAACCAAATGTTTAAGGCAAGTATGTCTGGCATATCTGATCACTGTATCAGATGACAAAACGAAGAAAAAGATTGAAGACGTGCCGGTTGTAGCCGAATTTAGCGACGTCTTTCCAAATGAATTGCCAGGGATTCCACCTGATCGAGAAGTTGAATTTAGGATTGATCTTGTACCGGGTACATCACCAATAGCTAAAGCCCCATACAGATTAGCTCCAACTGAAATGAAAGAATTAAAGCAACAGTTAGATGAACTGTTAGAAAAGGGATTTATCCGACCGAGTTCTTCGCCTTGGGGAGCTCCAATTCTATTTGTAAAGAAGAAGGACGGATCAATGCGTATGTGTATTGATTACCGTGAGCTGAACAAGGTAACCATTAAAAATAGGTATCCACTTCCTCGAATCAATGATCTATTTGATCAACTTCAGGGAGCGTGTTACTTTTCTAAAATTGATCTTAGATCAGGTTATCACCAGCTCAAAGTTCAAGAAGAAGATATTCCTAAAACTGCATTCCGAACTAGATACGGACATTATGAGTTCACAGTTATGCCTTTTGGACTCACTAATGCCCCTGCAGCTTTTATGGATATGATGAATTGAATTTGTAAACCCTATTTAGATAAGTTCGTAATTGTGTTCATAGATGATATTCTTATTTATTCCAAAACGCGAGATGAACACGCGAACCATCTTAAAATACTACTTGAAGTACTGAGAAACGAGAGATTGTATGCTAAATTCTCGAAATGTGAATTTTGGCTTACGGAAGTACAATTTCTTGGTCATGTTATCAACGCTAAAGGCATTCAAGTAGATCCTTCCAAGATTGAGGCTATTTCTAATTGGGAAACCCCTAAATCCCCATCTGAAGTTCGTAGTTTCCTTGGATTGGCAGGATACTACCGTCGATTCATCCATAACTTTTCTCGAATCGCTACCCCTCTTACATCTTTAACTCGAAAATCCGAAAAGTACGAATGGGGAGCAAAACAGGATGAAGCTTTCAAGACTCTTAAAGAAAAGTTAACAAATGCACCCATCCTAACTTTGCCAGATGGTACTGAAGATTTTGTCGTTTATTGTGATGCGTCACATATTGGTCTTGGATGTGTGTTAATGCAAAAAAATAAAGTTATCGCCTATGCATCACGTCAACTAAAAACACACGAGAAGAATTACACGACTCACGATTTGGAATTGGATGCTATAATCTTTGCGTTAAAGATATGGAGACACTATCTTTATGGAGTCAAATTCACTATCTACACTGACCATAAAAGTTTAAAATATATCTTTAGTCAGAAGGAGCTAAATATGAGACAGAGAAGATGGATGGAAATCCTTAACGATTATGACTGTGAAATATGTTATCATGAAGGTAAAGCCAACGTTGTGGCTGATGCCTTGAGTAGAAAAGAAAGAGAAAAGCCGAAAAGGGTTCGTGCTTTAAGGCTTGATCTTCAGATTGATTTAGTCAATTGAAGAATGCTCAGAAAATAGCTCTACAAGAGATAGAAAAAGAAGAAGGAATGAAGGGAATGCTTGATCAGTTGGTCAAAGGAGACGATGAACTGATTAGATTAAACAAAAGAATTTGGGTGCCAATTACTGGTAACTTGAGAGAAAGAATACTTGAAGAAGCTCACAAGTCTAGATATACAATGCACCCAGGGAGCGATAAAATGTATAAAAATCTGAAAACCAACTACTGGTGGATATGTATGAAAAAGAGCATTGCATTATATGTTGCAAAATGTCTTACATGCTCTCAAGTTAAGGCAGAACACCAGAAACCTTCGGGTTTACTGCAACAACATGAACTACCTGTATGGAAATGGGAAATGATAACCATGGATTTTATTACTAAACTTCCTCGAACAAGTCATGGGAATGATACTATTTGGGTTATCATTGATAGACTAACTAAGTCTGCCCATTTCATTCCAATGAAAGAAACATTTAGCATGGATAAGTTGGCACAATTATACGTCAATGAAATAGTGACTTTACATGGTGTGCCACTATCCATCGTGTCAGATAGAGACAGTCGTTTTACGTCTCGGTTTTGGCAAAGCTTTCAGAAAGCGTTAGGAACTCGACTAAATCTAAGCACCGCTTATCATCCGCAAACGGATGGGCAAAGCGAAAGAACTATCCAAATGCTAGAAGATATGCTCCGAGCATGTGTGATAGACTTTGGAGGTAGTTGGGATAATCATCTACCTCTAATGGAATTCTCATATAACAATAGTTATCACTCAAGCATTCAGGCAGCGCCATTTGAAGCCTTATACGGTAGAAAATGTAGAACACCTGTGTGCTTTGTCTGAAGTCGGAGAGAATCAAGTGTCAGGACCTGAAATAGTCCAAGAGACAATTGATAAAGTACTACAGATCAGAGAAAGATTAAAGACAGCTCGCGATCGTCAGAAGAGTTATGCTGACAAAAGACGCAAGCCACTAGAATTTAACGTGGGTGACAAGGTGTTACTAAAGGTGTCACCATGGAAAGGCATTGTACGATTTGGAAAGAAGGGAAAGTTAAGTCCTCGATTTGTTGGACCCTTTAAAATCTTAAAACGAACCGGACCAGTAGCCTATCAACTAGAATTGCCATATGAGATGAATGGAGTACACGATGTGTTTCATATATCAAACTTACGTAAATGTTTGGCTGATGAATCGCTAGCAATGCCATTACAAGACGTAGAGGTTAATGAAAAGTTGAAATTTATCGAACAACCTCTTCAAATTGTAGGTCGTCAAGAAAAGCATTTAAAGAGAAGGAAGCTAGTATTGGTAAAAGTAAAATGGAACTCAAGACGAGGTCCTGAATATACGTGGGAACTAGAGTCGGAAATGAAAAAGAAATATCCATACTTATTCCAATAAATCTCGAGGACGAGATTTAAATAAAGGTGGGGAGGATGTGACACCTGCGAAATTTTCGTATTATTTTTATTTTTTTTCTTTCTTTTCAAATAACTATGGTTATGTTTCAAGCGTGACTCCATGACTAAGTTTTAGATAAAACTTAGTGTCTAAGCTTTCGGATATAACTTAATAATTAAGCTACAGATAAAACTTAACAATTAAGTATTGGATAAAACTTAATGTCTAAGTTTTAGATAAAATTAGAAGGAAACTTAACGGCTAAGTTTTTGGATAAAGCTTAATAGCTAAGTCTTGGATAAAATATAAAACTTAATGGCTAAGTATTGAATGAAATATAAAACTTAATTGCTAAGATTTGGACTTTGGATGAAACTTAATAAGTAAGAAATACTTAACGAGTAAGAAATGCCCATATATAAATAGATGCCTCTACTTCATTTCATTTCATAACCTTTGATCGTCTTCCTTATACGAAACTCTCTACTACCTCTTAAACACCACAACATAACCCGAGATTAGGAAACCGGTGTATATGCTCTAGACAACAAGTATAGAAGTTCTGATTTAATCAAGGTGATAGAGGCTCGTAACTTAATCCTTAAGTTACTTCGAGGTTCAAAAATAAAAGCTTATCAAGTTTAGAGGCTCTGTTCAACATACCAGGTGAATACGTTTAATACTTTCAAAACATATAAATGATTTTATTTTGCGAAAATGGCATTAGTACATTAACCACGTTAATGCATAGAGGTATTCTGCTAAAACATTTAGACCAGAAGTATATGTATGTTTGATCAAATTATATCCTAGGGATGGGTGAAAATCCCATACTAGGGCTGGTTCGGACTCAGTGCAGATCCGGAGAGTCCCGTAGTAAGACTGCCTGAGCACCAATACCAGTATATATGGAGGGGGACTTCCAGTTGAAATAGACTGCTAAATGTGTGGTTTACCGTTAATTTATGATTAACTGTTTATCGTTATTCATGCCGAAATATTTGTGTCATATTAAATGTATTCACCAGCTTTTCGCTGATGTATTATTTTCAAAACTTTTCAGGTAGACATGATTAAATATGTTTAGTCAGGTGTTAGTGCTGGATGGACTATGAATCCTAGGCATGGAAACCCTGTGATGGGCATATTAGCAAGAATAGTGCTGGAAGGACTAAGTTTCCTAGGCATAGACCTTGTGGCAAGTTTTGAATATCTGTCAGTAGACAGGAAATTTTGTAAACATTGCTTTGAACAATGTTATGTAAAATTTTGGGTATTTAATTCCCAACGAATATATGAAAGTTTTTTTTTGTAAATCACCAGAGTTATTTTATTTTATGAAATGAATTGTGAAATGTTTTTTTTCCGCTGCGTAAATGTCTTTTAAGACCAGCAAATAAAAAGTGAACATTAACGCGTACCAATCGGTCGCACTCCTGGGGTGTCCTGAAACCGGGGTGTGACACATACCTTCTACTTCTTTACCACTAAAAAGGCCTCAAATAACCCTCACCTACCAAAGAAAATACAAACGAACCCCTGCTCAAGCTATTGAGTCTGTGCAGGTCCCCATATACTCACCTTTACAGGAGGAAGTGGACACTAGAGCTCCCACTTCCTCTGAGGAGCAAACCACTCCCATCTCTTCAACTATCAGGGCTGAGGTTCCTCATGCTCACCCTGATGAGTTCACAAGCCCAACAGCCTTAAGCCTTCACTCTGAGTCTCAACACTCAAGTGAACAACTTTCAGGGGACAGTTACCATCCCCAGCCTTTAGATCTAAATCAACCCATTCCCAACCTATCCTTCTATACTGATGAAGACTTAGGATTCAGTGAGTACCATAAGTCTCTCTTCTCTTCCCCTACTCAAAGAGAGATGAGTACTCCTGAGTCTTCTCAGTCTAGCCCACATCAGTCACCTATAACTAAGATGGACACTTCTGAACCTGTTCAGGATGTCCATATGGAAGAGGCTCTCACTTCTGCAAGTGATTACATCATTAAGACCTCAACCATGGCAACTCAGCCCACTGACATCTCAATTGAGATTGCTAGTGAGCAGAGGAAAACCAGCAGCCAAGAACCTCAAGCTGGTGGTGAGAGAGAGGACTTTGGTCCAATCATCTCATCCCCCAATGATTCTTCTGATGAAGAAGAGGGGAATCTGAGACTAATGGTGCACAAATTGTCTAAAACATGCACTTACCTAGTCTCAAAGGTCAGTCACCTTGAATCTCAGGTGACTACCTTACAAAACAGGGTCAATGATCAGCAACTTCAGATTTCATATCTTAAGGAAAAACTAGCTGGGAGACCTTTAAGAAGAGCTCAACCAGGAACACAAGAACCTGTGGATGTGATTGATTTATCCTCCAGCTCACCTATGCAAGTGGGTGATGCTACCAAAAAGGGGGAGAAAGTTATTGCAGCCACAAAACCTGGGAGTTCTTCACAGAGAATGGACATAAAGGACTCACCATTCTCACTTGCAATTGTGCATTCTCAGCAACTTTCTCAAGTTCACATTAATGTGGACTCTATAGACTCTATCATCAGGAGTCTCTTTGAGGAAGGTATACCAAGGGCTGTGTCATCCCCACCTCAAGGAACTTCAAACTACATCATAAGGAGGAGGTATGATGCTGATAGAAGAGCCCTTATTCTTCACAGAGTTCAAGGGCAACAAGAAGTATTTGAATTTCAAAGCTTGAACTTCTATGAAAGTTTGGATCTAGTCAATATGCCACTTGTCAATCCAAGCAACTCAAGACAAGCTGACAGATTGGCTCAAAGAATCCAAGACAGGATCACTGCAGAGTTCAGCTTAAGAAGGAGACTTAGGCAATCAGGCAATGTCATCGGTCAACTGGATGTTGAGGTGGACCCTAAGATTAGTTTCATAGGGGAAACCTTGACTGAAGGCCCAGTGGCAGAACCTGAGACTCCTGTCTCATCATCATCAACTGCTGCAGAGATTCACACTCCCTTTGAGACACCTGCTGGTGAAGGTGTTTCTCAGCCTCTCTCTGGCCAGAGCATGGATGCTACACCAAGCAATGAAGGCCAAACCTCTATCTACCCTGAGTCACAAAGGTCTGTGGGTGACAAAGGGAAAAGGATTTTGACTCCTGAGGAAATTGAGGAGGAAGAGAGAGAGAGGAAAAGGAAGCTAAGGGGAGAAAGTTCCTCTGGGTCTTCAGGCTTTATGCAAGCTGCAATCAGGGCTGCCCCCAAACCAAATACTCAAGATGATGAGTTGAGGGCAGTCAGGATTACTTATCTGCAGACCAGGAACTATGACATTGATGAAATCATTTCTCTCCCCTTAGAACAACTAAATGAACTGGCTGACATGAAAGTGTCAAGAGAGATGAAAGAAAAAGAGAATGCAAGGTTACTTCTCCAATTCAAAGAGGAGAAGACAGAAAAGACTCTACAAGCATGCTCCCACTCTCTCCCCAGTTCAAGAATGCCCTGTACAAGAAGATGTGGTTCAACAAGAACCTCAGGTAGACAAAGAAGAAGATAGGATCAAAATGATCAACTACCTGAGTGCCATAGGCTTCTATCAGGCAGATGCACTTCTTCCCTTATCCTATGACTTTGTTGAGTTTGAGTACTTAAAACAACTTGAGCTTGAGTTAGTCAAGGAGAGAAAGACAACTAAGAAGAAGCTAAGGGAAGAAGCTACAAAGTCAAGAGCTATCATCTAAAAGAGTATGAAGAAGTCTGCTGATAGACAAAGGATGATGAGCTTCTTGAAGCTATATGGATTCTCCGGAAGGAGACTTGGCCCTATGTCTCTATCCACAATGGATGAGCATATAAGGGTAATCAAGCAGAAGATTAAGAGTGGTGAGCTGATTGACTTACACTCTCTTCCAAGTCATGTCCCACCTAAAGTGGAGGTTAAGGTTGAACAACCTGAGACAACACAACCTGGACCTCCTGCTGAGCCTCAGCAAGCTTCATCTTCTGATCCACAGCAGGGTCAAACTCCCTCTCCTTCTGAACCTATGAGGAAAGAACACCCAACTAAGAAAGACAAGGATGATCAACAAGGTGCTGCAGACCAGTCTTCTCAGTTAAAATCATCTAAAAGGAAGAAGAGGATGGCTTCTAAACCAAAGTCTAAGAAGAAGAAGCCAAAATCATCTACCTCTACACCTCAGGCTGAGTCAGATCAACCTGAGGAAATGCATGAAGAGGCAGCCCAATCAACTCCAATGCAAGTGACTCCTCTGGCAGCTGAGACACCCATCTTATCCTGGACCTTCTCTACCGATCCAGAAAGATGGCATGTAATCAGAGATCAAGGTGTTGAGAATGTCTATACATGACAAGACATAATCAACTTACCTCTGCATGATCTCTTTGAGATGAGAAGATACTATGAAAGTCTGAATGATCCTGACCATCTAATGAAGAAGTGTATGGTCATGATTGTGCTGAAGAATACTAACATCTGAAGATCTTCTAAATGTTTTGGTAGCATCAGCCTAGGGGGAGTTTGTAAGGATTCCTTTAAGTCTGATGCAAACCAAAACATCCAAAGTCTCTCTACAAGTAATGCACTAAGTACTGAAGTAGAATTGCTTCGGAAGTTTTACACCATGCATTAGAAATATTCTAAGTGTAAAATCTTCCGAAGCCAAGACCAATATCTTCCGAAGCAAATATGAAGTCTTCCGAAGCCTCAGAGACAAAGTCTTCCGAAGCTTCATTCTATGAAGACAGATTTCTTTCGAAGACTTTTAGTAACATGCTTTATCTGATGTACTGTTCCATAAAGCTGGACACCTTTCCGTTGCATCTCTGTAAAGTCACCATCTTTCATGAGTTGGTGAAAAGGTCCATGCTTTTAGTAACTATACATTGAGGTCTTGGGTCTGTAACCTTCTACTTTATGTACTTTATCTTTTTTGTAATAGATAAGGATGTGAGCTATGACATGTCATAGTCACAAGGTTCAAAGGAAGATATGCCTTTTGATTCTACAATTGATTTTGTTTGTGTCTAGTCAATTGTATCCAGCTAGCTTTCAAAGTATAGCCGGCCGTAGGTTGTAGTATAAGTATTCCAAGTTCTAGTATCTTTCTTTATGCTTTGTAACACTTGTAATAGAACTGAGAAAGCAATATACTGCCTCCTTGAAACCCAAATCTCTTGTTCTGTCTCTTTATCATTACTTGTGTTCTTTGTATCACTATTGTGGTTAATCCAGTTTACTGTTTGATCAAGTTTAGTTAATCCCCTCTTTGTGTTGCTGTGTTGTAATTGTTAAGCCCTTAACCGGTCCCGCAACATGTGTAATATTGGATTTACACATGTGTAAATCCTTTATTACACATATGTAAAATAAATTTCGTAAAAAGAATGGGATTTTTTTTACTTTTTATAAAAAAAATTATTTTTTTTATGAAAGAGGGAAACGAAAAAAATATTTTTGTGGTTTTATTTTTTTATTTTTATGTTATTTTTTGATTTATAAATTTTTTTAATATATTTTTGTTAATTACAATTTTGCCATTGAAAACTAGTGGTTAAGATTGGTTCCTAGAGTTCTCACAAAAAAGTAAGTTATCATTTGATTCAGCCCATATATATATATATATATATATATATATATTATATATATATATATATATATATATGTAAATATGTAATAGATATATATATATATAATATATAGTATATATATATATATATATATATATATATATATAATAGGGAGGGATCAAATGAGAACTAGTTTTTTTTTGTGAGAACTCTAAGAACCAATCTCAACCACTAGTTTTCAATGGTAAAATTAATTAACAAAAACATATTTAAAAAATTTATAAATCAAAAAGTAACATAAAAATAAAAAAAAATAAAAACATAAAAATGTTCCCCTACTTTCCCCCTTTAATAAAAAAAAATAAAATAAAAAAATTCCCGTTTTTTTAACGAAATTCGTTTTACACATGTGTAATATCGGATTTACACATGTGTAAATCCAGTACTACACATGTGTATAACTAGATTTACACATATGTAAATAACGGATTGACGATTTTTTTAGAAAAGTATATCAATATGGTAGGCGTTGGAAAGATAAAAAATACTGAATTTTATGGTGACTTTTTTTTGAAAAAATGATGTTGTAAAAAAAAGTTATGAACATTTTAAAAAAAAGGGGGAAAATGACATGTGATTTGAATGTAATAAAAAATGAGTGACTGAGATTGGTTCCTAGAGTTCTCACAAAAAAAAAGATGGTTTTCATTTGAACCATCCCCTATCTATATATATTATATATATATATATATATATATATATATATAATATATATATATCTATAATATATATATAGATCTATATATATATATATCTATATATATATATATATATATATATCTCTATCGATCTATCTCTCTCTATCATATATCTCTCTACATCTTATATATCTATACTCTCTCTATATATCTATATATATATAACTGATTTAACCTTATAATTATTTAAAGTTTATTTTAGTAAATTTCAATCTTATTTTTTAGATCATTCACTACAAAATTTTTGACCATTGGTGGCGACAATTGTCGCCGCTATTACCCCTAAATGTCGCAACTAAAAGTATTATCGGCGACTTGTCACTGCTAATAAGTCGCCACTAAAAAGGAGGGCAGCCCGATTTATTAGATCTGAAGCCAATAGTGGTGGCATGTCACCGCTAATGGTCTTCTCTACGGTCCAACACTGACCGTTAGATCTAGCGCACATTCAACGGCCAGATCTGAGTTACGAAACCCCAAACAGATCGTTGACCAATAGCAGGGACTGTCGTTGCTAAAGGTGTCGCCGCTAAAGGTTGTCGTTGCTAAAGCTCAATGTCGTCGCTGATGTCAACATATCTTGTAGTGATTATATATTTTTTAATTTAAATTCCAAGAAATGACAATTATAATGAAACTATTTACATATACGTAACTTTTATGAGTTACATGTACGTAACTCTTAGGTAGCATTTAGTATGCAGGAATGAGGGGCGGAATGAAATGAACCATTAAGGGTAAATGAACAAAGACATGTTTGGTTGGTGATGGTAATGGAATGAACCATTACATAGTTCATTTCATTCCCTCAATTTCATTCCATCCACTCCCCTTTCTTTTTTTCATTCCATCACTTCTTTTATCCTTAGTCACCACACCACTCACCCACCACAACAACCACCACCACCCCGGGAACACCACCGCCGGAGCCCACCGCCGTCGCCGGAAACCACTGGAGGCCACCACCGCCATCATCAACCACCGCCGGCTACTTCCATCTCCGGAAACCATGGTCACCAGAAACCACCGAACACCACCGCCGCCACCGAAAACCACCGCCGGCCAATTCCGTAGCTGGAAACCATGGCCACCGTAAACTACCGCCTAGCACTGCCGCCGCCAGAAACCACCCTCAGGCCATCGCAGGCGCCGGCGTCAGAAACCACCACCGTCCACCACCATCGCACGCCATCACCGTCATAACCACTTTTCCATTGCACTGATTCGTTTTTCATACTTAACAAACAACACAATGTAATGATTAATTTATTCATAAAGGGTAACCAAACAAAATAATTGAATGTAATGATTCATTTCATTCTGTTATCCATTCCATTCACTCATTCATTCCATTCCTTCGTCTATTCCATTACCCCATACCAAACAAACCCTTAGTTGTATACGTGATAAAACGTACTTAAATATACACAACTCATACATGTACGCATCTTTTAGTTGTACACTTTATAACACGTACTTATATATATCTAATTTGTTTTAATGATTTTCATTTATAACATGATTTTCAAGAGATCAACCCCCTTTATATATGTATATATATATATATATATAATATATATATATATATTATATATATATATATATATATATATATATATATTATATATATATATATATATATATAAATCTGTGTGTGTGTGCGCGCGTGTGATAAGGATCAAATGTTAACCATTGTTTATTGCGATAACTCATTACCTCAACTAATAATCCACATTAGGCCACTTCGCCACTGTAAGTTAGAGTTACAGTGTTAAAATATTAGTACACAACAAACGTTAAAAAAATTTCAAAAAATATATAGTAAGACTATAATTGAATTAAAGATATTAAAACGATCTATTTGATGATGTAACTTGTATAAAAAACAACTTGTTAAGAAGGTTTTAGAAAAAGGATAAAGTTTTTCTAAAAAAAGGAGAGACATTTTGAAAAGAGGGGGAAAACCATTACATTAGTGGTGTAACACAATGTAAAAGTTAGTTATACTGCATAATTATAGTGTAAGTGTTTGCTAAATTAGGGTTAACAAGTTAACGCAATAAACAAGGGTCAAAAAAGGAAGTTTACCCTATATATATATACATATACACATACACACACACACATATATATATATATCTTGTTTTTTTATTAAATCTATATTACCTGACATACTATTTTATGAAACTCGAAGGCTAAGTTTACTTAAAACCTTAACCTTTGATTTCGAGAGAGATTATAAAACTTGAGCATAAAGTTGTTGTGATAAGGATTAAACTTTATCGTATTATGTATGCTAACAACAACTTGGCATGCAATGCATTCATTGTTATGCAACCTATAATATCGCTCAACCATTTGTCATCTTGTCATCGCTGACGCATCAAGAGGGGAGGGAAAGTCTAGACCTAGTCTTAAGTTTAATTAAGTCGAGCCAAGCGAAAACTATATGAGATTTTTGGTTTAGTGTGTTCATATTTTGGGTTACAAACTTGCGAGCCATATTTTATTATTTCAGATACAATTAGCAAAAATATTATATACATCATTATATCAATAATTATAATGTATGAGTTCTAAAACAACCGATGGTTGCTTTCACGTTTATTTTTTATTCGCAACTAGACTTTGTTGTGAGATTTATGTCTTCCGCTACAAAGGTATTTGTAAAACAAATACGTAAAACCCAACAAGTGGTTTCATACCCGCTTTTTACGAGTTCTTGAAACTCAATGAACTTTATTTTTTAAAATGGATGCACATTTCGTCAGTGACTACCAACAAATGTTTGACGAAATTCTAGGTAGCCATTTTTAATTTGCTCATTGATGGGCCTTAATTGATGGGCCTTAATGGCACATGTTAGTTGATTTCATTTGCTGAACGTAGTCATATTAGGGCATTGTATTCAATTTGTTGTTAAACATATGTCATTATAAAGAATTGTTTAGGCTACACGAATAAGAGTATATATAAGTCATAATACAATATTGGTGTTAGAACATATTTTTATGATAACTATCATATTATGGAGCCATAATGGGTGTTTTAATGTGTTAGTGAGCTTATTAAGGTTACATGAAGCCACTGGTTATAAAAAGTAAACTACCTTTTATTTTTTCACATCTTACAAATTAGGTACATTATATTTCGACAATAATTGACATTATACGCACACAAGGGGTCCCCTATAAGCTTATGTAAAAGTTGATGAGGCATGAATCCCGATGGCTATATGTAATAAACAAGTACCATGCACACACTATATTATATTATGACACATTGTAATCCATTTGATATGCATGACAGATTACCACATAAATTTCTAGCTCATGCGCCGAGAAACTTTCACAATACCACGTGTATTTTCTAGTTTGGTTTCAATTGAGGGATTAGAGCTAGAAAGACACTCATGTCGATGGCATGCACATCTTGTCAACTAATCGATGGTCTAATCTGTCACATGCAAAGACTCTAAGACTAACTTTGTAAATTTTAATTCTGCTACAACATAAAAGTTACCACAAAATTAGCTTAGAAGGTATAAAAAATATGAAAAAAAAGAAATGTTCTAGGAGAAGATTCATCCAATTTTTTTGTTATAGTTTGTATTTATATGGAAAGAAGAAAGGTTACCACTAATGAGAAGCATGATATTTTTATCAATAGAAACCATTACTGATTGATCTCCGAGGGATACATTTATCAAAAACTGGCCAAACCGAAAACTCTTTGAAAAGACTGGGTAGAAATCCTATCTAAATCTTATTCTAAAAAATACTAACGGGCTATCGACGGTTCATCTACATTAAAAGAAATTATTAGTGTAACACTCCAAAGTTTTGATGTTTATAAAGAAGCTCAATAAAATAAAACTGTGACTTTATTTTGTGTGAAGAAATGTTTAAGGATGATATATGGAAAGTTTAAAAGTAAGGATATTGTACCCTAAAATTATTAAGTGTTGCCCCCTTCCTATTCCATCTTCTTCTTCATGCAAACTAAGAGAGTAAAACCAAGAGTAGAGATAGAAAGATTAAACTTCTACACCTCTATTCGAGAGTTTTGCACAAACGGAAAAGCAAAGTTTGATTGTTAGCTAAGATTGGGAGTGTTAAGAGCCGGTATTCTCGTCATTCTCATCCTTAATTTATATTTTAAAACTAAAAATGTGATATTTATGTTCGATCGTGTATGTTATAGTTGGATCTTGCTCTCATGATATAACTACTCGATTCTAACGTGTTTTTCACGTAAAAAGTTTGGAACTTGACATGGTTTGTTTGAAAGGGAGAAGAAGACGTCATTGTTTGGGTTTTTAGGTAAAGTTATTGTCTTAGGCGAAAGCCCTAGTTCGGTCGAAAGTCCCCAGACTTTCAACCAAAAGTTGAGATGAAAATTATGTAACAACTAAAAGTTAAAGATTTTTGGATGAACGTTAAACATAAGTGTGGTTTCATCCGAAAGTTTAGTTTTGCTTGAAAGTGTTAAGGAAACTTTACTAGATGAAAGACTATTTCGACTGAAAGTGTACTTTCTTCTGAATGAGTTTCGGAAGAAAGTTTATGTGATAGTAGGTATTGTTACGAGGTCTATCACATGTGAACTTATGATAGACTATTACGGGTCTAGCGCAAGAGTTAAGATCTCCCAGTTTACAATACTTGATAGCTAAAGATGAGCTCACCATGCCCTTCTTTTAAGTTATTTTTAAGACTTGCAGACTGCATATGAATGTGTTCTTTAAAATGTAAACGAATTGAATGGTTAGGTTTGGCTTTGCATAATTGGTTGTATGCTTTAGTTATGCACTTAGTATGTTTATTATGTTTTTCATGTATGAATACATAATTCATTGAGTGGTATGTAAATGATATGAAGTCTTGCCTATGTGCAAGCAAATCGACGGTAACCAACAAAACAAACGGTAAAGTCTTGCCTTGTGCGAGCATACAAACAATATACATCCAAATGATTCTGATAATGACGAGAAAAGCAAACTTTAATGCGAACTTCACCATTACATTAATAAGTTACAAGGAGATAAAAGATTTGTTAACTGAACTAGGTATATTCTAACTCCCGTTTTGCGCAAGTAGTAAACCTGTTTTGAAACCATGTATTTTTCTAGCACAAACAAAATTATTAAGGCTATGAATAAGTAGCCCGTTATGGCTGCAACCTAGTGGCCGTGCCACGCCAACAAATGATACTTTTTATAGCTTCATCATGGCCTATATATGTACCACATAACCCAAATCAGATCACAAAATAAGCGGCATCAAACTACAAAACCGTATTTCCAACATCTCTGATGCACCATTGACACGATATGTCTCAAATGAGCAGTCGTTCATTATCATTAACAAATGAAAACCAGACAACAATGTTCTCAACCCGAAAAGATGCGTCAAATCATATAAAAGCCTAACGGATCCCATCATTGACATAAAAAAACCACTTCACAGATCTATGTCTTAAATGGAAAATAGTCCATCAGCATCACGTCTTACAAATGGCCATACAAAACAACACCAAGTTTACATCGATCGTGATAAATATCGCCAAAAACTCCATATAGCAGAGGTCCTCATCCCAACGATCTGTCTCTAATGGATAACAATCCGTCATTATCGACATGTTACAAATGACAATGGCAAAGTACACCAAGTATACATTCATCGTCACAAACGTTGCTAAAAACCGGAAATGGTAGCGAAGCCGGAGCAGCCACCGTCTCTCCGCCGCCACCGGCAAGCAGGTACACATCCTAATTTCATAAAGGCCTAGAATTCCTATAACACTCTTGAGACAAAATCAATCCATGAACCGAAAACCCAGACATCGTCGTCACCCCAACCACTAGCTTCCTCACCGTTATCACCCCCACCACCATCATCATCCTCGTCATCACCCCGACAAGATCGTTAAGCGATGATAACGACTCAACGGTTGTTGCATGTTGTAGATCAGTAAAGAAACAGGTGATTGGAGTGCCAAACCACCGATGTCATGTCTAACTTTTTAGGGTTTTGCCGGTAGCAGTGGCGATCACTGATGCTGTGTTGTAGCAGCAGTGATGGCATGACGGTGGCGGTGCGACGACGACGATGAAACGGTACCAGCGCCTCCTTCCCTGCCTTTTGCTACTTCTCTCTCTACATAACAATTGAAGGAGAAGATGCACTCAAATGGATAGGAGAGTAAAGTTACCAAAATAACCTTTGCATCAAAGCTGAAAAGACAGAAATAGGCTTTTTTATTGTTCATCAGTATGTGTTTTTCATATATTGGGGAATGATATATCTAGGTTTGTAATATTGACAGTGGAAATAAAGAAAGATGGTTGCATTTACTTCATAGAATATTGATAGTGGAAAGAAAAAAAGATGGTTGCATTTTTATGAGTTCTTAATAATGGTCCAGAGGAATACCTAAGAAATCTATATATGTATGTATAACATATAATAAAAGAAGTTATTTTAAAACACGTGTCATCATAACATATCAAATGACACATTTTATCATTCTAGCATATTAAATGACACGTGTCATCATTCTAGCATATCAAATGACACGTGTCATCATTCTAGCATATTAAAAAAATGATTTTCTGTCTCTCTCTTATAATAAATACGAAAATTATAACAACAATTAATTTGACTTTTCTTTTCTACTTAAATATATTAAAACAAACATATCTATATTTGTACTTTTTGTCTCTATCATATTAAATGATAATTATTTTAAATAAGTAAATTAAACTATCAGACATCTAAAATTTAAATATTCTTAGTTTAATAATTTATTAATATATACTAAATTATATGATTTCAGACATATTTTATCTAAAAATATAACGTAATAAATTTTTATTTCATTATTTGTTATAATTTTTAAATATTTATCACCAATTGCTAATAACATTAACAAAATAAAATATTTATAAAGTTAATAGTTTTAATATATATTTTTTAATCCACCCATTTAATACATAAGTTATAACCTAGTCATCTATATATAAAAACTTGTAGGGAAAAATTATGTCATAATTTTTTGTTTATAAATAACATTTCTCAAATATATTAGAGCATTCATGATCCATCATCCATTCTCATCCCTGTAAATTTACCAAAAACATCATTTCTAACTTATCTCTCATTTTCTAAAAACCTCATGCATCTCGGGATGCATATTTATCTCAATCCAATTAGTTAATACTTGTTTATTTATTTTATAATTATTGTTTATCTTTCTTCCAATCACATCCACTCACAAAATATACAATACCATGAATAAGAAGAATGAATAGTGACATCTTAAATATAAGGATGAGTTTGTTTTCCACTTAAATTATAGGAATTATGTATGGGAATAGAGGATGAGATGAAGTAAATATTTTTGTTATTAAATGAAAATAGAAAGATGATGTTGAGAATGAGGGATGGGTTGGGAATACTCTTAGGGGTTGTTTGGCAGCCTCTTAATCAGCCTCTTAATGGTTCAGATGTCTGAATGGTTCAGCACTTAATAGTTCAGACTGTTTGTTTCGCGAGCACATGTCTGAATGGTTAAGAGATTTACCTCTGAATGGTTAAGCATTATATTGATGCTGAATGGTTAAGAGGTCTAATGCTGAATGGTTAAGACATATTATCTGAATTGGTCAGACATTTGTCTTTGAATAGTTAAATTATATACTAGCTCTTAATGGTTCAGATCTCTTAATGATTCAGCACTTAATGATTCAGACCTCTTATTGGTTTAGCACTTAATCATTCAGAAGTTGCCAAACAGCCCCTTATTTATTAACTTAGTTTCAATGACACGGCCTATAAGAAATATGTTAATCTGAGGTAATAGATGTTTAAAAAAACAAAATATGATCACACCTATTAAAAAAAAGGTTCATGGATCAAAATGTTAATACTCTCACCGAGGAAATAACTAGAAATACTAATACTATGCTTCTTTTTTAACAATTTTTGAGATGTTCTAGGTTAAAATATCACAATCGGCACATGTTTAGATTAACCACCATAATAGTCCCTTGGAAGACAAATACTAATCTTATATTAAGACAATTTCTATGCAAAGATGCAGGAAATTTCACGTGATGTCAGGTGTTTAGTATTTAGTTCTTTTATTTTATTACTTAAATCTGACTTTTTAAGAAAATGGAGCATAAATAATGACTTAAAAAGAGAATACAGTTATATAATGTAGAACTGGAATGGCCTCAGTTAACCACATGTTACTTGTATGCTTACGAAGAAATAATTAAACACAGACGAATATTTTAATGTCACAAGTACATTCTGTCACAAATATAAAGTGGATTTTATCAATTCTTTTACTACAAATACATTATTTTTATCATAAAAATCTAGCTTTTTTAACATTTTGATCCATACTCAACAAATGAGTAGAACTTATGTTTATTAGGACATCAGTACACAGGCAAATATTACATTACACCTTCACTAATTACTACTGCCTATAACAAACCCTAGCTCAAAACTGTGAAATCCACTGGAAAAAAATTATGTTAAATTAAGAAAAAAATAAACAAGGTTCATGTTAGTTTTCTAACAATAGAGGGGCATTGGGGCAAATGTGTAATTTTCAACTCTGCAACAATGAAAAGCCATAAACAATGAATGGCTTAACTCACATAAGAAGCAGGCTGCAGCTACCATAATTTGATGATCACACTTATGCTAATGAACTTTATGTCTCTTTTTCTGGTTTTAATTTCAGTTCTCCGTTTTCAGCACGAAAAGGGATTTTCAGATGCGAACTGTTATCTTCAGATGTTGTGAATGCTGCATTTCCGGCTTGAGGAGCCAGGATTGTTGACCTTGGGAAACCATTGCTGAATGGTTGGCTTTGACTTGTAGTTTGACTTGTGTGTGCGGCGCTGGTGTTGCTTTCGGCAACTTCCATACGAGTTTGACCTCCTAATTCGCTTCTGGCCAATGAAGAGCACTGTGTTTCTGCAAGGTGGAAAGCAAGAAGAGAGCTTATATGGCATTGGATAATAAACATGACATCACCCAACACGAAAGTAATTAGGTTTTAGAATGTTATAACACATTTAATATAAATGTTGTCTTTGGGTTGATAGGTTTAGCATGTCTAATTTGACGGGTCGTGTCAGGTTGACTTGTTACCCGTTTTATTAACTAGCTGTCACCTTGTTTAAAATTAATTTAAAATAAAAAAGAACATTTTATAAGCAGGTTAACCCATCAACACTCGTGTAATCAAATTTTACATCCTGTCAACACATTTACTACTTGATTACAATAGTCCAACTTGTTTGACTCGTTTAGATAAATGCATTACAAGAGTGTGTTCGGTCACATATTTTAGGTGATGTCTTTGATACAAATATATATACGTGTCATGCATGGATTCGTACAATCCACTACCATTTCAAAACTAGTTAACCTATCCATTAATCCTCACATTATGACCCTTTTATTAAGTAATCCATTGAAGGCGCTCATGTGGATAATTTTCTTTGCGTTTATGATTTATTGTTTGAACAATCTTAAATTAAAAACTAGTGAATAAAAATAAAAATAATATTGATAGTTATTATTGAACAAAAGACAGGAATCATATAATGCACAGGTAACAGTGTTTGGATATTCTTAATGTCTAAAACTGTAACAGTCAGATAATCAAATGTTGAGAGTGTGACACACGTAAGAAACCAAATAAAAAAATTATCAGGGATGATATCCTTAAGATATATAAAGACAATTTATGAAAGGAAAATTAAAAATATATATTATATATATAGGTTGAAGGGTATATAGGTATTTTTATTTCTATCCTTAAATAACTAGTTTCATTGCAGTGCCAGTTGGTATCTTTAATAATCAAATAATCTGAAGAAAAACTAAACATCGAAACATTAAAAGCTGATTATTGTGTTTTGTGTATTCAAGCTGTGATAACTGGATAATAGTTTTGAAAATGCAAGTCCAACATCCCCCTCCCCCAGCATCGCCTTCTATTTTTAGAAAGTTTGCATGTAACTAATCACTTTCCCATAGCATCAATACAGAAAATCGTTCCGTGTCCTTAGGGATTTGTTATTAATATATTTTAGCCATTAGACATAACAAAAGAAGAAATAGAAACTTACCTTTTAATTCTCCAAAAGTGATTAGCCTGTTAAGGCAATCCCGAAAGGCTGTTAAGACAATCTTCTCCTGTGCAGCATAGGTTTCAGTCACTACTTGACCGGTTGGCACCTGAGAAGGTGCACTTGTAGTATTGGGTCCCAAGCCCAACCCATTAGACGTTGAAGAGGTGAACACTGTATCTTGTTCATCACACATCAAAGCTAGGGTTCCTGGAGACATGGGCCTCCCTTTTGAACCATCTGAAGTAGTAGACTCATCAGGGCTAGTTTTATCAGCCTGGGCCCCACCATCTCCTACCGGTTTCTCCATGCTGGATTCATTTTGGCCCTGCGTTCGATCCTGGAGTGCTGATGCATCACTGCTTTCCCTCTGATCATTTGTATCTTCACAAATAAAGCCATTGACGAATATTAATTGACAAAGAGGTTATCTAATATAAAAAACAAGCATTCAAATAGTATTCTATCTTGGCTTCACATTCCATTTTGAAAAATAACTCTTCGGTTATTAAACAAAGGACCACCCATATAGGTTTTTAGGAGTTAAGACCACAAGGTTCAGGTAAACCTTTACTCAAGTCAAAGAAGATACAAGAAGTATGTAAATGTGTAATGCAGGCCAGGTAGGGATTGGTTGACCAACCAACAATTTTTCTCCATTTCCTTTTGAGGTTTATAAACAAGTAATGCATTGTATATGGAAAAAAAAGTATACTGTTGAAAAATATAATCTTTTTTAGATAAACTGATACACAAAGAAGTAACTTGTAAGCATTTGAATACACTTTGTGCGAGCTTAGACACATTTCACTTTTAACTAAGCTATTGAATTTCAACCCTTTTCTGAGATAAAATATAACCTATATCATAGTCCACTTTGACCTAATCATCAGCTCCAATCTAGACCTAAGTTTTCCATGAAATAGGCAGGACTTGTTCTGTTGGATAATCTTGTCAATATCTATTATTTAGAGGGGATAATTAGTATAGTTATTTATTTAATTGGTTGAGTTTGATTTAGTTTGATTTGGTAGATAAATTAGTTGATTCTGTTTTGATTTGGTTTCTTAATTTAAATCTAGGTAGGTAACTTAGTCTCCAAGTTTGTTTAGTATATGTAGGGGTTAAAGTCTTTATAACTAAGTGGTGCTTTCATTGATATATCAATAAATATTATTCTTGTATCGTTTTATATTCTTGTGTTGTTTTTGAGTTTTTGTTATTTTAAAGATCAGACTTGTGCCAACAATTGGTGTGGCCTTTGTAAGCTAGAACTAACCCAGTAACTCCTTAACGTATAGCAGACGAAACTAATCAGATCAATGGCAGAGCAACTGAAAAATCAGGCTTTAATCACTGTTAAAGAAAGCAACACGTCTTCTTTGCAGTGTCCGGTGTTAAACACCACAAACTACAACACTTGGGCAATAAGGATCAAAGAAATATTCCGAGTCCATGGGATACTTGAAGCAATCGAACCAAGAGAGGGAACAAAAGTAGAAGAAAAAAAGAATGACATGGCGGTAGCACTTTTGTTTCAGGTGAGTCCCGAGGATATTATTCTCCAGGTATCACACCACACCATTGCTAAACAAATCTAGGTTGCACTGCAGACCCAATATATTGGTGTGGAACGAGTAAAGGAGGCAAAGCTTAGTACTCTTGAATCTGACTTCGAAGAATTAAAGATGAAGGACGGGGAGACGGTTCATGATTATTCAGGAAAAATAAGCCAACTCGTCTCGAAATTCAATAGCCTCGGGCGTACCATAGAAGACAAGAAGCTTGTAAAGAAACTTCTTGGATCGGTGCCTGAAAAATTCATCGCGATTGTAGCCTCCACAGAACAGTTTGCGGATCTAAATACCATGTCTTTTTAGGAAGCCATTGCGGGACTTAAAGCTTTTGAGGAACGTATCAAGAAGCCGACTGAAGAAGGTGATATGCATGGGAAATTGTTGCTTGCAAACATTGATGGAAAAGGAAAAGAAAAAGAGAATAAGTGTGAGCTTTGTGGTTGTGAGAGCTCAAACCAAGAAGACTTTGGACGTGGCCGGGGGTAGAGGTCGGGGGTCCGGGAGAGGTCAAGGAGGTGGTAGAGTTCAACGGGATAAAAGTAACATCAGATGTTACAAATGCGGTGAGCTCGGACATTATGTGTCGGAATGTCCTAAATGGGAGCAAAAGGAGGAGGTTAGTTTGACTCGAAAATAGGATGACGGACCGGCATTACTGTAAAGCATAGTGCAAGACAAGATTAGGGTGGTGATTGTTGGATAATCTTGTCAATATCTAATATTTAGAGGATATAATTAGTATAGTTATTTATTTAACTGTATTAGTTTGATTTAATTACCTGATTTAGTTTGATTTGGAAGATATGTTAGTTGATTCTCTTTTGATTTGGTTTCTTAATTTAAATCTAGGTAGGTAACTTAGTCTACAAATTTGTTTAGTATATATAGGGGTTAAAGTCTTTATAATTAAGTGGTGCTTTCATTGATATATCAATAAAATATTATTCTTGTGTTGTTTTATATTCTTGTGTTGATTTCGAGTTTTTGTTGCTTTAAAGATCAGACATGTGCCAACATGTTCCACTTAATAGCAAGAGCATGATGCTGTAAGAAAAAAAACTTATCTTCATCTCAACTCATATGTTAATAAAATCACAACTTTCTAAAATTAGAGAATTTGTTTTAATGGGTTAGGTTCGTCTAAAACAACAAACTTCACAAAGATCATCACTCACAAATATCTTCTGTGTATACGCCACTCCTTCCAAGTTAGTAAATAACTCAAAAGAAAAGCCAAAGAATTTTATTTCTTGCCAATGAAATTGTTGACATAACTTCAAAAGAAAAAGCTGGAGGCCTGGAGTTCTTTCGGGTCAAAATAATATGTTAAGAGTTTGAATTATTTAGTATATTTAATTAGGTAGCATATCATTAGTTTTTTATAGTATGAGATTTTATTTGGTAAGTATGAATTTAGAAGAATAGTTTCCTTAATAGATTAGGAGTATTGGTGATCCAGTCATTGTTTAAGCATAAACAAAGGTGCAGGAATCAACGTAATGTGTGGTTTTTCAATCAATAATAACAAAGAAATAGCCAAGGTCGAGAGTTGACCCAAAGTGGTTGTTTTTGTGTAGCTCATTCCAATTAAAGTCCAACAAGTGGTATCAAAGCGAGGAGAAGATCAAGGCCTGTGTGGTGGTGAAGAAAAGCGATTGAGCAAGAGGAGTTAGCAACACCTAACTAAGAGCAGCAAGTAGAAATCGAGACCACCAAGAGGAGACAGATCACATCTATGTCTTTTGCGACCGAGTAGAGAAGAGGTCTTACGTGCATCAAGAAGAAGACGCTATGTAATTCAACTAAGGAGGTGATCAATACAAACACAAACAGGTTCTGTTGAAGAACCGTGGATCAATCTTGTGCGAAGAAGATTATTCGACTTAGCAAGAAGGCACGTTTATAGAGGTGAGATTTGAGAAAAAGGTTAAAATCACAACATGTGTGGATCGATCAGGCGTGAAAGATCTGAGTGATTCACGAGGTTCAAACAAATCTATGTGAAGGCCAGTAAAGCAAGAAGAATTCGAGAAGATTACATATGTGTGCAATAACCAAGTACACAGATGTGGATCACTTGAATAAATGCAACAAATCACAAGAAGGGGATATGCTATAGTTATATCATGTGAGGCAACTGCAAAGAACGGTACCTGTGTGTGCCAAAGCAAGAGATCAACTAGCTTGTGAGAAGCAATCGAAGGGAAAGACGTATATAATGAAAAATATATCGTCTGGACCTCGATTAAAGGTAATAAAAAGGAACTAAGTTCTTGAGACAGAATGTGGAAGATTGTTATGGTCTTTTTTGAAATTAAAGGATGATTGTTGATTTGTTGCCATAATTCCGAGTTCTGACTGAGATTAACTTGAAGAAGAAGCTGGAGTCATTTTAGTCATGATAATGTTTTCATGTTTGTTATTTTATTTAATTAATAATTAGGTAGCATATCTTTATTTGTTTATAGTATGAGTTTTTATTTGGTAAGGATTAATTCCATATTAGATTAGGAGTTTTGGTGATTAAGTCATTGTTTTAGTATAAAGGAGGTGTAGGGATCAATGTGATATATGGTTTTCGATCAATATATTCAGGAAAGAATCGAGGTCGAGAGCTGACCCAAATCGGTTGTTTTTTTGTTACACGATCCAATCAAAGTCCAACAGGAATTACAATCTTGTTATAAAAAATTGTGTAGGCAACAAAGTGGTCTATATACTAACAAAAAAGAATATCATTTCCCATCCAAATAGAAGCATCAAGATTGGTGAACTTACCAGCAATCACCCTGGCAGCTTCATTTGCGTATACAACCAAAACAGAACAAAGCTCCTTGATATCTTCTGGTCTGATAAGATCTGCTAAAAGTGACCTTCACACAATACAGAAGGGAACGGGTCAAATGTCCAATTGGTCGCAAATAGATCAATTTTGGTTGTGCTTAATCTCAAACTGGTCAAATAAAATTTATAGCAATGTAAAATGGGTCAAAAGTCATGGAAAGTCTGCTTTTATATGCATACATCTTGTAAAGCATTTTTATTCAAAGATTAAAATCACCGTAATAATATTGTTTTGTAATTTGTGATCATACTTAACAAATCAATTAATTATACTTTTTTACCAAAAAAAAAAGAAAAGAGTTTTACAACCTGTACCTGTATGTAAATTTTGTAGGGCCTACTGATGTGGCATTAGCAACACGTGGGCCAGGAAGAGGAGACAATGAAGTGGAAGGGGCAGACGTTTTGATATGATTTGTCTGTTGAAAAACAAGACAAACTTGAAGTCAATGTTGAAGTCAACTACTTAAAAACTGACTACGTGCGCAATTACCTGTTGAAATGGTGCAAGCCTGGGCATGGATGAATCTTTTTCTAAAGGCCCACCAAAGAATAGTTCTTGGGCCTTTCTCTTCCGGGAGACTGGCGGAGAACCGTAACCAGAGGACCCAATTGCACCGGTTATGGCGGCATTTGCGGCCTGCTGAAGATATGCAATATTATTGGCTGAATCTCCATGGAAAAGGGCCTGTCTTTCTTCACTTCCTTCAAAATTCTTGCAATCCATGCATTTACAATTCTCTGAGCACAATATATTTGCTTGAAAACATTCACAGTATTTCTTTAAGCATCCTGATTTTTTGCAATGGCATCCTTTGTTATGCTTTCCCAATACAACTTCCCCAACCTCTTCCTGAGTATAAGAAATTCCAAAAAAGAATAAAAGGTAGAAGATGAATTAAATACCAATCGTACACTTCCTTTGTCCCATGAAAATTGCAACAATTTATAGTGCACATACTTAATAGAAAATATTCTTAAATGCTCTACAAAGAAAGAGAACTATAGATAAAAGTACTTTAATTTTTATATTTTCATTTCTTGTGAAGGTGGCAATAAGGGTGGGTTGAGTGACGAGTTAAATAGGATTCACGTTGAAACAAGTTTCTAGTACATTTTGGGTACCGTCAAAAATTATTTGTCCATTATCTGTAACCTGTTAATGCATTCAATATAAGCAAAAACTGTGTTATTACTTATTAGTTATTACACCAACAATATATATTTTTCAAAATAAAAATCTTTAAAAGGTTGTAAACAACAAATGTCTACTTTAGGCAACTTTCAATCAGTTTGAACGCTCCCATTTTAGCTAAAAAAATTATTCGACATATTAGGGACAAAGTGATAAACCATAACCCAATTAACCCATTCACAAGTAAATGGTTCAAACTTCCTAACCCAAACTGCATATCTCACTAACAGAAAGCAAGTAAATTAAGCATAATATCACTCATCATGCAGTAATGGTATAGACAACTAGAAATAACATATATATTTCGATTTTAAAATTATGCACAATCTTCTGTGTGAATATGTAACATCAGGAATTACATAAACGTAAAGCTTTTTGTACAAAGTCATTCAAGTATTGCCTTTGCATCAAAATGCCACAGAAAGAATAATAGCATAGCTTTTCAGGGTAGAATTGTAAAGTGAGAAACTCACTCTATTATCACGATTTGCATGTGGGCTGCTACCAATTTTAGGCCTGAACGCATTTGGATTGCGTTCCAAGGTAGTTTCAACAGCCTCCCTCCTAGCAGGCTCATTTTCCACATTATTATGACAGTTAACACAGTTGCACCCATCACAGTATACTCCTGATGCAAAACATTCACAATATCTGACCACAAAGTAACATATATGTATATCATCAGCAATTAGAAAATTCATGAGGGATTACACAAGTTCACAGGCACCAACTTTATGGTTGAGAGAAATAGTAATGAAATTACTTACAATTTCAAGCATCGAGAATGTTTGCAGTTGCATTGCTTTTGCTTCTTCGGGGTACCATCTTTTATGTCAACATTTTGTCTTGGCCGTGCTTTTGGGGATTCGATTTTCCTGAAATGGCAAAACAGTAATTTTTCCTATAATTAATAGATATTGTTGAAGTTTTCTTGTAACCAAAAGTGTATAGACAAGATTGAAAGACTACTATGAGTTAATGGAAAAAACACAATATGTGTTCATAATGTAGATTAAACTATTATGCTACTCCCAAACACACCTCCTAAAATGCTCAAAAACAAGGGTATCGTCATTGCCAGTAGCATAATATTGGATCATTTACAAAATTAAGAAGAAGTTGCAATCACCTTCAAAAGGGAAATAGTCAAAGGAAAGGAAAGGATTTTATTGTTAACAATCTTGTGAAAATATAGCAGAACTAATGCCGTCTTCCCATTGTATGCATAAGTACAGTGACCGTAAAACAGTTTCACATGGACTACTGATAGAAGGTTACATAGAAATTCAAGCAAGAATTTCACAGCTATAATAATAATATCACATGCCAACAAGTTCAAGAAATATCATAAGTTTAATATTGGTTAATAATATCACATCAAAACTTATTAAACAAACAAATGGTTCCGGGTCTCATAATTAGTTAATTAGGCAGCTGAAGCAGATAACGAGTTCTATATCAGCGCATATATCATACTATTATGACCTTAGGGACTTACCAAAAAGTATCGTACATATATGCTAAGATTGTGTATTTGTTCAAGAGTTCTATATCAGATCATACATATAGTCATAAATTATTCACTATTGAACATTACAGCAAATTGATGACATTGATTTTGGTCAAAAACTGTTCATGTGGTTTACAATATTACCTCCATTCTCAATTTGTGATCTTGCACACCCTAGATAAACTGCCCTCAAAAAAAGTAAATGATAACCCTTATCATTTCATACTCCTCATATCAAGTAATGATAACCATTATTATAACATAACTACTTAGACCACATACCTACTAATTGTTTCTAATAGCGACAGAGAGAGTAGTGCTTTATGCGCACAAGTGATTTGAATTTTGTTCCAAACTTCCCACATACTAATTTTGGGACTTGCTATAATATCCAACATAGTAAGTAGTCCCAGAATATTTAAGCTCTGTATGAACTCACTTTAAGAGAATATTTGAAATGCAAAGTTAAAAGCATAGGTTTCATTGTTGAACAGACAGAGAATCATACATAAACATCTAGCTGCTTACTTGTTCTTACTTCTTACAGTATAGATTTCAATCTAACAACAATCACTACCTCATTGTCACTACAGTTTATGTCCTAATCTCAATGGCAGACAATCAAACTTACTAACCTAAGAAGAACAATATCCAAAGCAAGGAAACCAAAGAATACCAATCAGTAAAGAATGCCTATTATTCATTGTTTACTATCAGCTTTAAAAAAGCTCCCAACTTTTCCAAAAAACTTGAACTTTTCAAGCAATATGATTTGAACCCAAACAAATGCCCTTCAACTTCAACTCACATACCAAATAATTCAACAAAAACCCTCGATTAGACTTCTATTTCTAATTAGGCATAATGCAAAACACTTACACAGGCCTTATAGGTGGTTGTTGAATAGAGGTTGTAACATGAGTCTGCTGCATCGATGTCATAATCGGTATTAGATGCGGTTGCGACGGTAGCGGCGGCGGCCGTGGCTGCGACGGAGATGGTGGTGGCCGTGGCTGTTGCATCGGTGCTACCACCGGCCGGTGGAGATTCTCCGGCAGAACAACAGCAGTCACCGCAACCGATGCACTGCCACCAACACTATTAAAATCCAGCTGGCGCGCGAGCTTCTTTGCCGCCGGAAAATCCGTCGCCGGCGCCGCTGCCGCTGCAGCCTCGGGTTGAATATTATTCGGAGGGAAATTCAAACCCAAACCCAAACCCCCTCCTCCTTCACCTTTCTCCATTCTTATCTTCCCCAATTTTCAAATTCTCGTGCAGATAAATACCATCCACCAAGAACAATCGAATTCCCAATTGGATACCAAATTCAGCGACTATTTGAACCGATAATCAAAACCCATCAAGGAAAACCATCAGAACCTTGCATCACTCAAGTCCAACAGCTCAGATTCACAACTCGAATTCTTCAAGAGGATTGGGGTCGAGTGATAAAAAAGGGTCGATCCACAGGGCGTTGTAGAGCAATTCGACGAGGGTGATTGTGATGAGAGACGAAATTGATGATAATGGAAAAGGGGGAAACAGAGAAGCAAAGTAGGGAGAGGCTTCTTCCTCCTCCCTCTCTTGAGCTTTTGAAATTCAATTTTGTGAATATTTGATGGTGAGATTGAGTTTTAGTGTTCACATCGGATGGTTGAGGATCAAATTTGTGATCCGACGGTTGTGCTTTGTACTGGAGTCAATTGGTGAGTTTTGAACGTTGATTTTTTGGATTAAAACTCTTGAAAACGGGTAATTTGCTTGTTTTGAATAGCAAAACTAATTAATTATTAGTATATACTAAATTACTAATTAACAAGTTAACTTTGAATTAATTGTCATGTACTAGAAACCAATTATTTTTAGATTAAGGTAAATTACCCGTGACATATAAATATTATAAGATAATGGGTTCAAGTTTTTCTCTAAATAAAAAATACTTAGAGTTGAGACATGTGTTTTTCTTAGCAATTGGTATTCTCCTGTGGCGGTTGAGGTGCGGCTACGATTGTGAAATGGATATATGAGCCCAATTAAAATAAAACATATACTTTGAATTAGGGTTGCACATTTTTCATTCAAAAAAAATGTATCGTACCAGAAGCATCAAATTTGTACATATATTTTTTTAATTTTTTTATTGTAAATTAAATAATTTTATATCCTTACAATTTAAATCTTATACTTTTTTACTTTCAAATTTGTTCCTTTATACTTTTAAGCTTTAATCATTGCAGGACCGGTGAATGGTATGCACTTACAACATAACAACACAATGAGGAGAGTTGTTTAGAACACTTAACAGATCAAATAAGGAACTGATTAACTTTTTGTGAAAGATGCTAAGAACACAAGTAAATATGAGACAGAACAAGATGACAAACAACACAAGTAATTGGTTTTCAAGAATGTTGTATATTGCTTCTCAAGTTCTATTACAAAATGTTACAAAGCATAAAAAAAAAGTTACAAGTACTTGAGATACATATACTACATCCTATAGCCGACCATACTTTGAAAGCCAGCTGGATACAATTGACTAGACAACTACAAAATCAAATGTAGAGTCAAAAGGCAGATTTGCCTTTTGTCTAGTGACTATGACATGCCATAGCTCACATCCTAATATATTACAAAAAGGATAAAAGTATATAAAGTAGAAAGCACAGACTCAAGACCTCAATGTATAGTTACCAAAAGCATGGACCTTTTCACCAACTCATGTAAGTTGGTGACTTTACAGAGTTGCAGCGGAAAGCTGGTCCAGTTTTATGGTAAAATACATCAGATAAAGGCATATCCTCAAAAGTCTTTGGAAGAAATCTGTCTTCATTCTTTGGCTTCAGAAGACTTTGTCTTTGAAGCTTCGGAAGACTTCACTTTTGGCTTCGGAAGATGTTGGTCTTGGCTTCGGAAGATTTTACACTTAGAATATTTCTAGTGCATAAACTTCCGAAGCATTTCTACTTCTGTTCTTCAGTGCATGCATGCAGAGAGACTTTGGATGTTTTGGTTGCATCAGACTTATATGAATCCTTACAAACTCCCTAGGCTGATGCTACTAAAACATTTGAAGATCTTCAGCTGTTGACAGACCTCATAATGATGATAATCATGCCCTTCTTCATCAGATAGTTAGGATCACTTAGACTCTCATAATATTTTCTCATCTCAAAGAGATCATGCAGAGGTATGTTGAATAAGTCTTGCCATGTGTAGACATTCTCAACACCTTGATCTCTGATCACATGCCATCTCTCTGGATTAGTTGTGAAGGTCCAGGATAAGATGGGTCTCTCAACTATAAGAGGGGCCACTTGAATTGGAGTGGATTGGACTGCCTCTTCATGCACTTCCTCAGGTTGATTTGACTCAGCCTGAGGTGTAGAGGTGGATGATTCAGGCTTCTTCTTTTTCTTTGACTTTGGTTTGGAAGCCATCCTCTTCTTCCTCTTAGAAGACTTTAACTGAGAAGATTGGTCTGCAGCACCTTGTTGATCAGTCTTATCTTGCTTAGTTGGGTGTTCCTCCCTCACAGGTTCAGAAGGAGAGGGAGTTTGACCCTGCTGTGGATCAGAAGATGAAGCTTGCTGAGGCTCAGTAGGAGGTCCAGGTTGTGTTGTCTCAGGTTGTTCAACCTTAACCTCCACTTTAGGTGGAGCTTGACTTGGAGGGGAGTGTAAGTCCATTAGCTCTGCACTCTTGATCTTCTTCTTGATTACCCTGATATGCTCATCCATTGTAGATAGAGACATAGGGCCAAGTCTCCTTCTAGAGAATCCATACAGCTTCAAGAAGTTCATCATCATTTGTCTGTCAGCAGACTTCTTCATACTCTTTTGGATGATGGCTCTTGACTTTGCAGCATCTTCCCTCATCTTTCTCTCTGTTGCCTTTTGTTCTTTGAGCACTTGAAGTTCAAGCTGTTTGAGATACTCAAACTCAATGTACTCAAAGGACAAGAGAAGAAGTACAGATGCCTGGTAGAGACCTGTGGCACTCAGGTTGTTGATCATGTTTTGCCTATTTGTTTCCTTGTCTACCTAAGGTTCTTGTGTAGTTGCCACAGCCTCTTGCACAGGGCATTCTTGGACTGGGGAGAGAGTAGGAACATGCTTGTATAATCTTTTCTGTCTCTTCTCCTCTTTGAATTGGATAAGTAGCCTTGCATCCTCTGCTTCCTTCATCTCTCTTGACACTTCCATGTCAGCCAGTTCATTTAGTTCATCTAAGGGGAGAGATATGATTTCATCTATGTCATAGCTCCTGGTCTACAGGTAAGTAATCCTGACTGCCCTCAACTTATCATCTTGAGTGTTTGGTTGGGGGCAACCCTGATTGCAGCTTGCATAAAGCCTAAAGACCCAGAGGAACTTTCTCCCCTTAGCTTCCTCTTTCTCTCTCTCGTCTCCTCCTCAATCTCCTCAGGAGTTAGAATCCTTTCCCTTTGTCACCCACAGACCTTTGTGACACAGGGTGAAGAGAGCTCTGGCCTTCATGGCTTGGTGTAGCATCCAAGCTCTGGCCAGAGAGAGGTTGTGAGACACCTTCACCAGCAGGTGTTTCACTAAGGGGATGAATTTCTAAAGTAGTTTGTGGTGTGACAAGGCTCTCAGGCTCTATCACTGGGCCTTTAGGCAAGGTTTTCCCTTTATAGCTAATCTCAAGGTCTGCCTCAACATCCAGTTGACCAATGATATTACCTGATTGCCTTTGTCTCAATCTAAGACTGAACTCTTCAGTAATTCTGTCTTGAATCCTGAGTGCTAACCTGTCTGCTTGTCTTGATTGACTTGGGTTGACAAGTGGCATGTTGATCAGGTCAAAACCTTCATAGTAGTTCAAGGTCTGAAAATTGAATACTTCTTGTTGCCCTTGAACTCTTTGAAGAATGAGGGCTCTTATATCAGCATCATACCTCCACCCAATAATATAGTTTGAAGTTCCTTGAGGTGGGGATGACATAGCCCTTGGAATGCCTTCCTCAAAGAGACTCATAATGACAGAGTCTATAATGTCCACATCAATGTGAACTTGAGGAAGTTGTTGAGTATGCATAATTGCAAGTGAGGACGGTGAGTCCTCAATGTCCATACTCCTTGAAGAACTCCCAGGTTCTATGACTGTACTGACTTTCTCCCCCTTTTTGGTAGCATCACCCTCTTGCGTAGGTGAGCTAGGAGTTAGATCAATCACATTCACAGGTTCTTGTGTTCCTGGTTGAGCTCCCCTTAAAGGTCTCCCAGCTAGTTTTTCCCTGAGATAAGATATCTCAACTTGCTGATCATTAACCCTATTGTGCAGGGTAGTCACCTGAGATTCAAGGTGACTAACCTTAGAGACTAAATAGGAGCATGTTTTTAACAGTTTTTGCACCTTTAGTCTCAGATCCCCTCATCTTTATCAGAAGAATCATTAAGGGATGAGATGATTGGACCAAGGTCCTCTCTCTTACCACCAGCTTCAGGTTCTTGGCTGTTGGGTTTCCTCTGCTCACTGACAGCCTCAGTTGAGGTGTCAATGGACTGAGTTGCCATGGTTGAGGTCTTAATGATGTAATCACTTGCAGAAGTGAGAGCCTTTTCCATATGGACCTCCTAAACAGGTTCAGGGAGATCCACCTCAGTGATAGGTGGGCTAGACAAAGGAGACTCAAGAGTACTCATCTCTCTTTGAGTAGGAGAATAGTAGAGAGACTCATGGTACTCATTAAAACCTAAATCTTCGTCAGTATAGAATGAGAGGTTGGGAATGGGTTGATTTAAGTCTAAAGGCTGGGGATTGTAACTATCCCCTGAAGGTTGTTCACTTGAGTTTTGAGACTCAGAGTGAAGGCTTAAGGCAGTTGGGCTTGTGAGCTAATCAGGGTGAGCATGAGGAACCTCACCACTGATTCTTGATGAGATGGGAGTGGTTTGCTCCTCAGGGGAAGTGGGAGCTCTAGTGTCCACTTCCTCCTATATGGGTGTGTCTATGGGGACCTCCATAGACTTAATAGATTGAGCAGGGGTTTGTTTGGATTTTCTTTGGTAGGTGAGGGTGATTTGTGGTCTTTTTGGTGGTTTTGAGGTAGAAGGTGTGGGTTCAACACTAACTTGTGTTGCTAGGTTGTCACCTTGAGCAATGAGCTCTAACATTTTTGGGACAAGGGCTGTTTCTACCCCTGAGAAGCCTACAGTTGGCTTCTTCATAATTTTAAAGATGTCAGGCTTCATCTGTCCCAATTTAATAATATTATTAGTTTCCCTCAACTGTGAGCCCAGTTCACAGTTGATAATGTGTTGAACATATCTAGGAAACATATAATACTCTAAAGAGTCCAAGTTAGCAAGCAAATTTGTATAAACAAACTGAGAGTACCTGAACTTGACCCCTTGAACCATTCCATGCACTATGAATGAGAGATCCTCAGGAATCTGGTCCCACCCTCCATGCTTGTTTGACAAGCTGTGGATAACCACATGAAGCAGGTATTTCCACTAGGATGAGACCTTCTCTTTCCTAAAGGTCTTTACAGAGAAATCTCCCTCATAGCCCATCTGCTCAAAGGAATGATTTACAACTTCCTTTGGGAAGGATACCTCACCTTCTTCATTATCCAGCTGCAAGTGGGTGTTGATGATGGCCGGAGTGATGAAGATTGTCCTCCCCTGGATTGTGGCAGACAGTGCCTTCTCCCCATCCATAATGACCTCTTGGCAGGTCTTCTAGAATTCAAGGAGATGATCATCATAGAGAGTAGGATCAATGGTAAGGGAGGTGAAGTAGTTTGATAGAGCTAAGAAACGGAAAATCTCTGAGAAACTTTCATCTTTCTCAGAGCTTAATAGAGCATCCTGGTTGTGTTGCCTGTGAAGTTGCATGGAGAAATTTGGGTTGTTTCTGCGGTTTAGGTTGGCCATTTGAGAAGCTTAAGAATGAAGGAAGATGAAGAACAAAGGCGGTTTGGGAGAATTTAGGTTTAAGGAATACTGTAATTACAGAAGATAGTGAAAGAGGGGGGAACCGTTGGGTATTTATGTGAAAAGGATTTGAGGCAAAGTTAATGAATGAGTATAAACTTTGAAATCCAGATGTCGGTCCCACCTCTGAAAAGTAGTTTACTTTTACCCAAAAAGTAGTTTTCTTGAAAGTCGAGAAATCTTTCGAAGGTTATTTGCTTCGAAATTTCAAAGGTTTTTGAGAATTTTGCTTCGGAAGAGAATTAACACTCGGATATTTTTATTCTAAGGAGAATAAAAAACTTTCGAAGGTAAATTGCTTTCGGAAGAAACTTGTTCTTTGAAAACATACAGAGTACTTAAGTTGATTTTAAGCTTTAGAAGATATTTCAGAAATTTCTTCCGAAGGTAAAATTATTGAAGTAGTTATTTGTTTACTAAGACATAAATTTCTTCAGAAGGTAATTTTAAATCTTTCGAAAAGAAAACAGATCAACTTTTTTCAAAAATCTAAGAAATGTCTTTTGAAAAGATTTTTCTTCCAAAGAAAACAAGGGCTTATGAAGGTGATAAAATAAACAACTTAGGACACATAGGTTTTAGAAATAATATGATTAAGTTTTAAGAAAAACTATTCAAAGTTAATCATCCCAATAGCTGATACAAGATATTTAAATCTCTGCTCATCAAAAGCTTTGGTGAACAGATCAACATATTGTTCATTTGTTCATTTGTGTTATCTTGGACTAGTTTGATTAATCCCTTTTCAAAGTTATCTCTAATCAAATGATACCTGATATTGATATGCTTTGTCCTTGAGTGCTGCACACGATTTTCTGTGATTGATATAGCACTGTTGTTGTCTATGTGGATGGGAGTCTCTTTAAAGTTGAATCCATAGTCCAATATCTGATTTTAAATCCTAAGCACTTGAGCACAGCAGCTTGCAGCAACAATGTATTCAGCCTCAGCAGTTGATGCAGACACACATGATTGTTTCTTACATTTCTAAGAGACTATTATTCCATCAAGAAATTGACATCCCCCTAATGTAGACTTTATAGTCATGCAACCACCATAGTCACTATCTGTATAAGCATAATTCTTTGGATACCAATGACCAAGTGATGGAGCACCTTTGAGATATCTTAAAATTCTTTTGACAGTGACCAGGTGTGACATCTTGGGGTTGGCTTGATATTTTGCACAAATGCATATAGCAAACATGATATCTGGCCTGCTAGCTGTGAGGTACATAAGAGACCCAATCATTGCCCTGTAGAGATGCTCATCAACACACTCCCCTCAAGATCAGGTCCAAGGGAGTGATTTCTGGCTATGGGTGTCTTAGCAACCTTACAATCAGTCATGTTGAACCTTTTAAGTATGTCTTGTACTTACTTTGACTGACTTATGAAGATGTTACTGTCAACTTGCTTCACTTGAATTTCTAGAAAGAAATTGAGTTCCCCCATGGCACTCATTTCAAACCCGTCCTTCATCAGCTTCTCAAAGTCTTTGCAGAGCTTTGGATTAGTTGACCCAAAGATAATATCATCTACATATACTTGAACTAGAATTATATCATTTCCTGTTCCTTTGATGAGAGAGTTCCATCTATAGTACCCCTTTTGTAGCCATGCTGACAGAGATGCTGAGATAGAGTCTCATACCACTTCCTTGGTGCTTGGTGCAACCCATAAAGAGCTTTATCAAGCCTACAAACATAATAAGGATGATCAGGATCTGCAAACCCCAAGTGGTTGTCTGACATACACCTCTTCATCAATCACCCCATAAAGAAAATCACACTTGACATCAAGTTGGTAGACCTTGAAGTTCTTGGATGCAGCAAAAGCTAGGAATATCCTAACAGCTTCAAGTCTTGCTACAGGAGGAAAAACATCCTTGAACATCCTTCTGTATACCCTTGAACAACTAGTCTGGCCTTGTTCTTGATGACAAGTCCTCTATCATCCTTCTTATTCCTGAAAACCCATTTGGTTCCTATGGTAGTCTTCCTTTAAGGAAGAGGACATAGGTTCCAAACCTTTTGCCTTTGAATTGAAGTAGTTCCTCTTGCATAGCTTCAACCCAACTTCCATCCTTTAGAGCCTCGTTAATTTTCTTTGGCTCTATCTTGGACAAGAAACAAGAGTGAAGACAAACATTTGCTTCATGGGTTTGTCCTCTTGTTCTCACCCTTGAGTCAACATCTCTAATGATGTTTGTGGTAGGATGAGACTTGTGGATCCTTAGCTGAGGGATCACAGCAAGTTGCTTAGACAGATTTAAATTTGAGAAATTCTGATCTCGCAAGGAAGATTCACCCTCCACATCATCACACTTATCAAGATTGACTTGATCAAATGAGTGTGTGACATCATTGATATTGTCTTCAATGGAGTGGTTATCAGCATCAAGAAATTCTTGATTACTTTCACCACCACCATTTTCTCCAACATTTGAAGCTCCTTCCTCTGAGTTTTGTGCCTATAAGCTGGAATTTGAGGGCACCCCAGAAGTATCAGCAGGATTTGTCATTGATGTGCTGGTAGAAGCTTCATTTGCAGGATTGGTTACCACTGGAGCTGAAGATGTGTAGCTTGAAGGTCTTCTTAGCTCAAATCTTGGGTCAGGATCACCTGTAGGTAGTATATCTGTGGACCTTGAAACATTCTCACAAGATTTGTTAAAATAGTTGGTAACTAAATCAAGATCAAATAGCCAATCCGGACCAGAACCTTTAACACTGGGAGTGTGCTCATTGAAAGTCACATTGGCTAACTCCTCAACTACTCTAGTTTTGAGATTGTATACTCTATAAGCTTTAGCTTGAGAAGAGTATCCAATGAAGTGTACATCATCTGATTTCTCAGCAAACTTGGCAATTTGATCTTTGGTATTCAAGATGATGTAAGGGCATCCAAATGACCTGAGAAAACCAATGAAAGTTTTTCTATTGTGCCAAAGTTCATAAGGAGTCTTACCATGTGTCTTAACCACTAAAACTCTGTTTTGCACATAGCAAGCAGTGTTCACTGCCTCTGCCCAGAAGGTGATGGGCAGTTTAGAGCCAGACAACATAGTTCTTGCAGCTTCAATGATTGTACCCAAGCTCCTTGACAAAGTTTACCTTCTAAATGCTGAGCTTACCATTTGTGACCTTGCCCCTTCATGTAATGTAACCTCCTGCATCTCCTCCAAAGGCAAATGGTCCTCCATCAATTCTTTCAAACTTTTTGAGTAGTGACCTATTGCCTGTCATGTGCCTGGAACAGCCACTGTCAATGATCCATACATTTCTATTTGTCTTGAGCTGTTCCTGCACAACAGAGATGGTTAGTTACATTTAGAAACCCAAGCCTCATTGGTCTTGGGCTCATCAAAAGAAGTTGAAGACAATGCAACAGTAATTGATCCTATAGTCATGATAGAAGGATCATTTGCTGATGTTGATGAAGAACTTTCAGCCACTTGGTCTTTCTTTGGCATCCACACCACCTTTGGAAGCTTAGACTTGACCTTCAATACTTCGAAAGTTTTGATGACTTCGGAATTTTTGATGACTGGACCTTCGGAAGATCTTGCTTTCACTGCAGCAGGCTTCAGTGCTTCGAAAGTATTCCTTTCTTCCAAGACCAAATTTTCTTCCAAAGGCAAGTTTCCACTTGTCTTCTTCTTTATTTTGGAGCTTCCGAAGGAAAGATTTTCCTTCCGAAGCTTGCTTCTTCTTTTCCAAACTCTTAGAAGCTTCTTTTTTGGTCATGTGTAGAGTACTCTTTGGATTGTAAATACAATCCTTAGCAAGATGAGAATTACTCCCACACATAACACAGTCTATTTTCTTCCTTCTAGGAATTTTCCTTTATGAACAAGGCTGAACTTGATCACTTTCCTTCTCCATCTTCATCTTTGCAGATGCTGTGGCAGTTCTTGTGGGGATAGAACTACCTTTGGAGCTGGATGGTTCAGGTTGTACAACAGTGATGGACAACTGATCAGCCTTCTTCTTAATAATAGGATTATTTTGTACATGAACCAGAACTCTTGTTGATGGAGTTCAAGTTAGTGTCTTCAGCCTTCACCACCTCAAATCCTGCAGAGATGAAGACTTTTTTCTGTGCAGAATTGATGGTGGCCTTGATCTCTTGAGCCTTTTTGGATCAAGTTCTTTCTTCTTGACTTGCTCATCCCAATAGCTTTTCTCTCCTCAAAGGGATGATGACCCTTCTTAGAATGCTCTTCTTCACTCTTCTCAGAGCCATTCTCCACCATCTCCTCTTCATCCTCTTCAGTCACAGGATCTATGAGGGGAAGCTCATCTTCACAAGTTCCATACCTAGGAGATCTTACAGACATGATTGTGTGTGGAGGAGCTATCTCACAAGATCCCAGTCCCTGCTTATTTTGATAACAGACTTTTGCATGCAAGGATGAGGATATTATGTTCTTGAAGATCTTTTCTTCAAGAACATATTTTTCTGCCTTGGCTTTGCTGATCACAAGCTCAACCTTGCATTCAGTTAACTTAGTAATGAGGTTTTTGATCTGAGTCCTGTAGTTTGTATGCTCATGTTTAAGAGTTGAAATGGTTTTCTCTAAGTCCTCTATCTTTAGTTTAATCATTTTCAGCTCTTTTAAAATCAGCTTTTAAGATATAAAAAGGACTCAAGATCAGATCTCATTTCTAAGTTATAGGACCTGTATCTATTGACTTTAGCAATGCATTCAGGAGTACAAAGATGTTCCAATACCTTGGCTTCATCGTGATCTTCCATGAGTGCTTGGTTTGGAGATGCATCTTCTACCTGAAAGCTCCAGTCAAAGCCTCCTTCTTCAACAGCAATTGCAGCTTGCTGCTTTGGCTTCTCATTCTGGGGGGCTTTCTCAGTGTAGTTTGGTCTGATTTGTGCTTGGCCACCATTTGTCCTTGGTGCCTTACACTCCCTTCCAAAGTGAACCATCTGGTTACAGTTGTAACACTTTACTTTGCTTTTATCCAGCCCAAACTTTCCACTGGCTGCATTGCTTGGAAACTTTCTCCCTGTCCTCTTATAGAACTTCTTGGCTCTGTGAGTAAGAAGAGCCATCTGCTGGACTATCTTCATGTACTCCTAATCATCTGGATGGATACAGTCCAAATCTTCAAGGGTGAAGAGAAAGTTTCCTGAGGTTTCATCAGCAGAGACAAAAGCATGAGAAGAACTTGTCTATTGGAAAGGACTTCCTTGAGTGTAGCTTTCCTTTGGCGTCTCTGGGAAGGTGATGAATGGACCCTTTTGTGAGTTGTCAGGGTAGCATATAAGATGATGTTGTGGTTCAATGCTTTCCCTTTCAACCAGATGGATGGCTGAACTCAGTTGATTACTGGAGTTACCAGATGAGTTTTGCATGTTCATCTCCATCTGGTAGCCACTAAGAATACCACATAACTCTGTTAGAGTAAGATTCTTAAGGTTCTTAGTCCTCTTGATAACAACACAGTAATGTGTCCATTGTCTAGGAAGAGAGGACATAAACTTTCTTACAATGTCCCTGTTCTCAAGAGTTACTTCAACATCCATTAGAGTATCCACAATCTCAACATACCTGAAGTATTGTTGTTGAGTCATGGTTTCACCTACCCTGAAGGTGAAGTTTTCAAACTGCTGCTTCAGGAGATCCTTCTTGTTCTCCTTTGCTTCAATAGACCCTTCATACATCAGCTTCAGTGCTTCCCATAGTTGTTTGGCAGTTTTGCACTTCTTGAAGCCTCTGTAGATGGAGTTTGGAAGAGCAGTTTAAAGGGCTATCATACCACAGCCTTAGGAATCATACCACCACCAGTAGCAGAAGTGGTGCTTGGTATGTAAGGTCCTTCAACAACAGAGTCCCACATCCTGGAGTCTTGAGACTTAATAAGCCTTCCATTCTTTTACACCAAGTATCAAAGTCTTCAGGAGTGATCAGTGGAGACTTTGTCATAATTCCAGTTTCCATATCACTTGGTAATAGCTGCCATTTGAGTTGTTAAGTATTTTGTGTGTGAGGGATCTTAAGATGGTGAGATCTTATATTAAGAGCCTGAAAAGCTCTGATACCAAATGCAGGACCGGTGAAGGGTATGCATTTACAACACAAGTAAATGGTTTTCAAGAATGTTGTATATTGCTTTTCAAGTTCTATTACAAAATGTTACAAAGCACAAAAGAAAGTTACAAGTACTTGAGATACATATACTACATCCTACAGCCGGCCATACTTTGAAAAATAACTAATACAGATGACTAGACAACTACAAAATCAAATGTAGAGTCAAAAGGCAGATTGCCTTTTGACTAGTGATTATGACATGTCATAGCTCACATCCTAATATATTACAAAAAGGATAAAAGTACATAAAGTAGAAAGTACAGACTCAAGACCTCAATGTACAGTTACCAAAATCATGGACCTTTTCACCAACTCATGTAAGTTGGTGACTTTACAGAGTTGTAGCGGAAATGTGTCCAGCTTTATGGTAAAGTACATCAAATAAAGGCAATCTTCAAAAGTCTTCGAAAGAAATCTATCTTATTCTTTGGTTCGGAAGACTTGTCTTTGAAAGCTTCGGAAGACTTCACTTTTGGCTTCGGAAGATGTTGATCTTGGCTTCGGAAGATTTTACACTGAAGATATTTCTAGTGCATGGTGTAAAACTTCCGAAGCATTTCTACTTCTGTTCTTTAGTGCATGTATCCAGGGAGACTTTGGATGTTTTGGCTGCATTAGAATTATAGGAATCCTTACAATCATTTTTTCTGTTTGTTCATTTCGGTCAAAATTTTAAGATTTAACATATCGTTGCGTGCGCGTGTTTTTCAACATTGTTACCTCTAATTTTTTCGTTTAACTGCCTCATCGCACCATGTTGGTTCTAGATCGACTTAGTTATTGTTTTTGATATTTTACGTGTTCACGCGTGTGGTTCAACATTTTTATGTCTACTTTCCATTTAGTTTTATTGTTTTCGTTTTATTTACTTTTAATTTGAGCTTTTCTAGTGTTAGTGGTCGCTTATGGTGGTGTGATATTGATGCTATTTGGTACGATTTTACCCCAGCATAATACGGGGGGCTTAATTCTAGTTATTATAATACTAATTACCAAGTGGTTTATGCATTATGGGTTGTGAGTTCTCCATGCCCCTTTATTTTTAACATAACCTTGACAGTTTTACAAGTCTAAACACATAAGGCACTTAAAATTCTATCTAAGCATATAAAATACATGAGAGGACTCATGTGTAAGGGTACTTAGTTATAGTCTAGGTCATTTCATTTCTAATAACCTAAATCCTTATAACCATGGCTCTTACACATGAGTCCTCTCATGTATTTTATATGCTTAGATAGAATTTTAAGTGCCTTATGTGTTTAGACTTGTAAAACTGTCAAGGTTTGATTGTACATGTAATCGACATTACATGGTAGCTACAAAGATCAACTAATCACAACATACAAGTGAATTGCCATAAGTTACAAGAATCAAACGTTTTACAAGTGCAATGATTATAAGGTAACATGTTTCACCCCAAAGTGTGAAAATATAAAAAGGGGTGGTATAGAATACTCACATGGGAAAACTCACAATAATAGTGATGGTTGTTAGAGTACATAAGAAAGCTTGATGTTCAAGAGTCAAAGGTGATGTCCTAAATGATAAAAGAAACAATAACTTGAGTTTGGAATACATTACAGAGTTAGGACGCTTAGGAATGCAATAAGCGAAAGGTAGATTGATAAATGATTATGTATCAATTTAGATTCTGGAAAGACTGGTTTCGTACGTGGTGAACAGGTTTTTAACATAGCAAACGATTCATAAAATTATTAAAAATTAACCATTATTCAAAGGTTCTATTCTAGATTAAAACAGAGCTAAAGATCGTAGTTCTCGAACGAACAACCGAAAAGATTCTGGAAGCATCCTAGGAGTCGGTATCTTCCTCCAAAAATGACTAGTTCAAGTCTCTGGACCACTTTTATTTCAAAGAAACATTTTTATGAAAGGATCGTCCATAGGTCAAACAAGCAGCACAAGACAGAGGTGCTTGCCCTGCGCACTGAATCTTGTGAAGGCTATGTTGAGTCGTGCGATTGAGTTTTGAAGACGCCAACTGTGTTGAAAGAGTATTCAATGAATTAATATTGGAGTCGAGTTTACTCAATTTAGTTTTTATGATCAAGTATGGTCGGTTGAAGTAAGATTATATTCTGCCAGAATGTAGTAAGGCACTTATGTGCCTTTTAAAATGTTTGAAAGCATGAAACGGGTTAGATCAATTTATTATGTCAATCTATGGTATAAGTCGTTATTGAGTTAAAAAAATATTCTAAGTCTTTGGCTAGCCATCATTTAGAAAAATATCTGTGAAAACCGAATGCGGCGGCCTAGGCAGTCCAATATGCAAACGGGATTCTTTTGTTTATGTTATTGTGTTGTTAGCATGATTTTGGAATGTAGTGATGTTATAAGATTAGTATGTAATGTTAATGATCAGATGCTAATGATTTAAAATAAAAGAGATTTGGTAGAAGAAAAATAATAGTAAGAACATTAAAAATTATGAGAACAATGGATGTTAGAATGATTAAAATGTATAATATTAAAAGCTAAGTAAAAGATTACCTTAGTATTAAGAATTCTTTGAAATCTTGTAAAATAAAAATTCTTAAATTGATTTCATAAACCAATGGATGAAAGAAGATTGAGAGTGAGATTTTAGAGAATGAGCAAAATGAAAAGTGAGGCCTAATGCTTGCTTTATGTTGAGGTTAGGAGTAGGTATGAATGGTGTTAATGGGAAGTTATAGTCTTTTAAAAGGGGGGTTATGATTAGAATTTGAAATTAAATATAAAATTAAATTATTTAAAAAAATAAAGAATAATTACAATTTAACTTTAAAATTATTAAACTACAAATTTTAATGTAACAACTCTTTTTTATTAAATCTTGTAGATAGATTATAAATCTAATAAGAACTTGTAATTTGATTAGTATTTTAATTGATATTTACAATCTATAAATATTAATAAAAAACCTTTTATAGACCTATACATCATTGTAAAAATAATGATCTTGTATTTAATCCGTTTATGTTAGTTTTATAATTAAAACTCATTAACTGGACAAATAATTTCATGAATTTATAAAATTGTTGATGCATGTATGTCCCTAGATCATGATTGTAATGTAATAAATTGTCTGTCTGATTATGATGTAATTGTATCGATTAATGAAATGATATGAATGGTTGTTACTTGTGATGTTTAATATTTCATTAATGAGTCGTGATTGAATTGATTGGGTTTATGATTGTTTGAATGATTGCACATTATGTTATATAATTAAAACATTCAAACTTAACTTAATGAAGTTCTCATGCGAATGGCCCATGCGAATGGACCACACGCATGAATAACTTCATACGATTGACTCAATCGCACGACTGAACCAGGAGACTGGATCAGTCGTATGATTGACACATAAGATTGACTCAATCGCACGACTGAACACTCAGTCGTGCGGATGAATCAACCGCATGGTTCAATCGCACGACTGAACCATACTTATGGCCCAGTCGCACGATTGAACAATACTAACCTATAAATAGACCCAATTCGTGGAAAAACGTAAGCATTCATCCCATTACGATTCCAGACGTACCCTAGCCGTCCAGAAGCCTCCCAAATCGTTCTCCAAGTTCACAGAACACATCAGATCGATTCCTAATCGATTTCTGACGTTGATTCAATTCTTGATTGATTCTCGTGTGTTCTCACTGATTGGATCGCCAATCAAATAGGATTCCGCACTATTTGAGTTGGTTTAACACGCTAATCACTAGGTATTTCGTTCAAATACCAGGTCCTAACAAGTGGTATCAGAGCTTTGGCTCTTGATTACGTGTTGATTCAATCAAGATTGCATAAAAGTTTGTGTTTTTGCACGAAAAACGCAATCTTTGGCATCAAAAGTGATCTTGGACGTTCCCTGCTCATCGAAGTTTAGTTTCTACGGACTTAGGCGATTAGGACTTGTGAAATTTCGAATTTTTACGGCTGAAACCCGTCAAACCTAGAAATTTTCGCAAAACAGCAGCTTCAGTCGCACGAGTGACCCATTCGCACGACTGGACTCCATTCGCATTGCTCATTCGCACGATTGGACCTAGTCGCACCCTCATTCGGCCGACTGAACCGTTCGTTCGCATAACTCATACGCACCAGATTCATTCGCACGACTGAACCAATCGCCCAGTTCAGTCGCACGGTTGAACCAATCGCAGAGTTCATACGCACGATTAGACCATTCGCATCCTTCAGTCGCATCAGTGAAAGTTTGTTTGATTAGATTCTAAGTTTATTAGCCATGGAAGATCAGATGTCAGCCTTTACTGCTGGGAAAGACTCGAGGATTCAGAACCTGCTGCTGCTTGAGAGTGAGGTGGGTAATCACAATAAACCACCAAAGCTCTTGACTTTAGATGAGTTTCCCCACTGGAAACAACGTTTTGAGATCTACCTCAATGGAGTAGATCCTAATCTGTGGGAAGCTATGAGGTCGGTTATAGTACACCGGTGGGAGCTGATGGAGTTAAATTAACGTTAAGTGGGATGACAGACGCACAGAAAGTAAAGTACAATGCAGAGAAAAGGGTTTATGCATTGATCACTCAGTCTATCCCCAAAGACATATTCCACCAGTATTCAGAGAACAACAGTCCAAGAAACTGTGGGATGAGCTAGAGAAGAGATATGATGGGAATGCGTCATTGAAGGCAATCAAGGCAAAGGAGTTAAAGAAGGAATTCGATAACTTCTCATCGATTGGTAATGAGAGTTTAGACGAAGTCATAGACAGATTCTACCACTTGATGAGCGAATTGCATACACATGGAGTTGAAACGACTATGGAAGAGAAAGTGAGCAACTTCGCAGACGGATTGCCTGATAAGTGGGCTTCATTCGTGTCTAACCTAGACAGAATGAAATGCTTATAAAGCTGGATATAATGACTTCATTCTAAGTTGCGAGAAGAAGCACTAAGGATGAAGTATAGAGCTCAGAAGTCTGCGTACACACAAAATCCAGCTTTATACAACGCCACGCCTCAAGCTAAGACATCTGGAGCACCTCTCCAGACTGCATTTGTGTCTAGCTCGTCAGGTCCTTCACATGCTTCTCCTTCTGGATCAGACACGTCAGGGTCATGTACCCATTATATTGGATCAGAAGCAAGTGCTACCAAACTGAAGACCGAGAACCTCGGTAATGTGACCGTAGAAGTAGCTCGAGAGCATATGGATCTTTTAGCAGCAGTGGTTCATTCATATGATGGACTTGTTGCCGGGAAGATTGGAAACTGCCATCTGGCAGATGAGGACTACGAGCAGGTGGACGAAATGGAGCTTGAGAGGATGGATATAATGTGGGCCTTAGCTAGCGCTGTCCGAAGGGCGAAGAAGTTGTTAAGAAGACAGGACAGAACTTGATAGCTACTAAGGATACCACATTTGGCTTTGACAAGAGCAAAGTGACCTGCTTCAACTGTGGAGAGAAGGGGCACTTCAAGAGAGAATGTGTCAAGCCAAAGAAGACGGGTAATGGGAACCCGTTCTCGTCCTTTACTCGCCAAGACAAGCAAGCCTCCAGTTCTACTTCATCAAACAAGGATCCAAAAGCCTTGACTGCTCATGATGATGAAGGACAGGATTGGAGTTTTAGGTTTGTCTCACCAGGAGAATCTAACATTGCCAGTGTTGAAGATATTGATGATGATTCTGCGAGTGAAGGTGATCTAGCAGTTGAGATAGCGATGTCACACATAGAAGAAGAAACAACTGCAGCTGAGGTCAGTTACAAGCCAAGGAGGAGACTTCCACGTCAGAGACAGAAAAGTCAGAATCACCAGAACCAGAGACGTCTGATGCTGCGTTGATGGCTAACTCTTCTGAACCAACACAGGTAAGTACAACTGACCAAATGTTTAATAATCATGCTTGTTCTGATTGTGATATGTTTAGGAATAGCATGATGAAAAATTTGCTAGGTTATTAGATCACAATGATAACTTAGTAAAAGATTTACAACTGTGCACTGAGGCTAATAGAGTTCTAAAACAAAATGAGCATAGTTATAAAGAAAAGATAGACCTATTGACTAAACAGCTTAGGGAAACCGAAGTAGTTGCCTTTAACCAAGCAAATGACATTAGGTACTATCTAAACTCCCTAGAGGACACTAAGAAGCAAAAGGCAGTTCTAGAAGTAGAAGTTAATTCATTAAAACAGAAACTGCATAGTTGGACTAGTTCTTCACACATAGTTCAACACTTAGTGAGAGAAAGGAATAACGGGGAGGGATTAGGCTACAAAGTGGTTCCACCACCACCTGAGACCTTGATGAACACTAAGTCTAGACCAGTAAACAACAACCCCATCAAGGATCATGTGGTGACTACTCCTCTTGTTACTGATCCAGACACATCATGTTCATCTACTGAATCTGGACAGAAACAAAAGGAGGCCACTTCAAAGGCAAAGGGTAAATTGCCTTGTGTTAATCTGGAAAATGAATTTGAAAAAGTTAACTTAAAGTCAGGGTCAAACAGAGTCAAATCAGAACCTAAAGGACTTCAAACGTTAATTTTCACATGCTTCAAGTCAAAAACCAGTTAACCAAAAAGTGGAACATGTTAAACAGGTTAAAACAGTTAAATTTGTTAAACCAGAGAAAACATCAAACATACAAGAGTCAAAACCTAAAGTGATTGATGTTACTAGAGTGTCACGCACTTCTCCACAAAGAAAGTCTACTATAAAGTTGATAGCAGGTCATGCTACAACTGTGGAGAATGTGGACACATTGCTTCCTATTGTCCTTTCTATCAGACACCTAGGAAGAAGATTGATCTTCAGGACTCTAGACCTAGGTCTTCTAAGAGGAGTTCTCTAACTCCACCTAGAAGATCTAGTGAACCTAAAGTCCAACCTGTAAGCCAGACGACTGTTTATCATAAACAGGCATTGCACAAATCTGGCTTATGGAAAGAGAAGTCATCCTGCGTGTCTGATACTGATGACAAGAAGGAATCTGAGCTACCCTCACCCTCTAAGGGTCAATGGGTAGAGTTTATGATGTGTGATGCCTCTGGGAAACCCAAGACAGTAAAGGCTTGGGTTCCTAACCTAAACTAATACATTTACTTTGTATGTGCAGGGTGTTCGATACAGCGCTGAGACTAACACGTGGATTATAGACAGCGGAGCATCCAGGCACATGACAGGAAATAGAGCCCTTTTATCAAACGTCAAACAAATAAAAGGAGGGCATGTTTCCTTTGCAGGAAACAAGGGAGGATACATCACAGCACAGGGAGAAGTGGGAAATCAGAAAGTTAAGTTTGATAAGGTGAACTACGTTCAACAACTTCAGAATAACTTACTTTCTGTTTCCCAAATCTGCGATAAAGGATTTAAAGTCATCTTCGACAACAAGAAGTGTTACGTGCTGAAGAAAGACTACATGATCCCAGAGGACCAAGTTCTGATGACTGCTTCAAGATATAAAGACCTTATGTCTTGGATCTGTCAACAGCTGCTACAACGGATCATGAGGTTCAGTGCTTTCTATCTAAAGCTACTGAGAAGGACTCAATCTCCTGGCATAGGAGAATGGGACACATTAGTCAAAGGAAGATGAATCATTTGATTCAGAAGGATTTAGTGAGAGGAGTAAATGTCAAGAACTTCCAACTTCCTGACTTTTGTGTAGCTTGCAAGAAAGGCAAACAGACAAAGAAGTCTCATAAGGAAAAGAAAGTTCATTCAATAGAACTTCCTCTTGAACTTCTTCACATGGATCTGTTGGTCCAGTCAGTACAAAGAGCATTGCAGGCGATTTGTACTGTTTTGTGGTCACTGATGACTACTCAAGGTTCACTTGGGTAATGTTTCTGAAATCCAAATCAGAAACATTTGAGTCATTCAAGGAATTAGTAACCACACTGGAATCTCTCTACAAGCTAAAGTTAGACAAGTACGCTCAGACAACGGGACAGAATTCAAGAATCAATGGATGGAGGCATACTGCAAGGAAAAGGGAATTGTTCATCAATTCACTTCTGCCTACACGCCTCAGATGAATGGTGTTGCTGAGAGAAAGAACAGAAGCTTGATAGAGACTGCACGGACTATGTGGCTGACTCGAAACTGCCTATCCAATTCTGGAATGAGGCAGTAGCAAATGCATGTTATACACTGAATCGAGTCCTAATAGTCAAGCGCCACGGAAAGACATGTTATGAGCTACTACAAAGACGCAAACCGAATTTGGAGTATCTTGAACCTTTTGGCGCGCCGTGTACACTTCTGAAGAAGACACAAGAAGGAAAATTCAGCGAGAAGGCAGATGAAGGAATTTTTCTAGGATACAACATACCGAACAAGCGAGTTTACAATAACTCAACGGGTCTTGTAGAAGTGTGGTGTAATGTCGACGTTCAGAGATATACCACACCACCTACAGGCAAAGGACCTGCATACTTCTTCGATTATGATGGATTCTTCAAGTCCTTCAACATTCCTCTCTCTCCCTCGGATGATGAGTTAGCTACTAGGATGATGTATGATATTCTGAATACACCATCTAGCACACAGGGAGAATCATCTACTCAGTCAGGGGGAGTAGTCGATGACAGTGACTCCTCCTCTGAAGATGAAACTGAAGCAGATGACCAGAACAGTCAGGAGGAACAGGTTCCAGTTCCTGAAAGTCCACAAGCATCTACGAGTGATGCACCTTCGACTTCGGAACCTCAAACTCCAACTACCTCAGATGCAGAACAAAATGTTCATAATCTCGGTTCTGAGGTGGCTGTTCCTACTACTCCAGGATCACGACTAAACGTCTATCATCCCTTGACAATGTTATTGGGGATGTCAGATCAGGAGAGTACAAACCCGAAATCAGCTATACTCAGCTGATTACGCCTCGGTTATGGAGAAAGGTTACATTCATGATGGTGCTTATCGATGTTTTGTCTCGCAGGTTGAGCCAAAATATGTCAGTGAGGCACTAAATGATGAGGCGTGGGTGAGTGCCATGCAAGAAGAACTTCTGCAGTTTAAGAAGTTAGGTGTATGGACTCTGGTTGATAGACCTAAAGGTGCTAAAGTCATTGGCACCAATGGGTACTAAAATGCAAGAAGGATGACCAAGGGGTCATTATCAGGAACAAAGCTCGACTGGTGGTTCAAGGTTTTCGCCAAGTCGAGGGGATTGACTATAATGAGGTGTTTGCACCCGTGGCAAGGATGGAAGCCATTCGTATCTTCCTTGCCTATGCATCGTACATGAAGATTAAAGTCTACCAATTAGATGTGAAGAGTGCATTCCTTCATGGGGAAATCAGGGAAACAGTCTATGTAAGTCAACCCGAGGGATTTGAAGATCCTTATCATCGGGATAGAGTTTACAAGCTCGACAAAGCTTTATATGGGCTTCATCAAGCTCCTCGAGCTTGGTATGAGAAACTCTCGACTCATCTTGTGAAACACGGCTTTCGCAGGGGAGTCATTGACTGTACACTGTTTATTAAAGAAAAGGATGGCGACCTACTGCTTGTACAGATATATGTTGATGACATAATCTTCGGGTCAAAGAACGAAGAGTTATGCAAAGAGTTTGAAGCAGTGATGAAGAAAGAGTTTGAGATGAGTGCTATGGGGGAGATGAAGTTCTTTCTCGGGTTACAGGTGGATCAAACACCTAATGGAATCTTTCTACATCAGACCAAGTATGTAGGAGACATTCTCAGTCGCTTTGACATGGAGAATGCTTCTGCTGCTGGGACTCCACTTGCTACGAATCATGATATAGCACCTGATGAGAATGGAGATCTAGTAGATGCCACTATGTACCGAGGAATGATTGGATCCCTCATGTATCTCACTGCCTCAAGACCTGATATTATGTATGCTACATGTCTATGTTCTAGATATCAGGCTAAACCAAAGGTCAACCATCTGATCGGGGTCAAGAGGATTTTTCGTTATCTGAAGGGTACACCCACACTTGGATTGTGGTATCCTCATGATGATGACTTTGAGCTTACCGCGTATAGTGACTCGGATTACGGGGGCTGCAAGATGAACTACAAGTCTACATCAGCGGGGTGTCAATTCTTTGGGAGAAGATTAGTTACCTGGCAGTGTAAGAAGCAGACATCGGTTGCATTGTCAACCTGTGAAGCCGAATATGTTGCTGCTGCAAGTTGCTGTTCACAAATCATCTGGATTCAACAGCAAATGCGGGGATTACGGTTTAAAATTCTCATCTACTCCTATTTTTGTTGATAACTCTGCTGCAATTGCAGTAACTAAAAATCCGGTTCAACATCCTAAGACCAAACACATCGGTATTAAATACCATTTCATAAGAGATTGCTTTGAAAAGAACTTAATTGATGTGGTTAAAATTAATACTGATTTTCAACGCGCTGACCTCTATACTAAAGCCTTTGATAAACCACGTTTTCAATATTTGCTAGAGGTCAACGGCGTTAAAAAGAAAAGTGAGGTAATTCCTGATGATGATAATGTGTAGTCCGATGTAGTTTAGTTAAAGTTTATTTTATTTTATTTTATTTGTTTTATTCTCGTATGTTTTATTTAAACTCATGTTATTTTGCTGTTTTATTAAATCCTAAAATAATTAAACCAGAAATGATTTTAGTATTTAGGGGGAGAGAATATGTCAGCAAGTTAAATTAAAAAAAAAAAAATGAGGGAGAAGGAGTAACTAGCTGAAATAAGGTAGATTGTGTCTGTGATACCGATTCAATACCTTTGGAAAATGATAGTACACAGGAACAAATCAAGAGGGACTTTAAAAATTTAAGTTTTGAAAAGATGCAAAAGTTCAAAGTATAAGTCTGTGTAGTCTAAGCAATATAAAAAGGAAAGATGATAGAAAACTGGCAACTCCTAAGGTGACACAAAGAAAGTAGACTTAGAGGCTGCTAGACCACAAATGATATGTTGGTAGATTCAACACAATAGACAATTAGACCTGATTGGTGATCTCAAGATCAAACTAAGTTGTTCAACTGACTGTGGGCTTCCATCTTATCACTGGTTAACACAATCAACAATATTCCAATAAGGGGTAATGAGCAATTAAACGCCACAAATGTGTGCGGATGACCATAATTAGAGCAAAGCAAGAAAAAAATGAAAGACAAATGCAATAAAGCTAATGACTTATGTTGTTGGTGCATTTTGTGCAAAATAAAATAAGCTGCTCTAACAAGGAGATAGGTTGTGTGCCTCTCTGCTGTGCGATGGCACTGACCTGAGGATAAGCATAACCTAGATATTCTAGAATTCATTGTTGTTTGCCGCCTCTCTGCTGTGCGATGGCACTGACCTGAGGACAGGCTTCTCTTTGAAAGCTCTAAGAATAGTCTCTTCTTGTAATAATACCCGTAGACCGCTCAAAAGCTCCTGAGGAATGTTGATTACCATATAAGTGTGGGATCCACAAATGTTAGTTGAAATAATTAAACCTAAATAAGTCACCAGTCTGTGTCAAAAGTCTGTGTATGGATTTAAGTGGACAAACATACTGACAATCATTGTGGCTACATTCTCAAAGGTTCAAATCAATGTGAAAATCTAAGAGTTTCAGTATGATTTCCTTAAGTTGCTAACGACTCTGGATGAACACCGAGAATTTGAGCATCAAAAGGTTTAATAACTAGTCCCAAATGATTTGACTTGCCTGTATGATTCCAAAATTGAATTGGTCCAGATATGATCAATCTAAGTTGAAGCTGAAGCTATCTACTCCCGAACCAAATCCCGTAGATATCAATCTGGATTTATCTCTCACAAAAAGCCAAAAATATGTCTGTTTATGTAATTTGTTTAAGTTCTTAAATTAGTTAGGGTTTTTAATTTTAATTTTAGTCAGTGTCGGGCTACATCAGGAAAATCAGAAGGAATCAACTCACTAAAAGGGTCATGTCTGAGATGACCATATGTGCTTTGAAAGTTTAAAATAGTCACGTCTGAGGTGACAAAGTGTTTTAAAAGGGTCACGTCTGAGGTGACTAAAGTGTTAAAAGGATCACGTCTGAGGTGATCAAATGTTTTCAAGATAAAATGATCATGTCTGAGATGATCAAAGGCTCATAACGTTAATTTAATTATTAAAAGGGTTTAAAAGTAAATTGGTAAAAATGGCAGAAAATTAACTAAGTATGACCCATTCGCACGATGGACCATAGAGAATGGACCAACCATGCGAATGGCTTCCACTCGCACGAATGGACCCAGACAGAATAGCCCATCGACCAGATGGGAATTGGAAGAGGGCGAATGAGTCAGTCGACGATGAAACTCATTCGGTCAACTGACATGCGAATGAAAGGCACGACTGAGCCAGTCGACCGACTGAATCTCAGTCGGTCGAATGCATGCGGACTGCTGGGCCAATCGTACGATGTTGAGCTGAGTCGCCCGAATGAACGGGGCGACTGAGGCCAGTCGGCTGATTGAACCCAGCTTCTGTATTTAAAGGGCACAGTCGATCGCATTCATTCATCACTCCCCAAATCGCCCTAAATCGCACTCCCTACCGTTACGCTGCCAAAATTTTATTTGCCCTGTTTTACCGTTGATTGTGATTCACTGACGTTCGCCATTCATCATACAGGTAGTTGAAGTCTTATTTCACCAAAAACAGAAGGATTGGAACCCTAATTTGGATTATTCGACTGTGAAACTTGAAACCGAGACAAGAAAGCCCTAATAACCTATAAAAACTAAGCAAAACGTTAAAATTAAGTCAAATAGGTTATTAGTAACGAGAATGCGAGTCTAATGAACCGGTTAATTGGGTTAAAAGACTTAGTTGTGGAAGTTTCGAACGATTGGCGACTGAACAACTGAGACAGGCGACTGGTCGCCGGATGAACTTCAATCGCACGATTGAATCTTGCGATTGGGTCATCGGCCGAAGCATGAACCATACGATTGAGCTCAGTCGGCCGACTGAACCATTCGCAGACTCAGTCAGCAGACTGAACCCAATCGAATGTCACAGTGACCAGAATGAGCCAGTCGTGGAAAGACACAGACGACTGACTTCAGTCTCATAATTCTTCGCACGAATGAATCAGAATGATTTTCAACTTTACACTTAGAACAGAATTTTTCATGTCTTATGTACTAATGGTTCTATGTCTTGTGTGTTTCAGGAAAATGGCAGAAAGGTGGTCCATAAATCCAAAGCACAACATCTGTGCTCATTTGGATCACACCACCAGGAACGGGGCCGAGTTTACTGACATTATAGCCTTTCTGAGACGGTCCCGGATTCATAAGGCTATCTCCACGCCTTGCACGCCATATAGATCACTCCATCAGGCTTTCTGGGAGAATGCCTCGGTGGACCGCTCCCGTGAGCCGTACTGCATTAGGAGCTCCATATTGGGCCATGATATTGAGATCTCTGCTGCCGACATTCAGAGGGTCCTAGAGTTTGGGGACGACACTGATCATCCTACTAGACTACATCCGTTGACAGTGAGAGGATGCTTCTGAGGATAAAGTACGCTGGGGACATCAACTCAGGTGTGCTCAACAAGAGCAACCTGAGCCCCCAGTACAAGTACTTAGCACACGTGATCCTCAAGTGTGTTGCATCGAGGAGGGGTGGGTTTGACGACCTCTCAGACCAGATCCAAAATGCCTACGTGGCACTGGTTCTGAACCACCCCTTCAGTTTTTCCAGCATGATATTCTCCTACTTGGTGGAGAACTTGGAGGCCAAGGGTAAAGAGGGGTTTTGTATGTACCCCAGATTCTTACAGCTCGTCTTCAACGAGAAGCTGCCACAGTTGCCCAAAGAGAGTCATGACGCAGTGGCCTTGGAGATTATGGATGATACTACTCTGGGCAGGATGAGAGTTTACAGGGGGAAGCAGGTAAAGCCCCAAGTGAAGAGACTGATTGGCCACCTGGCCAACGAGAGGTATGTGGCGCCTGGCAGACGCAAATGGCGTCATGATGACAGCGACTCCGATGATGAGAGATTGCTTCTACCAGATATGGATTCTGATGATGATGATAGCGGCGACGCCGGGGATGATATGCCTGCTCCACATAGAGGCACTGATTCTGATGTTATTCCCCCGGGGTCTGCCACTGCCGGAGAGGTTGCTGAGACGGCCGGTTTCCATCAGGAGTTCACTGTTGGTGATCAGGAGGAGGAGGAGTCGGATGAGGAGCCCCTCACTAGGACTGTGGGAAGCAAAGTTGTTCCCACAGAACACGGGCTTAGGGTGGTTGGTGAACACCCTCGGGACTCCTCAGAGAGAGAGACTGACCCGAGCTATGTTCCGGGTTCAGTGGGCAGAGCTGCAGGGGGAGCATCCACTTCCACCGGGACTAGGAGGAAGAGGATGGCTCAACCCCACGGACTGAAGAAGAAGAAGCGTCGCCTGACCTTCGTTACCACTGCTGCCACTACTTCCACCACCACAGCCACCACTACCACCTCCACTGACATACCACCCATCACCACAGCCACCACATCCACTACAGCTACCACAGCCACCACCTTACCTACCACCACTGTATCCTTCCCATCCACCACCATACCATTCACACCTACATCACCAGCACCTGCTTACCGACCCATATTCACCACTGCTACTACCACCACCACCTCACATCATGCCGGACCTTCAGCCCAGCCATCACATGTATATGGATCTACTCTACCTCACATCGGGGTAGAGGAGCAGCTGTCGGCGCTTAACCGTATGGTGATGCGCCTGCTAGCTGCAGATGAGGAGAAGGCGGCGCAGATTCGCCAGTTGACCGACCTGACTGCTGCCCAGTCTCAGCAGATGGCAGAGCAGGCTCGGGTGATAGATCAGCAGACCCAGCTAATCGATGCTCAGAGAGTCGAGATGTCCCAACTCCAGGACCAGCAGGCCCAGTCAGCCAAACGTATAGAGGAGTTGGAGACTACCAACAAGACGATTATGCTGAGGTTAAAGGGGTCAAAGGATGAGCCCTTGAAGATAAAGGAGGGTGATGGGGATGATGGAGATGGTGATGATGACGATGATGATGAAGATGAGGAGGATGATGAGGATGATGAAGAGACTGAGGAAGAAAGGACAGAAGGTAGAGATGATGATGACGAAGCAGAAGGAGGGGATGCGGCTGCATCGGCCTCTGCTTCTGGTCAAGAGCGAAGATCGAAGCATCGACAGGACCAGTCATCTACCACTTCTGCTCCTCCGAGCGACACGCCCATGATTCAAGACAAAAGTACAGATTAGATGTCTTATGTATTTATTTATTTTGTATTTGAATCATGTAATGAAAAACAAGTGTGTTGAATGTTTATATATTAAGTTGATATAATTCTGTTTGATTACTTACTAATGGTTTATGTGTTGAATGTTTAAATCAAACAGATCCAAACTTTCAAAGGGATGAGTTTGACATTGCTCCCCTTCAACAGGTCAAGACTCAACTAACCATGATTCTTGATCTGCAAGGGATTGTAAGAAGGTCTGTGAGTTATACCCCTGAAGAAGGGGAAATAATTCATGACCTATCTAACGAGCAACTGGCAGAGATGTTCAGACTCAATCCTGATGAAATTGTCAAGGATGCTCCAACAGTTGATTCAACCAGTGATGAAGAACTAAATGACGTTGATGAAGTTGAGGTTGAAGATATTACTGCAGAAGAGTACCCTCAGTACGCTGACAACGAGGGTAATGTGGTCCCCAATCTGGGTGAGTCCCTAGTCAGTGATACGTTTGAGGTACTAGACAAGATGGAGCAGGAAACCGAAAAGACCGAAGGAACAGCCCAAGCCTCAAATGATGACGTAGACATTCGAAAGGCTGAGTGGGCTGCCTGTTTTGAAGAAGTGAGAGCCCAGCGTGCTGCACCAAAGAAAGATGCCTACACCAAGCTCTACAGAGTCAAGAAACACCATAAGGTGTCAGGCAGGATTATTGCATGGGCTTATTTTGATGACCTTAACGCGTATGCAGTTAAGAGGGAACAGGGCATAGAGTACTTCAGGTTTCCACATGATCTGAAGACTCTACCTGGTTTTGAGCTCAACCAGCTGGCTAAGCTAAAGCTGCTGTATGCTGACCCAAGAAAGATGTCAGGCTGGTTCGAGGCTGCCCTGAAGAAGGAGTACCACACCAGATGGGTTAACTTCAGACCACAACAGCCTACGAGGTACATAAGAAGGTCTGAGGTTGATGCCATTACTGGCAACCCAAGATTGTGTTGAAGTGGAGTCCTCCGCGCACTATGTCGAGAATCCCTCTCAGGGAAATGCCACAGGACTTCACTCCACACTTCAAATGGTGGTACTATGATTGGAGAACTGCTGAAGCTGTCATAGTTCTGAATAAAGAGGGCCAAATGGATACTATCAGGGTATTCGACCCGATGTGGCTAACCAACTTGTCTGCTAATGATGTCTATACATTATACAAGTGGCCACTGTTCTATGACACACAAGACATTGTACAAGCCCTCCAGTTCCAAAACGTTATACGACTTTGCTTTGCGTTTGAGATTCACGCAGGAGTCACCAAAGAGGAGAAGTACAAGAAGTATAAGGAGGTTATGCAGAAGACAAGAGATTAGATAGATCTAGGTCCAAGGGGGAGTTTGTTGATGCATGTATGTCCCTAGATCATGATTTGTAATGTAATGAATCTTGTCTGTCTGATTATGATGTAATTGTATTGATTAATGAAATGACATGAATTGTTTGTTACTTGTGATGTTTAATATTTCATTAATGAGTCGTGATTGAATTGATTGGGTTTATGATTGTTTGAATGATTGCACATTATGTTATATTAATTAAAACATTCAAACTTAACTTAATGAAGTTCTCATGCGAATGGCCCATGCGAATGGACCACACGCATGAATAACTTCATACGATTGACTCAATCGCACGACTGAACCAGGAGACTGGATCAGTCGTATGATTGACACATAAGATTGACTCAATCGCACGACTGAACACTCAGTCGTGCGGATGAATCAACCGCATGGTTCAATCGCACGACTGAACCATACTTATGGCCCAGTCGCACGATTGAACAATACTAACCTATAAATAGACCCAATTCGTGGAAAAACGTAAGCATTCATCCCATTACGATTCCAGACGTACCCTAGCCGTCCAGAGACCTCCCAAATCGTTCTCCAAGTTCACAGAACACATTAGATCGATTCCTAATCGATTTCTAACGTTGGATTCAATTCTTGATTGATTCTTCGTGTGTTCTCACTGATTGGATCGCCAATCAAATAGGATTCCGCACTATTTGAGTTGGTTTAACACGCTAATCACTAGGTATTTCGTTCAAATACCAGGTCCTAACAATTGGCATCTTACCTTTTGATTTCAAAGTAGCCTCCTTCTGTTTAGTAACAGAATTAACTGGTTTACCCGTGGAATCCGAATCACTAACCAGAGGAGTGGACACCACATGATCCTTAATAGGAATGTTATTTACTGGTCTACATTTATAATTTAACAATATCTCATGTGGTGGTGGAACCACTTTGTAACCCAACCCTTCCCCATTGTTTCGTTCTTTCACTAAGTTTTGAACTATGTGAGAAGAACTGGTCCAACTGTGCAGTTTTTGTTTTAATGAGTTGACTTCGACTTCTAAAACTGCTTTTTCTTTCTTTGTTTCTTCCAAAGAGTTTAAATAAAACTTTATATCATTTGCTTGATTAAAAGCAACAATCTCGGTTTCCCTTAATTGTTTATTTAACAGTTCTATTTTCTCTTTGTAACTGCACTCGTTTTGTTTTAAAAACCGATTAGCTTATGTGCATAGTTGTAAGTTATTTACTAAGCTATCATTGTGATCTAATAACCTAGCAAATTTAAGATCAATGCTTTCTCTAAACTTATTACATTCATTACAAGCATGACTTTCAAAAAGTTGGTCTTTGGTACTTACCTATGAAGATTCGGTTGAATCAGCCATCAGCGCAGAGTTTGATTCCTCGGATGCTGGAGATTCTAAACTTGTCGTTCTAAGATCTTCTTCAATTAGGTGATTGACCATATTAGCAGTATCTTCATTTTCTGACATCACTAGTTCCACTGCAATGTCACCTTCACTTGCAGTGTCATAATCCAAACCCTCGACATTAGCAATGTTCGATTCACCCGGAGACACAAACTTGAAGGTCCAATCTTGTCCTTCGTCACCTTGAGCAGTCAAGGCCTTTGTATCTTTGCTTGACGATGCAACTATACTCGTGGGTTTGTCTTGACGGTTGAAAGACGAGAATGGATTCCCGTTACCTGTTTTCTTGGGCTTCACACATTCACGTTTGAAATGCCCCTTTTATCCACAGTTAAAACAGGTAACTTTCGTTTTGTCGAAACCAAAGTTAGTGTCTTTTGTGGCTACCAAGTTTTGTCCTGTCTTTTTCACAATTAGCCCTTCGGACAGCACTTGCAAGAGCCCACATAATATCCATCCTTTCTAGTTCATTCTCGTCTACCTGCTCGTAGTCTTCATCTGCTAGATGGCAATTTCCAATCTTCCCTGCAACTAGACCATCATAGGAATGAACAACCGCTGCTAGAAGGTCCATGTGCTCCTTTGCAACCTCCACAGTAATATTACCGAGGTTCTCGGTCTTCAACTTCGTAGCATTGGCTTCAGGTACTATATATTGGGTGCAAGACGACCCTGACGTTTCTGATCCTGAAGCAGTGGATTGGGAAGGAGCTGCTGAACTAGACACAAAAGCAGTTTGAAGAGGTGCTCCTGAGCGGGTTGGATTGGGAGTTGAGTTATAAAGTGAAGGATTCTAGTCGTAGGATCCTTTCTGTGACTTGTATTTCATCCTAAGTTCTTCCTCTCTCAACTTTAATATGAAGTCATTTATATCCAACCTTGACAGAATATTGTTCTGTCTCAGATTAGACACAAACGAGTCCCATTTTTCTGGCAAACCATCTGCAAAACTTGACATCTTATCTTCCATAGACGTTGTAACCTCATGAGTGTGCAGTTCACTCATCAGATGGTAGAACCTATCGATGACATCATCCAAGCTTTCTTTTCCCATTGAAGAGAAGTTGTCAAACTCCTTCTTCAGAGCCTTTGCCTTTAAAGCTTTCAATGATGCATTCCCATCATACCTTTTCTCCAACGCTTCCCATAACTTCTTTGCCTGTTTGTTCTCTGAAAACTGATGAAATATATCTTTTGGTATCGACTGAGTCAACAGGGCATACACCTTCTTTTCAGCATTATACTTCACTTTCTGGCCATCAGTCATGCCGCCCAAAGTAAGTTTAACACCATCAGCACCAACCGGCATACTATAACCCGTCTTAATAGATTCCCAAAGGTTGGGATCAACTCCATTAAGATAGATCTCGAACCGTTGTTCCCATTGTGGATAGTCATCCAATGTTATAAGCTTAGGCGGTTTATTGTGATTTCCAACCTTATTCTCCAGAAGCAAAAGGTTCTGGATGCGTGAGTCTTTCCCGGCAGTAAATGCTAAAACTGATCTTTCATTTGTATTAACTTTGAACTTTGAGAACATTCACTCGTGCGAATGGATAGATGCGGATGAGCCAATCGTGCGATTGGACAAAGCGTATGGACCACTCGTGCGAATGAAAGGTGCGACTGGATTCAATCTTGCGATTGGATTCAATCGTGCGAATGAAGGTTGCGACTGGGATTCAGTCGTACGGATGGAGTGAGCGATTGAAGACAAGCGAATGGGGTTGTTCAGTCATACGAATGGACGAGCGACTGAGTTCAATCGTGCGAATGGGTGTGCGATTGAGTTCAGTCGTGGGATTTGGTCAATCGTGCGACTGAAGGCTGCTGTTTTTGAAAATTCAAAGGTTTTTGACACTTTGACACAAAAACGTGATTTTTCAAGAACCCTAATCTGCCGTATGCCGAAAAATGAAAACTTTGAGATCTGGAGACACCAAAAACCCTGTTGTACTCAAAAAGATGATGTTTTGAATAAAAAACGTGATTTTTACACCAAAACCAATCGAATCACACGCAAAATCAAGAGCCAAAGCTTTGATACCACTTGTTAGGACCGTGTACGTACGGAGTACTAACTGATAATGCGTGTATACCTAATCAAATAGTGCGAAATCCTATTTGATTGGCGATCCAATCAGTGAGAACGCAGTTTCGATCAATCTAGAGATTAATGAAACGTTATGAACGATCAGAACACGATCAACTGCGATCTATGAAGTTGGAACAGGTTCTCTGGGGTCTCTGGACGGCTAGGGTACGTATGTGAGTCGAAATTCTTCAAGTGTTCCGTTTTTCCACGAATTAAGTGGTATTTATAGGTTAGGGTTTTCAATCGTACGACTGAACCATTAGCATGGTTCAGTCGTGCGACTAAATCATGCGATTGATTCATACGCACGACTGAAGGTTCAGTCGTGCAATTGAGTCAATCTTATGTCTCAATCGTGCGACTGATCCAGTCTCTTGGTTCAGCCGTGCGACTGGTCCATTAGCATGAAGTATTCATGCGTATGGTCCATTAGCATGGTCCATTCGCATGAGGACTTCATAAGATTAAGTTTGAACACGTTTCTCAATTATTATTGACTAAGAACTATGCAAACAACCTCAAACCTATATGGTTAGTTCAATATGTGTTATTACACAATAAACAATGAAATATTAAACATTATAAGCATCAATCACATATTGCCTTTCATTCAACTAATTCATTACACGTATGTAAGACATGAAAGACATTTTACATTAAGCTCCTAAACTAGGTACATATGTATCAACAACCAAAAGCATGGACCTTTTCACCAACTTAAGTAAGTTGGTGACTGAACAGAGTTACAACGGAAAGGTGGTCGAGCTTTATGGTTAAGTACATTAGATAAAGCATGTGTTTATGTAAGTTGGTGACTAAACAGAGTTACAGCGGAAAGGTGCTCCAACTTTATGGTTAAGTACATTAGATAAAGCATGTGTTCAAAAGTCTTCGGAAGAAATTTGTCTTCACTTCTTGGTTTCGGAAGACTTTGTCTTTGAAGCTTTGGAAGACTTCACTTTTGGCTTCGGAAGATGTTGGTCTTGACTTCGGAAGATTTTACTCTTAGAATATTTTCTAGTGCATGATGTAAAACTTCCGAAGCATTTCTACTCTGTACTTTAATGCATGCATGCAGGAAAGACTTTGAATGTTTTAGATGCATCAGCCTTATATGAAACCTTACATGAACTAATATCATATAGTTAGAAATTTAATATTTAAATAAGCAACAACTCCACATACTTATTTAACTTAAGAATACTTATATAGATTATCTTATGATATATTATATTAGTATAAACATATAAGATATATATATCTAAATGCAGGACCGTTTAAGGGCTTAAACACAATTACAACACAACAACACAATGAGGAAACTAACTAAGCTCTAATCAAACAGTGAACTGGGTAACCAAAGTGATACAAAGAACACAAGTAAAGCAAGAGACAGAACAAGAGAGTATGGGTTTCAAGGAGGCAGTATATTGCTTTCTCAAGTTCTTTTACAAGTGTTACAAAGCATAAAGAAAAGATACAAGAACTTGAAATACTTATACTACAACCTACAGCCGGCTATACTTTGAAAGCCAGCTGGATACAATTGACTAGACACTAACAAAATCAATTGTAGGATCAAAAGGCATATCTGCCTTTTGACCTTGTGACTATGACATGCCATAGCTCACATCCTTATACAATACAAAAAGGATAAAGTACATAAAGTGGAAAGTTGAATACTCAAGACCTCAATGTACAGTTACCAAAAGCAAGACCCTTTTCACCAACTCATGTAAGTTGGTGACTTTACAGAGATGCAGCGGAAAAGGTGCTTTATGGAACAGTACATCAGATAAAGCATGTGTACTAAAAGTCTTCGGAAGAAATCTGTCTTCATAGGTTGAGGCTTCGGAAGACTTTGTCTCTGAAGCTTCGGAAGACTTCATGTTTGGCTTCGGAAGATATTGGTCTTGGCTTCGGAAGATTTTACACTTAGAGTATTTTCTAATGCTTTGTGTAAAACTTCCGAAGCATTCTTCACTTCAGTACTTAGTGCATGTTGCTGAGACACTTAGGCTGTTTTGGGTTGCATCAGACTTCAGGAATCCTTACAAACTCCCCCTAGGCTGATGCTACCAAAACACTTGGAAGATCTTCAAATGTTGGTAGTCTTCAGTACAATCAGGACCATTCCTTTCTTCATGAGATGGTCAGGATCATCAAGACTTTCATAGTATCTTCTCATCTCAAAGAGATCATGCAGAGGTAAGTTGATTATGTCTTGCCATGAGTAGACATTCTCAACACCTTGATCTCTGATAACAGTCCATCTCTCTGGATTGGTAGAGTAAGTCCAGGACAAGATGGGTGTCTCACTAGTTAGAGGAGCCACTTGAATAGGAGTTGATTGGGCTGCCTCATCATGCACTTCCTCAGGTTGATCTGATTCAGCCTGAGGTGCAGAGGTAGATGACTTTGGCTTCTTCTTCTTTGTCTTTGGTTTAGAAGCCATCCTCTTCTTCCTCTTGGTTGTCTTTAACTGAGAAGACTGGTCTGCAGCACCATGTTGATCATCAGTGTCTTTCTCAGTTGGGTGTTCCTCCCTCACAGGTTCAGAAGGAGAGGGAGTTTGACCCTGCCTAGGATCAGAAGATGAAGCTTGCTGGGGCTCAGCTGGAGGTGCTGGTTGAGGTGTCTCTGGTTGTTCAAACTTGACCTCCACTTCAGGTGGGACTTGACTTGGAAGAGAGTGCAAGTCAATAAGTTCTCCACTCTTAATCTTCTGCTTGATCACCCTAATATGCTCATCCATAGTGGATAGAGACATGGGGCCAAGTCTCCTTCCGGAGAATCCATACAGCTTCAAGAAGCTCACCATTCTTTGTCTGTCAGCAGACTTCTTTGCATTCTTTTGAATGATGGCCCTTGACTTTGCAGCTTCTTCCCTTAGTTTCCTTTTGGTTGTCTTTCTTTCCTTGACTAACTCAAGCTCAAGTTGCTTTAATACTCGAACTCAATGAAGTCATAGGACAAGGGAGAAGTGCATCTGCCTGATAGAAGCCTGTGGCACTCAGGTAGTTGATCATCTTGATCCTATCTTCCTCTTTATCTACCTGAGGTTCTTGTGGAGCCACATCTTCCTGTGCAGGACTTTCTTGAACTGGTGAGAGAGTAGGAGCATGCTTGTAAAGTCTTTTCTGTCTCTTCTCCTCTTTGAGTTGGAGAAGTATCATTGCATCCTCTTTCTCCTTCAACTCTCTTGACACTTCTCTGTCAGCCAGTTCATTTAGTTCTTCTAAGGGGAGGGAGATGATCTCATCAATGTCATAGTTCCTGGTCTGTAAGTAGGTAATCCTGACTGCCCTTAACTCATCATCTTGAGTATTTGGTCTGGGAGCAGCCCTGATTGCAGCTTGCATGAAGCTAGATGACCCAGTGGAACTTTCTCCCCTTAGTCTCCTTTTCCTCTCTCTCTCTTCCTCCTCAATTTCCTCAGGAGTCATTATCCTTTTCCCTTTGTCACCAACAGACCTTTGTGACTCAGGGTGGATTGAGCTTGGCCTTCATTGCTTGGAGTAGCTTCCATGCTCTGGCCAGAGAGAGGCTGAGAAACACCTTCACCAGCAGGTGTCTCAGATGGAGTTTGGACCTCAGCAGCAGTTGTTGATGATGAGACAGGGGTCTCAGGTTCTGTCACTGGGCCTTCAGTCAAGGTTTCCCCTATGAAACTAATCTTAGGGTCCACCTCAACATCCAGTTGACCGATGACATTGCCTGATTCCCTAAGTCTCCTTCTTAGAGAGAACTCTGCAAGGATCCTGTCTTGGATTCTTTGAGCCAGCCTGTCAGCTTGTCTTGAATTGCTTGGATTGACAAGTGGCAAGTTGACTAAATCCAGTCTTTCATAAAGCTCAGGCTTTGGAATTGAAAAACTTCTTGTTGGCCTTGAACTCTTTGAAGTATAAGGGCTCTCCTGTCATCATCATACCTCCACCTTATGATGTGATTGCCAGTTCCTAGTGGTGGAGATGAGACAGCCCTTGGTATGCCTTCCTCAAAGAGACTCCTGATGAGAGAGTCTATAGAGTCCACATTAATGTGAACTTGAGGAAGTTGCTGAGAATGCACAACAGCAAGTGAGGATGGTGAGTCCTCTATGTCCATTCTCTCTGAAGAACTCCCAGGTTCTGTGGTTGTAACAACTTTCTCCCCCTTTTTGGTAGCATCACCCACTTGCATAGGTGAGCTGGAGGATAAGTCAATCACTTCCACAGGTTCTTGTGTTCCTGGTTGAGCTCTCCTTAAAGGTCTCCCAGCTAGTTTTTCCTGCAGATATGAAATCTGGAGTTGCTGATCATTGACCCTGTTTTGCAGGGTAGTCACCTGAGATTCCAAGTGACTAACCTTAGAGACTAAATAGGTGCATGTTTTTGACAGTTTTTGCACCTTTAGTCTCAAATTCCCCTCATCTTCATCAGAAGATTCATTGGGGGATGAGATGATTGGACCAAAGTCCTCTCTCTCACCACCAGCTTGAGTTTCTTGGCTGCTGGTTTTCCTCTGCTCACTGGCAGCCTCAGTTGAGATGCCAATGGGCTGAGTTGCCATGGTTGAGGTCTTAATGATGTAATCACTTTCAAAAGTGAGAGCCTCTTCCATATGGACATCCTGAACAGGTTCAGAAGTGTCCACCTCAGTAATAGGTGACTGATGGGGGATAGACTGAGGAGAGTCAGAGGTACTCATCTCTCTTTGAGTAGGGGAGGAGAAGAGAGACTCATGGTACTCACTGAATCCTAAGTCTTCATCAGTGTAAAAGGATAGGTTGGGAATTGGTTGGTTGAGATCCAAAGGCTGGGGATGGTAGCTGTCCCCTGAAGGTTGTCCACTTGAGTGTTGAGACTCAGAGTGAAGGCTTAAGGTTGTTGGGCTATTGAGCTCATCAGGGTGAGCTTGAGGAACCTCAGCCCTGATAGGTGAAGTAATGGGAGTGGTTTGCTCCTCAGGAGAAGTGGGAGCTCTAGTGTCCACTTCTTCCTGTAAGGTTGAGTATTTGGGGGCCTGCACAGACTCAATAGCCTGAGCAGGGGTTCGTTTGGATTTTCTTTGGTAGGTGAGGGTGATTTCTGGTCTTTTTAATGGTAGGGACAAAAGAGGTGTGGGTTCAACACTAGCTTGTGTTGCTAGGTTGTCACCTTGAGCAATGAGCTCTAACATTTTTGGGACTAGGGCTGTTTCTACCCCAGAGAAGCCTACAGTTGGCTTCTTCATTATTTTAAAGATGCCGGGCTTCATCTGTCCCAATTTAAGAATATTACCTGTTTCCCTCAACTGTGAGCCCAGTTCACAGTTGAGAATGTGTTGAACATATCTAGGAAACATGTAATACTCTAAGGAGTCTAAGTTTGCAAGTAAATTAGTATAAACAAATTGTGAATACCTGAACTTGACCCCCTGAACCATTCCATGAACTATAAAGGAGAGATCCTCAGGAATCTGGTCCCATCCACCATGCTTGTTTGACAAGCTGTGGATAACCACATGGAGCAGGAATTTCCATTGGGATGAGACCTTCCCTTTCCTAAAGGTCTTTACAGAGAAATCTCCCTCATAGCCCATCTGCTCAAAAGAATGATTAACAGCTTCTTTTGGGAAGGACACCTCACCTTCTTCATCATCCAGCTGTAGATGTTGGTTAATGATGGCCGGAGTGATGAAGATTGTCCTCCCTTGCACTGTGGCAGACAGTGCCTTCTCCCCATCCATAATGACCTCTTGGCAGGTCTTCCAGAATTCAAGCAAATGATCCTCATATAGAGTAGGATCAATGGTCAGGGAGGTGAAATATTTGACAGAGTCAAGAATTGGCAAATCTCTGAGAAACTTGCATCTTTCTCAGAGCTTAACAGAGCAACTTGATTATGTTGCCTGTGTAGTTGCATGGAGAAATCAGGGTTGTTTCTGCGGTTAAGGTTGGCCATTTCAGAAGCTTAAGGGTGAAGAAAGGTAGAAAGCAAAGGCGGTTTAGAGAATTAGGTTAGAGAAACAGTAGAATTGAGGAAGATAGTGGGAAAGAGGGGGAACCGTTGGGTATTTATATGAAAAGGGATTTGAACCAAAGTTAATGAAAGAGGATAAACTTTGAAATCCGAAAGTCGGTCCCACCTCTGAAAAGGTAGTTTACTTTTGCTCAAAAAGTAGTTTTCTTGGAATTCGAAAAGCTTCCGAAGTTTATTTGTCTTCGGAAGTTTTGATTTAAAAAGCTTCCGAAGCTAAAATGGCTTCGGAAGATTTTCCTGAGAGTCTTGATAATTTATGCTTCGGAAGAGAAATAAACCCTTGAATGCTTTGTATGAAAATAAACAAAGCTTCCGAAGGTTAATTTTGCTTCGGAAGGAAAAGGTTCTTGAAAATAGATAAGTGTCTGAGATAAGAATTTTAAGCTTCGGAAGATGAATCTTTACTTCTTCCGAAGGTAAAATCTCTTAGACAGTTATTTATTTTAAAGACATGTTTTTCTTCCGAAGATAAAATTTTATCTTCCGAAGTATCAGAAATTTTCAAGAATCTAAGGAAAGTCTTCAAAAAGAATTTTACATCCAAAGAAAACATGAGCTTATGAAAGTGATGAACTAGACAACTTAGGACACACATATTTTAAGAAGAAATAATTAGAATTAGTTTTAATAAAAAGTCTACTCAAAGTTAATCATCCCAATAGCTGATATCAGATACTTAAATCTCTGTTCATCAAAAGCTTTGGTGAACAGATCAGCATATTGTTCATCTGTATGAACTTTGACTAGTTTAATTAATCCTTTTTCATAGTTATCTCTTATTAAATGATACCTGATGTTGATGTGTTTGGTCCTTGAGTGCTGCACAGGGTTCTCAGTGATAGAGATAGCACTATTGTTGTCTATGTGGATAGGAGTCTCTTTGAAGTTAAATCCATAGTCCAGCATCTGATTTTGAATCCAAAGCACTTGAGCACAGCAGCTTGCAGCAGCAATGTATTCAGCCTCAGCAGTTGATGCAGACACACAGGATTGTTTCTTGCATTGCCATGAGACCACCCTTCCACCAAGGAATTGACATCCCCCAGATGTAGACTTTGCACTTTGCAACCACCATAATCACTATCTGTATAGGCATACAGATTGAAATTTGGATTCTTTGGATACCATAGACCAAGTGTTGAAGCACCTTTGAGGTATCTTAAAATCCTTTTCACAGTGATTAAGTGAGACATCTTAGGGTTGGCTTGATATCTTGCACAAATACATGTAGCAAACATGATATCAGGCCTGCTAGCTGTAAGATACATAAGAGACCCAATCATAGCCCTGTATAAGTGCTCATCTACACACTCCCCCTCAAGATCTGTGACCAAGGGAGTGGTTTCTGGCTATGGGTGTCTTAGCAATCTTACAATCAGTCATATTGAACCTCTTGAGTATGTCTTGAACATACTTTGACTGACTTATGAAGATGCCATCTTCAACCTGCTTCACTTGAATTCCCAGAAAGAAGTTGAGTTCTCCCATTGAACTCATCTCAAATCTGTCCTTCATCAGCTTCTCAAAGTCTTTGCAGAGCTTTGGATTAGTTGAACCAAAGATGATGTCATCAACATATACTTGAACCAGCAATAAGTCATTTCCCTGTCCTTTGATGAAGAGGGTTCCATCTATAGTACCTCTTCTGTATCCATGCTTGCAGAGATACTTAGATAGTGTCTCATACCACTTCCTGGGTGCCTGATGCAGCCCATAAAGAGCTTTGTCAAGCTTGCAGACATAATCAGGATGATCAGGGTCTACAAAACCAGGTGGCTGTTTGACATAAACCTCTCATCAATCACTCCATATAAGAAAGCACACTTTACATCAAGTTGGTAGACCTTGAAGTTCTTGGATGCAGCAAATGCCAGGAATATCCTAACAGCTTCTAGTCTTGCTACAGGAGCAAAGACATCAGTGTAGTCAATCCCTTCTTCTTGTGTGTATCCTTGAACAACTAGTCTTGCCTTGTTCTTGATGATGATTCCCCTATCATCCTTCTTGTTTTTCTAAAAACCCATTTGGTTCCAATGGTAGTCTTCCCATGAGGAAGAGGACAAAGGTTCCAAACTTTCTGCCTTTTGAATTGAAGCAGCTCTTGTTGCATAGCTTCAACCCAACTTCCATCCTTTAGAGCTTCATCAACTTTCTTGGGCTCTATCTGAGATAAGAAACAAGAGTGAAGACAAACATTTGCTTCATGGGTTTGTCCTCTTGTTCTTACCCCTGTGACAACATCTCCAATGATGTTTGTTTTGTGTGAGGGATTTGAGTTGGGAAGATCTAAATTTGAGAAATTTAAATCTGGTCCTGAAGATTCACCCTCCACATTATCACACTTATCAAGATTAACTTGATCCAATGAGTGTGAGACATCATTGATGTTGTCATCTATGGTGTGGTTATTAGCATCAAGAAATTCCTGATCACTATCACCATCACCATTGTTGTCTTCTACAAGTGAGGTATCTTTATCTGGTTGAGAGGCCTCTGAGCTGGAATTTGAAGGCATGCCAGATGTATCAGCTGAATTTGTCATTGTTGTGCTGATAGAAACCTCATTTGCTGAAGTAGTTCCAACTGGAGCTGAAGATGTATGAGTTGAAGATCTTCCTAGCTCAAATCTTGGATCAGGATCACCTGTATTTAGATTTTCTGCAGATCCTGAAACATGCTCACAAGATTTGTTAAAACAGTTGGTAACTAAATCAAGATCAAACAGCCAATCGGACCAGAACCAGCCACACAGGGGTGTGCTCATTGAAAGTCACATTGGCTGACTCCTCAACAATTCTAGTTCTGAGATTGTATACTCTATAAGCTTTAGCTTGGAAGAGTATCCAATGAATGCATGTCCATCATCTGATTTCTCAGCAAACTTGGCAATTTGATCTTTGGTATTCAAGATGGTGCCGGGACATCCAAATGACCTGAGAAAACCAATGAAAGGTTTCCTCTTGTGCCAAAGTTCATAAGGAGTCTTACCATGTGTCTTAACTACTAAAACTCTGTTTTGCACATAGCAAGCAGTATTGACTGCCTCTGCCCAGAAGGTGATAGGCAGTTTAGAGTCAGACAACATAGTTCTTGCAGCTTCAATAAGGGGCTGTTTGGTAGCCTCTTAATGGTTCCATTAAGAGGCTACCTCTGAATGGTTAAGTGATGTATGCGTTTGTTTCAAAAAAAATTTGCCTCTGAATGGTTCCATTCAGCACTGAATGGTTAAGTGTGAGGGAGATGCTGAATGAGAATGTTTACATAATTGCCCTTCACAAACAAAACAAAAAAAAAAGAAGATCGCTCATTCTCTTCAACCCATCGTGCGCCTGCCCCCTGCCTCCCTTCTCGCCGGAGCTCCACCGTCGCCGGACCGCCTTCGCTCCACCGTCGCTCCACCGCGCCGGACCCACGTCGCCGTCGCCGTCGGCGGCCACCCTCTTCGCCATCACTAGATCTTGTTTTTTCAATCTCGTTTTTTCTCAAGGTAAGATTTCAATCTCGTTTTTTCTTGATTTCTTTCAAGATTTGCACCACAACACTTTATTTCTACATGTTTTATCATCTATTTGATTACCTACCATCATGTTTACATACATAATTTCATGGATTTGATTTCTAGGGTTTTATAAGTTAAAAAAATGGGTTTTTTATGAAATTGGGTTTTGTTTCATTCTTTGAAGAATTTGTGTGAATGTTAGTAGTTTGTGGAAGTTCTTATAACTATTTAATTGAAGAATATAGATTGATTCAATAGTTTATAGTTTATGAAATTGGGTTTTGTTTGATTATTTGAAGAATTTGTGCAAGTTTGTGGAAATTAGGTTGATTATTGTCTAATATGGATTGATTCAATAGTTTATAGTTTATGAAATTAGGTTTTGTTTCATTGTTTGAAGAATTTGTGTGAATGTTAGTAGTTTGTGGAAGTTGTTATAAGTATTTAATAGAAGAATATAGAGTTGGTAGTTTATGAAATTGGGTTTTGTTTGATTGTTTGAAGAATTTGTGCAAGTTTGTGGAAATTAGGTTGATTATTGTTTAATATGGATTGATTCAATAGTTGATAGTTTATGAAATTGGGTTTTGTTTGATTGTTTGAAGAATTTGTGCAAGTTTATGGAAATTAGGTTGATTATTGTCTAATATAGATTGATTCAATAGTTCATAGTTTATGAAATTGGGTTTTGTTTCATTGTTTGAAGAATTTGTGCAAGTTTGTAGAAATTAGGTTGATTATTGTCTAATATAGATTGATTCAATAGTTGATAGTTTATGAAATTGGGTTTTGTTTGATTGTTTGAAGAATTTGTGCAAGTTTATGAAATTGGGTTTTGTTTGATTGATTCAATAGAGTTGATTCATAGTCCTAGTTTTTAAGAACTTCTCTTGTATATTTGCATTATTTGAAGTTGGTATAACAATTTAATTAAAGTTTGTCATAATCCTAGTTTTTAAGAACTTCTCTTCTTGTATATTTGCATTATTTGAAGAAAATGGCTCAAAAAAGGATTAGGATTAACTGGAAGCAAGATGGGGTTGAAAAAACTTTTCTAGAAACATGTGTCCATGAATTGACTCTTCATGGACGTGAGGGAAGCAGTCTTAAGCAACTTTCTTGGAAGAATGTAGCAGAAAAATTGAAAACAGAACACAATTTTATAGCGGATCAAAGACAAATGAAGAATCGTTACGACTATCTTAAAGCTAAATTTGCCGCTTGGACAAAGCTAAAAAACAAAACCGGCAATATTTATGATCCCGTAACAAACACATTTAATTTGTCGGAAGAAGAATGGCAGTTAGAGATGAAGGTATTGCGTTAATATTTTTAAATAATAATAATTTTTATTATATTTCAATAATCTTATATAATATTTTTTCACACAGTCGAACAAATATGTTGAGGCTTTGAGAAGTGTTCCCCTTTGTTACCCCGAGCTTTGTATTCAATTATTTGAGGGTTCTACTTCCACTGGGTTCGATAGTTGGGGGCCATCATCAACACTTCCCCGTCCTTCTGATGAAGTGTTTGATCAAAATTTAGATGGCCTTGATGAAATCGATTGCACTCAACTGGAAGTATCTGTTAGTGAAGAGTCATCTGATCGTTCTAAAAATAAAAGGAAAACCCCGACTACTGGTGTTAGTGAAGAGTCAACAATTCGAACTAAAGATGTTAAGAAGGAGAAACGAAAAGACAAGGAAACATTAAACTCAAAGTTAATAGAGGTTGGGGAGCAAATCTCTCAGGTTGCAAAGATGTTAATTGAAAAAAATAATTTGTCTAATGATATGGATGCATGTATGGACAAGTTGGAGAGTTTAGGATGGGGAATGTTTGATGCAAAATATCAAACGGCACTTTTGCTTTTTGGTGAGAGTGCAGACATAAGAAAAGTTTGGCTGCGACTACAGCCGTCGACATGTGAGATATGGGTCAAAAATGCTGGAGCGAAATATGGACTGTTTTAATGTTTTAGTTTTTGGATGTTATGATTAGACTTAAGATAATATGTTTATGGGTTTTTTGGAATTGACGTTTGTAGGTTATTTTGCATGGATAACTTTTTATTGTATGATGGATGCTATGAATGATATGTTTATGGATGTTTTTATAAATTTTGTTGTGTTTGATAAATATATGTTAATGGATGTCATGAATGATTAGTGATGTGTTAATGGATGTTAATAGGTAGCATATGGATTCGGAAGACGAGATTATCGTTTTCATTTTACTTTGTTGGCAATGGTTACGGTTAGCCGCGGGAAGAACTCAAAGGATAAGAGACCTGAATTCAGCATTGTCCGGTCATGCATATACGCAAGAGTTGTTGCATGGATCTTCGACACAATGCCATGAGATGATGCGTCTTTCACGTGAAGCATATGTACTATTGTGTAATCATTTTCAACAAAGAAATTGGTTGCATAGTAGTAGGTCGATAACCTTTCAAGAGAAGTTGGCAATGTTTTTAATCGTTATAGGACATAATGAACGATTTCGGGCGGTAAAACGAAGGTTTCAACACTCAACAGAAACGATTCATAGATGTTTTCATGAGGTTCTAAATGCAATGATGAATTTTGCAAGAGAAATTATTGTTCCAACATCTTCTAACACAGTCACAAATACTTCCGAAAGGCATAAAAAGTTAAAACAAATATTTCCGGGAGCAATAGGTGCATTAGATGGAACTCTTATACATGCCGTTGTACCAGCCGATCAACAAACTCGTTATAGAGGAAGAGGAAAAGGTGAATGCTACCAAAATGTGTTAGGAATTTGTGATTTTGATATGATATTCACGTTCGTATGGGCTGGATGGGAGGGCATTGCACATGATTCCCGAGTTTTGAAAGATGTTGCGTTTAACCCAACTTCTGGCTTTCCTTTTCCCCCACCAGGTTGTAAATAGTTCTTTAAAATGTTTTATTAATTACATTATTTGTTTTTTATTTAATACGTTCGTTATTAACGTTACAGATAAGTATTACCTTTGTGATGCTGCGTACACCAACACTCGTGGATTTATGACTCCATACCGTAATACGAGGTATTGGTTAGCTGATTTTCGACGACAACGTGCATTAACTAAGGAAGAAAGATTCAATCATGCTCACGCACAACTCAGAAATGTTATTGAGCGCGCATATGGTGTGTTGAAGGCAAGATTTCCAATCTTAAAACAAATGGCTCCATTTTCTTTTAAAATTCAAAGAGACATAGTTATTGCTTGTTTTGCCGTCCATAATTTTATACGAAAATGCAACATTCATGATCAGTTATTTTTTGAATACGACGAGAACACAATGTTTGCAGAACCACAAGATGGTAATAGTGATGGCCAGTTCGTTCATGATATAGAGTGGGGTTCACAAAGCATTGATTATATGAATAATTTACGTGACGCGATAGCTACCCATTTACTTTCAAGTGATTAACATTTGGATTTTAGTATGTTGTATTTGGATTTTAATATGTTGTATTTGGTAGTTTGTCTTTGGACTTTAATATGTTGAGTTTGAATTTTAATATGTTGTATTTGGTAGTTTGTATTTGGACTTTAATATGTTGAGTTTGAATTTTAATATGTTGTATTTGGAATAATTTTTGTGATGTTTATTTTTTTTATAAATATTTATCATTCAGTGTATTCATTCATATATATAACAAAACAGTTTCATTTTATTAAACAGATACAAAATGGTTCAGAGGGGTAAAATAGTCATTCTGCGCATATTGGTTCAGATGCAACCAAACAGCCACTTATTGGTTCAGCACTTAACCATTCAGACCTCTTAATCATTCAGACCTCTTAATCATTCAGCACTTAATGGTTCAGATGCAACCAAACAGCCCCTAAGTGTGCTGTTTCTCCTCTCAGCAACTCCGTTTTGCTGAGGAGTCCTGGGAGCACTATATTGTCTTGTAATACCCTTTTCATCACAAAATGCATCAAGGATTTGGTTCTTGAATTCAGTTCCCTGATCACATCTTATGGTTTTGACCTTGTGATCACATTGATTCTCAACTTTTAAGATGAAATTCTTCAGAATCTCAGGGGTTTCATCCTTAGTTCTAAGGAAGAAGACCCAAGTGAATCTTGTAAAATCATCTGTGATCACCAGACAGTAAGAGGTCCTTCCTAAACTCATTACACTGGTGGGGCCAAAGAGATCCATATGTAACAAGTGTAGGGGAGTAGTGATGGAGTTCCTTTCCTTAGGCTTGTGAGATACCTTGTGTTGCTTCCCTTTCAGGCATGCAACACAATGATCATCACTAGTAAACTCTTTCTTTGGCATTCCAGTTACCAGATCATGTTTAATTAATTTATTCATGTTCTTAAAGTTTACATGGCACATTCTTTTATGCCATAGGAAAGACTCATCACTATTTGCTTTAGATAGAAAGCATGAAACTTCTCCTGAGGGAGATGTTTCTTGCAAATCCATCTTGTACATGTTCCCTTTCCTGGGGGCTCTGAGCAGGATATGCTCATGAGGAATGACCACACCAGGCTTGAGAACAATGCACTCATGCTCAGTAAAGAGCATGTTATGACTCTGATCACAAAATTGGGATACACTCAGAAGATTGTACCCAAGCTCCTTAACAAAGTTTACCTTCTCAATGCTGAGCTTACCATTTGTGACCTTGCCCCTTCCAGAAATGTAACCACCTTCATCTCCTCCAAAAGCAACTGGTCCTCCATCAATTCTCTCAAAATTATGGAGTAGAGACCTATTGCCTGTCATGTGCCTGGAACAGCCACTGTCAATTATCCAGACATTTCTGTTTGTCTTGAGCTGTTCCTGCACAAAGAAAATGATTAGTTACATTTGGAAACCCAAGCCTTACTTGTCTTGGGCTCATTAATAGTAATAGAAGGTAATGCAACAGTAATAGATCCTATGGTTGTACTATGAGGATCTTCAGCTGTTGTTGATGGAGAAACCTCAGTCATTTGGTCTTTCTTAGACTTCCACACCACCTTTGGAGTCTTGGACTTGACCTTCAAAACCTTAGAAGCTTTTGGAACTTCACAAGTTTTGATGACTGATCCTTCGGAAGAATCTACAGTCACTGCAGCAGACTTTAGTGCTTCGGAAGAACTCCTTTCTTCCGAGACCAACTTTGCTTCCGAAGGTAATTTTCCACTTACCTTCTTCTTTGATTTGGAGCTTCCGAAGGAAACAGACTTTCCTTCCGAAGCTTGAGACTTCTTGAGACTCTTTGAAGTCTTTGTTTTAGTCATGTGGACAGTACTTTTAGGATTGTATGGGCAATCCTTAGCAATGTGAGAAGTACTTTCACACATAACACACAACATTTTCTTCTTCAAAGAAGTCTCCCTTTGAGAGCAAGACTGGCTTTGGTCACATCCCTTCTCCACCTTCATCTTGGTAGATGCTGAGACAGTTCCTTTGGGCTGTGAACTGTTCTTGGAGTTTGATGGTCCAGGCTGTGCAGCAGTGGTACACAGCAGCTCAGTCTTCTTCTTGGCACTGAGATGATTTGAACAAGAACCATGACTCTTAGCTGAGGAGTCTTGGTTGATGTCTTCAGTCCTTACTACTTTGAAACCTGCAGAGATAAAAACTTGTTTCTGCTTAGCATCAAAAGTAGCCTTGATTTCTTGAGCCTTCTTTGCCTTCCTTTTGCTCTTTCTGATCAAGTTCTTTCTTTTGGACTTGGTCATCACAGTTGATTTCTTCTCCTCAGAAGGATAGTGGCCCTTGGAAGAATCCTCTTCTTCACTCTTCTCAGAGGAATTCTTCACTATCACTTCTTCATCATCCTCACTTACAGGATCTATGAGAGGAAGCTCATCTTCACAAGTTCCACACCTAGGAGATCTTACAGACAAGATTGTGTGTGGAGGAGCTATCTCATTTGATCCCAGTCCCTGTCTATTTTGATAACAAACCTTGTTGTGCAGGGATGAGGATATCATGTTCTTGAAGGTCTCTTCTTCAAGAACACTCTTCTCTGCCTTGGCTTTGCTGATCACAAGCTCAGCCTGGCACTCAGTTAACTTAGTGATGAGATCTTGGATCTGAGTTCTGAAATCTGTATGTTCATGTTTTAGTACTGAAATGGTTTTCTCCAAGTCCTCTATCTTTAACTTGTAATCATTTTCAGACTTTCTAAAATCAGATTTTAATATATTTAATGACTCAAGATCAGATCTCATCTCTAGGTTATAGGACCTGTATCTATTTACTTTAGCAATGCATTCAGGGGAGCAAAGATGTTCCAATACCTTGGCTTCATCATGGTCAGCCATCAGTGCTTGGTTTGGAGAAGCATCCTCCACCTGAAAACTCCAGTCAAAGCCTCCTTCTTCAACAGCAACAGCAGCATGTTGCTTTGTCTTCTCAGCCTGAGGAGCTTTGTCAGTAAAGTTTGGTCTGGGTTGTGTTTGGCCCCCATTTGCTTTAGGTGCCTTACACTCCCTGGCAAAGTGACCCATAAGGTTACAGTTGTAACACTTAACTTTGCTTTTATCCAGCCCAAACTTACTACTGGTAGCATTGCTTGGAAATCTTCTTCCTGTCCTCTTGTAGAACTTCTTGGCTCTGTGAGTGAGGAGAGCCATCTGCTGAACTATCTCCATGTATTCCAGGTCATCTGGATGGATACAGTCCAGGTCTTCAAGAGTGAAGAGATAATTCCCACAGCTTTCATCTGCAGACACAAAGGCTTGAGAAGAACTTGTCTCTTGGAATGGGCTTCCTTGAGTAAAGTTCTCCCTTGGTGTCTCCGGGAAGGTGATGAAAGGACCCTTTTGTGAGTTGTCAGGGTAGCATAAGAGATGATGCTGAGGTTCTATGCTGTCCCTTTCAACCACATGAAGGGCTGAACCCATTTGATTGTTGGAGTTGCCAGATGAACCTTGCATGTTCATCTCCATCTGGTATCCACTGAGAATCCATACAACTCTGTAAGAGTAAGAGTCTTAAGGTTCTCAGTCCTCTTGATCACCACACAATAGTGTGTCCATTGCCTAGGAAGTGAGGACATGAACTTCCTTACAATGTCCCTGTTCTCAAGAGGAACTCCTCCATCCACTAGGGTATCCACAATCTCAACATACCTGAAGTATTGTTGGGTCATGGTCTCACCTGCTTTGAAGGTGAAATTTTCAAACTGCTGCTTCAGAAGATCTTTCTTGTTCTCCTTGGCTTCAGAGGAGCCTTCATACATCAGCTTCAGTGCATCCCACAGCTGTTTGGCTGTCTTGCACTTCTTAAAACCTCTGTATACAGAGTTTGGGAGAGCAGTCTGAAGAGCAGTCATGGCCTTCCTGTCAATCTCTACTCTTTTTCTATCTTCATCTGAGTAGTTGGCCACATCTTTAGGAATCATACCAGCACCAGTAGCAGAGGGGGTGCTGGGTATGAAAGGTCCATTCTCAACAGATTCCCACATTCTTGAATCAAGAGACCTGATGAAGCCTTCCATCCTCATGCACCAGGTGTCAAAATCATCAAGAGTGATCAGTGGGGATTTGTTCATGGTTCCAGTCTCCATATCAGTCTTTGAGATGGAAGCCATTTGAAGAGTTTAGCTTTTGTGTGTGTGAGGGATCTTAAGATGGTTAGATCTTATATCAAGAGCCTGAAAGCTCTGATACCAATTGCAGGACCGTTTAAGGGCTTAAGCACAATTACAACACAACAACACAATGAGGAGATTAACTAAGCTCTAATCAAACAGTGAACTGGGTAACCAAAAATGATACAAAGAACACAAGTAAAGCAAGAGACAGAACAAGAGAATATGGGTTTCAAGGAGGCAGTATATTGCTTTCTCAAGTTCTTTTACAAGTGTTACCAAGCATAAAGAAGTACAAGAACTTGAAATACTTATACTACAACCTACAGCCGGCTATACTTTGAAAGCCAGCTGGATACAATTGACTAGACACTAACCAAAATCAATTGTAGGATCAAAAGGCATATCTGCCTTTTGACCTTGTGACTATGACATGCCATAGCTCACATCCTTATACAATACAAAAAGGATAAAGTACATAAAGTGGAAAGTTGAATACTCAAGACCTCAATGTACAGTTACCAAAAGCAAGGCCCTTTTCACCAACTCATGTAAGTTGGTGACTTTACAGAGATGCAGCGGAAAAGGTGCTTTATGGAACAGTACATCAGATAAAGCATGTGTACTAAAAGTCTTCGGAAGAAATCTGTCTTCATAGGTTGAAGCTTCGGAAGACTTTGTCTCTGAAGCTTCGGAAGACTTCATGTTTGGCTTCGGAAGATATTGGTCTTGGCTTCGGAAGATTTTACACTTAGAGTATTTTCTAATGCTTTTGTAAAACTTCCGAAGCATTCTTCACTTCAGTACTTAGTGCATGTTGCTGAGACACTTAGGCTGTTTTGGGTTGCATCAGACTTCAGGAATCCTTACACACAAAACATCTGGAATAATCCATGCGCCTAAGTTTCCAAACGCCTAAACAGGGCCCATGCGCCCAAATAGTGTCAAAGCGCCTAAACCCTTAGAATTTATTACAGAATGTTTGGAAGTCTGTGCTTTTAGGGTTTTGACCGAGGTTTGACTTGGGCTTATTAATGATGGATTACATGCATGATTATGATTGCCTTATGATTGTTCCTTATGATTATTGCTAATGTTATTATTAATTATAGAATGTGACTTTACGTGGTGTGTTTATTATCGTAACGTAAAGTATTACTAATAATTAAGTGAAAGAATAATAAAGAAGAGAAGTGGAACCTAATTTAAAATGTTAACAAGTCTTGCAAGCTCATAGGAGGGTCACGACCATGAGGTCGTTAGCTCAACCGTGATGCGGGTTAGCTACCTTCAGATGCACATGGGGCCAGTCAATTGAGACTGGCGGACCTTTGCAGCATACCCTAGGTGTCTGGGTCAGCCTTGTATACAGTATGTAGAGCCCCTTGTGGGAAAAGAGGGCCCAGCACCATTTCCCCCGCACACATAGTTTAGGGTATTGCTCATTGGTCCACATAGACAGTGAAAGATAAAGATAAAAGAGTACAGAGTAAACAAAGCATACAGTTAAGAGATAAAGCATTACCTGATTGTAAAGTAAATGGGTGCTCATGTATAAAGAGACGAAGTTTTCATAAAAAGAGTATTTTCATATGTATACCTTACAGAAAGTATTTTATTACTTTTAAAACTAGAACTCACTCAACAACGCTGACTTTTATATATTTTCAGTTGGCAGGTAAATATTGCTGAGGATGGCACGAGGGTGAAGCTACTCGGCAGGAAAAGACTGACATCCATTCATACCTATTATTTCTGTTGTTTTGTAATGCAATTAAACAATTCTTTTGTATTCGATCAAACAATAGTGTATTGCTTAACAACAGTGTTTAATGAAATGAAATGAATGGTTTTTGTTAAAATGATTCAGCTGCTTAAGTATGTAAATTTTATATTGTTTAATACTGTAAATGACCAACTGTGAGGTCTCCGGGAACGGGGCCTTACAAATTTCTTGGCTCTATGAGTGAGAAAAGCCATCTGCTGAACTATCTCCATGTACTCCAGATCATCTGGATAGATACAGTCCAAGTCTTCAAGGGTGAAGAGAAAGTTGTCTGTGCTCTCATCAGCATAGACAAAAAGACGAGAAGAACTTGTCTCTTGGAATGTTCTTCCTTGAGTGTAGCTTTCTCTTGGAGTCTCTGGGAAGGTGATGAAAGGGTCCTTTTGTGAGTTGTCAGGGTAGCATATAAGATGACGTTGTGGTTCAATGCTATCCCTTTCAACCACATGATTTCTTGGTATGTAAGGTCCTTGGACAACAGAGTCCCACATCCTAGAGTATTGAGAATTGATAAAGCCTTCCATTCTTTAACACCAAGTATCAAAGACTTCAAGAGTGATCAGTGGAGACTTTGTCATTGTTCTAGTTTCCATATCAGCCTTAGTAATAGCTGCCATTTGAGTTGTTAAATATTTTGTGTGGGGTGAGGGATCTTAAGATGGTGAGATCATATAATCAAGAGCCTGGAATGCTCTGATACCAAATACAAGACCGTTAAAGGGTGGTCACTTATAACAAAACAACACAATAAGGAGTGGTCTTTAGAACACTTAACAGATCAAATAGGAAACCGGTAACTTATATGAATGATACTAAGAACACAAGTAAACTATGAGACAGAACAAGATTGCAAACAACACAAGTGTATGGTTTTCATGAATGTTGTATATTGCTCTCAAGTTCTTTTACAAGTATTACAAAGCATGGAAAGAAAGTTACAAGGACTTGAGATACTTTATACTACATCCTACAGCCGGCCATACTTTGAAAGTCAGCTGGATACGTAAGATTAGACAACTATAAAATCAAATGTAAAGTCAAAAGGCAGATTGCCTTTTGACTAGTGACTATGACATGCCATAGATCACATCCTAATATATTACAAAAAGGATAAAAGTACATAAAATAGAAAGCACAGACTCAAGACCTCAATGTACAGTTACCAAAAGCATGGACCTTTTCACTAACTTGTGATAGTTGGTGACTGAATAGAGTCACAGCGGAAAGGTGGTCCAGCTTCATGGTAAAGTACATCAGATAAAAGCATGTATCTAAAAGTCTTCGGAAGAAATCTGTCTTCACTTCTTGGCTTTGGAAGACTTTATCTTTGAAGCTTCGGAAGACTTCACTTTTGGCTTTGGAAGACGTTGGTCTTGGCTTCGGAAGATTTTACACTTAGAATATTTTCTAGTGCATGGTGTAATATGCAGAAAGACTTAGGATGTTTTGGATGCATCAGACTTATAGAAATCCTTACACATACACATACATCCGTGTTATGTTTGTCAAAAGTAACTTGCAATTCAACAGTGATCAAACCCTACAGAAAATCCATGAATTTTATGACAAAACAAAAAACAATAATTTTTCATACATAATTTCGTCGCAATTTATAGGAAAACAATTAACTTATATCAATATATGATTTATATGTTGCTATACATTCGCAGCACGAAGTTTAATTAAAAAAGTAAAAGTACAAGTTACACCAACATCAAGTGCCAAAATAGTTTAGTTAGTTATAATTTACTATACATTTGCGACAAAATTATATTCAAACCAGAAAATGTTTTAAAAAATTATCATTTTGTTATGCATTTGCAACACAAAGTATATTTTCTCGTTAATGAAATTGTGTGTACGAATGTCTTGCAAATTGACTTATTATATTTATACTCTGTGACACATTTGTGACGAATTTGTGAGACATAATTCAAGAAGATCATAAAAATTCAAGTTACATCTCAAATGCCTCACAAAATGTATAAATATATTATTTTTTATTTATACAACAACTATTATACTTATCATCAATATTTAAATATACATCGACTTAATATTATGATCGTTATCAATATTATTATATAAATAACTTATTTGTAGTGTTTGATATTATTATAATATATGTTAAAAGATTTGGTTGGTAAATATAGGATGTTTTTAGGCTTCATACATTTGCCACCGAAGTTTTATAATTTGCAGAAGACAATCATGCTTTGAATAAAAGGAAGAGAGAGAGAGAGAGAGAGAGAGAGAGAGAGAGAGAGATAGAGCTCTAGAGATAGAGAGGAGATCGCGAGCTCAGAGAGAGATAGAGAGAGATATAGCGAGCGATTAGAGAGAGATATATCGAGAGAGAGATAGCGAGAGAGCTAGAGAGATATCTCTTCTCGCTCTAGATCTCTAGCGAGCTCTCTCTCTCTCTCTAGCGCTCATCTCTGCTCTCTCTCTCTCTCTTCGCTCCTATCTCTCTCTCTATCTCTCCCGCTCTCTCTCGCTCTCTCTCTCATCTCTCTCGCGCTCTCTCTCTCTCTCTCTTCTCTCTCTCTCTCTCTCTCTCTCTCTCGATCTCTCTCCCTTCCCTCCCCTCCAAAGAGAAGATCATCTTATGACCATGCTTATCGGAAACAACCGCATCAGCGTTAATTAATCGATGGAACTAATGGCGGCTTCAAAGGCAGTGGCGACGGTTGTCAAAGGAAGGGGAGTCAGTGGAGAATAAATTAAGGGTTTCTTTGGACTCGATGATGGTTTAGCATCAGGTCTTGGTCACCTGCAACAGCTTGAGCCAAAACACATAAAGAACCAAAGAAACCCTCAATATATGTCACTTTGATATATGATTTTGCAATCTTTTTCAGCTGATTGCACCTTGACTTTGGATAATAAATTGAAAATTGTTTATTTTACTTTTATATTCATTATTATCATTGTGTTGTTTTCTTTCTTTACGTATTACGGTGCGATTAAGATCTAGTTAGAATATGTTTCATATGTTATTTTAAGTTATATTCGTTTATAATTGTATAATACTTTTGTAAAATACTTTTGTAGAAGCTCAGTCAGTTGATAGATGTAACACTAAGCCAATCTGGAAAGTTTAGTAGAATCAAGAAATTGGCATACCTTGAATCTAGCCTACAATCCGATCTTTCTTCTCTTAGTAAATTGATAGTCGTCACTGAGCTATGCTTCTTTGTTGAGATCGCTTGCCAAAAAGCTATAGTCAACTTCACTTGAACTTGCCTGACTCTTTCGCTTTAGCAGAGGGGGCTAACATTCAAGTTAAAATACTTATATTTAATTTTCTTGTTGATGTGTAATTTTAAATAATTTTTTTATGTTACATTGCATAGATACATGAACCAGTTTTCGTTTTATTACATTTTGACGCCCTAAAAATAAACGTGTATAAAGCTAGTTAATTTTACATTTTAAATCATAATTTTAAAAGCTTATCTTTCGATCTTTATACAAATAAGCACAACACCATTGCAAAATACATAGTAAACAACCCTTCGAAACAAACTATCTTACATTCTTTTAGGTTAATGTATACCAGAAACCTTAGTGTATAAACTAAAACAAGTTAGAATGGGAAAGAGGTACAAACACATTGGGTGCCATACGCTCAATCACTTGAAACTCGTTCTCGTTGAGATGCATATAAACGACCCAATCCCCATTTCTACGTGCACTTGGCATGGTCGTTACGTATCCGGTTCGACTGCCCCACGGGACATGATACGACCCAAACACCGGCTCGCCCCATCCAAAGTCCATATCTTTGATCGGTAACCCGTGACCAGATGACACCACCACGGCCCGCCCTTCTGATTTCTCGTGCCCAAAATATATCCGAGCGACCGCCTGCGTTGGTCTATGCAACTGAACCCAATCAATCAGCCCCCTAAAATGCTCTTCATTTGTTGTCTCGGACACAAACCCATGAACCCGTTTTGCTACATCATGAAGTGGCATTGCCTTGAGATCGCTATTCGACTCCACACCATATGGGACCGATAGCACGTTTCCGTAGTGGTTTTCAAACAAGGACGAGTCTTTCTCATTAGCTTCGGTTAGAAAACGACGTCCGTTAACAACAACGCCCATTCTAGATATGTTATTCCCATCTCCACTTGCTAATAGTTTCCACAGATATGCGGTGAAGGACACGAATTTGCTTCGTTTTGTGTCAGTTGTGTTGGCTTCGGATTGAATACGTTGGATTGATTCGGCGCGAATGTAGTACATGCGACTGTCGAGCGGCTCCTCGAAGGATGAGGGAGGAGGGAGTGACGTGATGGGGATGTATAGATCGTCGAGGGATGGTTGGTAACGAGGAGGGTGTCGGGGGTTAAGAATCGATGGTCGAAATGATGGGATGTTGGAGATTGGTTCCATTCGTGCATGCTTAGCCCATGCGACTAAGAACATGTTCAACGAGTAGCCATCGCTAAGTTGATGGTTGAAAGCACATGATATTATTATTGATCCGCATTTCAACTCGGTTACCTGTTTCAAAAAAAAAACATTTAACAAACTTAATCTTGTTTTAGTTCTTCAAAATTAAAATTATACCCAAAACTTGTGTTGTTTATTTAGGACTACAATATTAGTCGCGCGCAGGTCACTTTATGATTGAAATTGTAGTTCGAAAAATGTGTGTGAATAAATTTAATCTGCAACCTATTTAGCATATGATATTTTAAAATTGATTTTATAACAGCAGATATTTCTGGAGACTTATTTGCGACCTCTAATTAGCGTCCATTTTGACACGCGATCAAAAAGGTCACAAAGTTTACGATGATGGGTATGGGTGTGGTTGCAAATTTAGCAAACAGTGCAGTTTCTATCGAAAATCGATTTCCAAAGTTACTAACGTCGTTCTCGATCCAAAAGTCGGTTGTTGTGTAGGACAGTAGGACTGATATAAATGTTGTTTTTTTTTTAATTTTAATTATTTTAATTTTACCTGAACTGATAACAAACCGTGATTTATTTGTGGCACCAACTTCCCCCTGACGGAATGATCAGGGTGATAAAAATCCAAATCTTCGAGCTCAACATCAGCATGGGCATGAATAAACTCAACCCCACTGTTGTTACACACCACCTCCGGCTCTCCATGCCCGTTTTGCACAATCTCGCCCGCTAGCGGGTAAAATGTCGCTAGCACCCCGGCCAACGATTTCTTGATGGTGTTCACCACTGTTTCAGGTGACATGTTGTTCTTTTTCTTGTAGCAAAAGAACACTCCTGCTTCAATCGGCGGTAAAAGCAGGTCTAGGTTCGACAAGGGTAGCCAGTGTGTGTTCGCCGGTGTTGCAGCAGCGGAAATGACCTCTCTACCCTTTACACTCACCGTATAGTCGAGTGGGGAGTCGTCCTCATATGAAGGTAGTTCTGAGGTATGGATTTTGGAAACTTGAAGGAGAGGACTGTAGTTAGAACCAATAGCATTTGTATTAATGTATTTGTTTCTTGATATATTAGCATAGGATGAAAAGATATGCGGCCGCGGTGGTGGTTTTGGGTGGCGGCGAAGGTGGTGTGGTTCAATAGAACTAGTTTTAGGAACACATCTCCCGTGTGACATAAAAAGACCTTTAGATCTCCTTAGGGTAAGGAGATGATAGTATCTTCTCATGTTCATGATAGAATTGAAGTGAAGGTGTAAAGGTTTTGTGTATGAAAGATGAGGAATGTGCGAAGATCCCATGACAAAAATCCATGTACATTTATAGCCAAATGGTGGTGGTTCATTGATTAGTATTTTAAGTCTATGAAAGTGACAAACTTAGTATTTGTATTAAGTTTTCACTCGTTTTCTCTTTTACCGAAGTGAAGATTTAAATCTTAAAAAAATAAGTAAAATAGTCAGATTAACTAAAAAGTTGTCAAAATAAACATGTACAATTTGTCCTCTTTGCATAAACATATCTAATATAAGCCAATATTACACATACTTACCGATGGCTAATGAAGTACGTTGACAACTAAAGTGTAGCCTCCTATTATGTAACTTTATTCAAAAAAACGCCAATCATATTTTTTATAATCATATTTTATTTGTTACCCATAGATGGAAAAAGGCTAAGAGATATTGGTTAAAGGCTAAACTTCAACTTAACATGGAGGTTAAACCTTAACCGTAACATAATTTTTTAACTGTCGATAGGTAGGTGGGAAATATGATTGACTCGTTTATAAACTCATACTAGTATTTTAGCCATCAAGCAAGACTCACTTCTCTAGCCGTCCAGTTGTAGACCAAGTCTTAGCCAACTTAGCTTAGATTGCATACTAAAAGTAAATTTTATCCCCTAAAAAATAGCTCGAATGTTTATTTTGTCAATTACATTGGTCAATTTGACCATTTTGGTGATTATCCTTAAAAAAATTGCATTGGTAACAAAGTCCAACCTAATAATAAAGTACACCTTGGTTTGAAAATAAGATCGATGCCATTGATTCAACGTATTTACATAAAAATATTGAAAAGGTATGTGAACTAAAAAAAATATTATATCTTCACTTGAACAAAATCGAATTGAGCGGTTACTAAATTAGCATTTAATCCTTTTTTAATCAAACAACAAAATACGTGTTTTATTTTCTTAAATTAATTGAATAATGCAATTTGTTTGTTGTAAACGAATTGACTATTGGCAACTAGATTTATAGGTAAGATTTGGTTCGTTTTCTCCTATGAGCAAACATGTTCGGATTTTTATTCTTTTACATGAAAATACGTAAGACATTTACGTTGGTTTATAGAAAAGAAACTCGAGTGTTTTCTAAATTTTAATCCAAGAAAATGTTCGAATTTTTTAAATTTTATAATTTCTTGTTACGAGGTACGATACGGTTTATAATTTACAACTTTTTCAAATGTGTCAACTGAAATATGTGTTCAAAAAAGGAAGGCTAGTATGGTGTTATGTAATGAAGGAATATTTTAAGCATACAACTTGTTGCTCTGGTGGGACGGATCTAATAACATGTTTCAAACCATTTGAAAATATAAACATATAAGTATAATAATCAATCATAAATGTTAACTAGGATTTACTCCCACCGCGCTTTGCTGCGGAAGAAACGTGGGATACGTTGGGTAATAAATACATCACTTGTTTTAAACATATAAAACCAGAAATGTATTATCAGCAACATATAAAACCAAGAATGTATGTATTGGTTGTTACATGAAGGTAAACCTAATTATAAGTTGATGCTTTAATCATTTAAAAAATAATTATCTTTTTCTAAATTAATAAGGAAGAAAACAAATATAACTCTAAATAATCTTTAAATATGATTTAGTCTTTTAAATTTAAGACTACTCAATAAGTATACTTCTTACACTATTCACAACAAATCCCATTAGTTCATTGCCTCAAATTCTACGTGTCCACGGAAATCTTGCAAAAGTAACACTTAACTTGAGCCATGGTCTCCATCGCACTCAAATGGTTCATCGGACTCCGCCAATTGTCACCAACACCACCATTCCTTCATCAACATTTTTTCCATCTAGTCAACTCTACTACGGTCATCTCAACGTCCTCGCCGAAAATCCAACCCTCGTTCACAGCTTTAGAAAAACTGCAACATAGATTGTCCTCTTGGTGAGTCGCTCAAGCGTTGCTTTGACTTCATGATAAGAAAAAGAAACTAAAAAAAATAATAATAACTAAACAAATCAAGAACTACAATTTAATGGCCAAGCCCACTTGCAACTGAAATATTGCATAGTGATTACTTTATTCAATTATTACTCAGAACATATCCAAGCGAAATTAAAGGGTTTTCGAAAGTAGTTGTTGAAGTCAAAAAAACACATCAGTTGGAAGAAAATAGAAGGAACATCAAGCTTTGCGAGAGATTCGATCAGTGGAATTAGTACTTCTCTGCATCTTCATCTTCGATCGCCTTCTTCTGACAAATTCAAAACCCTTCCACATTTGTTTAAGTCGAGTTGCAGACTTAGAGGGAAGATGGATTTTGACAAATTTTGAACCAGATTAAAGACTAAAAAAGTGAACAAAACGCTTTGTGGAAAAAATGTAGTACAAAGACCGTAGATCGAGGTTAAGATGCATGATTTCATAGAGTTGAATAAACCCTAAAATCACACAGGTAAATCAACTAACTAACAATTCTTCATATGCAAATTTATATAAATGTTGACATGCAGTCAGCAGTAACGACGACGATTGTTGTCTTTCCTTGGGCCGGAAGATTGTAGTGGCGTAAAGTGGCCTTGGGTTAAAAGGATGTGCTCCCTAACCTTACCCAATAACTGTTGCTGCACCCACAACCCTCCGCCACCATTTTTCCCTTCAGTCGTCTTCTTTTGGCCGGAGTCGTTTCGGAGATTGAAGACAGAGAATGTTCAGAGCAAGAGGAGTTTATGGGTGAAACGTGAAGAGATGCGGGACACGTGGTTAAAGCATGCAACAATGTATTTTAACCCTAGCTTGATGTGTTGTACGATCATAAGAAAGCTGTCTTACGATTTGCACAGAATGACAAATTACCATTAGCTTTTAACTGTTGTACCTTACTGTTCATTGCCTTACGTTTTTAATAGATAGGGTAATCATTTATCACTTGGGTTTCTAACGTAATGATAATAGTCAAATGTTTTTTCGAGATCAATATAGTTTCAAATCTAGTTTATAATAGTTTAGAGGGCCCTAAAATGACATATTCTTGTTCTTGTTAAAAAACATACATTAATCTTTTAAAAAAAGAATAACAAATTTAATTTACTAATTGTAATAAAGTAAAACAAGAATATAAAATTTTAAAAATGTATAAAGGTGAGTGGGTATAAAGCACATGGTTTTAAAGAATAAAACAAGGTAAAACAAGTTGCAGCCACTCTCATTCTCATGTCATTTTCAATATTGTCATTCAGCCACGAAAGATATCCATCCACGCATACAGTTACCGAACATGCAACCATTGATTTAAATGAAGAAAACATGGTAAGATAACAAGCTAACACCTACATATGATCGCTATTAAGAATTTTATTTATTTCCTTCTCCTTTCTATCTTTTAGTTAAGGGGGTTTCAGAGAATCATCCGAACTAGATAAGGTCGTAAATGGGAGAAGGGAACAGAAGGTGTTCCAAACTGTTACAGCCCCGCTGCGACAAAACACACACGGGCAATGAAATCGGGTATCTTGAACATATTATACATAAGCATACATAAAGTCTAAGCATATATTCAAAATAAACTTACGAACAATGTACTAAGGCTCATGTTTTCAAATATTTTAACATATGAGTCTAATAAGCTTAAGCTTTAGCAAAATAATATTCTGACCCACCCTAGTCGTGCAATGTTAGTGAATTCCAAACATTGCTAACCTTGATGATTACATGAAAAACATAATTAAAAATGGATCAACATAATGTTGGTGAGCTTGTAGAGTTTGAGACTCGATAAATGATCATTGGAAACATTGATGTAAAATCTAAATTATGAATCTTGCTACTTTATGTATTGCATCATATGAGGCTGATGCAACCAAAATAACAATTAGAAGATTTTGAGTACAACTAAAGAAGTCTTCCGAAGACAAGTTGAAGATCTTCCGAAGCTCAAAAATGAAGAACTTCCGAAGGTAGAACTCTGTCTTTCGAGACTAAGTAGTTCTCCTTCCGAAGTATAAACACTTAGAAGATCCAAGACAAAGTCTTCCGAAGAACAAAGTCATGAAAATACTTGCAGAAGTCTCGGAAGAAGTTGATTCTTCCGAAGTATAAATGGCTTTGGAAGAACTTATTCTTCCGAAGCCATTTAAGCTTCGTAAGAACCAACTATGAACAGTTGACGAAAGTAAGGTCCGACTGACACTTGCTGCTAACTCTGATATACTGCATGACGCTTTCCCACACTCATGTAGTTGATCATACTTTAATCCACTGTTCACATTTTTATCAGTTTATACAGTTACCAACTTTAGTTGGTGATAAAAGGTAAGTCATGGACATGTCATGACTACCTAATTTAGGATGGTATTTTGTCTTAGATTCCTTACTTCTAGCTATGTAGTATTTGTCTGGTTGTAAGTTTCAGCTGGTCATCTAAGTATAACCGGCTGCAGATAGTAGTATATATAGTTTCTCATTGTAACTCATTTAGTCATGCTTTTAAGAGTCTTGTAATACTGAGTTGAGAAAGCAATATATATAAGTATATTAAAAACCATTATTGTGTTTATTTACTTATTATATTATTGTCAACTTAGTTTAATATTCTACTTCATCTATTCGAGTGAGACCAAGTGAGTTTGAGAGATAAACTTATGTTGAAAGACAAAGATCGATCCTGCATTATGTAATCAAATACAACACAAGTAATCATGTCATGAGTTTACGACCAAAAGTACAACTGAAACTAAGGATCCCCTATGATATTTATCATAGATATCAACTAAATTGACACGAGAAATACCATTTGATAAACATGACCATTGATTGACGCATAACCTAATGAAGGTGCCTACTACAAATAGTACTATCTACACGTTCCATTTTCTTCATCTAGAGTTAATTGGTTGTCTATGAAATACGAGAAAATGTGATATTGAACTTATTAAATAAACTTAATAGTAAACGTAACACATAAAAACAATGATCCAAGACAAGATTGTTGAGTAAACATGTTTCTCCCTTGAAAACGATAAATTGGGGCTACAAGAAACTAAGTGTTTGTTCTAAGTGGTTACGGATTACTTGAAATGAGATAGATTTGCACTACCCCAAAATGAGATTGATTTTCATTGTACCAAAATAAGATTGATTTGTGCTCTCCCAAAGCCAGGGCGTTGCCCCTTGGACCCCACTAGGGGCTGCTGCCCCTAGGACCCCGTTGTCAGGGGCTGCTGCCCCCGAACCCCCGCAGTCCCGCGGAGGGTGGGTTATATTCTATGTTGACTTGTACTTTTTATGTATGTGTATGTTATGTTTTCTTTATGTTCCTTATACGTATTATTCCGTGGCTTTACGTGGGATAGTTATGAAATGAACGTAACGTATTATGTAATGAAAGCGGAAGCTAATGATAATGAAAGAGGAACGTAAAGAATGAATGAGTGCACGCATGAATGAATGGATGAATTTAAAGTCTTGCAAGCAAATGAAAGGAGGTGCACAACTCTAAAATGTTGTTAGCTCAACTGTGTGTGGTTTAGCTAACCCGTAAGGATACACACAGGGGTCTAGTCTTTGTGACTGACCAAACATATGGGATCCTTGTCGCTTGCCCCGGTACTGGTGCCAGGCTATGTGCGTAATGTTAGGGGTCTATTTATAGACTTCGCCCAGTACCCGCTTCGCCTACGTTTGGGGTGTAGCTTATGGCATTGATCCGGATTAAAAGTAAAGGTTGATGATGAATGTATGAAATGTACGAGATGAAAGTGAATGAATGAACGAATGATAACGAGTAACGTGCGATGAAGTATAATAATGAAAGATAATATTAAGATTATCTATGTGTACGTATGATGTATGATCGCGAATGAAAGTAAAATAATGGTTTTAAACGAATGTAAAGTATTTTATTTATAAAACTAGAACTCACTCAGCAACACTGACTTTTTATGTATTTTCCAGTTTGCAGGTAATGATTGCTGAGGATGGCACGGGCGCAACTACTTAGTAAGTTTTTGGGATGACATCCATTTTATATAACGATGATGTTTTTGTGATGTAATGCAAACAAATGATATTTTTGTAATGGTCGACAATATTGTTGCAGGATCGGTTTTGTCACTTAACACTTGGATTTCTCTCAAACTCACTTATATTACACTCAAATCAGATGAAGTAGAATCTCTTCTAAGAGTTGATAATAATACAATAAGTAGCAAAGAACACAAGAAAATAATTTTCAAGGCACTTGTATATATTACTTCTCAACTCAAAGTATTACAAGACTCTTACAAGCATGAAACATGAGTTACAATGAGAAACTATATATACTAGATCCTACAGCCGGATATACTTTATGTAAGGATTCCTTTAAGTCTGATGTAGCCAAAACATCCAAAGTCTCTCTGCAAGCATGCACTAAAGAACTGAAGTAGAAATGCTTCGGAAGTTTTACACCATTCACTAGAAATATTCTAAGTGTAAAATCTTCCGAAGCCAAGACCAATATCTTCCGAAGCCAAAAGTGAAGTCTTCCGAAGCTTCAAAGACAAAGTCTTCCGAAGCCGAAGAGTGAAGACAAATTTCTTCCGAATACTTTTAGAGATATGCCTTTATCTGATGTACTTTACTATAAAGCTGGACCACCTTTCCGCTGCAACTCTGTAAAGTCACCAACTTAGATGAGTTGGTGAAAGGTCCTTGCTTTGGTAACTGTACATTTAGGTCTTGAGTCCATGCTTTCTACTTTATATACTTTTATCCTTTTTGTAATATATTAGGATGTGAGCTATGGCATGTCATAGTCACAAGTGAAAAGGCAGATATGCCTTTTGACTCTACATTTGATTTTCTAGTTGTCTAGTCAATTGTATCCAGCTGGCCTTCAAAGTATGTCCGGCTGTAGGATGTAGTATAAAGTATCTCAAGTACTTGTAACTTTCTATCGATGCTTTGTAACTTGTATTAAAACTTGAGAAGCAATATACATCATTCTTGAAAACCAAATACTTGTGTGTTTGCAATCTTGTTCTGTCTTACTTTTACTTGTGTTCTTAGCATCTTTCATTAACAAGTTAACTAGTTCCCTATTTGATCTGTTAAGTGTTCTAAGCAACTCTCCTCATTGTGTTGTTGTGTTGTAAGTGCATACCCTTCACCGGTCCTGCATTTGGTATCAGAGCATTCAGGCTCTTGATATAAGATCTCACCATCTTAAGATCCCTCATACACACAAAATACTTAACAACTCAAATGGCAACTATAACCAAAGCTGATATGGAAACTGGAACTATGACAAAGTCTCCACTGATCACTCCTGAAGACTTTGATACTTGGTGTCAAAGAATGGAAGGCTTCATCAAGTCTCAAGACTCCAGGATGTGGGACTCTGTTGTTGAAGGACCTTACATACCAAGCACCACTTCTGCTACTGGTGGTGGTATGATTCCTAAGGCTGTGGCTGATTTCTCTTTAGCAGATAGAAAGAGAATAGAGATTGATCAAAAAGCCATGACAGCCCTTCAAACTGCTCTTCCAAACTCCATCTACAGAGGCTTCAAGAAGTGCAAAACTGCCAAGCAACTATGGGAGGCACTGAAGCTAATGTATGAGGGGTGTACTGAAGCAAAGGAGAACAAAAGGATCTCCTGAAGCAGCAGTTTTAAAACTTCACCTTCAGGCAGGTGAAACCATGACTCAACAATACTTCAGGTATGTTGAGATTGTGGATACTCTAATGGATGTTGGAGTAACTCTTGAGAACAGGGACATTGTAAAGAAATTTATGTCCTCTCTTCCTAGACAATGGACACATTATTGTGTTGTTATCAAGAGGACTGAGAACCTTAAGACTCTTACTCTCACAGAGTTGTATGGTATTCTTAGTGGCTACCAGATGGAGATGAACATGCAAAACTCATCTGGTAACTCCAGCAATCAACTGAGTTCAGCCCTCCATGTGGTTGAAAGGGAAAGCATTAAACCACAACATCATCTTATATGCTTCCCTGACAACTCACAAAAGGGCCCTTTCATCACCTTCTTAGAGACTCCAAGGGAAAGCTACACTCAAGGAAGTCCTTTCCAAGAGACAAGTTCTTCTCATGCCTTTGTCTCTGCTGATGAAACTTCAGGCAACTTTCTCTTCACTCTTGAAGATTTGGACTGTATCCATCCAGATGATCTAGAGTATATGGAATAGTCAGCAAATGGCTCTTCTCACTCACAGAGCCAAGAAGTTCTACAAGAGGACAGGGAGAAAGTTTCCAAGCAATGCAGCCAGTGGAAAGTTTGGGCTGGACACTTTGCAAGCGAGTGTAAGGCACCAAGGACAAATGGTGGCCAAGTACAAACCAGACCAAACTACACTGAGAAAGCCCCCCAGAATGAGAAGCCAAAGCAGCAAGCTGCAGTTGCTGTTGAAGAAAGAGGCTTTGACTGGAGCTTTCAAGTAGAAGATGCATCCCCAAACCAAGCACTCATGGCAGACCACGATGAAGCCAAGGTATTGGAACATCTTTGTACTCCTGAATGCATTGCTAAAGTAAATAGATACAGGTCCTATAATTTAGAAATGAGATCTGACCTTGAGTCCTTAAATATTTTAAAAGCTGATTTTAAAAGAGCTGAAAATGATTATAAACTAAAGATAGAGGACTTAGAGAAAACCATTTCAACTCTTAAACATGAGCATACAAACTACAAGACTCAGATCAAAGATCTCATTACTAAATTAACTGAATGCCAGGCTGAGCTTGTGATCAGCAAAGCCAAGGCAGAAAAATGTGTTCTTGAAGAAGAGACCTTCAAGAACATAATATCCTCATCCTTGCATGCAAAAGTTTGTTATCAAAATAAGCAGGGACTAGGATCTTGTGAGATAGCTCCTCCACACACAATCTTGTCTGTAAGATCTCCTAGGTGTGGAACTTGTGAAGATGAGCTTCCCCTCATAGATCCTGTGACTGAAGAGGATGAAGAGGAGATGGTGGAGAATGACTCTTAGAAGAGTGAAGAAGAGCATTCTAAGAAGGGTCACCATCCCTTGAGGAGAGCAAAGCTGTTGGGATGACCAAGTCAAGAAGAAAGAACTTGATCAGGAAGGCCAAAAGAAAGTCCAAAAAGGCTCAGAGATCAAGGCTACCTTCAATTATGCACAGAAACAAGTCTTCATCTCTGCAGGATTTGAAGTAGTAAAGGCTGAAGACACAAACTTGAACTCCATCAACAAGAGTTCTAGTTCATGTCCAAATCATCCCATCATCAAGAAGAAGGCTGATCAGTTGTGCATTGCTGTTGTACAACCTGAACCATCCTGCTCCAAAGGTAGTTCTAACCCCACAAGAATTGCCACAGCATCTGCAAAGGTGAAGAGGAAGAAGGAAAGTGATCAAGTTCAGCCTTGTTCACAAAGAAGAACTCCTAGAAGGAAGAAAATGGATTGTGTTATGTGTGGGAGTACCTCTCATCTTGCTAAAGATTGTGTTTACAATCCAAGGAGTACTCTCCACATGACCAAGAAAGAAACTTCTAAGAGTTTGGAGAGGAAGAAGCAAGCTTCGGAAGGAAAATCTGTTTCCTTCGGAAGCTCCAAAATGAAGAAGAAGACAAGTGGAAACTTTCCTTCGGAAGAGAATTTGGTCTCGGAAGAAAGGAATACTTCCGAAGCACTGAAGCCTGCTGTAGTGAAAGCAAGATCTTTCGAAGGTCCAGTCATCAAACTTCCAAAGTCATCACAAGTTCTGAAGTATTGAAGGTCAAGTCTAAGCTTCCAAAGGTGGTATGGAAGTCAAAAAAAGACCAAGCGACTGAAAGTTCTTCATCAACATCAGCAAATGATCCCTCTAGCATGACTATAGGATCAATTACTGTTGCATTGTCTTCAACTTCTTTTGATGAGCCCAAGACCAATGAGGCTTGGGTTTCCAAATGTAACTAATCATCTCTTTTGTGCAGGGACAGCAAGACAAACAGAAATGTATGGATCATTGATAGTGGCTGTTCCAGCACATGACAGGCAATAGGTCACTACTCCAAAAGTTTGAAAGAATTGATGGAGGACCAGTTGCTTTTGGAGGAGATGCAGGAGGTTACATTACTGGAAGGGGCAAGGTCACAAATGGTAAGCTCAGCATTGAGAAGGTAAACTTTGTCAAGGAGCTTGGGTACAATCTTCTGAGTGTATCCCAATTTTGTGATCAGAGTCATAACATGCTCTTTACTGAGCATGAGTGCATTGTTCTCAGGCCCGGGGTGGTCATTCCTCATGAGCACATCTTGCTCAGAGCCCCCAGAAAGGGAACATGTACAAGATGGACTTGCAAGAAACTTCTCCCTCAGGAGAAATTTCTGCTTTCTATCTAAAGCAAATAATGATGAATCTTTCCTCTGGCATAAAAGAATGTGCCATGTAAACTTTAAAAACATGAATAAATTAATTAAGAATGATTTGGTAACTGGACTACCAAAGAAAGAGTTTACAAGTGATGACCACTATGTTGCATGCCTAAAAGGGAAGCAACACAAAGTATCTCACAAGCCAAAGGAAAGAAACTCCATCATTAATCCCCTACACTTATTACATATGGATCTCTTTGGCCCCACCAGTGTAATGAGTCTAGGAAGGACCTCTTATTGTTTGGTGATCACAGATGATTTTACAAGATTCACTTGGGTCTTCTTTCTTAGAACTAAGGATGAGACTCTGAGATTCTAAAGAATTTCATCTTAAAGATTGAGAATCAATGTGATCACAAGGTCAAAACCATAAGATGTGATCAAGGAACTGAATTCAAGAATCAAATCTTGATACATTTTGTGATGAAAAAGGTATTACAAGACAATATAGTGCTCCCAGGACTCCTCTGCAAAATGGTATTGCTGAGAGGAGAAACAGGACACTAATTGAAGCTGCAAGAACTATGTTGTCTGACTCTAAACTGCCCATCACCTTCTGGGCAGAGGCAGTAAACACTGCTTGCTATGTGCATAACAGAGTTTTAGTGGTTAAGACACATGGTAAGACTCCTTATGAACTTTGGCACAAGAGAAAACCCTTCATTGGTTTTCTCAGGTCATTTGGATGTCCTTGCACCATCTTGAATACCAAGGATCAAATTGCCAAGTTTGCTGAGAAATCAATGATGGACACTTTATTGGATACTCTTCTCAAGCTAAGGCTTATAGAGTATACAATCTCAGAACTATAGTAGTTGAGGAGTCAGCCAATGTGACTTTCAATGAGCACACTCCCAGTGTGAAAGGTTCTGGTCCGGATTGGCTATTTGATCTTGATTTAGTTACCAACTGTTTTAACAAATCTTGTGAGAATGTTTCAGGATCTACAGATATATTACCAACAGGTGATCTTGACCCAAGATTTGAGCTAAGAAGACCCTCAGGTTACACATCTTCAGCTCCAGTGGTAACTATTTCTGCAAATGAAGCTTCTACCAGCACATCAATGACAAATCCTGCTGATGCTTCTGGGGTGCCTTCAAATTCCAGCTTAGAGGCACAAAACTCAGAAGAAGGAGCTTCAAATGTTGGAGAAAATGGTGGTGTTGAAAGTGATCAAGAATTTCTTGATGCTGATAACCACTGCATTGAAGACAACATCAATGATGTCACACACTCATTAGATCAAGTCAATCTTGATAAGTGTGGTGATGTGGAGGTTGAATCTTCTTTGCCAAATCAAAATTTTCAAATCTAGATCTGTCTAAGCAACTTGCTGTGATCCCTCAGCTAAGGATCCACAAGTCTCATCCTACCACAAACATCATTGAAGATGTTGATTAGGGGTGAGAACAAGAGGACAAACCCATGAAGCAAATGTTTGTCTTCACTCTTGTTTCTTGTCCCAGATAGAGCCAAAGAAAATTGATGAGGCTCTAAAGGATGGAAGTTGGGTTGAAGCTATGCAAGAGGAGCTGCTTCAATTCAAAAGGCAAAAGGTTTAGAACCTATGTCCTTTTCCTCAAGGGAAGACTATCATAGGAACCAAATGGGTTTTTAGGAACAAGAAGGATGATATATTACTTGTCATCAAAAACAAGTCAAGACTAGTTGTTCAAGGATATACTCAAGAAGAAGGAATTGACTATACAGATGTTTTTGTCCTGTGGCAAGACTTGAAGCTGTTAGAATATTCCTAGCTTTTACCGCATCCAAGAATTTCAAGGTCTACCAACTTCATGTCAAGTGTGCGTTTCTTTATGGGGTGATTGATGAAAATGTATATGTCAGATAACCACCTGGGATTGCAGATCCTGATCATCCTAATTATGTCTGCAGGCTTGATAAAGCTCTATATGGGCTGCACCAAGCACCAAGCACCAAGCACCAAGAAAGTGGTATGAGACTCTATCTCAGTATCTCTATCAACATGGCTACAAAAGAGGTACTATAGATGGAACTCTCTTCATCAAAGGAACAGAAAATGACATAATGCTAGTTCAAGTATATGTAGATGACATTATCAGTTCAACTAATCCAAAGCTCTGCAAAGACTTTGAGAAGCTGATGAAGGACAGGTTTGAAATGAGTGCCATGGGGGAACTCAATTTCTTTCTAGGAATTCAAGTGAAGCAAGTTGACATGGCATCTTTATAAGTCAGTCAAAGTATGTACAGGACATACTTAAAAGGTTTAACATGACTGATTGTATGGTTGCTAAGACACCCATAGCTAGAAATCACTCCCTTGGACCTGATCTTGAGGGGGAGGGTGTTGATGAACACCTTTATAGGGTAATGATTGGGTCTCTTATGTACCTCACAGCTAGCAGGCCAGATATCATGTTTGCTACATGCATTTGTGCAAGATATCAAGCCAACCTCAAGATGTCACATCTGGTCACTGTCAAAAGAATTTTAAGATATCTCAAAAGTGCTCCATCACTTGGCCTTTGGTATCCAAAGAATTCTAACTTTAATCTGTATGCTTATACAGATAGTGACTATGGTGGTTGCAACATGACTGCAAAATTTACATCGGGGATGTCAATTTCTTGGTGGAAAAGTAGTCTCTTGGCAATGCAAGAAACAACCTGTGTGTCTGCATCAACTGCTGAGGCTGAATACATTGCTGCTGCAAGTTGCTGTGCTCAAGTGCTTTGGATTCAAAATCAGATGCTGAACTATGGATTTAACTTTAAAGAGACTCCCATCCACATAGATAACAATAGTGCTATCTCCATCATAGAGAATCTTGTACAACACTCAAGGACAAAGCATTTTAACATCAGGCATCATCTGATTAGAGATAACTTTGAAAAAGGATTAATCAAACTAGTCAAAGTTAACACAAATGAACAATATGCTGATCTGTTCACGAAAGCTTTTGATGAGCAAAGATTTAAATATCTTGTATCAGCTATTGAGATGATTAACATTGAATAGCTTTTCTTAAACTTAATCATATCTTTCTAAAACCTGTGTGTCCTAAGTTGTCTATTATATCACCTTCATAAGCCCTTTGTTTTCTTTGGAAGAAAAATCTTTTCAAAAGACTTTTCTTAGATTTTTGAAAATCTTGATCTCTTCGGAAGATTTGAAATTACCTTCGGAAGTAGTTTATGTCTTAGTAAACAAATAATTGCTTCAGTAATTTTACCTTCGGAAGAAATTTCTGAAATATCTTCCAAAGCTTAAAATCAACTTAAGTACTTTGTATGTTTTCAAAGAACAAGTTTCTTCCGAATGAAATTTACCTTCGGAAGTATTTAAAAAAAATCTCTGAGTATAAAACTCTCTTCCGAAGCAAAATTTTCAAAAACCTTTGAAATCTCTTCCGAAGCCAATTTGCCTTCGGAAGCTTTTTCTTCAGAACTTCCGAAGCAAATAACCATCGGAAGATGTCTCGACTTCCAAGAAAACTACTTTTTGGGCAAAAGTAAACTACTTTTCAGAGGTGGGACCGACATACGGATTTCAAAGTTTATCCTCTTTCATTAACTTTGTCTCAAATCCTTTTCACATAAATGCCCAACGCTTCCCCCCTCTTTCACTATCTTCCTCAATTACACTTTTCCTTAAACCTAAATTCTCCCAAACCGCCTTTTGTTCTTCATCTTTCTTCATCCTTAAGCTTCTAAAATGGCCAACCTAAACATCAGAAACAACCCAGATTTCTCCATGCAACTTCACAGGCAACATAACCAAGTTGCTCTGTAAGCTCTGAGAAAGATGAAAGTTTCTCAGAGATTTTCCGTTTCTTAGCTCTATCAAATTACTCTACCTCCCTAACCATTGATCCTACTCTCTATGAGGATCATCTGCTTGAATTTTGGAAGACCTGCCGAGAGGTCATTATGGATGCGGAGAAGGCACTGTCTGCCACAGTGCAAGGGAGGACAATCGTCACTCCGGCCATCATAAACACCCACTTGCAGCTGGATGATGAAGAAGGTGAGTTGTCCTTCTCAAAGGAAGCTGTAAATCATTCCTTTGAGCAGATGGGCTATGAGGGAGATTTCTCTGTAAAGACCTTCAAAAAGGGAAGGTCTCATCAGTGGAAATACCTGCTTCATGTGGTTATCCACAGCTTGTCAAACAAGCATGGAGGGTGGGACCAGATTCTTGAGGATCTCTCCTTCATAGTGCATGATGGTTCAAGGGGTCAAGTTCAGGAACTCTCAATTTGTTTATACAAATTTGCTTGCTAACTTGGACTCCTTAGAGTATTATATGTTTCCTAGATATGTTCAACACATTCTCAACTGTGAACTGGGCTCCCAGTTGAGGGAAACAGACAATATTCTTAAATTGGGACAAATGAAGCCTGACATCTTTAAAATTATGAAGAAGCCAACTGTAGGCTTCTCAGGGGTAGAAACAGCCCTAGTCCCAAAAATGTTAGAGCACATTGCTCAACGTTACAACCTAGCAACACAAGCTAGTGTTGAACCCAGACCTTCTACCTCTCAACCACCAAAAAGGCCCCAAGTCACCCTCACCTACCAAAGAAAATCCAAACGAACCCCTGCTCAAGCTATTAAGTCTGTGCAGGCCGCCAGATACTCACCCTACAGGAGGAAGTGGACACTAGAGCTCCCACTTCCCCTGAGGAGCAAACCACTCCCATCTCTTCAACAATCAGGGCTGAGGTTCCTCATGCTCACCCTGATGAGCTCACAAGCCCAACTGCCTTAAGCCTTCACTCTGAGTCTCAACACTCAAGTGAACAACCTTCAGGGGACAGTTACCATCCCCAACCATTAGACCTAAATCAACCCATTCCCAACCTCTCATTATATACTGATGAAGACTTAGGTTTCAGTGGGTATCATGAGTCTCTCTACTCCTCCCCTACTCAAAGAAAGATGAGTACTCCTGAGTCTCCTTTGTCTAGCCCACATCAGTCACCCATAACTGAGGTGGATACTTCTGAACCTATTCAGGATATCCATATGGAAGAGGCTCTCACTTCTGTAAGTGATTACATCATTAAGACCTCAACCATGGCAACTCAGCCCCATTGACACTTCAACTGAGAATGTCAATGTGCAGAGGAAATCCAACAGCCAAGAACCTGAGGCTGGTCGTGAGAGAGAGGACTTTGGTCTAATCATCTCATCCCCCAATGATTCTTCTGATGAAGAAGAGGGGAATCTGAGACTAAAGGTGCAAAAACTGTCAAAAACATGCTCCTATTTAGTCTAAGGTTAGTCACCTTGAATCTCAGGTACCTTGCATAATAGGGTCAATGATCAGCAACTTGAGATATCTTATCTCAGGGAAAAAATAGCTGGGAGACCTTTAAGAAGAGCTCAACCAGGAACACAAGAATCTGTGAATGTGGTTGACCTAACCGCTAGCTCACCTATGCAAGAGGGTGATGCTACCAAAAAGGGGGAGAAAGTCATTACAGTCACAGAACCTGGGAGTTCTTTAGGGAGTATGGACATTGAGGATTCACCATCCTCACTTGCAACTGTGCATACTCAGCAACTTCCTCAAGTTCACATTAATGTGGACATAATTGACTCTGTCATTAGGAGTCTCTTTGAGGAAGGCATTCCAAGGGCTGTGTCATCTCCACCTCAAGGAACTTCAAACTACATTATTAGGTGGAGGTATGATGCTGATAGAAGAGCCCTCATTCTTCACAGAGTTCAAGGGCAGCAGAAGTGTTTAATTTTCAGACTTTGGACTACTATGAAGGTCTTGACCTGATCAACATGCCACTTGTCAACCCTAGCAAATCAAGACAAGCTGACAGGTTAGCACTCAGGATTCAAGACAGAATTACTAAAGAGTTCAGCCTTAGAAGGAGACAAAGGCAATCAGGTAATATCATTGGTCAACTGGATGCTGAGGCAGACCCTGAGAATAGCTTCAAAGGGAAAACCTTGGCTGAAGGCCCAGTGATAGAGCCTGAGAGCCCTGTCACACCAACAACTGCTTCAGAAATTCATTAACTGCTTCAGAAATTCATTCCCTCAGTGAAACACCTGCTGGTGAAGGTGTCTCATAGCCTTTATGTGGCCAGAGCTTGGATGCTACACCAAGCAATGAAGGCCAAACCCCTATCCACCCTGAGTCACAAAGGTCTATGGGTGACAAAGGGAAAAGGATTTTGACTCCTGAGGAGATTGAGGAGGAGGAGAGAGAGAGAGGAAGAGGAAGCTAAGGGGAGAAAGTTCCTCTGGGTCTTCAGGATTTATGCAAGCTGCAATCAGGGCTGCCCCAGACCAAACACTCAAGAAGATGAGTTGAGGGCAGTCAGGATTACTTACCTGTGGACCAGGAACTATGACATAGATGAGATTATATCTCTCCCCTTAGAGCAATTAAATAAACTGGCTGACATGGAAGTGTCAAGAGAGATGAAGGAAAAAGAGGATGCAAGATTACTTCTCCAATTCAAAGAAGAGAAGAGACAGAAAAGATTATACAAGCATGCTCTAACTCTCTCCCCAGTTCAGGAAAGTCCTGTGCAAGAGGATGTGGCTGCTACACAAGAACCTCAGGTAGACAAGGAAACAGATAGGCAAAACATGATCAACTACCTGAGTGCCATAGGTCTCTACCAGGCATCTGCACTTCTTCCCTTGTCCTTTGAGTACATTGAGTTTGAGTATCTCAAAACTTGAACTTCAAGTGCTCAAAGAACAAAAGGAAACAAAGAGAAAGATGAGGGAAGATGTTGCAAAGTCAAGAGCTATCATCCAAAAGAGTATGAAAAAGTCTGCTGATAGACAAAGGATGATGAGCTTCTTGAAGCTGTATGGATTCTCTGGAAGGAGACTTGGCCCTATGTCTCTATCCACAATGGATGAGCATATCAGGGTAATCAAGCAGAAGATCAAGAGTGGAGAGCTGATTGACTTATACTCTCCTCCAAGTCAAATCCCACCTAAAGTGGAGGTTAAGGTTGAACAACATGAGACAACACAACCTGGACCTCCTGCTGAGCCTCAGCAAGCTTCATCTTCTGATCCACAGCAGGGTCAAACTCCCTCTCCTTCTGAACCCGTGAGGGAGGAACACCCAACTGAGAAAGACAAGGATGATCAACAAGGTGCTGCAGACCAGTCTTCTCAGTTAAAGTCTTCTAAGAGGAAGAAGAGGATGGCTTCTAAACCAAAGTCTAAGAAGAAGAATCCTGAATCATCTACCTCTACACCTCAGGCTGAGTCAGATCAACCTGAGGAAGTGCATGAAGAGGCAGCCCAATCAACTCCAATTCAAGTGGCTCCTCTTACAGTTGAGACACGTATCTTATCATGGACCTTCACTACTAATCCAGAGTGATGGCATGTGATCAGAGATCAAGGTGTTGAGAATGTCTATACATGGCAAGACATAATCAACTTACCTCTGCATGATCTCTTTGAGATGAGAAGATATTATGAGAGTCTGAATGATCCTGACCATCTAATGAAGAAGGGTATGGTCATCATTGTGCTGAAGACTACAAACATCTAAAGATCTTCTAAATGTTTTGGTAGCATTAGCCTAGGGGGAGTTTGTAAGGATTCCTTTAAGTCTGATGCAGCCAAAACATCCAAAGTCTCTCTGCAAGCATGCACTAAAGAACTGAAGTAGAAATGCTTCGGAAGTTTTACACCATGCACTAGAAATATTTGAAGTGTAAAATCTTCCGAAGCCAAGACCAATATCTTCCGAAGCCAAAAGTGAAGTCTTCCGAAGCTTCAAAGACAAAGTCTTCCAAAGCCAAAGAGGAAGACAGGTTTCTTCCGAAGACTTTTAGAGATATGCCTTTATCTGATGTACTTTACCATAAAGCTGGAACACCTTTCCGTTGCAACTCTGTAAAGTCACCAACTTACATGAGTTGGTGAAAGGTCCATGCTTTTGGTAACTGTACATTGAGGTCTTGAGTCCATGCTTTCTACTTTATGTACTTTTATCCTTTTTGTAATATATTAGGATGTGAGCTATGGCATGTCATAGTCACAAGTCAAAAGGCAGATATGCCTTTTGACTCTACATTTGATTTTGTTGTTGTCTAGTCAATTGTATCCAGCTGGCCTTCAAAGTATGGCCGGCTGTAGGATGTAGTATAAAGTATCTCAAGTACTTGTAACTTTCTATCGATGCTTTGTAACTTGTATTAGAACTTGAGAAGCAATATACAACATTCTTGAAAACCAAATACTTGTGTTGTTTGCAATCTTGTTCTGTCTCACTTTTATTTGTGTTCTTAGCATCTTTCATTAACAAGTTAACCAGTTCCCTATTTGATCTGTTAAGTGTTCTAAGCAACTCTCCTCATTGTGTTGTTGTGTTGTAAGTGCATACCCTTCACCGGTCCTGCACTTTAATACCAGCTGGAAAGCTAAGACTAAAGCATATACTACAATGCTAAAGTTAAGGTGTCTTAGATAAAGTATTATCTAAGATATGGTAGTCATGACATGTCCATGACTTACCTTTTGTCACCAACTAAAGTTGGCAACTGTACTAACTTATAAAGGTAAACAGTGAAATAAAGTATGGTCAACTACATGGCTTTTGAGAAAACGCCATGCAGTATCTCAGAGGTCTGCAGCGGAGTATCAGGGAGACCATACTTATGTCCACTAGATAATAGTAATGTCTTCCGAAGGTAAGTTGGCTTCGGAAGAACAAGTTCTTCCAATGCCACTTATACTTCGGAAGAGGCTTCTGTACTTTCAAGGCTTGAGGAATTCTTTCATACTTCGGAAGTTGACTTCTGATCTTTCACTTTAAGTCTTGATCTTCGGAAGTGAATGCTTTGTCTTTGGAAGTTGGAGTTTTCCTTCGGAAGTTGGTTTTAGACTTTGTCTTCGGAAGAGCTCCTTTTTCCTTCGGAAGTTCCACACTTCGCTTCGGAAGTCCTTTATTAGTTGCACCAAAATATTCTAAGTGATTTGGTTTTGGTTGCACCAGCCTTTCTAGATCCAACAAACTCCCCTATGCTGATGCTACCAAAACCTCACTTGTTTCTGCTTCTCAGAGCTTTCAACACCAGGGATATAAGTTATTTGTCTGTTTCCTTGTTCTTCCCTGAAATGGTGCTGAGAAGCTTGTACAAGTCATTAGTGGATAGGAGATCCAGTCTATCACTCTGAATGACATGTACCCTTTGTTGTGCCCCCTTAAAAAGAGTTAGTTGACGTGAGTTATAGTCATACTCCCATCTAACTATGGATTCAAGTTCAGGACCCTCAACCATTTGTAGAAAGGCTTTGCCTTTGGTTGTTGATCCCTTCCTTTTCTCCTCCTCTCTCAGTTTCAACTCTTCTTCAACCTTGGTCCTAGCAGTTAGCTCGGCCATATGAAGACTGCCCAGATGATTTCTGATATGAGCAGCTACTTCAGAGTTGGAGGGGTTGGAGAATGGCTTATCTGCTAACTCAGCAATATCAAATCTGCTTAAGTGTAGCAGAGATGAGGCATTTAGCCTGTTGAGCTCTCCATTCTCTCTTTCAGCAACAAAGTTGTGAGAAGAGTCTTCGAACCTCCACTGGATGATCTTCTTCCTAGGCACAAGAGGTTGTCTTGGCACCCCGTCACCTTTCTTGGTATCCAGCAGAGTCACCAACCTTCTCCTTAGCTTCTTTTCTTCCTCATTCAAAGTATCTGAATTGAGGCCAATGAGATTTGCAGCTTGGTCCAATGTTCCTCTGGGCAGATCAAGAAATTGATCTCTAGTGAGGGAACATGAGGATCCATCAACATAAGTCAATTTGACTGAATCCTCCTCACAGGAGATGTCGCTCAGGGTTGTGCAATTTATGAGCTTTGTCTTGATTGCCTTGAACTACTCTAAGGGGAGATGTTTAGAAGGCTAAGGGGATGGTTTGAGAGGTTGTTGGGTAGGTTGTGGTGTTTGGGTTCTGGCTAGTGTTTTGGGTTGGAGGATTAATATCATTACCAATATTATTATTAGCATTATTATTATTGTTGGTAGTGTTCACCATTTTTGTTATTTTATGTGCCTCTTTGTGATAATTTAGCTAGATCAAGCATTAGCTAGGGAAATCTTAGTGTCCTGGGAAAGTTAATTAGCCACCCTTGAAATAATTAAATCATAGTTGAAACAATTAAAATGTGTGCATGAACTCAAAATTTTGGTTAATGCATGCATGTTCGTGCACAATACTTAACAACTAACTAAATTATACCACCTAAAATACTACACAACAAAATAATACTACACATAATATTATCTACCATTTAAATTTCAAAACAAAATTTACACCCACTAAGAGCCAAGAATTCAGCTGCCCCCTTTGTGCACCACCCCTCTCCACCAGCCCACTCCCTTATACACCACCTCTTCATCCACCACTACCATTCCATGCATTCATCCCATCTCTATACACACACAACAATCCACCATCACTCTCATTCCTCTCCCTCTCCCTCTCGGATTCTTTCTCCAGAAAATAAACACACACACACACTCACGGATAGCAAAATTCCAGCCATATTTGAAGAACAACTACAACACTAGCATCGGCCAAGCTCAAACAAGTAAGAAAGTGAAGTATTGTGAGCTTTTGATACACGTCTTCATCTAGTTTGACTTCTCTAGCCCTTGTTCGAGATACTTCAGCCTTGTTCAAAGCTTTCCAAGTCGTTTTTGTTCCTCCACACATCCCAAACAGTGAAATATACAAAGAGTAAGCTTCATCTTACCCGAACCATGTACATTATGTGTCATTCCTTCATTTATCCACCAAAAACCTTACTCTCTTTGTTCTAACAGAAATCTAATGCTATCACCTTGTTCTTGAGTAGCTTTTAACGTTCTTGAAGGTATCTCACTTGTTTAAGTCATTCTATAGGTGTAACACGGTTTACACCTAGAAAACCCTTTTTTTGGGTGTATTTACACCATCCAACTTGCACAACCTGTAATATTTTGAAGCTAAGCATGTAACCTGCTCAAAATAGGTTTTCTAACCTTATAATAACCTGATTATAAAGTTACAAAAGGTTTGGGTAATATATAATCACAAGTTATAACGTTTTATACATGTGTAATGGATGAAAATGGTGTAATCTCTATAAGTAGTTTAGGTGGTTGAGGTGAAGAGGTTGGTAAGGGTGATGGTGTAGGTTCAGGGGTGTACGGTTCAGTGGTTGGTTCAGTTTTGATGGGGAATGGAAAATGAATTGGTTCAGGTTGTGGTTGGGTTTGAGGTTGGGGTTGAGTAGTTGATTTGAAGATCATCCCCTGTTCCCTTCTGTACATCTCCTTCATCTTCCCCGCGCGAATGTCAGCCTTTATGTCACTAACATGTCGCTGGAAGGTCTTTTCAGACATAGGACCCACCTGCCTGCCAGAGAAACCATGAGCTCGGAGATAGTTTTTCATCCAGGTCTTCTCACCTATCTTCTTGGCAGCAGCTAGTTCTGCTTCTTCTTCCTTCTTCCTCTTTAGCATCAGCTTTTCCTTGGCAGATTTCTTTCTCTCTTTTTATCTTGCTCTTTGTTGAAGAGCCATAAGATCGTATCATTATTATGTGGAGATAGTTCTTGTAAGGATTCCTATAAGTATGATGCAGCCAAAACATCCAAAGTCTCTCTAGAAGCATGCATTAAAGAACTGAAGTAGAAATGCTTCGGAAGTTTTATACCATGCACTAGAAACATTCTAAGTGTAAAATCTTCCGAAGCCAAGACCAATATCTTCCGAAGCCAAAAGTGAAGTCTTCCGAAGCTTCAAAGACAAAGTCTTTCGAAGCCACTTAGTGAAGACAGATTTCTTCCGAAGACTTTTAGAGATATGCCTTTATCTGATGTACTTTACCATAAAGCTGGACCACCTTTCCGCTGCAACTCTGTAAAGTCACCAACTTACATGAGTTGGTGAAAGGTCCATGCTTTTGGTAACTGTACATTGAGTTCTTGAGTCCATGCTTTCTACTTTATGTACTTTTATCCTTTTTGTAATATATTAGGATGTGAGCTATGGCATGTCATAGTCACAAGTCAAAAGCCAGATATGCCTTTTGATTCTACAATTGATTTTGTTTGTGTCTAGTCAATTGTATCCAGCTGGCTTTCAATGTATAGCCGGCTGTAGGTTGTAGTATAAGTATTCTATGTTCTTGTATCTTTCTTTATGCTTTGTAACACTTGTAATAGAACTTGAGAAAGCAATATACTGCATCCTTGAAACCCAATCTCTTGTGTTCTCTTGTTCTGTCTCTTACTCATTACTTGTGTTCTTAGTATCATACTTGTGGTTAATCCAGTTTACTGTTTGATTAAAGTTTGGTTAATCTCCTTTTGTGTTGTTGTGTTGTAAGTGACCACCCTTCACCGGTCCTGCAATTGGTATCAGAGCATTTCAGGCTCTTGATATAAGATCTCACCATCTTAAGATCCCTCACACACATAAATACTAACTTTTCAAATGGCAGCCATTTCCAAAACTGATATGGAAACTGGAACCATGAACAAGTCCCCACTGATCACTCTTGATGACTTTGATACCTGGTGTATCAGAATGGAAGGTTTCATCAGGTCTCTAGACTCAAGAATGTGGAAGTCTATTGAAAATGGACCTTTCATACCCAGCACTCCTTCTGCTACTGGTGCTAGTATGATTCCCAAAGATGTGGCTAACTACTCTGATGAAGATAGGAAAAGAGTACAGATTGACAGAAAATCCATGACAGCCCTTCAAACTGCCCTTCCAAACTCTGTGTACAGAGGTTTCAAGAAGTGCAAAACAGCCAAACAGCTGTGGGATGCACTAAAACTGATGTATGAAGGCTCCTCTGAAGCCAAGGAGAACAAGAAGGATCTCCTGAAGTAGCAGTTTGAAAACTTCACCTTCAAAACAGGTGAAACCATGACTCAGCAATACTTCAGGTATGTTGAGATAGTGGATACCCTTGTGGATGGAGGAGTTCCTCTTGAAAATAGAGACATTGTAAGAAAGTTCATGTCCTCACTTGCTAGGTAATGGACACACTATTGTGTGGTGATCAAGAGGACTGAAAATCTCAAAACTCTTACTCTGACAAGTTATATGGGATTCTCAGTGGTTACCAGATGGAGATGAACATGCAAGGTTCATCTGGCAACTCCAACAATCAATTAGGATCAGCCCTGCATGTGGTTGAAAGGGATAGCATAGAACCCCAACATTATCTCATATGCTACCCTGACAATTCACCAAAGGATCCTTTCATCACCTTCCCAGAGACACCAAGGGAGAACTACACTCAACGAAGCCCATTCCAAGAGACAAGCTCTTCTCAAGCCTTTGTGTCTTCTGATGAAAGTTGTGGCAACTCTCTTTTCACTCTTAAAGACCTGGATTGTATCCATCCAGATGATCTGGAATACATGGAAATAGTTTAGCAGATGGCTCTTCTCACTCATAGAGCCAAGAAGTTCTACAAGAGAACTTGAAGGAGGTTTCCAAGCAATGAAACCAGTGGAAAGTTTGGCTTGGACAAAAGCAAAGTCAAGTGTTACAACTGTAACCTGATGGGCCACTTTGCTAGAGTGTAAGGCACCTAAAACAAGTGTTACAACTGTAACCTGAGCCCTCAGAATGAGAAGCCAAAGCAACAAGCTGTTGTTGCTGTTGAAGAAGGAGGCTTTGACTGGAGCTTTCAGGTGAAGATGCTTCTCCAAACCAAGCACTAATGGTAGATCATGATGAAGCCAAGGTATTGGAACATCTCTGTACTCCTGAATGCATTGCTAAAGTTAATAAATACAGGTCCTATAACTTGGAGATGAGATCTGATCTTGAGTCCTTAAACATTTTAAAATCTGATTTTAGAAAGTCTGAAAATGATTATAAACTAAAGATAGAGGACTTAGAGAAAACCATTTCAGTTCTAAAACATGAGCATACAGATTTTAGGATTCAAATCAAAGATCTCATAACCAAGCTGACTGAGTGCCAGGCTGAGCTTGTGATCAGCAAAGCCAAGGCAGAAAAGAGTGTTCTTGAAGAAGAGACCTTCAAGAACATAATATCCTCATCCTTGCACAACAAGGTGTTTTATCAAAATAGACAGGGACTGGGATCCAATGAGATAGCTCCTCCACACACAATCTTGTCTGTACGATCTCCTAGGTGTGGAACTTGTGAAGATGAGCTTCCTCTGATAGATCCTATGAGTGAAGAGGATGAAGAAGAGATAGTGAAGAATTCCTCTAAGAAGAATGAAGAGGAGGATTCTAAGAAGGGCCACTATCCTTTTGAGGAGAAGAAGATTACTGGGATGACCAAGTCAATAAGAAAGAACTTGATCATGAAGAGCAAAAGAAAAGCAAGAAAAGGCTCAAGAGATCAAGGCTACTTTTGACTCTAAGCAGAAACAAGTTTTTATCTCGGTAGGGTTTTATGTAGTAAAGACTAAAGACATCAACCAAAACTCTTCAGCTAAGAGTTCTGGTTCTTGTTCAAATCATCTTAGTACCAAGAAAAAGACTGATCTGCTGTGTACCACTGCTGCACAGCCTGGACCATCAAATTCCAAGAATAGTTCCCAGCCCATAAGAACTCTCTCAGCATCTGAAAAGATGAAGGTGGAGAAGGGATGTGACCAAAGGCAGTCTTGTTCTCATAAGAAGACTCTTGTGAAGAAGAAAATGTTGTGTGTCATGTGTGAAAGTACCTCTCACATTGCTAAGGATTGTCCATACAATCCTAAAAGTACTGTCCATATGACAAAAACAAAGACTTCAAAGAGTTCAAAAAAGATTCAAGCTTCGGAAGGAAAATCTGTTTCCTTCGGAAGCTCCAAATCTAAGAAGAAGGCAAATGGAAAATTACCGTCGGAAGAAAAGTTGGTCTCGGAAGAAAGGAATTCTTCCGAAGCACTGAAGTCTGCTGCAGTGACTGCAGAATCTTCCGAAGGTTCAGTCATCAAAACTTCCAAAGTCTCAAAAGCTTTTGAAGTTTTGAAGGTCAAGTCCAAGACTCTAAAGGTGGTGTGGAAGTCTAAGAAAGACCAAGTGACTGAAAATTCTCCATCAACAACAACTCAAGATCCTCCTAGCACAACCATTGGATCTATTACTGTTGCATTACCTTCTATTATACTTAGTGAGCCTAAGACAAATAAGGATTGGGTTTCCAAATGTAACTAATCATTTTCTTTGTGCAGGAACAGCTCAAGACAAACAAGAATGTCTGGATCATTGATAGTGGCTGTTCCAGGCACATGACAGGCAATAGGTCACTACTCCATAACTTTGTGAGGATTGATGGAGGCCCAGTTGCTTTTGGAGGAGATGAAGGAGGTTACATTTCTGGAAGGGGCAAGGTCACAAATGGTAAGCTCAGCATTGAAAAGGTAAACTTTGTCAAGCAGCTTGGGTACAATCTTTTGAGTGTATCCCAATTTTGTGATCAGAGTCATAACATGCTCTTTACTGAGCAGGAGTGCATTGTTCTCAAGCCTGGAGTGGTCATTCTTCATGAGCACATCCTGCTTAGAGCCCCCAGGAAAGGGAACATGTACAAGATGGACTCGCAAGAAACATCTCCCTCTGGAGAAGTTTCATGCTTTCTGTCCAAAGCAAATAGTGATGAGTCTTTCCTATGGCATAAAAGAATGTGCCATGTAAACTTTAAGAACATGAATAAACTAATCGAACATGATTTGGTAACTGGAATACCAAAGAAAAAGTTTACAAGTGATGATCATTGTGTTGCATGCCTGAACGGGAAGCAACATAAGGTACCTCACAAGCCTAAGGAAAGGAACTCCATCACTACTCCCCTACACTTATTACATATGGATCTCTTTGGCCCCACCAGTGTAATGAGTCTAGGATAGACCTCTTATTTTTTGGTGATCATAGATAATTTTATAAGATTCACTTGGGTTTTCTTTCTTAGAACTAAGGATGAGACCCCTGAGATTCTGAAGAATTTCATCTTAAAAATTGAGAATCAAAGTGATCACAAGGTCAAAACCATAAGATGTGATCAAGGGACTGAATTCAAGAATCAAACCCTTGATGCATTTTGTGATGAAAAAGGTATTACAAGACAATATAGTGCTCCCAGGACTCCTCAGCAAAATGGTGTTACAGAGAGGAGAAACAGGACACTAATTGAAGCTGCAAGAACTATGTTGTCTGACTCTAAACTGCCATCACCTTCTGGGCAGAGGAAGTAAACACTGCTTGCTATGTGCAAAACAGAGTTTTAGTAGTTAAGACACATGGTAAGACTCCTTATGAACTTTGGCACAAGAGAAAACCTTTCATTGGCTTTCTCAGGTCATTTGGATGTCCTTGCACCATCTTGAATACCAAAGATCAAATTGCCAAATTTGCTGAGAAATCAGATGATGGACACTTCATTAGATACTCTTCTCAGGCTAAGGCTTATAGAGTATACAATCTCAGAACTAGAATTGTTGAGGAGTCAACCAATGTGACTTTCAATGAACACACACCCTGTGTGGCTGGTTCTGGTCCTGATTGGCTATTTGATCTTGATTTAGTTACCAACTGTTTTAACAAATCTTGTGAGAATGTTTCAGGATCTGCAGAAAATTTAAATACAGGTGATCCTGATCCAAGATTTGAGCTATGAAGACCTTCAACTCATACATCTTCAGCTCCAGTTGGAACTACTTCAGCAAATGAGGTTTCTATCAGCACTACAATGACAAACTCAGCTGATACATCTGGGGTGCCTTCAAATTCCAGCTCAAAGGCTTCACAGCCAGATAAAGATACTCAATTGTGGAAGACAACAATGGTGATGGTGAAAGTGATCAAGAATTCCTTGATGCTAATAACCACACCATAGATGACAACATCAATGATGTCACACACTCGTTGGATCAAGTCAATCTTGAAAAGTGTGGTGATGTGGAGGGTGAATCATCTATGCCAGAAAATTTCTCAAATTTAGATCTTTCTCAGCAACTTGCTGTGATCCCTCAGCTTAGGATCCATAAGTCTCACCCCACCACAAACATCATTGGAGATGTTGTCACAGGGGTAAGAACAAGAGGACAAACCCATGAAGCAAATGTTTTCTTCACTCTTGTTTCTTATCCCAGATAGAGCGAAAGAAAGTTTATGAGGCTCTAAAGGATGGAAGTTGGGTTGAAGCTATGCAACAAGAGTTGCTTCAATTCAAAAGGCAAAAAGTTTGGAACCTTTGTCCTTTCCCTCATGGGAAGACTACCATTGGAACCAAATGGGTGTTTAGGAATAAGAAGGATGATAGAGGCATTATCATCAAGAACAAGGCTAGACTAGTTGTTCAAGGATACACACAAGAAGAAGGGATTGACTACACTGATGTCTTTGCTCCAGTAGCAAGACTAGAAGCTGTTAGAATATTCCTGGCATTTGCTGCATCCAAGAACTTCAAGGTCTTTCAACTTGATGTGAAGTGTGCTTTTCTGTATGGAGTGATTGATGAAGAGGTGTATGTCAAACAACCACCTTGTTTTGTAGACCCTGATCATCCTGATTATGTCTGCAAGCTTGACAAAGCTCTTTATGGGCTGCATCAGGCACCCAGGAAATGGTATGAGACATTGTCTGAGTATCTTTGCAAACATGGATACAGGAGAGGTACTATAGATGGAACTCTCTTCATCAAAGGACAGGGAAATGACATATTGCTAGTTCAAGTGTATGTAGATGACATCATCTTTGTTTCAACTAATCCAAAGCTCTGCAAAGACTTTGAGAAGCTGATGAAAGACAGATTTGAAATGAGTGCAATGGGAGAACTTAATTTCTTTTTGGGAATTCAAGTGAAGCAAGTTGAAGATGGTATCTTCATAAGTCAGTCAAAGTATGTTCAGGACATACTCAAGAGGTTCAACAGGACTGATTGTAAGATTGTTAAGACACACATAGCCAGAAACCACTCCCTTGGACTCGATCTTAAGGGGGAGTGTGTAGATGAACACTTATACATGGCTATGATTGGGTCTCTTATGTATCTTACTGCTAACAGGCCTGATATCATGTTTGCTACATGCATTTGTGCAAGATATCAAGCCAACCCTAAGATGTCTCACCTCATCACTGTCAAGAGGATTCTAAGATACCTCAAAGGTGCTTCAACACTTGGTTTATGGTATCCAAAGAATCCTGACTTCAATCTGTATGCTTATACAGATAGTGATTATGGTGGTTGCAATATGACTGCAAAGTCTACATCTGGGGGATGTCAATTCCTTGGTGGAAGGGTTGTCTCATGGCAATGCAAGAAACAATCTTGTGTGTCTGCATCAACTGCTGAGGCTGAATACATTGCTGCTGCAAGTTGTTGTGCTCAAGTGCTTTGGATTCAAAATCAGATGTTGGACTATGGATTTAACTTCAAGGAGACTCCCATTCACATAGACAACAATAGTGCTATCTCTATCACTTAGAACCCTGTGCAGCACTTAAGGACCAAACACATCAATATCAGGTATCATTTAATAAGAGATAACTATGAAAAGGGATTAATTAAACTAGTCAAAGTTCATACAGACGAACAATATGCTGATCTGTTTACAAAAGCTTTTGATGAACAGAGATTTAAATATCTAATATTAGCTATTGGGATGATTAACTTTGAGTAGATCTTTTCTTAAAACTAATTCTAATTATTTCTTAAAATATGTATGTCCTAAGTTGTCTAGTTCATCACTTTTATAAGCTCATGTTTTCTTTGGATAAAAAATCCTTTTTGAAGATTTTCCTTAGATTCTTGAAAATTTTCTGATCATTCAGAAGATATATTTTTACCTTCAGAAGCAAATCATGTCTTCAAAATAAATAACTATCAAAGAAATTTTACCTTCGGAAGAGGTTTCAATCTATCTTCCGAAGCTTAAATACTTGTCTCAGACACTTATTTGTTTTCAAGGACTTTTTCCTTCCGAAGCAAAATTAACTCTCGGAAGCTTTGTTGTTTTACATACAAAGCATTCAAGTTTTTATTTCTCTTCCAAAGCAAAATTTTCAAGTTTCTCAGGAAATTCTTCCGAAATCATTTTAGCTTCGGAAGCTTTTCATTAAAACTTCCGAAGATAATTTACCTTCGGAAGCTTTTCGAATTACAAGAAAACTACTTTTTGAGGCAAAGGTAAACTACTTTTTAAGAGGTGGGACCAACATTTGATTTCAAAGTTTATCCTCTTTCATTAACTTTGGTTCAAATCCTTTTCACAAAAATACCCAACGGTTCCCCCTCTCCCTCACTATCTTCTTCAATTCTACTATTCCTCAAACATAATTCCCAAACCGCCTTTGCTTTTCATCTTTCTTCATCCTTAAGCTTCTCAAATGGCCAACCTTAACCACAGAAACAACCCAGATTTCTCCATGCAACTTCACAGGCAACACAACCAGGTTGCTCTGTTAGGCTCTGAGAAAGATGATAGTTTCTCAGAGATTTGCCGTTCTTAGTTTTATCAAATTACTTCACATCCCTAACCATTGATCCTACTCTCTATTAGGATCATCTGCTTGAATTTTGGAAGACCTGCTAAGAGGTCATCTTGGATGGGGAGAAGGCACTATCTGCCACAGTGCAAGGGAGGACAATCTTCATCACTCCGACCATCATCAACCCTCACTTGCAGCTGGATGATGAAGAAGGTGAGTTGTCCTTCCCAAAGGAAGCTGTCAATCATTTCTTTGAGCAGATGGGCTATGAGGGAGATTTCTCTGTAAAGACCGTCAGGAAAGGGAAGGTCTCATCCCAGTTGAAATACCTACTCCATGTGGTTATCCACAGCTTGTCAAACAAGCATGGAGGGTGGGACCAGATTCCTGAGGATCTCTCCTTCATAGTGCATGGAATGTTCAAGGGGTCAAGTTCAGGTACTCTCAATTTGTCTATACAAACTTGCTTGCTAACTTGGACTCCTTAGAGTATTATATGTTTCCTAGATATGTTCAACACATTCTCAACTGTGAATTGGGCTCACAGTTGAGGGAAACAGATAATATTCTTAAATTGGGACAGATGAAGCCCATCATCTTTAAAATCATGAAGAAGCCAACTGTAGGCTTCTCAGGGGTAGAAACAGCCCTTGTCCCCAAAATGTTAGAGCTCATTGCTCAAGGTGACAACCTAGCAACACAAGCTAGTGTTGAACCCACACCTTCTATCTCTTAACCACCAAAAAGGCCACAAGTATCCCTCACCTACCAAAGAAAATCCAAACGAACCCTTGCTCAAGCTATTGAGTCTGTGCAGGTCCCCATATACTCACCAATACAGGAGGAAGTGGAAACTAGAGCTCCCACTTCCCCTGAGGAGCAAACCACTCCCATCTCTTCAACAATCAGGGTTGAGGTTCCTCATGATCACCCTAATGAGCTCACAAGCCCAACTGCCTTAAGCTTTCACTCTGAGTCTCAATACTCAAGTGAACAACCTTCAGGGGATAGTTACCATCCCAACCCTTTAGATCTAAATCAACCCATTCACAACCTTTCATTCTATACTGATGAAGACTTAGGTTTCAAAGAGTACCATGAGTCTCTCTTCTCTTCCCCTACTCAAAGAGAGATGAGTACTCCTGAGTCTCCCTAGTCTAGCCCACATCAGTCACCTATAATGAGGTGGATACTTCTGAAGAGGCTCTCACTTTTGCAAGTGATTACATTATTAAGACCTCAACCATGGCAACTCAGCCCATTGACATCTCAACTGAGAATGTCAATGAGCAGAGGAAATCCAGCAGCCAAGAACCTGAAGCTGGTGGTTAGAGAGAGGACTTTGGTCCAATCATCTCATCCCCCAATGATTCTTTCAATGAAGAAGAGGGGAATCTGAGACTAAAGGTGCAAAAACTGTGAAATATATGCTCCTATTTAGTCTCTAAGGTTAGTAACCTTGAATCTCAGGTGACTACCCTTCACAACTGGGTCAATGATCAGCAACTTGAGATATCTTATCTCATGGAAAAACTAGTTGGGAGACCTTTAAGAAGAGTTCAACCAGGAACACAAGAACCTGTGAATGTGGTTGAGCTAACCTCTAGCTCACCTTACAAAGGGTGATGCTACCAAAAAGGGGAGAAAGTCATTACAGACACAGAACCTGGAGTTCTTCGGAGAGTATGGACATTGAGGACTCACCATCCTCACTTGCAATTGTGCATACTCAACAACTTCCTCAAGTTCACATCAATGTGGACTCTATAGACTTTATCATCAGGAGTCTCTTTGAGGAAGGTATACCAAGGGCTATGTCATCCCCACCTCAAGGAACTTCAAACTACATCATTGGGTAGAGGTATGATTCTGATAGAAGAGCCCTCATTCTTCACAGAGTTCAAGGGCAACAAGAAGTATTTGATTTTCAAACCTTGAACTACTATGAAGGTCTTGATCTCGTCAAATGCCACTTGTCAATCCAAGCAAATCAAGACAAGCTGACAGGTTGGCACTCAGAATTCAAGACAGAATTTGATAGGATCGGATCTAGTTTGATCAATTAGATTATAATTTGCAGCGGAATATAACACAAATTAGGCCAAATTTAAGCAAGAATAATATGAATATTTAATCACACAATGACGATTATAGAGAGGATTTTCTGCAAATGGAAGATTTTCATTCACGCAAAGGCTTCGGTTACAAAACAATTAGGTCAACATTCCTTTTATAAAGGAATGTGACGTCAGCTGATGTCACTTGATAGTGACATCTAACTGATTTATACAAACTACTGAAAGTAAACTAATCTACTGAAGATGTCCACAACAGCTGAGGACACCTTCACAAAAAGCTAAGTATAAACTATAATTACAACTACTGAAAATATAACATCTGAAGTGTAAGAACTTCAGATGTTTTACAATAATAAAACTACTGAAAACACACTACTGAAAAGTAAACCATCACAACTACTGAAAAGAACTACTTCAGCTGTTGTGACAACTTCTGAGAACTTGGTCTTCAGACTTTGTCTTCAGCTATGTCTTTAGACTTTGTCTTCAGCTATTGTCTTCAGACTTTGTCTTCAGACTTTGTCTTCAGCATATGTAGATCACTTCAGTTGTTATGATGTCTGTGGGACTTAAAGGTTTTTCTGATCTGGCTCATTGGTTCTTTTGTCCAACAAACTCCCCCTTAACCAATGCAGCCAAAACCTTTAAGATTATTGAAGTCCCACTTATTTGCAGAAACATTTTCTGGATCAGCTCAGAAATTTCCAAAATAAGCTCAGGCCAACGAAAGGTTTCAAAGATTTGATTGGCAAAGGATGAATGGGAACTCTGTATTGGGGAATTGGACACAGAGCTGTTACCCCAATCTTGAAACCTACTTCCCAATGATGAGTCTGTAAGACTCTCTAACATAGGCCTCAAGAAGAACAACTTTTTCTTTCATTGTGAGTTCTTCAGCTTCACTTTCAAAGAAGAACTCAGGCCCATAATATTCTGATAAGTATCTGACATTCTTTCCATTCTTCAGCTCCACAGTAGTTATTTCTCTTTATGCAAACTCATCAGGATGAGTACCTTCAAGTAACAACTGGAGCTCATTTCTTCTTATTTCTTCAAGCTTCTTGTAAATTAACCCCTTCTTTACCATTTTGTTTTCTAGTAAAGTTTGTGGACTCATCTTAGTCTTGTAAGCTCGCTTGAAGTCATCAAGGATTTCCCAGGGTGACACTACAATGCCAGCATTATCACAGCATCTACAGTCTTCTTTACTTGGCCATTGTATCTACTTGGAACATTCTTTCTATGAATTCTGTCACTAACTCTGGGGTCAGGCCAAATTCTCACTCTCTCTTTCTGATATTGAAATGTAAATTTGAGAGCATACAACCTCTGAGCATGTTTCTTCAAAGCTTGTATGGATGAAGACTTAGGAAATTCCTTATCAACCATCCTTAACAGCTGCTCATCATGTTGTTTTTGCTGTTCTTCTTCTTCAATTTTCACTTTTACCATTTGCCTTTGGATGTCAGGTATGATTGTTGTTGGTTGACTCCTAGGCTCAGGCATTTCATTTTGATAACACAGAAATTGGCAGACTATCATCCTCATCATCTTTTTTTCTTCTTCCATCCTCAACACCCTTCTCTTCCTCTTGGGTGTATCATTGGTGGTTGATTGAGTAGGTTTCTTGGGTAAAGGAGTTGGTTTTGAGGGTTGTGAGGTTGGTTGTTTTGGTGATGGAGATTGTAAAGGCTGCTCTATCATTTTGGTTGTGAGGGAGGCTTTGGATAACTTTGCCATATCAGACCTTTTCCCAGCACTGGCTTCATCAGGAGCTTCTATGATCAATCCTTTGTTGAATGTTTCAGAAGAACAGATTTTAGTGGTTATCTCCAAAATACTGTCTCTGGACCATGACTTCACTTCAATGATTGGTCTTCCCATATGTTCTGACAAGAATCTGATCATAGCTTCCAACCTTTCCCTTTCTTTCTCATCGCAACTGGCCCATCTATTCTCAATCTCTTGAATCTCTAGCCATCTGATCTCAGAGTCAAGTGCAGGACCGTTTAAGGGCTTGAACAAAATTACAACACAACAACACAATGAGGAGAACAACTAAACTTTAATCAAACAGTGAACTGGATTAACCAAGTTGATACAAAGAACACAAGTAAAGTAAAGAGACAGAACAAGAGAGTTGGGTTTCAAGGAGGCAGTATATTGCTTTCTCAAGTTCTTTTACAAGTGTTACAAAGCATAAAGAAAGATACAAGAACTTGAAATACTTATACTACAACCTACAGCCGGCTATACTTTGAAAGCCAGCTGGATACAATTGACTAGACACTAACAAAATCAATTGTAGGATCAAAAGGCATATCTGCCTTTTGACCTTGTGACTATGACATGCCATAGCTCACATCCTTATACATTACAAAAAGGATAAAGTACATAAAGTAGAAAGTTACAGACTCAAGACCTCAATGTACAGTTACCAAAAGCATGGACCTTTTCACCAACTCATGTAAGTTGGTGACTTTACAGAGATGCAGCGGAAAGGTGCTTTATGGAACAGTACATCAGATAAAGCATGTGTACTAAAAGTCTTCGGAAGAAATCTGTCTTCATAGGTTGAAGCTTCGGAAGACTTTGTCTCTGAGGCTTCGGAAGACTTCATGTTTGGCTTCGGAAGATATTGGTCTTAGCTTCGGAAGATTTTACACTTAGAGTATTTTCTAGTGCATTGTGTAAAACTTCCAAAGCATTCTTTACTTCAGTACTTAGTGCATGTTGCAGAGACACATTGGATGTTTTGGGTTGCATCAGACTTAAGGAATCCTTACAAACTCCCCCTAGGCTGATGCTACCAAAACACTTAGAAGATCTTCAGATGTTGGTGTCTTTAGTACAATCATGACCATTCCTTTCTTCATTAGATGGTCAGGATCATCAAGACTTTCATAGTATCTTCTCATCTCAAAGAGATCATGCAGAGGTAAGTTGATTATGTCTTGCCAAGAGTAGACATTCTCAACACCTTGATCTCTGATTACATGCCATCTTTCTGGATTGGTAGAGTAAGTCCAGGACAAGATGGGTGTCTCAGTTGTTAGAGGAGCCACTTGCATAGGAGTTGATTGGGCTGCCTCATCATGCACTTCCTCAGGTTGATCTGATTCAGCCTCAGGTGTAGAGGTAGATGACTTAGGCTTCTTCTTCTTTGTCTTTGGTTTAGAAGCCATTCTCTTCTTCCTCTTAGATGACTTTAACTGAGAAGACTGGTCTGCAGCACCTTGTTGATCATCATTGTCTTTCTCAGTTGGGTGTTCCTCCCTCATAGGTTCAGAAGGAGAGGGAGTTTGACCCTGCCTTGGATCAGAAGATGAAGCTTGTTGAGGCTCAGCTGGAGGTTCTGGTTGAGGTGTCTCAGGTTGTTCAAACTTGACCCCCACTTCAGGTGGGACTTGACTTGGAAGAGAGTGCAAGTCAATCAGTTCACCACTCTTAATCTTCTGCTTGATCACCCTTATATGCTCATCCATTGTGGATAGAGACATAGGGCCAAGTCTCCTTCCGGAGAATCCATATAGCTTCAAGAAGCTCATCATCCTTTGTCTGTCAGCAGACTTCTTTACAGCTCTTGACTTTGCAGCTTCTTCCCTTAGCTTCCTTTTGGTTGTCTTTCTTTCTTTGACTAGCTCAAGCTCAAGTTGCTTTAGGTACTCAAACTCAATGAAGTCATAGGACAGGGGAAGAAGTGCATCTGCCTGATAGAAGCCTGTGGCACTCAGGTAGTTGATCATCTTGATCCTATCTTCTTCTTTATCTACCTGAGGTTCTTGTGGAGCCACATCTTCCTGTGCAGGACTTTCTTGAACTGGAGAGAGAGTGGGAGCATGCTTGTAGAGTCTTTTCTGTCTCTTCTCCTCTTTGAATTGGAGAAGTAGCCTTGCATCCTCTTTCTCTTTCATCTCTCTTGACACTTCCATGTCAGCCAGTTCATTCAATTCTTCTAAGGGGAGAGAGATGATTTCATCAATATCATAGTTCCTGGTCTGTAAATAAGTAATCCTGACTGCCCTTAACTCATCATCTTGAGTATTTGGTCTGGGGGCAGCCCTGATTGCAGCTTGCATAAAGCTTGATGACCCAGAGGAACTTTCTCCCCTTAGCTTCCTTTTCCTCTCTCTCTCTTCCTCCTCAATTTCCTCAGGAGTCATTATCCTTTTCCCTTTGTCACCAACAGACCTTTGTGACTCAGGGTGGATAGAGGCTTGGCCTTCATTGCTTGGTGTAGCTTTCATGCTCTGGCCAGAGAGAGGCTGAGAAACACCTTCACCAGCAGGTGTCTCAGAAGGAGTTTGAACCTCTGCAGCAGTTGTTGATGATGAGACAGGGGTCTCAGGTTCTGCCACTGGGCCTTTAGTCAAGGTTTCCCCTATGAAACTAATCTTAGGGTCCACCTCAACATCCAGTTGACCGATGACATTTCCTGATTGCCTAAGTCTCCTTCTTAGAGTGAACTCTGCAAGGATCCTATCTTGGATTCTTTGAGCCAACCTGTCAGCTTGTCTTGAATTGCTTGGATTGACAAGTGGCATGTTGACTAGATCCAATCTTTCATAGAAGTTCAGGCTTTGAAAATCAAACACTTCTTGTTGCCCTTGAACTCTGTGAAGGATAAGGGCTCTTCTGTCAGCATCATACCTCCACCTTATGATGTAGTTGGCAGTTCCTTGTGGTGGAGATGAGACAGCCCTTGGTATACCTTCCTCAAAGAGACTCCTGATGATAGAGTCTATAGAGTCCACATTAATGTGAACTTGAGGAAGTTGCTGAGAATGCACAACAGCAAGTGAGGATGGTGAGTCCTCTATGTCCATTCTCTGTGAAGAACTCCCAGGTTCTGTGGTTGTAATAACTTTCTCCCCCTTTTTGGTAGCATCACCCACTTGCATAGGTGAGCTGGAGGATAAGTCAATCACTTCCACAGGTTCTTGTGTTCCTGGTTGAGCTCTCCTTAAAGGATCTCCCAGACTAGTTTTTTCCTTTAGATATGAAATCTGAAGTTTCTGACAGTGACCCTATTTTTCAGGTCGTCACCTGAGATTCCAAGTGACAACCTTAGAGACTAAATAGGAGCATGCTTTGTGACATTTTCTGCACCTTTAGTCTCAAATTCCCCTCTTCTTCATCAGAAGAATCATTGGGGGATGAGATGATTGGACCAAAAGTCCTCTCTCTCACACCAGCTTTGAGGTTCTTGGCTGCTGGTTTTCCTCTGCTCACTGCATCTCAGTTGAGATGCCAGTGGGCTGAGTTGCCATGGTTTGAGGTCTTAATGATGTAATCACTTTCACAAAAGTGAGAGCCTCTTCCATATGGACATCCTGAACATGTTCAGAAGTGTCCACTCAGTAACAGGTGACTGATGTGGGATAGACTGAGGAGAGTCAGAGTACTCATCTCTCTTTGAGTAGGGGAGGAGAAGAGAGACTCATGGTACTCACTGAATCCTATCTTCATCAGTATAGAAGGATAGGTTGGGATTGGGTTTGGTTTGAGATCTAAAGGCTGGGGATGGTAACTGTCCCCTGAAGGTTGTTCACTTGAGTGTTGAGACTCAGAGTGAAGGCTTAAGGCTGTTGGGCTTGTGAGCTCATCGGGTGAGCATGAGGAACCTCAGCCCTGATAGGTGAAGAAATGGGAGTGGTTTGCTCCTCAGGGAAGTGGGAGCTCTAGTGTCCACTTCTCCTGTAAGGTTGAGTATATGGGGACCTGCACAGACTCAATAGCCTGAGCAGGGTTTGTTTTGGATTTTTTTGGTAGGTGAGGGTTATTTTGTGTCTTTTAGAGGTAAGGATAAAGAGGTGGGGTTCAACACCTAGCTTGTGTTGCTAGGTTGTCACCTTGAGCAATGAGCTCTAACATTTGGGGACTAGGGCTGTTTCTACCCCTGAGAAGCCTACAGTTGGCTTCTTCATTATTTTAAGATGTCGGGCTTCATCTGTCCCAATTTAAGAATATTACTTGTTTCCCTCAACTGTGAGCCCAGTTCACAGTTGAGAAGTTGTTGAACATATCTAGGAAACATTAAATACTCTAAGGAGTCCAAGTTTGCAAGTAAATTAGTATACAAATTATAGAATACCTGGAACTTGACCCCCTGAACCATTCCATGAACTATAAAGGAGAGATCCTCAGGAATCTGGTCCCACCCCACCATGCTTGTTTGATAAGCTGTGGATAACACATGGAGCAGGTATTTCCACTGGGATGAGACCTTCCCTTTCCTGAGGTCTTTACAGAGAAATCTCCCTCATAGCCCATCTGCTCAAATGAATGATTAACAACTTCCTTTGGAAGGACACCTCACCTTCTTCATCATCCAGCTGCAAATGTTGGTTAATGATGGCCGGAGTGATGAAGATTGTCCTCCTTGCAACTGTGGCAGACAGTGCCTTCTCCCCATCCATAATGACCTCTTGGCAGGTCTTCCAGAATTCAAGCAAGTGATCCTCATATAGAGTAGGATCAATGGTTAGGGAGGTGAAATAGTTTGATAGAGTCAAGAATTGGCAAATCTCTGAGAAACTTGCATCTTTTCTCAGAGCTTAACAGAGCAACTTGATTATGTGCCTGTGAAGTTGCATGGAGAAATCTGGGTTGTTTCTGCGGTTAAGGTTGGCCATTTCAGAAGCTTAAGGGTGAAGAAAGGTAGAAAGCAAAGGCGGTTTAGAGAATTAGGTTAGAGGATAGTAGAATTGAGGAAGATGTGGAGGAAGAGGGGGAACCGTTGGGTATTTATGTGAAAGGGATTTGAACCAAAGTTAATGAAAGAGGATAAACTTTGAAATCCGGAAGTCGGTCCCACCTCTGAAAAGTAGTTTTACTTTTGCTCAAAAGTAGTTTTCTTGGAATTCGAAAAGCTTCCGAAGGTAAATTGTCTTCGGAAGTTTTAATGAAAAAGCTTCCGAAGCTAAAATGGCTTCGGAAGATTTTCCTGAGAGTCTTGAAATTTATGCTTCGGAAGAGAAATAAACCCTTGAATGCTTTGTAGAAGAACACAAAGCTTCCGAGATTTAATTTTGCTTCGGAAGGAAAAAGTCCTTAAAAAAAATAAGTGTCTGAGATAAGAATTTAAGCTTCGGAAGATGAATTTAGACTTCTTCCGAAGGTAAAATCTCTTAGACAGTTATTTATTTTGAAGACATGTTTTTCTTCCGAAGATAAATTTTATCTTCCGAAGTATCAGAAAAATTTTCAAGAATCTAAGGAAAGTCTTCAAAAAGAATTTTACATCCAAAGAAAACATGAGCTTATGAAAGTGATGAACTAGACAACTTAGGACACACATATTTTAAGAAAAATAATTAGAATTAGTTTTAAGAAAAAGTCTACTCAAAGTTAATCATCCCAATAGCTGATATCAGATACTTAAATCTCTGTTCATCAAAAGCTTTTGTAAACAGATCAGCATATTGTTCATCTGTATGAACTTTGACTAGTTTAATTAATCCTTTTCATAGTTATCTCTTATTAAATGATACCTGATGTTGATGTGTTTGGTCCTTGAGTGCTGCACAGGGTTCTCAGTGATAGAGATAGCACTATTGTTGTCTATGTGGATAGGAGTCTCTTTGAAGTTAATCCATAGTCCAGCATCTGATTTTGAATCCAAAGCACTTGAGCACAGCAGCTTGCAGCAGCAATGTATTCAGCCTCAGCAGTTGATGCAGACACACAGGATTGTTTCTTGCATTGCCATGAGACAACCCTTCCACCAAGGAATTGACATCCCCCAGATGTAGACTTTGCAGTCATGTTGCAACCACCATAATCACTATCTGTATAAGCATACAGATTGAAGTTAGGATTCTTTGGATACCATAGACCAAGTGTTGAAGCACCTTTGAGGTATCTTAAAATCCTTTTGACAGTGATTAAGTGAGACATCTTAGGGTTGGCTTGATATCTTGCACAAATACATGTAGCAAACATGATATCAGGCCTGCTAGCTGTAAGATACATAAGAGACCCAATCATAGCCCTGTATAAATGTTCATCTACACACTCCCCCTCAAGATCAGGTCCAAGGGAGTGGTTTCTGGCTATGGGTGTCTTAGCAATCTTACAATCAGTCATGTTGAACCTCTTGAGTATGTCCTGAACATACTTTGACTGACTTATGAAGATGCCATCTTCAACCTGCTTCACTTGAATTCCCAGAAAGAAATTGAGTTCTCCCATTGAACTCATTTCAAATCTGTCTTTCATCAGCTTCTCAAAGTCTTTGCAGAGCTTTGGATTAGTTGAACCAAAGATGATGTCATCTACATATACTTGAACTAGCAATAAGTCATTTCCCTGTCCTTTGATGAAGAGAGTTCCATCTATAGTACCTCTCCTGTATCCATGTTTACAAAGATACTCAGACAGTGTCTCATACCACTTCCCTGGGTGCCTGATGCAGCCCATAAAGAGCTTTGTCAAGCTTGCAGACATAATCAGGATGATCAGGGTCTACAAAACCAGGTGGCTGTTTGACATAAACCTTTCATCAATCACTCCATATAAGAAAGCACACTTTACATCAAGTTGAAAGACCTTGAAGTTCTGGGATGCAGCAAATGCCAGGAATATCCTAACAGCTTCTAATCTTGCTACAGGAGCAAAGACATCAGTGTAGTCAATCCCTTCTTCTTGTGTGTATCCTTGAACAACTAGTCTTGCCTTGTTCTTGATGATGATTCCTCTATCATCCTTCTTATTCCTAAAACCCATTTGGTTCCAATGTAGTCTTCCCATGAGGAAGAGGACAAAGGTTCCAAACTTTCTGCCTTTTGAATTGAAGCAGCTCTTGTTGCATAGCTTCAACCAACTTCCATCCTTTAGAGCTTCATCAACTTTCTTTGGCTCTATCTGAGATAAGAAACAGAGTGAAGACAAACATTTGCTTCATGGGTTTGTCCTCTTGTTCTTACCCCTGTGACAACATCTCCAATGATGTTTGTGGTGGGGTGAGACTTGTGGATCCTTAGCTGAGGGATCACAGCAAGTTGCTGAGAAAGATCCAAATTTGAGAAATTTAGATCTGGCATAGAAGATTCACCCTCCACATTATCACACTTATCAAGATTAACTTGATCCAATGAGTGTGTGACATCATTGATGTTGTCATCTATGGTGTGGTTATTAGCATCAAGAAATTCCTGATCACTATCACCATCACCATTGTTGTCTTCTACAATTGAGGTATCTTTATCTGGTTGAGGAGCCTCTGAGCTGGAATTTGAAGGCATACCAGATGTATCAGCTGAATTTGTCATTGTGTGCTGATAGAGACCTCATTTGCTGAAGTAGTTCCAACTGGAGCTGAAGATGTATGAGTTGAGGGTCTTCCTAGCTCAAATCTTGGATCAGGATCACCTGTATTTAATTTTCTGCAGATCCTGAAACATTCTCACAAGATTTGTTAAAACAGTTGGTAACTAAATCAAGATCAAATAGCCAATCAGGACCAGAACCAGCCACACAGGGTGTGTGTTCATTGAAAGTCACATTGGCTGACTCCTCAACAATTCTAGTTTCTGAGATTGTATACTCTATAAGCCTTAGCTTGGGAAGAGTATCCAATGAAGTGTCCATCATCTGATTTCTCAGCAAACTTGGCAATTTGATCCTTGGTATTCAAGATGGTGCAGGGACATCCAAATGACCTGAGAAAACCAATGAAAGGTTTCCTCTTGTGCCAAAGTTCATAAGGAGTCTTACCATGTGTCTTAACTACTAAAACTCTGTTTTGCACATAGCAAGCAGTATTAACTGCCTCTGCCCAGAAGGTGATGGGCAGTTTAGAGTCAGACAACATAGTTCTTGCAGCTTCAATAAGTGTCCTGTTTCTCCTCTCAGCAACTCCGTTTTGCTGAGGAGTCCTGGGAGCACTATATTGTCTTGTAATACCTTTTTCATCACAAAATGTATCAAGGATTTGGTTCTTGAATTCAGTTCCTTGATCACATCTTATGGTTTTGACCTTGTGATCACATTGATTCTCAACTTTTAAGATGAAATTCTTCAGAATCTCAGGGGTTCATCCTTAGTTCTAAGAAAGAAAACCCAAGTGAATCTTGTAAAATCATCTGTGATCACTAAACAATAAGAGGTCCTTCCTAGACTCATTACACTGGTGGGGCCAAAGAGATCCATATGTAACAAGTGTAGGGGAGTAGTGATGGAGTTCTTTTCCTTAGGCTTGTGAGATACCTTGTGTTGCTTCCCTTTCAGGCATGCAACACAATGATCATCACTTGTAAACTCTTTCTTTGGCATTCCAGTTACCAGATCATGTTTAATTAATTTATTCATGTTCTTAAAGTTTACATGGCACATTCTTTTATGCCATAGGAAAGACTCATCACTATTTGCTTTAGATAGAAAGCATGAAACTTCTCCAGAGGGAGATGTTTCTTGCAAATCCATCTTGTACATGTTCCCTTTCCTGGGGGCTCTGAGCAGGATATGCTCATGAGGAATGACCACTCCAGGCTTGAGAACAATGCACTCATGCTCAGTAAAGAGCATGTTATGACTCTGATCACAAATTGGGATACACTCAGAAGATTGTACCCAAGCTCCTTAACAAAGTTTACCTTCTCAATGCTGAGCTTACCATTTGTGACCTTGCCCCTTCCAGAAATGTAACCACCTTCATCTCCTCCAAAAGCAACTGGTCCTCCATCAATTCTCTCAAAATTATGGAGTAGAGACCTATTGCCTGTCATGTGCCTGGAACAGCCACTGTCAATTATCCAGACATTCTCTGCTGTCTTGAGCTGTTCCTGCACAAAAAAATGATTAGTTACATTTGGAAACCCAAGCCTTACTTGTCTTGGGCTCACTAAGTGTAATAGAAGGTAATGCAACAGTAATAGATCCTATGGTTGTACTATGGGGATCTTCAGCTGTTGTTGATGGAGAAACTTCAGTCATTTGGTCTTTCTTAGACTTCCACACCACCTTTGGAGTCTTGGACTTGACCTTCAAAACCTTAGAAGCTTTGGGACTTCACAAGTTTTGATGACTGAACCTTCGGAAGATTCTACAGTCACTGCAGCAGACTTCAGTGCTTCGGAAGAACTCCTTTCTTCCGAGACCAATTTTACTTCTTCGAAGGTAATTTTCCATTTACCTTCTTCTTTGATTTGGAGCTTCCGAAGGAAACAGACTTTCCTTCCGAAGCTTGAGACTTCTTGAAACTCTTTGAAGTCTTTGTATTGGTCATGTGGATAGTACTTTTAGGATTGTATGGGCAATCCTTAGCAATGTGAGAGGTACTTTCACACATGACACATAACATTTTCTTCTTCAAAAGAGTCTCCTTATGAGAGCAAGACTGGCTTTGGTCACATCCCTTCTCCACCTTCATCTTGGTAGATGCTGAGACAGTTCTTTTGGGCTGTGAACTGTTCTTGGAGTTTGATGGTCCAGGCTGTGCAGCAGTGGTACACAGCAGCTCAGTCTTCTTCTTTGCACTGAGATGATTTGAACAAGAACCAGGACTCTTAGCTGAGGAGTCTTGGTTGATGTCTTCAGTCCTTACTACTTTGAAACCTGCAGAGATAAAAATTGTTTCTGCTTAGCATCAAAAGTAGCCTTGATCTCTTGAGCCTTCTTTGCTTTCCTCTTGCTCTTCCTGATCAAGTTCTTTCTCTTGGACTTGGTCATCACAGTAGATTTCTTCTCCTCAGAAGGATAGTGGCCCTTGGAAGAATCCTCTTCTTCACTCTTCTCAGAGGAATTCTTCACTATCACTTCTTCATCCTCCTCACTTATAGGATCTATGAGAGGAAGCTCATCTTCACAAGTTCCACACCTAGGAGATCTTACAGACAAGATTGTGTGTGGAGGAGCTATCTCATTTGATCCCAGTCCCTGTCTATTTTGATAGCACACTTTGTTGTGCAGGGATGAGGATATCATGTTCTTGAAGGTCTCTTCTTCAAGAACACTCTTCTCTGCCTTGGCTTTGCTGATCACAAGCTCAGCCTGGCACTCAGTCAACTTAGTTATGAGATCCTGGATCTGAGTTCTAAAATCTGTATGTTCATGTTTTAGTACTGAAATGGTTTTCTCCAAGTCCTCTATCTTTAACTTGTAATCATTTTCAGACTTTCTAAAATCAGATTTTAATATGTTTAATGACTCAAGATCAGATCTCATCTCTAAGTTGTAGGACCTGTATCTATTTACTTTAGCAATGCATTCAGGAGTACAGAGATGTTCCAATACCTTGGCTTCATCATGGTCTGCCATCAGTGCTTGGTTTGGAGAAGCATCTTCCACCTGAAAGCTCCAGTCAAAGCCTCTCTCTTCAACAGCAACAGCAGCATGTTGCTTTGGCTTCTCATTCTGAGGGCTTTGTCAGTGTAGTTTGGTCTGGGTTGTGTTTGGCCCCCATTTGTTTTAGGTGCCTTACACTCCCTAGCAAAGTGGCCCATAAGGTTACAGTTGTAACACTTAACTTTGCTTTTATCCAGCCCAAACTTTCACTGGTAGCATTGCTTGGAAATCTTCTTCCTGTTCTCTTGTAGAACTTCTTGGCTCTGTGAGTGAGGAGAGCCATCTGCTGAACTATCTCCATGTATTCCAGGTCATCTGGATGGATACAGTCCAGGTCTTCAAGAGTGAAGAGAGAGTTCCCACAGCTTTCATCAGTAGACACAAAGGCTTGAGAAGAACTTGTCTCTTGGAATGGGCTTCCTTGAGTAAAGTTCTCCCTGGGTGTCTCTGGGAAGGTGATGAAAGGACCCTTTTGTGAGTTGTCAGGGTAGCATATGAGATGATGTTGGGGTTCTATGCTATCCCTTTCAACCACATGAAGGGCTGAACCCATTTGATTGTTGGAGTTGCCAGATGAACCTTGCATGTTCATCTCCATCTGGTATCCACTGAGAATCCCATACAACTCTGTGAGAGTAAGAGTTTTGAGGTTCTCAGTCCTCTTGATCACCACACAATAGTGTGTCCATTGCCTAGGAAGTGAGGACATGAACTTCCTTACAATGTCCCTGTTCTCAAGAGGAACTCCTCCATCCACTAGGGTATCCACTATCTCAACATACCTGAAGTATTGTTGAGTCATGGTTTCACCTGCTTTAAAGGTGAAGTTTTCAAACTGCTGCTTCAGGAGATCCTTCTTGTTCTCCTTGGCTTCAGAGGAGCCTTCATACATCAGCTTCAGTGCATCCCACAGCTGTTTAGCTGTTTTGCACTTCTTAAAGCCTCTGTATACAGAGTTTGGGAGAGCAGTCTGAAGAGCAGTCATGGCCTTCCTATCAATCTCTACTCTTTTTCTATCTTCATCAGAGTAGTTGGCCACATCTTTAGGAATCATACCAGCACCAGTAGCAGAGGGAGTGTTGGGTATGAAAGGTCCATTCTCAACAGATTCCCACATTCTTGAATCAAGAGACCTGATGAAACCTTCCATTCTCATACACCAGGTGTCAAAATCATCAAGAGTGATCAGTGGGGATTTGTTCATGGTTCCAGTCTCCATATCAGTCTTTGAGATGGATGCCATTTAGAGAGTTTAGTTTTTGTGTGTGTGAGGGATCTTAAGATGGTGAGATCTTATATCAAGAGCCTGGAATGCTCTGATACCAATTGCAGTACCGTTTAAGGGCTTGAACAAATTACAACACAACAACACGATGAGGAGAGCAACTAAACTTTGATCAAACAGTAAACTGGATTAACCAAGTTGATACAAAGAACACAAGTAAAGTAAAGAGACAGAACAAGAGAGTTGGGTTTCAAGGAGGCAGTATATTTCTTTCTCAAGTTCTTTTACAAGTGTTACAAAGCATAAAGAAAGATACAAGAACTTGAAATACTTATACTACAACCTACAGCTGGCTATACTTTGAAAGCCAGCTGGATACAATTGACTAGACACTAACAAAATCAATTGTAGGATCAAAAGGCATATCTGCCTTTTGACCTTGTGACTATGACATGCCATAGCTCACATCCTTATACATTACAAAAAGGATAAAGTACATAAAGTAGAAAGTTACAGACTCAAGACCTCAATGTACAGTTACCAAAAGCATGGACCTTTTCACCAACTCATGTAAGTTGGTGACTTTACAGAGATGCAGCGGAAAGGTGCTTTATGGAACAGTACATCAGATAAAGCATGTGTACTAAAAGTCTTCAGAAGAAATCTGTCTTCATAGGTTGAAGCTTCGGAAGACTTTGTCTCTGAGGCTTCGGAAGACTCATGTTTGGCTTCGGAAGATGTTGGTCTTGGCTTCGGAAGATTTTACACTTAGAGTATTTTCTAGTGCATTGTGTAAAACTTCCGAAGCATTCTTTACTTCAGTACTTAGTGCATGTTGCAGAGACACATTGAATGTTTTGGGTTGCATCAGACTTAAGGAATCCTTACAAGAACCTATTGAGATCTTGGAGCATCCTTTGATCCATTTGAATTACAACTGGATGAGGCTCAGGGAAAATTGAAGCTTGTTGCATAGGATACTTTGAGCTTAGGGAAGTGAGAGCTTGACTTTGGGGTTCCTCTTGTCTTTGACTGTCTCTGAACACTTTCCCTCTTTTTGGTAGCATCATCCTGAGAGCTTGATGAGCTAGAGGAAGAGGTCAAAGAGACCTGAGTTTGTACGTGCCTAACAGACCTCTCAATCTGTTTCTCAGCTAGTTTGGCCTTGAGATTTTCAATCTCAAGTTGCTGAGTGGCAGACCTATCCTCTAAAGTCCTAACCTTGGATTCAAGATTTGAGACTTTAGAAAGTAGGTCTTCAATGGTGGGTTGCAGTCTTCCCTCATCCTCTTTTGAAGAATCACGGGGAGATGAGGTAACATACCTTGTATGTTCATCCTCACCACCAGATGTGGTTTCTTGGCGCCCTGGTTTCCCTTGCTCAATGATGTCTCTTTCAGAGTAATCAAGGGCATGGTTGCCTTAGATTCAGTCTTAGTGATGTTACCACTGTCCTGAGGATCCCTTAAGGCTCCTTCAGTAGTGGCAGCTGAATCTATATGAGTCCCCTCCACATCAGTGGGACTCACCTCAGTAAAGGTTTGCTGATGGGGGCTAGAGATAAGAGATCTTTCTAGGCCCTGTTGATCCTTAAGAGGGTGTTGTGGATCAACTTTATTGCCCTGAAGAGATATAATCTCTTCATCAGCTCCAATTAAAAGGTCAGTAAAGGATATGGAAGTGAAACCTAGTGACCCGGGACTTTGATCAATGTCTAAAGGCATTGAGCCTGTGATGGGGCTGTCCTTTTTTGGCTGCTCAGAGGAGTATAGAGACTCTCCCTGAGGGCTTTTGGCTTGGGTTTCGGGCTCATGGGTCTGAGATTGAGGAGACTCAAGACCCATATTGAGGTCAATTGTGAAGGATGGTTGGACCTCAGGCTGAGTGAGAGCCCTTTGTTCCACTCTAGCCTTTTTGGGTAGGACATGAGGAGCTTGTTCAATCAGAGAAGATTGAACAAGGGTTCGTTTGGGGTGTCTTTGATAAGTGAAGGTAATGGGTGGAGAAGGCAGATTTGGCAAAGTGAGGGTAGTTGCTGGTGTGGGTTCATCACCTGTGGGGTTAACAGGGATGTCACCAGGAGCCATTGGCTTAATCATACCTGGAAGAAGTGTAGTATCTTTTCCGGTGAAGTTGGTTGACACTCTTTTCAAAGTTTTGAAGATGGTCGGCCTCATTTGAGGAGCAGTCAGAGCAGCTGCGCAGACAAGCTTGCTCTGGTCCAGCTCACAATTAATTATGTGCTGGAGAAACCTGGGATACATGAAGAATGTGTCCCGTTGAAGGTTTCCCATGAGATTGGTCAGCACAAATCTTGAGTAGTTGAAGCGGAGGCTTTTCACCAAACCATGAACTAGGCACCCAAGTTCATATGGGATTTGATCCCATCCCCCAGATTTGTTGGACAAGTAGTGAAGAACCATATGCAGCAGGAACTTCCAGTTGTAAGAGAAGTTGAATTTGTAGACAGTTGACCTGCTAACCATATCCCATTTGGATAAAAGTATTGTCCAAATCTGCTTTAGGGGATTCTATTCGAGCGCCCTCATCATGAAGCTCTAGATGCTCCCTGATGATTTGTTCAGAAATGACCAACTCCTGGCCACAGATGCTCGATCGAATGACACGAACCCCATTTAGGGTTTCAATCTGACCGTTTGCCTAAAATTCAGACATATGGTTTGAGTAAATCGTGGGGTTAACAGTTAGAGCGGTGTAGTAAGAAGATTGGGTGAGAAAGGAGATGATGTCTGAGATGTCAACATCCCTTGAAGTGTCAAGGAGTACGACTTGGTTGTGCTGAGGGTTAAGTGCCATTGAAGAAGGTTACAGGAAGAAAGTTCGGAATAGGGTAAATTGAAGATGAAGAAAGCTTTTAGGGCAGTAATTTTGGTAAAAAGGATGTAAGTGATTAGCCGGTTGTATTTAAATGGATGGAATGGCGGTTTAAAGGGGGTTTGGATAAGACGATGTGAGGTTTCAGTGGATGATGTGACATGGGTGGTAAGGTTAGTCCATTTAAATAATCCGACATCATTAACAAAATCTTTACTTTTTACAGAATGGGGCCCAAAAGATTTCCGTTACACAGTAAAATCTTTCTTCTGAGTATAAAGTATTTCCGAAGGTAATGTTCTTCCGAAGGCAAATTTACTTCTGAAGGTAAATTGATTACTTCCGAGAGTATATGTTACTTTTCAAATGGAGAGTGTTACAAGCTTCGGAAGTAGATCTGATATGAAATCAATCGCTTCTTCCGAGACTTAACAACTCTTCCAGAAGAAAATTATCTGGGAGAAATTTGCTTCGGAAGATATGTAAAATATCTTACGAGGGTTAATTTCTCTTCGGAAGAATTCATACTTAGATAAAATTTTAGAAAAGATCTTTTGTAACAGGGCTTAGATTGTTTTGACATAAGACTTTACACATTAAAAGGTTTTCAAATGAGATCGACTAGTCAAGGTTTATCATCCCAATAGCTGTAATGAGATATTTAAATCTTTGTTCATCAAAGGCTTTGGTGAACAAGTCAGCATATTGTTCATTTGAATCAACTTTGATTAGCTTGATAAGATTTTTCTCATGAATATCTCTAATGAAATGATACCTGATATCGATGTGCTTAGTCTTGGAGTGCTTTACTGGATTTTCAGTAATGGATATAGCACTGTTGTTGTCAATGTGGATAGGAGTGCTCATGAAGTTAATCCGTAGTCTATCATCTGGTTTTGAATCCACAGCAGCTGAGCACAGCAACTAGCAGCAGCAATGTATTCAGCTTCAGCAGTTGATGTAGAGACACAGGATTGCTTCTTGCATTGCCATGAGATGATCCTTCCACCAAGAAATTGACATCCACCAGATGTTGATTTTTTGTTGATATTGCAGCCACCATAATCACTGTCAGAGTAACCATAGAGATTAAAATCACTATTTCTTGGATACCAAAGACCTAGTTTAGGTGCTCCTTTAAGGTATCTAAGAATTCTCTTGGCAGCAATTAGGTGAGACACCTTTGGAGCAGCCTGATATCTTGCACAAATGCAAGTTGCAAACATGATATCAGGTCTACTTGCTGTGAGATACATCAGAGAAGCAATAATCTCTCTATACTGATGTTGATCAGTATCCTCCCCCTCAGAGTCAGGGCAGAGATTGTGGTTTCTGGGTATAGGTGTTTTTGCTGCTTTACAATCTTTCATATCAAATCTTTCTAAGATATCATTGACATACTTAGATTGACTGATAAAGAACCCTTCCTTCATTTGCTTCACCTGAATTCCAAGGAAAAAGTCCATTTTTCCCATGGAACTCATCTCAAACTTCTTCTTCATAATGCTCTCAAAGTCTTTACACATTTGGTCATTTGAAGAACCAAATATGATGTCATCAACATAGACTTGAACGAGCAAGATGTCCTTCCCAGACTTCCTTATGAAAAGAGTCTTGTCAATGGTACCTCTAGTGTAACCATTCTTCAGGAGAAACTGAGACAATGTCTCATACCACAGCCTAGGTGCTTGGTGCAGCCCATATAGAGCTTTATCCAATTTGCACACATAGTTGGGATGTTGTGGATCTTCAAATCGCAGAGGTTGGCATACATAGACTTCCCTATCTATATCCCCATATAGAAAGGCACACTTGACATCAAGCTGGTAGACAGTGAAATTCTTGGATGCAGCATAAGCAAGGAAGATCCTAACTGCCTCAAGTCTTGCAACAGGTGCAAAGACATCAGTATAATCGATTCCCTCCTCTTGAGTGTATCCTTGAACCACCAGTCTTGCCTTGTTCTTGATAATCAAGCCTCTATCATCTCTCTTGTTTCTGAAAACCCACTTAGTGCCTATGGGTACTTGACTCGATGGTAGCGGACATAGGTTCCAAACCTTTTGTCTTTTGAATTGAAGCAGCTCCTCTTGCATTGATTCAACCCAACTACTATCTTTCAAGGCATCTTCCACCTTCTTGGGTTCCATTTGGGATAAAAAGCATGAGGACAAATAGACATTCCCATTGTGAATTTGTCCTCTTGTTCTCACGCCTTCAGAGACTTCCCCTATGATGTTCTTAGCTGGATGAGTGTTATGAATCCTAAGTCTAGGAATCACCTCTAATTGCAAAGATAAATCCAAGTTGGACATATTTTGCTCAGGAGCTTGAATACTTGGTCCAGCTGTTGTTTCAAGCTCATTCAATGAGGACTGATTGAATGAAAGAGAAACATCATTATTTGTTTGATGTGAAGCATCATCAACAGTTGCTTGTTCCTTCAAGATGTTGCTTTCATTAGCTTGGTGTTGTGCAGGGTTACCTGAAGAGATTTGAAAGTCAACAGGTGAACTGCTTGTTGAAGCTCCACTATCTCTTGAGATGGTTATACTGTCAGATCTTTCAATGGTAGGAACTTGATTTGCTGCAGCTCTTGGAGAACTTGGAATAGGTCTGGGAAGCTCAAACAGTTGATCTTCATCGGAGTCACTTTGAGCACCTGTTCCAGCTAAAACATTCTCACAAGATGGTTTAGAATAGTTTGGAAACAATTTTAAATCAAAGATATGATCAGGGCCATTCCCCCTAACACAAGTAGTGTGCTCATTGACTACAATGTTAGAAGATTCCTCAAATTGTTGATTTTTAATGTTATAAACTCTATAAGCTTTAGAGTTAGAGGAATATCCAACAAAGATAGCATCATCTGACTTTTTAGCAAATTTTACCAAATTGTCTTTTGTGTTAAGTATGGTACACCTGCTGCCAAAAGACCTTACAAAAACAATGAACGGTGGCCTCTTGTTCCATAACTCATAAGGGGTTTTTCCATGTGGCTTTACTACAAGGACTCTGTTCTACACATAGCATGCAGTGCTGACTGCCTCTGCCCAGAATGATAGAGATAGCTTTGAATCAACTAACATAGTCCGAGCAGCCTCAATAAGTGTCCTATTCCTCCTCTCAGCAACACCATTTTGTTGAGGAGTTGTGGGAGCACTATATTGTCTGGCAATCCTTTTTGAGTTACAAAATGAGTCAAGAACTTGGTTCTTAAACTCAGTCCCTTGATCACTTCTAATTATTTTAACCTTGTGATCAATTTGATTTTCTATTTTAAGAATAAAAGATTTCAAAGTTTCAGCAGTTTCATCTTTGGTTCTTAAAAAGAATACCCATGTAAGTCTAGTAAAATCATCAACAATCACAAGGCAATATGATTTCCTTCCAATGCTCATTATACTTGTGGGACCAAATAGATCCATGTGCAATAAGTGTAATGGGGTGGTGATGGAGTTAACAACTTTGGATTTATGAGATGCCTTGTGTTGCTTCCCTTTCAAGCATGCAACACAGTTATCTTTGCAGAAAAATTCCTTTTTAGGCAAACCATGTACCATGTTATTTTTAGCCAATTTATTCATTGTCTTAAAATTTACATGACACATTCGTTTATGCCATAGTGTTGACTCATCACCATCAGCTTTTGAAAGAAAGCATGATACTTCTCCCATTGAGGAAGCATTGTTCATATCCAGCTTGTACATATCCCCTTTCCTAGGAGATCTAAGAAGCACCAATTCCTGAGGAATTGTCATCCCGGGTTTGAGGATTATGCACTCATGTTCTGTGAAGAGCATTTGATGCTTTTGATCACAGAACTGAGAAACACTTAACAGGTTGTGTTCAAGCTGTTTGACAAAGTTAACTTTGTCAACCTTTAACTTTCCATTGGATATACTTCCTCTGCCAGAAATATATCCTCCGACCTCACCTCCAAACTGGACAGGACCTCCATCATAATGTTGAAATTGTTAAAGGATAGATCTGTTCCCTGTTATGTGCCTGGAGCATCCACTATCCACAATCCAAACATTGTCATTCTTGTCATATGGATGTCCCTACACATAAGATGAGATGATTAGTTTTGATTGGAAACCCAAGCCTTGTTGGTCTTGGGTTCTTCCAATGATAATGACATAATTGAACCAATATTTATGCATGGGGATTCAATGGATGTCTTTGAACAAGAGGTTTGGGCTACAGCATCTTCCTTGATCTTCCATTCCATCCTTTGGTTGATCATGGAGGATGAGCTTGTTGAAGCTTTTGTAGCTTGGTATTCTTCCGAAGCTTCGTTCTTTTCGGAAGTAGCCTTCACCACCTTTTCTTCCGAAGCAGTCTTCTTCTGGGATGGTTTCAAGGGGACTCTTTTATTCTTTTGAGTCTTGATAGTTTTAGCTTCTGAAGCCTTTTTCCTTTCGGAAGAAGGATCTTCTTCCGAAAGCAGCCTTGCTTCGGAAACAAGCTTTCCCTTTTTCATCACTTGAACCATTTGATATGGTCCAAATGAGAAACCTTTCCTGACTCCTTCCTTTTTAACATTATTTGCATAATGTGTGCTAGCAGGATTGTAGTAACAATATTTGGCCATGTGGTTTTGCAGACCACACATTATGCATGCAATGTTAATCTTTTGGGAACTTGAGGATTGTTGTTTCTTGTTCTTTTTCTTTTCATCAGCAACCTTTCCCTTTATTTTCTGATCCTTTGGTAGGACAGGAGTGCTGGTACTACACCCCTTTCCTGAATCAGAGTTTCCAACCACCTGGAATCCAGCTGAGATGAACACACCCTTTTGCTTTGGGTCTATCTTTAGCTTAGACTCAGCCACTTTCTTGGCAGTTTTTCTGGCTGCCTTAGCTCTACTTCTTCTAGCTTTGGTAGTCAGGGTTTGATCATCATTGGCAGGGGAGGGTATAATTACCTGGTTCTTCCCTGTGATGGTCTCCATGGTTGCATCATTCTTTGACTCATGAGAAGGTGGGTCAGCAGATGGAACCTCTTGCTCCTCAGTACCACACCTTGGTTGTCTTATAGACTCATAGGAGTGTGGTGGGGCAATTTCATTGGTTCCCAACCCACCTTTGTTTTGGTAACAAAGTTTTGAGTGAGAGGATGATGCAAGAATGGCTTAGAAGTTCTGCTCGGATATAGCATACTTCCTGGCTTGAGCCTCAGCTCTGACAAGCTGGGCTTGAGGCTCAGTTAATTTGGATATTAAATCCTTTATTTGAGTCTTATAGTTTGTGTGTTCGTGTTTTAATAGGGACACAGTTTTCTCTAACTCCTCAATTTTTCTTTGGTAGTCAGATTCAGCCCTTTTAAAATCAGATTTTAAAACATTTAGAGACTCAATATCGGATTTAATTTCCATATTGTAGTCCTGATACAATTTAACCTTAGCAATACAGGCAGGAGTACAGAGATGTTCATATACCTTATTTTCATATGTTCCGGCCATGAGTGCTTGAGCAGGAGTCACATCCTATACCATGAAGCTCCAGTCAACTTCTTGAGCCATTGCAGCTGTTTCTGTTGACTTCCCGGTGGGCTTTGGTGTAGAGGGATGTGTGGAGGCCTGTGGGGTTCCCGGGTTGGACTTGGGAGCCTTGCATTCCCTTGCAAAATGACCAAGTTGGTTACAGTTGTAACATTTGGCCTTGGTTTTGTCAAACCCAAATTTGCTGTTGATTGGGTTCTAGGGAAATTGCTTTCCAGTTCTCTTAAAGAACTTCTTTGCTCTGTAGGTTAGAAGAGCCATTTGTTGGACTATGTCCACGTATTCCACGTCATCCTAGCTGAAGCACTCTAGATCATCAAAGCAATATTGATAATCATTTGAGTGTCCACTTCCTGAGACAAAAGCACAACTGTCCTGAAAGGAGCTTTGCTGAGCTTGTTAAGACCTTGGAGTCTCAGGAAATGTCATGTATGGCCTGGAAGAACAAGATGGCTGTTGGGTGTAAGTCAGGTATTGTTGAGGCTGGGAGGTTCCTGAGCCTTCAGCAACCATTAAAGCGTTGCTAGCAGGAAGACTCAAGGGTCTGCTTGTCTGATGACCCCTCTTACTTTCCATTTCCAAACGGTATCCATCAAGGATCCCATAGAGTTCGGTCATGGTGAGTGTATTCAGATTCTCTGTTCTCTTGATAGAGACACAGTAGAATGTCCACTCATTGGGTAATGCACTCATGAACTTTCTTGTAAGGTCTCTGAGTTCATGAGCAATTCCCACAGATTGTAGGGAAGAAATGAGATCCATGTACCTGAAGTATTGATGTCTAAGAGTCTCTCAGTAATATAGGTGAAGTTCTCGAACTGCTGCTTCAGTGAGTCCTTCTTGGAGTCATTTGAGCTTGAGTACATTTGATCAAGCACATCAAACAGTTCTTTGGCAGACTTGCAATGCTCAAACCCCACCATGATGGAGTTGGGAATTACAGTCATGAGAACAGTCATAGCATTGCTGTCGATGTCCAGCTTCTTCCGGTCCTCATCAGAATAATCTTCAACAACTTTCTCAATCATGGCACCGTTTCCACCAGCTACTTTTGGCTTATACGGGCCATTGACAATGGATTGCCACATCTTGCTGTCTTGATACCTGATAAAGCCTTCCATTCTTCTGCTCCATGACCTGAAGTTTTCAGGGGTGATGATGGGTGCTTTGGTCATCGTCCCCATCTCTACTTCAAATTTGTTGAGGGCCATTTTGAGTGTGGTATAAGGAGGAGTGAAAAACAGGTTGATTAGGATGGTAAGATCTCACAATTAAGAGCCTAAAAAGCTCTGATACCAATTGCAGGATCGGGTTTGTCACTTAAACACTTGGATTTCTCTCAAACTCACTTACAGAACACTCAAATCAGATGAAGTAAAGTCTTTTACAAGAGTTGATAATAATATAATAAGTAGCAAGGAATACACATAAATAATTTTCAAGGCACTTGTATATATTACTTCTCAACTCAAGATATTACAGGACTCTTACAAGCATACAACATGAGTTACAATGAGAAACTATATATACTAGATCCTACAGTCGGATATACTTTGATACCAGCTGGAAACCTAAGACTAAAGTATATACTACAATGCTAAAGTTAAGGTATCTTAGATAAAGTATTATCTAAGATATGGTAGTCATGACATGTCCATGACTTACCTTTTATCACCAACTAAAGATGGCAACTGTACTAAAATAAAAAGGTAAACAGTGGAATAAAGTATGGTCAACTACATGGCTTTTGAGAAAACTCCATGCAGTATCTCAGAGGTCTGTAGCGAAGTGTCAGGGAGACCATAGTTATGTCCACTGGATAATAGTAGTGTCTTCCGAAGGTAAGTTGGCTTCGGCAGAACAAGTTCTTTCGAAGCCACTCATACTTCGGAAGAGGCTTCTATACTTCCGAGGCTTGAGGACTTCTATACTTTGGAAGTTGACTTCAGATCTTTCATTCTAAGTCTTGATCTTTGGAAGTAAGTTCTTTGTCTTCGGAAGTTGGAGTTTTCCTTCGGAAGTTTGTTTTACACTTTGTCTTCGGAAGAGCTCCTTTTTCCTTCGGAAGTTCCACACTTAGCTTCGAAAGTCCTTTATTTGTTGTACCAAAATCTTCTAAGTGATTTGGTTTTGGTTGCATCAGCCTTTCTAGATCCAACAAGAATTATTCACCCTTTAAAATGATGATATATGTTAATATTTATACTAATCTAGCATTTACAATAATTACAAAATAAACCCTAGACTAATATTTTGTTGTTTTTGTTCTTCAAGTCTTCAACTTCAATAATATTGGAAATCTTCAATTTCTTCAAAGGTAGAATACCCAACAATACTCCCCCTAAATTGTAGATTTCTGATGTGAAATGAAGCTTGATCTTGTTTTTGTTGAATAGTTGTTCAAATCCGAGAGTTTTGTTGTTGTTGCGGAAGCGAGATCTTTAAAACTTTAGAACAACCAATTTTTGTTTTTGTTTTGTAACCCGAGTCAAACTTTTCTTTTTGATGTTGGCAGCCCAAACAAATAAACCCGAGTCAAACACACAAACCCAAGGACTTGTGTTCTTGTGATTGATGGTCGCAGCCCAATCACAATCATAACCCTATTTTGTTTTTGCTAATTGCAAGCCCAATCTTCAATACTTGAGCCCAAGTCCAATTCCAAGACAACCGAAAGTTGTTTTTGTTTAATGATGAAGTCCAAGTAACAAACCCAATTGTGTTAATAAGCCCATACTCCATGAATTCATTCGCAACCCTAATTTTTGCAAACCCTAATTCGGCCGAGAAAGGCCACCTACGGCAGCCCTTTGAATTCGCAAAGGCTACCTACGGCAGCCCCTTCCAATTCGATCGCAAGCTACCTACTCGGCAGCCTCTTCCATTCGATACCTACGACAGCCCTCAAACTTTGATTTCTTGCATGGTCTGCATCGGATCTTGTATTGTTGAATTGATTGTTGAATTGTTGATGAAATTGCTATTGTAGCATTATGTTGATGAATCCAAATCATTGGATTTCTCATGAAGAACACACTAACTTTTTCTCCAAGTTTTCTTCAGATCTTCAATAATTTTAGCAATCTAACCATGAAATCTCATTAAAATCAATATGAATCCATCAACTCTGGCTCTGATGCCAATTGTGTGTTCCCGATATGAACAGGAACGATGAGCTTGTTATTGATTTGATGATGAAATCATCATCCATGAAGAATGATGATATGATTTTGTTGGTGATGGAACTAATTCCCACATTTGATGGAGAATTATTCACCCTTTACAATGATGATAGATGTTAATATTTATACTAATCTAGCATTTATAATAATTACAAAATAAACCCTAGACTAATATTTTGTTGCTTTTGTTCTTCAAGTCTTCAACTTCAATAATATTGGAAATCTTCAATTTCTTCAAAGGTAAAATACCCAACAATACTCCCCCTAAATTGTAGATTTCTAATGTGAAATGAAGCTTGATCTTGTTTTTGTTGAATAGTTGTTCAAATCCGAGAGTTTTGGAGGATATGGCAACTTTGTTTCTTCAAGTACTTTGGGAATGAATGGTTCTTCAAGGACTTTTGGAATGTTTGTTTCAGGAACAACATTCTTACCAATGTTCAGAAGATCATCATCGTGTTCATCAGAATCATCCAAGTCATCACACTCATCAAAGTCAAATTCTAAGTCATTTTGATTAATCTTTTCTGATTCAGATGACTCAGTTTCATTCACCTCAGTTTTATTATGAAAAACTTGTTGATTAGATTCTGTTTCAAACTTGGTGCTTGGCACAAAATGATTTGACAAGTTATTTGTCATTGATTCAGGTAAAGGTGTGTAATTATTGTTTATAGGAGGTGCCACAGCATTATATCCCAACCCAGACCTGTTCTTTAATTCAATATGAGAATTTAATAATTTCTCATACTGCTGAGATGAAAATTGAAACTTCTGAAGTTTCACTTTAATTGATGCATGATCAGCCATGGATTTAGTTAAGAAGTGGTCAAATGCTCAACTTGTGCTTTTAGACTGTAATTTTCTGAAACAATTTTATCTAAATCCTTTTGTAAAGAGTTAATTTTGATTTGATATAATTTATGTTCTCTTACATGTGATTCATTCAAAATCATTGTTTTTTAACTTTATCAGCCAGTTGTTGAGCATGGACTCTATATCTTTCAACTTCCTCAACACATATTGATGAACATAACCTATCTATTACCTCTCTAGCCATGGGTGGAACTTTGTTTTCCATGTGATCCATTAAAGCTTGATTCTCTTCCAAGACTTCCTTCTCATACATACTCCAATCACATGTTCCATCTTGAAGTATGATCAGCCCAGTTTCTTTAGAGTTACTTGTTCCTGCTGATGCATTTGTGGCTGGGGGGTATGAGTTGGTCAGTTGTGGTTGTTTGAAAGATCTTTGAGATGATGATGGTTGGTGGGACTGATGTTGCTGATGTTGTATCAAATCAGGATTTGATTGTTGATTACATTCTCTAGAAAAGTGTCCATAGAGATTGCACTTAAAGCATCTTACCTTTGATTTATCAACACCAATCTTTGATGATTTACTTGCAGTAGCCAAATTTTTATTTCTTCTGAGATACTGTTTGGCTCTATACGCAATCATTGCCATTTGCCATTGTAGATCCATCTCCTCTACTACATCTGGATGTAGTTCTTCCAAGTCTTGCTGGCAAATGTTGGCAGACGTTAATGAGCTTTCGAGATAAGCTTGAATGCTTGAACTAAAGGCTGCAAAAGCTGCTTTTTGTTCTTCAGAGTCTAGAATAACAATGATGGGCTCTGTTTGGTTGTTATTTGATGAAGATTTTGCTGATGATGTTTCTCTTCGATTATCAGTTTTTCCTTTATCTTTTCTTGACTTACTTTGAGAATATTCTTTTGAAGGCTTTGATGCGTAGAAACTCACTTCCTCTTCATCTTCGCTCAAAGTACAAGAGTTATCACTATCATTGTTGGAAATAAAGGCACTTCCAGCACTTTTTGTTTCTTTAAAATGATAGGGTGAGACATGAGTTCTCACACTCTTGTTTCTTGATTTTTCATCCATTTCAAGAGCCTCAACTTTAGCTACCAATGTATCTAAACCAGTTGCTTTGAGGTCAATGGTGTTCTTGAACATGGACACAGTTTGCTTCCAACTTTCTGGCAAAGTATGAAGCATCTTCTTGTTTAATTCCTTATTTGTGTATTTCAACTCCAAAATATTCATCTCTGTTACAAGTTGCATAAATCTATGGAGTTGTTGAGGAATTAATTCACCCTTAATATGATGAAAGGTTTCATATTGTGAACGAAGGGTGTCCTTCCTAATGCTTCTGATTTCATCACTCCCTTCATAGAGTGTATGAAGAATCTTCCACAAGGAATTAGCTGTTTTGTAATTCTCACACCTGATTAATATTTCTTCAGGTAAAGTCATACTAAGTAAGTTGTATGCCTTAATATCGACTTTAACCTTCTTAACATCATCAGGTGACAGATCTTTTGTACTTATGGGTTGATTATTGTCATTATAATCCGGCCCAAGAGTGGGTGGAATATAAGGACCTTCACTTATTGACACCCATAAGTCAAAATCTATATAATTCACATGATTCCTGAACTTGATTTTCCAAGATTTCAAATCTGCTTTTGTTTCCAACTTTGGAGGTTGGTATGATGATCCACCAAAGTTACTCATGTTTTTGATTTGTTAAATCAAAAGTTTGTTAATGTATTTGTTCAAATAAACTGAACAATATATGAATGTCAATCAATAACCAAGATCTACTATTCAATTGATTTGAATATTGACCCAAGTTAATCAAGCAATGTAACAGTACTTGCTGAAGGACAATTCACTGTTTTAATAAAATCACACAAAAACGATTTGCTCAAAAACAATAGATCTAATCAGCAGAAACTGACAGATCTGTGATAAGCAAACAATTAAACACTATTAACACTGATAGATCAATCGATCTAAATCAATAAGCACCAAGCTCTGATACCACGTGTGAATCCAAGGATCGCAATCAGGAATTATCGGTGTTAATAGGAAATCAAGTTAATGTTTGCGGAATCAACATTAACCTTGTTTAATTGTTATAATAATTATATATCAAATTTAATGATTAATGTTTATGACAAACACAATGATAAGAATACAATTAATAAGCAAACAAAAGATTTGATTCAAACATATTTCATTAAAACTGATTAATGATTACAGATGAATAAATAATAAACAATAAATGCTTCGAATGTGTTGATGTTGATGTGACGGCGGCTAGGGTTTATGTTTGTGTGATGTGATGTTGGGTTGGCCGTATTGATGTTTGGTTGTTTGTGTTTTTGAGTTGTGTTCTCATCATCTTGATGTGAAACCTAGGATCCATATTTATAGGCACGTGTGTTTCAGTTAAGGAAACACCGGATCTTTTGGGATTCGCACAGCTGTCTTGTTGACTTGTTGACTTGTAACACTTGTATTATTTAAATACAAGTGTTTGAGCTCCGCAGCTACAAAGTCTTCTGTAGGTGTTTGTTCTTCCGGAGATACTTGTTATTCCGCAGGAGCTTGCTCATCTGCAGGAGTCTTCACTTGACCTCTTTGATTGACCACTTGAACTCCAGAGCTGATTGTTCATCCGCAGATGATCTTTGGATGTTTGTTACTGGAAAGAAACATATCAACAAAGGAACAAAATGTTCATCCTTAGGTGTTTCTTACACTCAGTCGATTTCAGTAATTGACCAAGTATTATGTTTGTACCTACAATCATACACAGATCACCACACATATGGGTTAACCTATATAGACAGTGCATACATCATAATAATGAATTACAATTATTCAGTACAAATATTGATTAAAGTTCTAAGCCTATACAAATTGATCTAGATCTATTGGTTTTGATAGTGAGATCAAAACATGTTGAGCTCGTGGATCTTAGGATTCAATTGACTAGATCTTTATGCCCAAGACACATAGAACATTGATGTGGTTAGTACGTATTGATCCAAGTCGGGTCATACCCAATAACAAGCTTAGCAAACACCAAATAATATTTAATTGATGATATGATCATACAATTAAATAAAAACACCAATTTAGAAAATGGGTTTTCTAAATAAATAGCATATGAGATTGAACAATTTATATGGATATTTTGTTTATAGATATTTTTTGTAATGTTATTTAAGTTACTTAAATAACATCAAATAATAAGTGAGTGTGTATGAGTTATTCAATTAAAAGGTTAGTTATATGAATAACTTATATGAATGACTTGTTAGTGTGTGAAAAATGGGTTTTAGCTTTTGGGGGGAAAACCCCATGTTCTTAAAAGTTTTGGCCGCCCCTTAAGGGGTCTCTTGGCCTTCTTTTAGTGGCCTTGGAAACTCATTTTGTACACTAATTCACTCCATCTTCTTCTCTCTCTAACTTGCAAGAACCACAAGAAAGAAAAAGGGTTTTTCTCCTCTTGTTGAAGTGATTCACGGCTGGAAGATTCAGCAGCCTTTCAAGTCGGGTTTTGGTGCTCAAATCCTAGCAACAAGGTGTTTGTCTTAGAGATTGGGGTATGCAAACTTGAGAGGACCTTCTTTTGGTGCCTTGGTCGTTCTTTCTTGGTCCATATCATCCTTTACCATCTCGTTTTGCTGCTGAAAAGGTAGTTTATGGCAGCCTCTTTATGGCTGCCATAATGTATGTTTGTGTTGTCATAGCTAGTCTTATTCACATAAATAAGATCCTTTTGTTCTTGGGTTTGTTTATAACTTTGTAATATCAAGATGAAATCTGAAATTTTCAGTTCATTAACATAGATATAAAACTTGTTTCCGCTGCGTTTTTCTCAAAGTTTAAATGGTTAAACTATGTATCTTGTTTCAACAAACCCCAACATTGGCATCTAGAGCCGGTTATGTGGATAGCTAGCTTGTTTTGTCCTTGAAATATTTCGTTTTTTGGGACTTTGAAACCCCTTTTAGGGGCTGCTATATTCATGTTATATGAAACCCCAAACTTTCAAAGTTATATCACACATGCTTGTGATTAAACTTTGAAAGATATGTATGTTGTATTGTTTATTTGTTTGGACAAGATAAACCCGAAAATTTCAGTTTATGTTGGCTGAAATTTCGTGGGTTTATGGTGGGGTTTCATTATTGGTTTGAATGATTTGATCATTGTTCATTATGGTGTATAACCTAGCCCTTGACCTTGTGTTTTTTGGATGTTTGTAATGGTTGTATTCATTCATTCAATTGGGTTGTATAATCTTTTATTTGTGCTTGGTAAGAAGTGTAATTTTATTTATTATTGGGCTGTAATAAATAGATTAGGTACTTTTCATTTTACTAGAAATCTTGTATTAGGATATAATATCTTGTAATATGAAGATGTACGCGTTAGAAGCACAAGGAAAGACACAAGAAACATGGAGCATTTGGATGCGGTTTCAAGTGGGAGGTTCATGGCAGCCTTTTGTGTCATGTTTTGTCCCTTAGGAATGTCCTATGGACCACACTTGTGATGGCAAACAAGTGTAGCCTCTTTAGATGCTATGGTTATGCACTATTATTTGGTTGATTCTTGGTATTGTGGTTGATTACTTATATATGATGTTTGCTTAACAATCCTTTCCATGATCATAACTATCTATCCAAATGGACATTAATCATTAAAAGGTTATTAAAATTGTTTAATGATTTTAAAGATTAAAAGGGGTTTTAATCAAAGGACTAAAGGGTATCTTGTATTTGAAAGCATGCAAATACAAGTACATAGAGTTTTCTAAAACTTAAATTATGAAAACACTAAAATTTTAAAACGAGATCAACACCGTCCTTTTACACAACACTTGAGTCACTTGGGAACTCTTAGTGGGATAAAGGTCACCTAACCATTTTGAGGGAACTTGTGATTTGAGGTGAGAATGCCTTATTTGTGGGATAAAGGTCACCTAACCACTTATTTTGGCAAACTCACACGTGGTTGTAAGTAGGATGTCTTGATTTGCAAACCATGTCAAATGGATCACCTACGATGTGGTTTCCAAATGGTGTTGATGGGGTTAACATGCCGACTTTACATATGATGTTTCAAGTCGATCCCATATCTCTAGAAGTTGCAAATGGTTGCAATCGTCAATCGTTGACCACCTTATTAATTTAAATCGTGGGATAAAGGTCACCTAACCACAATTTAAATGAAATGTTGGATTCTAGATTTTAATATAAAAATAGCCATAAAAGGTATTTATTATTAAAATAACAATATCAAAAATACTAAAATAGATCTTTGTTAAATTTTGTAGATGGCCTCCAATAACGATAATCATGATAACTCATCCGCGTCCGCCCAATCTTTACGAGCGATTCTCCAAAAAGAACGTCTAAATCATAACAATTTTATTGATTGGTATCGAAACTTGAGAATCGTTCTCAAGCAAGAAAAACGATCATACGTTTTAGACGACCCTATCCCCGATCAACCTGCTGAGGATGATGCGGAGGCCTTTAACGATTGGTTAAAATACACTGAGGACTCGGTCCAAGTGTCTTGTCTCATGCTGGCGAGCATGACTCCGGATCTCCAAAAGAAGTATGAACATCACGGAGCTTATGACATGATAACCCAGCTGAAGGAAACGTTCCAACAGCAAGCAAGGGTTGAGCGCTTCGAAACGGTTCGAGCACTCCACGCATGTCGTATGGACGACAACCAATCGGTTTCATCTTATGTACTTAAGATGAAAAGCCACATTGACCGCCTCGAAAGGCTTAATTGTCCTGTCTCGAAGGAATTGGCCACGGATTTGATCCTCAATGGCCTTACCAAGAAGTTTGAGACATTCGTGTTGAACTACAACATGAATGCTTGGGACAAAAGCATTGGTGAGCTTCACTCAATGCTCAAAACGGCCGAGGCGGCCATGGGTAAAAGGGTTTTACCTGTTCTCACCATCAATGAAGGTGGGAACAAGAAAAGGCCTCATCCCACACCCAAGGCAAAGGTTGCCAAGGGCAAGGGACCCGTATGGGGAAAAGGGAAAGGGGTGGTAAGGGTACCACCCAAACCTCAAGAGAAGAAGCAAAAGGTTGCTTCCAATGACCCATGCTTCAAGTGTGGGGAGATTGGACATTGGGCAAGGAATTGTCCCGTCCATCTCCAAGAGTTGAAAGCAAAGAGGGATGCTGGGCAAACCTCAGGTACAATATACATGATCCATATTGATTTAAACATGACATCCTCTAACACATGGGTATTAGATACCGGATGTGGAACTCACATTTGCAATTTGTTGCAGGGGTTCAAAAGAAGCAGTAACTTCAACAAAGGGGATGTTAGCCTCTACATGGGCAATGGGGCTAAAGTTCAAGTTGAAGCCCGTGGTGACTACATCTTGAAACTTCCAAATGGTTTGGAAGTAATTTTGAACAATGTTTTGTATGCTCCTAGTTTGACCAGGAATATTATTTCTGTAGCCCTATTAAAACAATTTGGATATGTATTATCATTTGTTGAAAATGATATTCATGTTTCTTTAAATGATATGTTCTACTTTAAAGCTATTCCTATTAATGGTATTTATGAATTGGTTCATGAAAATACTTTAAATAGTTCATTGTACCAAACTAGCACCAAGAAACTCAAGTTGGATTTGAGTGATACCTATCTTTGGCATTGTCGTCTTGGTCATATAAACAAAAAAGAATTCAAACACTACAAAAGAATGGTCTTTTAAAAACAAGTGAATGTGATTCATTTGATGTGTGTGAGTCTTGTTTACAAGGTAAAATGACTAAGGCACCCTTCAGTGGGACTAATGAAAGGGCAAAAGATTTGTTAGGAATCATACATTCGGATGTATGTGGTCCTTTTAAGCCAATGACAAGGAATGGTGAAAGATACTTCATTACCTTTACCGACGATTATAGTCGCTATGGGTATGTGTACCTGTTAAGACACAAAGATGAAGGTTTTGAAATGTTCAAGATCTTTCAAAATGAAGTACAAAATCAACTCAACAAGTCGATTAAAATTCTCCGCACCGATAGAGGAGGTGAATACCTAAGTGATGCTTTTCAAGATCATCTTAGGAGTTGTGGGATTGTCTCACAACTCACTCCACCTGGAACACCACAACATAATGGTGTGTCTGAGAGGAGGAATCGAACCTTATTGGATATGGTCCGATCTATGATGGCTAGAAGCACATTACCTCTATCATTTTGGGGTTTCGCTTTGCTCTCCGCGGCCCGTATTCTAAATATGGCCCCAACCAAAAAGGTGGAAAGGACACCTTTTGAGATATGGCATGGAAGAGTTCCATCCCTATCATACTTAAGGATTTGGGGTTGTGAGGCTTATGTTAAGACTCCCACCCCAAACAAATTAGAAGTCCGATCCACCAAGTGTATCTTTGTTGGATATCCTAGAGATTCTATGGGATATTATTTCTATGATCCACTGGAACAAAAAGTGTTTGTTGCCAGAAAGGGTGAGTTCTTAGAAGCAAAGTTCCTTATGGAAGGAACTAGCAGTAGAACAGTGGATCTTGAGGAGGATCAAGAACCACAACCCGATGCACGTTTGGTTGAAACTAGCACTCAACATGAGGATGTTGAAGATGATCAAGTGGTTGATCAATACACACAAAACGTTCGCAGAAGTGGTAGAACTAGTAATCCACCTGAAAGATATGGATTTTTCATGGATGGATGCTATGTGGTAGATTCAGATGAACCAACCACATACCATGATGCAGTGTCCAATTCGGATTGTGACAAATGGCTCGAGGCCATGAGCGTTGAGATGCAATCCATGCATGACAATCAAGTATGGGACTTGGTTGTACCACCTCTTAACTCCAAAGTAGTTGGAAGTAAGTGGGTTTTCAAGAAGAAAACTGATATGCATGGAAACTTGGATACTTATAAAGCTAGACTTGTAGCAAAAGGTTTCACTCAAACTCAAGGAGTTGATTATGATGAAACTTTCTCACCTGTTGCGATGCTAAAGTCTATAAGGATATTGTTTGCCATAGCTACTCATTATGATTATGAGATTTGGCAAATAGATGTCAAAACCGCTTTCCTAAATGGATATCTTGAGGAAGATGTCTATATGGTTCAGCCTGAAGGTTTTGTCGATCCAAAACATCCTAATAAAGTATGCAAGTTAAAGAAATCAATCTATGGATTGAAACAAGCATCGAGAAGTTGGAATCACCGTTTTGATGAAGAAGTAATAAATTTGGATTCATCAAGAACGCTGATGAAGCTTGTGTATATAAGAAAGCTAGTGGGAGCATCATCACATTCCTAGTATTATATGTTGATGATATACTACTATTTGGAAATGACATTCCAACCTTGGAAGGTGTAAAAACCTGGCTTGGAAGTTGTTTTTCAATCAAGGATCTTGGTGAAGCCGCCTATATTCTGGGAATAAAGATCTATAGGGATAGATCAAGGCGGTTGATTGGTTTAAATCAAAGTGCATACATTGATAAAATCTTGAAAAGGTTCAAGATGGAGAACTCTAAGAAAGGTACGGTACCTATTCAAAGAGGAACAATATTGAGCACAACTCAATGTCCAAGCTCAAAGGATGAGCAAGATAAAATGAAGGTAATCCCATACGCATCTGCTATTGGATCCATCATGTATGCAATGATATGCACTCGGCCGGACGTGTCATGCGCCTTAAGCATGACAAGTCGATACCAGCAAAATCCTGGAAACAGTCATTGGATGGCTGTTAAGAACATACTTAAATACCTAAGGAGGACAAAAGATATGTTCCTAATCTATGGATCTGGTGATGAGGAACTCGTTGTAAAAGGTTACACGGATGCGAGTTTTCAAACCGATCGTGATGATTCACGGTCACAATCGGGATATATTTTCATTCTGAATGGAGGAGCGGTCTCTTGGAAGAGCTCCAAACAGGATGTGGTGGCTCTATCAACTACAGAATCAGAATACGTCGCCGCCTCATTGGCAGCTCAAGAAGCTGCATGGTTGAAGAAATTCATTGCCGATCTAGGGGTTGTCCCTTCCATTCAGGACCCCCTAGAGATCTTTTGTGATAACGAGGGTGCGATTGCTCAAATCAAAGAACCTCGTGCTCATCAAAAGACTAGGCACATTGAGCGGAGATTCAACTACATACGGGATGAAGTTGAAAAGGGAAAGATATGTATTCGCAAAGTTCACACGGATCAAAACATAGCAGATCCTCTCACAAAGCTCCTTGAAAAGGCAAAGCATGAAGGTCATACTTGTGCTATGGGACTTCGATATTCTAGTGATTGGATGTGATCTGTAATTTTGTATTTGGATATGTGGAACTTTTATTATTTGAATAAAATTATTTGGTTATAATGTTTCAATTAATATTCCAATTTAGCATGTTTAATCCATGAGTAAATTGTTTACTCTAAATGTCCGTAGTCGTTCAGACTTGTGGGAACAAGTATGAGGGTAAGATTATTATGAATTTGGATTGGTAGATATTCATATGGATGAATATAGAGCAAAAGGTTGCTGCCAAGGTTCATAGATATTTGTGGGATGCAAATATTGGACTGACCTGCATCTCAAATATTACTACATGGAATATTCCTGATTGATCATAAGTAATTTTGAGTAAAGGCGAACATCATTTGGTATCCTCTGACCTGAGATACATATTGGGTCTTGATATTTACCAAATATTATACTTTGACCCAGTTCTCCGCTGTTTTGAAATATGGCAGTTGATAAGTCTGGATTCAGGTATGATATAAGGTAATTATGAGAGACGTATGTAGTCAAGAAGGGATTTGTCCCTCTTATTCGTTGAGAGTAAGATGTCTAAGGCCTGATAAAGTTAAATCAATGGAGAATAATCACTCTGTGTCTCTAGGATTTAACATGACATCTGTGACAAAGGGATAGATGATTGATTCACCTAAAACATCTCAAGTATGGTACTTGAAGGAGATGATGTTATTGAATGGCATTAAGTCATACGTATTAAGGGTAGTAAACCGTTGTTAGGCGGTATTTACTGCTTGCATCAATCTTCTATGAATCTTGTGCAAGTGGGAGATTGTTGAATTCTTTATGCCCAAGACACATAGAACATTGATGTGGTTAGTACGTTATGATCCAAGTCGGGTCATACCCAATAAAAAGCTTAGCAAACACCAAATAATATTTAATTGATGATATGATCATACAATTAAATAAAAACACCAATTTAGAAAATGGGTTTTCTAAATAAATAGCATATGAGATTGAACAATTTATATGGATATTTTGTTTATAGATATTGTTTGTAATGTTATTTAAGTTACTTAAATAACATCAAATAATAAGTGAGTGTGTATGAGTTATTCAATTAAAAGGTTAGTTATATGAATAACTTATATGAATGACTTGTTAGTGTGTGAAAAATGGGTTTTAGCTTTTGGGGGGAAAACCCCATGTTCTTAAAAGTTTTGGCCGCCCCTTAAGGGGTCTCTTGGCCTTCTTTTAGTGGCCTTGGAAACTCATTTTGTACACTAATTCACTCCATCTTCTTCTCTCTCTAACTTGCAAGAACCACAAGAAAGAAAAAGGGTTTTTCTCTTCTTGTTGAAGTGATTCACGGCTGGAAGATTCAGCAGCCTTTCAAGTCGGGTTTTGGTGCTCAAATCCTAGCAACAAGGTGTTTGTCTTAGAGCTTGGGGTATGCAAACTTGAGAGGACCTTCTTTTGGTGCCTTGGTCGTTCTTTATTGGTACATATCATCCTTTACCATCTCGTTTTGCTGCTGAAAAGGTAGTTTATGGCAGCCTCTTTATGGCTGCCATAATGTATGTTTGTGTTGTCATAGCTAGTCTTATTCACATAAATAAGATCCTTTTGTTCTTGGGTTTGTTTATAAGTTTGTAATATCAAGATGAAATCTGAAATTTTCAGTTCATTAACATAGATATAAAACTTGTTTCCGTTGCGTTTTTCTCAAAGTTTAAATGGTTAAACTATGTATCTTGTTTCAACAAACCCCAACATGCTGATCTAACATAAAATTAATAAACATGAATGAAATATTTTATAAACATTTGTACACATAAACATAGCTTGCAAATAAAGTTTCGGAAACATTTTAACCTTAATAGTCGGCTAGAGTCTCAACTCTTAATCTTCTAAGATCTTGATAACATTTTCAACCCTAAATTTCTAAAGTTATCATACAAAATTTTTAGGGTGTTACAAGCTTGGATCGTTTAATTTATGGGACCCAAGCTCAAGCTTGAGCTCCCATAAGTTAAACGAGCCACATAGTGGGAAAAAATACATGCAAACAAAATAGCTGGTGCAAAGAATGTTCTAATCTTTTTTTATTTCGCTTGAATTTAACAAGTGAAGTAACTTTAATGTGTAAATAATTCTTAAGAAATTTTATGTGAAAAAACAAAAAAGTAGTTGGTCTTTTATGTTCAAGAATTGTTGAGTGACACTTGTGAGAACAAACCAAAAGTATGTTGGATTTTATATGCAAAAACTTATTTATGAAAAAGCTGAAAGTATATTGGTTTTTTATAGTATTTTCCCTTGCATGAATAAAATGACATGAAAAAGATACAATTACAAACTGAAAAACCATATCAATTCAACTTAAAAAACTTAGGTACCAACTAAGTCTTCCGCACTAACAAGTTGCTTAATAGTAACTTGTTTCTTATTGAGTTAATTACATGAAAGGTCCCTGTGGTTAGGTCTGTTTTCACTTTCGTTCCTCAAGTTTGAAAAACTACAAGGTCGGTCCAAACGTTTGCCAAAACATAACACAAATGGTCCCTTCACGGATAACCGTTATCTTTTTCTGTTAAGTGGCTGTAAAATATCTAAAATAGCCCTAACTATTAAAAAATTATCAATTTTAATACCACTCCACACCCAGCCAACCTCTTTGACTTTTTTCAAACTTCTTCCATGGTAATCACACCAACCACCACCACCACTCCACCACCACCACTGTGTACCACACCCACCACCGCCACTCTTTTGCCTCAAACATCGGTCTTTGGCCACACCACCACCGCTAACCTCTGACAACACCATCGCCGCCTCCATCTTCTTTCTTTTTCACCTCTGTAAATCCCCACCTCCCTCGGATAGCTTCCATCTCTACCTCTTTTTCACCTCTGTAAATCCCCACCTCCCTCGGAGTAGACGGTGGTGGTTTCAATGGTGGCGATAATGGCGATGGTTGTGATGGTTACATAGTGTTGTAGTGGTTGTGCTGGCTACGATGGTTACAAGGGTTGCGGTGATTGCGATGGGTAACGGTGGAGATGGTGGTGGTAATGGTAGCGATGGTGTGGTGATCGGTTAATCAGAAGAAAAAAGGTAGTAGAGTAAGAAGTCGTAGCAGAAGCCGGAGTAGGTGTTGGAGCTTTGACTGCGGAGACGGATACGATGGACATGACCATCATCATCAACATCATTACCGTAATAATCTTCATTGATGAAAGAGCTCGGTAGATTTTGGTGGTGGTTCAAGGGTGATACAATAGTGTTGGGTATTCTACCTTTGAAGAAATTAAAGATTTCCAATATTATTGAAGTTGAAGACTTGAAGAACAAAAGCAACAAAATATTAGTCTAGGGTTTATTTTGTAATTATTATAAATGCTAGATTAGTATAAATATTAACATATATCATCATTGTAAAGGGTGAATAATTCTCCACCAAATGTGGGAATTAGTTCCATCACCAACAACATCATATCATCATTCTTCATGGATGATGATTTCATCATCAAATCAATAAACAACAAGCATTAAACACTTTTTGTGTTCATCATTATTATATTTTAGCATCGAATCATCAGGTTTTGTTATTATCAATATGAATCCTAAGATCCAAGCTCAACGATCCCGTTCATATCAGGAACACACAATTGGTATCAGAGCCGAGGTTGTGGATTGGTATTGATTTAGGTCGAGATTCATGGTTCGAATGCTAAAATGGAAGGAGATTTGAAGATAGCTTGAAGAACAAGTTCATGAGTGTTCATCATTAGATCTATGGATTTCATCACGAATCTGATAGATTCAACATGAAATTGATGTTATCTAATGATCATCCATGATCAAATCATCAATTGGAGGCAGAAGATTGAAGATTGGAGCTAAATCCATGAGATTTGGGAATTTACATTGAGGTTCGTCATTTACACACACTAGTGTGTGTTCTTGGTGTTCTTGAGAAATTCTCAGATCTGAAACATGGAAATGGAGTTTGGATTGATTTAGATTCATCAACATGATGTTACAATAGCAATTTAACAATCAAAGCATCATCAACATCAGTTTTTGGATCAAATCAAAAATTCAAGTAAGTGGGTCTTTGATGTTCTTGGTGTTCTTCAACAAAATCAGATTTGGAACTTAAATATGCATCAACAATTGATTTCGTTTCATCATCATCAAACCACAACAACAATTGATCTGCAATTCAGCAAGAGCTACGCAACTTTAGAATCGATTTGAATCTGCATACAGAGATGGGCCTCTTAGCTTTACTTACTATCACAATACAAATACTTTGAGTAAAAATAAATGCACACATAAGTTCTTTCAAAGTATTCCCTTGATTAATCTATTTTGTACAAAGTTTACAATTCGGCAGATACAATCAAATGGCTTGTAAAGCTTGCCGCTAGTATACAAGTGTGAGGACTTTTATACTAAACAAAGAGAATAAACTATTTTATGTTTAGATACTACAGTAGAACAGGTAATTTGTGTATCGGAGTTGGCAGTTGTTGTAATATGTTGTCGGCAAAAGGTGGAACACAACAACCGTCGGTACAGACAAGCTTGTTCTATGTAGTAGTCGATCGACAGCTCATTGAGTTCACTGTTGATCGACAGTTGATCTGCATATGCTTATCGACAGACATTCAGCATAGGTAGATCAGTAGTTGCTTTGGTATATGTTGATCAATAGTCATTCAACATATACACTTCGGAAGTGGCTTCAGCACTTGGCTTGATTCGATAATTGATAGCCAATGCTGAAATCCTGAGTTCAGCACTTGACCTGTTTTGATAGTTGACGGCCAGTGCTGAAATCTTGAGTTTTCGGTAGTTTCATCCTTCATGATTCAACAATAGAATTAATCATCTTAAATTTGAGATAAAGTATTTTAAAACGAATTGATAATTCATAAAGCATTCTAAAAAGACTTTTGCAAGATTTGATAAACTCTTGTAAACTTAGAGAAAAATAAATAATTAGGACCCGATGTATGATACCAATCGATCACGCTTGGGCTGTCCTAAATCTGGGCTATGATAAAGCTCAAGCTTTGTAACTTTAACAAGCCACATAAGGAAAAAAAATGTGCGCAAACAAAACAACTGATGCAAAAGTTGATTTAACTTTCTTTTCACAATTTTGCTTAGTTTTATCATGTGAGGGAATTTAACACACAAAATATTGTTGAGGTATTTTTGTGAGAAGAAACAAAAATATATGTTAGTTTTTTATATACAAAAAATTAACGAGAGACTTTTATAAGTCAAAACAAAAAGTATTTGGTTTTTTATATGTAAAAAATCGTATGGGGACTTTTATGAAATTAAAAACTAGAAGTATGTTGGTTTTTAATAATATTTTCCCTTCATGTAAATAAGTAATATTATTTAAAACTAAGTAATACTATCCGAGTTCGAAGTTAGTTATATGTTCATCATTTTCATTACAACTGTTATTATTTGCTAATTCAATCAAACAATAAACTAGTTGACAATTCCAACTCTAATGTGTTGAAAAATCAATCAACTTATATCAAAGGCTTGTTATTAAATTAGTTGTCTAACACTTAACAATTCTAGCTTTGTTTATAATTTCATAACTTTGTTGTGTTTAATCTTTGAAGAAACACCCTTACCATCAATGGAGAACTGTAACAGTAGATCAACAAACAAGCCTTCCAAGATAGATTGTTATGGATGAGTTTCCCATATGGAAACAATAAATGAAAAACTTTATAGCCATCTATAATGCTCTATGACATTATATTGGGTTGGTCATCGTGTCCTTATGGTCATTCCTATCAATGTTAATGAAATGCTAGTGCCCAGTTATCCATCTAAGTACTAAAATGAGGACAAGAAAAGACAAATATCAAAAGATATGGAGATTCTTGCAATGGTTCTACCCAATGAAGTCTATCAAGGTCTATTACATGGTAAGAGTATAACTAAATTCTAGGATGGGCTCTTGAGCCGGTTTGAAAGAACCCTTCAAGTTCTTAAGAACAAGGCTAAACCTATGGTTCAATAGTATGCAATGTTTGTTCACCTACAAGTAAGAGTACGACTCAACAGTATGAGTGATTTACTTGCATTTTAAGTAAACTCAAATCATTAAAGATTAAGTACAAGAATAACCACCTTACCCCAAGGTTTATAGGGGCACTACCTAGGCAATGGAGGGAGTACACTTAGTGATAAGAAACTCAAGAAAACTCACCATTCTCACTTTGTTTCAACTCCTTATGTGTTCAAAGATAAGCATAGATGAATCTTATTCTACTCAACAATTTAGGGAGAGTTTGTTAAAGATGAAAAAAGAATATTCATCTACTCAATAGTTTAGCTGATGAGTAAAAGCAAGATAGTTGTTTTTTATGAGTGGTAATAGTTAATAAAATATTGTTCATTTAAATGCAATTTGATTAGTAAAAAAAGATCAATTACACGTCTCATAATCATAAGAAAATTTAATCATATTCCACTGAAGGAAAAACCATTGATAAAGATTAACAACTCAATCATATAACCACTAAAGAACACAACGTCAAAGAACACTTAATCATGAAAATTGATCATTTGTTAACATGTACACCCGGAAAGAACAAATGATCTATATGTTGTAATTATATGTGCGTAAGCATGAAAATATATTTTACTTAAAAAATAAAAATTAATTAAAACAAAACAATTATTAACTAATACTAAAAACATGTCACATCCCGGCGGAAGCGTGAAATGCTTAGGGTGTGACTTGTTTGCTCAGAACTCATTGATTTACAATTACTACAACATATCACATAAATATATATATTACATGGAGAGTCGTATTAAATATATATATATATAACGTCACATAACATAACCAGATTAATAAGGAGTTGGAATTACATCAGTTCATCATAGTCAAAATTTGAACTAACATAACCCTATTACATTAAAAGCCTAACAGTAACATTCTCAGAGACGATGGAAGTGGGCATCCATCGAGACACTGAGATCATACAAATTCACTGTCAGGTTTACACAAACTTTCCCCACAACTTCTCCCCAGCCGTTATAAACATCAAAGGAGAACATTAAGCTGTTAGTCATGGTGAATTCCTGAAAAAGCATACTTAAAACAGTCAACATAAAGTTGGTGAGCTTCACAGGTTTATCATATAACATAGATGCATTATATACAACCAAACCTTACATAGCAACCAGATCATTCATATCTGTCATAACATATTTCATAAATCAAATAATATAGCAACACAATACTCATCTTATTGGTGCAGGAAATATTTTCCTAAGTAGCGCTACCAATATTATCTAACGGTTCCACATCCGAATTAATGGTTGTAACATAATTCTCAGAAAATAATGCATCTAATAGTATGCTTTTTCCCCAAAACTTTTACAAAACAAAAATGGGCCATGAAACTCACCTTTACTCCAAATGGTAACCTATACAAGAAAAATATTTATAATTCAGAAAATGTATATTTCTTTAACATTTTTAGTACCTCAGATTGAAGAATTTATTTTATAAGTTAGGTCTTAGTATAAATTCTGAAATTTCTACAGTAGATGTATCTTAGTGTTAGGTAAAATATACTAAAATTTCATATTCAAATTATTTTCAGGTTAATTTTTATTACTTTTACATTATTTACATAATTCTTTAGAAATACCTTCGGGCCTCTAAAATTAGTCAAATTTTAGCAGGTTAATAATTATAATTCGTAAAGTTTTTCAGAATTTTCTCATGCTCTAAACTATAGCAGAGCTATTTTTATAATTTTTTCTATTTTATCTTTATTTTGCTAAAAATACCAGATCATGTCCAAAAATTCTAATTTTTACGCAAAATGCTCCATTTTTATTTTTATATTTTCTATAAATTTTCCATAATTTATTTCATACTTTAAGTATTTTTTCCGATTTTTAGTTGACAGAATGGTTAAAAATTAATATTTCAGAAAATGTTTTGAGTTAGGTCACGAAATTTTTCCAGTGGATTCTATAATTCATAATAGTCAGTACATAATTTTTCTATACCTTTACTAGGATCGGTTCTTTTAATATGATTTTTCTCTTTTTATTCTTAATTATTGCATATAAATTAATTAATTCATAGGAATAGTACCAAATTTTGCAGAGTTCAATTTCCTAATATTCTAAATATATTTTTAATGTTTGTTCCCACAATCATAGTTATTTTATATGCAGAATCAATTTAACAAACTATGACTAGATTTTTAACCCTTTTGTTGATAATTTCTTGCTATAAATTTGATTGTTTTAAGGTTTGTTTTTCTTATTTCAGATTTTTAAAATCTTTCTTTTTGTCTGAAAAATGAGTTTGATTTTTATATGTTTTTATAAAAACCTTGAATGTTTAATCAAAAGGGTTAATCACATGTGTTTATATTAACACATGTTTGATTTTCATAACTTAATTTAGTAGGGTTTTAGGGGTTAAAACCTTGATTTTGACAGAAGGAGAGTGTGAGAAGGAGGTGAGGATGGTCTAAGCTTGCTTGGTTTTTGTGTTCTTGATAATCTTTCGGGAGGTGATGCTTTCACGAGGCTTGGATGTTGCTGCCTTGTATCCGAGAGTGTGTGACCGAGTGAAGTTGATGATGGTATTTGGTTGGAGAGGTAGTGACCGAGAGGGTTGAGGGAGTGGTTTGTGGCTTACGGTGGTGGTGTTCGGGAGTGGTGATGTTTTTGTGGTGATTGAGAGTGGTGATGCTGATGGTGTTCGATTATGGTGTTAACCGAGAGATGAGGAAGTGTGATAGTAACCGAGAGTTGAGTTGGTGGTGGTTAGTGGCTTTCGGTGGTGGTTTTTGGAAGTAGTAACCGAGAGAGCACAATGGTTGCAAGTGTGTCTTCCCATTTTGGCCGAGAGTTTCTATTTAATTGGGAGGGTAATCATTACATCTAAGACTAGGGTAGTGAGGTGTGTTTTATAGGGTTCTTAGGTGGCTTAAATTAGGTGTTAAGGTGGCGGTTTGCTGGAGTGTTTAGGAAGTGCCGAATAGGTGGCGGGTGGGGTGGATAGATGGGTGTCAAAGCATGCAAGGTGGCATCTATTGAAGGTATATGACTCATCAAGTCATAATTACAAGGTTTTGCTAATGTTTTAGGTGGTTAACCGGGTGGTTTTGTTATCTTAATGAACCGAACAACGGCTTAGGTTATGCTTTTGTTTGAGGTTTAGGTGTTTAAGGTTTTCTTAGTTTTGTTTTGATGTCTAATCTTTCCTTGATGTTTTATTGTATTGAGGTGTTTGGTTGGGTTGTATCTTGGTTTACTTGGTGTTTGTTTGGTGTTATATGGTTGAGGTATTTTGATCACATAATGTTTGGTATCAAAAGGTTATGTATTCGGATACATGCACACGTAAAAATTGTGCATGCATGCATCCATGCATACGTATCACACATATGTATAAGCAAACAACATACTTGTGTAAACAAAATGAAAGCATGCATACGTATATGTATGTATAAAAATATATATATGTTAGCCTAGGTGTAGCTTAGAATATTTGAATGAACTAGTGTATAAAATTTCTAAATCTAGGGTTGTCACATTCTCCTCCCGTAAAAATAATTTCGTCCCGAAATTTATTTAGATAGTAGTGAACTTATCTGACCATTGTCTTAAAATAGGTGGGGGTATTTTCTTCTGATTTCATCTTCTCTTTCCCATGTATACTCTGGTCCTCTCTTAGCGTTCCACTTAACTTTCACTATGGGGATCTTGCTTCTTCTTAGCTTTTTAATTTCTTTATCTAATATGGCTATTGGTTCCTCTGTAAAATGAAGCTTCTCGTCTATCTTTATTTCTTGAACTGGAACTTTTAATGTTTCATCTGTTAAACATTTCTTCAGATTTGACACATGGAACGTGTTGTGTACTTTACTTAATTCTTGGGGTAAATCTAGCTTATACGCAACAGGACCAATTTTGTCAATAACTTCAAATGGTCCAATATACCTTGGGTTCAACTTATTTCTCTTTTCAAATCGAAAGATTCCCTTGGTGGGTGATATTTTTAGATAGACCTTATCTCCAATTTGAAATTCTAACGGCTTTCTTCTTTTATCTGCATAACTTTTCTGCCGATCCCGTGCTGTCTTTAATCTGTTCTTGATTTCTTTAATCTTGTCAGATGTCTCTTGAATTAAATCAGGACCTATAAGTTGTTTATCTCCTATTTCATTCCAACATAAGGGCGATCTGCATTTTCTTCCATACAAGGCTTCAAACAGGGCGGTTTTAATGCTAGAATGATAGCTATTATTATAAGAAAATTCTATCAAAGGTAGATGCATATCCCAGTTGCCACCAAAGTCTAATGCACAAGCACGTAACATATCTTCTAGTGTTTGTATTGTCCTTTCACTTTGTCCATCTGTTTGTGGGTGGAAGGCTGTGCTAAGATTTATTTGGGTTCCTAAAGCTTTTTGTAAGGTCTGCCAAAACCTCGATATGAATCTACTGTCTCTATCAGATATAATGGAGATTGGTATTCCATGTCTGGATACGATTTCTCGTTTGTAGATTCTTGCCAATTTCTCTATTTTGTAGTCTTCCCTAATTGGCAGGAAGTGTGCTGATTTGGTCAACCTATCTACTATAACCCAAATTGTGTCATAGCCACTTGAGGTCCTTGGTAACTTGGTTACAAAATCCATGGTAATTTGATCCCATTTCCATTCTGGAATTTCAGGTTGTTGTAGATACCCCGAAGGTTTCTGATGTTCTGCTTTAACCTTTGAACACGTATTGCATTTCTCTACAAATTCCCAACTGATTTCTTTATACCAGGCCACCAGTAATGATTTTTCAAATCCTTATACATTTTGTTATTTCCTGGATGCACGGAGTATCTTGACTTATGTGCTTCCTGTAATATAATCTTTCTAAGTATGGCATTATCAGGTATCCAAGTTCTTCCTTTAAATCTTAGAATTCCATGTGTATCTGCCTGTAAATCCTTTTCCTGTCCTTTTATTTCTATTTTACTTTTCTGTTGGGCTTTCTGTATTTGTCTTAACAGATCTGATTGTAGTTCTATTCTCATGGCTCGTACTCGTAACGGTTTAACCCTATCTTTTCTACTTAAAGCATCTGCAACTACATTTGCTTTACCTGGATGATATTTGATTTCACAATCATAATCACTCAGTAATTCTACCCATCTTCTTTGTCTCATGTTCAGCATTTTCTGCTCAAATATATGTTGTAAACTCTTATGATCCGTATATATTGTACATTTTGTCCCATACAGGTAATGTCTCCAAATCTTAAGTGCAAAGATGACCGCTCCTAATTCCAAATCATGAGTAGTGTAGTTTTTCTCACTTTCCCTAAGTTGTCTAGAGGCATATGCGATGACTCTACTTCTTTGCATTAATACACATCCAAATCCTTGACGAGACGCGTCACTATATACTACAAAATCATCAGTCCCTTCTGGTAATGACAAAATAGGTGCACTACATAACTTATTTTTTAAAAGTTCGAATGCATTCTTTTGTTTTTCTCCCCAGACATATGGCTTGTCTTTTTGGGTTAATTCAGTCAAGGGCTGAGCTATTCTTGAGAAATTTTCTATGAATCTTCTATAATATCCTGCTAATCCTAAAAATTGGCGTACTTCTGTTGGTGTCTTGGGATCCTCCCATTTCTTAACAGCTTCTATTTTTGCTGGATCTACCTGTATTCCTTCTTGATTGACTATGTGCCCTAGGAATTGCACTTCTCTTTTCCAAAATTCACATTTTGAGAATTTTGCGTATAGTTTTTCTTTTCTTAACAACTCCAAGGTCGATCTTAAGTGTTGCTCATGATCCTCCTTATTCTTAGAATAGATTAAAATGTCGTCTATAAAGACTATAACAAACTTATCTAAATAGGGTTTACATATCCTATTCATCAAATCCATGAATATGGCGGGAGCATTGGTTAATCCAAATGGCATTACCAGGAATTCATAATGTCCATACCTTGTTCTGAATGCTGTCTTGGGTATATCTTCATCCTGTATTCTTAGTTGATGATACCCTGATCTCAAGTCTATTTTTGAAAAGTAACTAGATCCTTGTAATTGATCAAATAGGTCGTCTATTCTAGGTAAGGGATACCTATTCTTTATAGTTACTTTATTGAGTTCCCTATAGTCTATGCACATTCTAAATGTTCCATCCTTTTTCTTAACAAATAAAACTGGTGCTCCCCAGGGTGATACACTAGGTCGTATAAATCTTTTATCCAAAAGTTCCTGAAGTTGGCTCATTAATTCTTTCATTTCAGTAGGTGCTAAACGGTAGGGTGCCTTAGCAATAGGGGCTGTTCCTGGCATCAATTCAATTTTGAATTCTACTTGACGTGGGGGTGGTAATCCAGGTAATTCATCAGGGAATACATCTGAATATTCATTGACAATTGGAACATCTTTCAGGTTTACTTTGTCTATCTTAGTGTCAACAATGTGAGTCAAATAAGCCAAACATTTCTTCCTTAGGCATTTTTGTGCACTTTTACAAGAAATTATTTTTATGGTGCCCCTAGGTTTTTCACCGTATATGCACAGTGTTCTATTTTCATTAACTAAAGGGATTTTGATCATCTTCTTACCACATACTATTTCAGCTTGATTCTTACTTAACCAATCCATTCCTACAACAATATCAAATCCTCCTAAATCAATAGGGATCAAATCTATATTGAAATAGTTTTCATCTAAATTCATGATACAATTAGGAATGATTTCATAAGCTTCGATTATCTTACCATCCGCTAATTCTATCATATATTTTTGATTAAGCTTTTCTGTGGTCAAGTTAAGTAGTGGCCTAAATGTATTTGAAACAAAGCTACGGGTTGCTCCAGTATCAAATAATACAGTAGCGTACTGATCGTTTACAAGGAACGTACCCGTGACGACTTCTGGTTCGTGTCGAGCTTCTTCTGCCTGCATTATGAATGCTCTCCCTCGAGGGTTGTTCTGATTAGTCGGTGCCTTTCCCTTTAGCTGTGGGCATTCGTTCCGGCGATGGTTTTCATTCCCACATTGATAGCAGACTGGTTTTGGATTTGCAGGGTTTTTGCAGTCTCGGGATATATGTCCCTTTTTCTTACAGTTGTAACAGATTACCATCGCACAGTTGCCTTGATGGTATCTTTGGCACGTGTTACACCATGGTTGGTTTTCTGTCTGGGATTTCTTTTCCCGTGTCATTCCTAGGTAGTTTCGAGGAGGCTGTCTAACTATTCGTTTTTTAGGGGTTCCCTTAAATCTTCCCCCTGTGCTATCATCACTCCACTTTCTCTTTTCTCCAGATCTAGGGTTACCTAGTGATCCATTTCTTATCATCTCATCTGTCAGACTTCCTGATAAACTTACAGTATCTTGAAAAGTCTTGGGCCTAGCTGATTTAACTAATCCCCTTATTTGTGGCACTAGTCCCCAAATATATCTTCCTATTCTCTTTGATTCTGGGGCCACTAGATGTGGTACTAACCTCGAGAGTTCATTGTACCTGTCAGTATATTCCCGATGTGCTGCTCCTTTCATTTCTAAAGCTAGAAACTCAGTTTCTAATTTTTCTATTTCATTATATGGACAGTATTTCTCTATAACCAAATTCCTAAATTCCTCCCAACTCAACTCATTCATAATGTGCCTACCTTTAGTGGTCATCTCCATCTTCCACCAGGATTGTGCTTCCCCTTTCAAGGAGTGTGAAGCAAACAAGGTTCTGTTGTTATTGGCACATTTGCTGATTTCCAGAGTTGACTCCATTTCATCTAACCAGCGTAGAGCCTGTACTGCTCCGCCTTTACCATCAAATTCTCGAGGTCTACATGACATAAAGGCTTTGTAAGAATATCCTTTCTCTGTTATAATCTCCTCTACTGGTTGATCTCTTATGGCATCATCAGCTGGTATTTCGTTGCCGGGGGTTGTGGTACCAAGGTTTAGGTTTTGTTGAAGTTGAGTTACTAGTACAGGTATGGCAGCTTCTAACTGCTGTGACACTATTCGGGAGATCCTTTCATCTTCATTGGTTGTTGGGTTAACAGGTGTTTCTTCTCCAAGTCTAGTTCTAGGTCGTCCCACTCTTGCAGTCCTCCTTACGGGTTGCGCATTTCTTCTTGGCGGCATGCTTTTCTATAGTTAATTATAGTAAATATTAAAAAGAATTTTAGATTCTTGACAATATTCTAATTAACACATAAGCAAGTAATAGTTCAAACACAAAAGATATTTTTCATTTAAGTTCTTATTTAAAGATTTCACACTAAAAGTTAGTTCCTAATTTCCCTGCATCCATTTCCATATTCTTGAGAAGATGTTTCCCTTAGGTGCTTTTAGTTCCTTCACATCCTTCTGAATTTTCCTGATTTCTTGTTGAATTTTCTTGAGCTGTTTAAGGGTTTGTTGAGTGGCTGCGCTCTGATCTCCGTCCACCCTTTGTCTTTTAGCTTCACTTTCTTCGTTTCCAAGGGAGTCAGTTTCTTGTATCTCCTTGCCTTCATCTTGCTTAGTCTTGAATTTGTTCCCGGGCCGTACCCTTTTCCTAGGAGTTTTAATGGTATATCCTCCTACCATTACAGGTGCACGACGGACATAAAATTTGGTCTTAGGATTATCTTCCCTTTTGGTTGGAAAAGGTTCTAGGATTTGCTGAGGTTTAGGTTCAGGCGTAAGTTCTTTATTGTAATCCGAGTATCCGAATGAGTTAGTCTCACAAAAATTGTTATCAGTACTCATAGCTGCAAAACAAATCTTTTCATGGTTTGAACCCAACAGTTAGTTACCTATTTTTATATATAAGTAGAATGCTTTAATATTCATGGAATCATGACATGCAAAATCACATAATTACACAGACATGAGCTTATGGTTATAGTCTAGGTATTTAATGGTACCTAATTCTCTATAACCAATGGCTCTGATACCAACCTGTCACATCCCGGCGGAAGCGTGAAATGCTTAGGGTGTGACTTGTTTGCTCAGAACTCATTGATTTACAATTACTACAACATATCACATAAATATATATATTACATGGAGAGTCGTATTAAATATATATATATATATAACGTCACATAACATAACCAGATTAATAAGGAGTTGGAATTACATCAGTTCATCATAGTCAAAATTTGAACTAACATAACCCTATTACATTAAAAGCCTAACAGTAACATTCTCAGAGACGATGGAAGTGGGCATCCACCGAGACACTGAGATCATACAAATTCACTGTCAGGTTTACACAAACTTTCCCCACAACTTCTCCCCAGCCGTTATAAACATCAAAGGAGAACATTAAGCTGTTAGTCATGGTGAATTCCTGAAAAAGCATACTTAAAACAGTCAACATAAAGTTGGTGAGCTTCACAGGTTTATCATATAACATAGATGCATTATATACAACCAAACCTTACATAGCAACCAGATCATTCATATCTGTCATAACATATTTCATAAATCAGATAATATAGCAACACAATACTCATCTTATTGGTGCAGGAAATATTTTCCTAAGTAGCGCTACCAATATTATCTAACGGTTCCACATCCGAATTAATGGTTGTAACATAATTCTCAGAAAATAATGCATCTAATAGTATGCTTTTTCCCCAAAACTTTTACAAAACAAAAATGGGCCATGAAACTCACCTTTACTCCAAATGGTAACCTATACAAGAAAAAATATTTATAATTCAGAAAATGTATATTTCTTTAACATTTTTAGTACCTCAGATTAAAGAATTTATTTTATAAGTTAGGTCTTAGTATAAATTCTGAAATTTCTACAGTAGATGTATCTTAGTGTTAGGTAAAATATACTAAAATTTCATATTCAAATTATTTTCAGGTTAATTTTTATTACTTTTACATTATTTACATAATTCTTTAGAAATACCTTCGGGCCTCTAAAATTAGTCAAATTTTGGCAGGTTAATAATTATAATTCGTAAAGTTTTTCAGAATTTTCTCATGCTCTAACCTATAGCAGAGCTATTTTTATAATTTTTCCTATTTTATCTTTATTTTGCTAAAAATACCAGATCATGTCCAAAAATTCTAATTTTTACGCAAACTGCTCCATTTTTATTTTTATATTTTCTATAAATTTTCCATAATTTATTTCATACTTTAAGTATTTTTCCCGATTTTTAGTTGATAGAATGGTTAAAAATTAATATTTCAGAAAATGTTTTGAGTTAGGTCACGAAATTTTTCCAGTGGATTCTATAATTCATAATAGTCAGTACATAATTTTTCTATACCTTTACTAGGATCGGTTCTTTTAATATGATTTTTCTCTTTTTATTCTTAATTATTGCATATAAATTAATTAATTCATAGGAATAGTACCAAATTTTGCAGAGTTCAATTTCCTAATATTCTAAATATATTTTTAATGTTTGTTCCCACAATCATAGTTATTTTATATGCAGAATCAATTTAACAAACTATGACTAGATTTTTAACCCTTTTGTTGATAATTTCTTGCTATAAATTTGATTGTTTTAAGGTTTGTTTTTCTTATTTCAGATTTTTAAAATCTTTCTTTTTGTCTGAAAAATGAGTTTGATTTTTATATGTTTTTATAAAAACCTTGAATGTTTAATCAAAAGGGTTAATCACATGTGTTTATATTAACACATGTTTGATTTTCATAACTTAATTTAGTAGGGTTTTAGGGGTTAAAACCTTGATTTTGACAGAAGGAGAGTGTGAGAAGGAGGTGAGGATGGTCTAAGCTTGCTTGGTTTTGGTGTTCTTGATAATCTTTCGGGAGGTGATGCTTTCACGAGGCTTGGATGTTGCTGCCTTGTATCCGAGAGTGTGTGACCGAGTGAAGTTGATGATGGTATTTGGTTGGAGAGGTAGTGACCGAGAGGGTTGAGGGAGTGGTTTGTGGCTTACGGTGGTGGTGTTCGGGAGTGGTGATGTTTTTGTGGTGATTGAGAGTGGTGATGCTGATGGTGTTCGATTATGGTGTTAACCGAGAGATGAGGAAGTGTGATAGTAACCGAGAGTTGAGTTGGTGGTGGTTAGTGGCTTTCGGTGGTGGTGTTTGGAAGTAGTAACCGAGAGAGCACAATGGTTGCAAGTGTGTCTTCCCATTTTGGCCGAGAGTTTCTATTTAATTGGGAGGGTAATCATTACATCTAAGACTAGGGTAGTGAGGTGTGTTTTATAGGGTTCTTAGGTGGCTTAAATTAGGTGTTAAGGTGGCGGTTTGCTGGAGTGTTTAGGAAGTGCCGAATAGGTGGCGGGTGGGGTGGATAGATGGGTGTCAAAGCATGCAAGGTGGCATCTATTGAAGGTATATGACTCATCAAGTCATAATTACAAGGTTTTGCTAATGTTTTAGGTGGTTAACCGGGTGGTTTTGTTATCTTAATGAACCGAACAACGGCTTAGGTTATGCTTTTGTTTGAGGTTTAGGTGTTTAAGGTTTTCTTAGTTTTGTTTTGATGTCTAATCTTTCCTTGATGTTTTATTGTATTGAGGTGTTTGGTTGGGTTGTATCTTGGTTTACTTGGTGTTTGTTTGGTGTTATATGGTTGAGGTATTTTGATCACATAATGTTTGGTATCAAAAGGTTATGTATTCGGATACATGCACACGTAAAAATTGTGCATGCATGCATCCATGCATACGTATCACACATATGTATAAGCAAACAACATACTTGTGTAAACAAAATGAAGGCATGCATACATATATGTATGTATAAAAATATATATATGTTAGCCTAGGTGTAGCTTAGAATATTTGAATGAACTAGTGTATAAAATTTCTAAATCTAGGGTTGTCACAAAACACATTCCAATATTTAAAAAAACACTCTTATCAACATTTACAAATATGATCAACAAATTTCGACCTAAGATGTGATGCACTTCTCGGTTCTGTATCTCACTTTGGTTTGCTCGTTGTTTTTCTTCGTCAAGTTCTTCGTCTGGCACGTCCATTTCATCCTTCATTGTATTGACAAATTGTTTGTTACTCATCTTTCAAAATACATTATTTAAAGTCACACACATGTACATTACCCTCTTAACTTTGGTTGGCCATGAAGTTCGTGCCAAATTAGTGATATGCTACCATTGATTCAAAAGTACCAAACACTTATTCAACATATTTTCTTAAAGACATGTGAACAAATGTGTAAATGATATGTTTCTCACCTACTACAACGTTAAACACTTATACTATTATGGAATATTAGGGATATATACCATTAACAAGATAATACTCTTGGCTATACCTTGTTCTTGTAATATGTAACAAAGAGTTTGGAGTGATTCCATTTATTATATTGTTGAAGATAGGTTGCTGATCAAATTTGACCTCTCACATCATACCCTTGTCGAAACCATGGGTTCAATCTCTCTGCATCTTCAAATATTCTCAAAAATATTGGTCGGTACATTCGAAAATGATGCCTAAATACACCATCCAAATATGTCAGTCGTTCTTTAAAATAATCATCAACTAGCAATGTATAAGCACGGAACCAGTTGTGTTTGAGTGCGGATTTTCGTGTTCGTGGCAACGAATGTGGTTATTGTAGCAAAGCTTGGGTTGTTGTTACAACTATTTAGAAAAAAATCTTGTCCTCAAATCACATACAAATTATGATGGCGAAAGAAGAAAACATTATTAAAAATATATGAAACATTGCTAAAAATATAGATGAGATTGTTTTGATGTGACAAATAATTCAATGTTAAAGTTAGACTACATGTAGTGGATCATAAATGGAGGCTCCAAAATGATGGTATGGAAATTAATTTGGCACTAAAACCGCTGCTTGAAGTTTTAAAAGGGGCGCCAAAATGGTTCGCCAAGCTTTTAACAACATGAAAGATAAGCATTTTTGTATATTTGACTTAGTTAGTGATTGAACTTAGACAAAACCACCATACTTAAATCAAATGTGGTGCTAAAATGGTTCATCTCCAAGCCCTCATGAGTGTGAAAGATCTTTATGAATTTGACTTAGTTAATGATTGAGTTTAGCCAAAACCACTACACTTTAATCAAATGGGGCGCCAAAACGATTCATCCTAAGTCCTTAACCGTCATGAAAGATAAACATCTTAAAATTTTTGACTTAGTTAATGATTGGGCTTAGCCAAAATAATTACACTTAAATCAAATGAGGCTTTAGTTAAATTTGTTCTCCCTATGTGGCACTTACGTGTCACTTTAACTAGGAGTTTAGTCAAAACCACTACACATAATCTTATACATATACACTAGTAGGAAAACAATACGATGCGGTGACGACGAAGACAATTTCCATTGCGGTACTTTTTTTTAGTAATTTATCAATCCTATCATAATACCGTATAGTACTTTTGTTATTTAAATATGTGACAAACTCTATCCCAAAATTTAAAATGTAAAGAAGTTAGTTTGACTTTATAAGTGAAAGTATATATGTAGGTGTTAAAACACATAAGCAATAAATGATAAACAAAAAGAAGAGTCCACTCTTTTCATATTTGGCTTTTAATTCAACAAACAAGACAACTTTCTTTCTATTGCCCATAACGATCATTCCTTCAACAACCTCACGAATATACCGCACTTTGTGTTTGTAAATGCAATGATGCTCTTCCAAGCTCACGAAGCAGACCAATGTGTAGTCCGCAACCACAGTTAAGCTAGAGCATAATACAAAACATTATTTATGAATAGGTTGGTCCAAATTATATCTCATCTTTAACACATGCACTCTGTAACATAAAAAAGTGTCTTTAAAGAAAAAGGGTCAAATGGGCTAAAAGATGTCATGAATGTAAACTATGTAGACCACCATTTTAGAACATCCAGATTTGACCCTTTTCGGAAAATATTCCATCCCATCAAGACAACACACTCTTATACTAAAAAATCAATAATAGTTGATAAATATCAAGAAACATAACAATGTAACTAATTCTTTCAAGAGTAGTAAAGTAGAACACTCTTTAGATTATGATACATGTAGTTGTCAAGTGACCTAAAGAAGACACGGTTTCATTTATGAAATGATTAACAAAATGATAAAGTGTTTCAAGCATCCCTTGGTTTATCAATTGTTCTTTTCGATTGGCCATGTATTGTTATTAATCGGCAACAAACTATATCAAGTATCATCTATCATAGTAGGCATATCCAAGAATAGCAAGAAAAGTATCATTCAAATGGTATTATTAAAGCGGTGGGTCAGTGCATAAAAGTACATGCATGTGAAATAAAATGAAATATTATCATACATGTAGGCTGACATATTTTTTCAATTAACATATTAAGTGCATCCAACCTATTTGACCAAATAAAATGATCTACATTATGTTATGAGAATTTATTTTAATTAGACAACTCATTCAACTATAAAAACAAAGAAAGGTCAAATGTAACTCACTTAACTCATTTTGATTACCATATTGATAAGACTACAACTTTAATTTGCTAAATATGCACACACAGACACATCAAGTCAACAAAACCAACGACAATATAGAGATTGTCTACAAAGAGTGAAGACAACCATTACCCTATATATGAAAAACCAACTACGATGAATAGTACGTAGGGGTTAGTTTGGATATTTCTAAAGAAACATGTGGAAGGAATGATGGCAAACATCAAAAACTTACGATTGTGCGTGACGGTGGGTTTACGGTGTTGTGGTTTCCGACGAAGGAGCGGTGGTCATGAGCGGAGGTTGTAATGGAGTCGATGGTCGCGGATCTTGGCGATGGGTGGTGTGGTAGAGATTTTGGGCATTTGCAAAGGTGAGGATGGCTAAGGTGTTTAGGTTGGTTATAGTGAATGTTGGTGGTGACCATTAGGGTTTTGTAGCGAGCAATCGGGAAGGCGACGATGCAGAGGTGGGTTTTGTTATGTAGGCGACCATGTTTGGGTTCACCGATCTAGGTGTTGTCAAGAGCTACGATTTGACGTCATTGTTGGTTTTGTTGGAAAGGAACTGACTTATTTAATGTTTCGTTTTTTATAATTGTTGTTGCTTACGTTGCTTTGCCTCATAAGGTATTCGTTTAGTAGAAGATGAACTTGACTGAAACTCCATTATGTATTCTCCTTTTTCTTCACTTCTCTTTCTTCTTCCAGATTTTTAGCAGCAGCTTTGGTTTCAATATATGTTTTATATTTTACGATTGACTTAGGGTTTTCTCTTTTTCTTGGATTTTCATCTCAAAAATCAAGTACGGCAGTCCAAGCAATTGAAGCAGAGCTGTAGTTATACATCATGTAGTACAAAGCAAAAAGGGCTGAGATGGGTGAACCAAGTGGTGGTAAACAACTTCCTTTCAAGGGTTTAATATTTAATTAATAAAGTATGTTTAATTTCCTTTACTTCTTTTCTTTTTGGTTCTTTATGAAAAGATTTTTGTTTGTTATTGCCTTTGAATTTTGTGTATAAGGCTTAAAAGTTTGATGACTTTTATTTATGTGATTTTAATTTCATTATGACATTTTACCTAGCTTTGATCTTTGGAAACTTTGATATAAATAGATTTGAGCCGGTGTGCATGTTGATAGCCTGACTTCAAGATTTGGTCGACATTAGTGTGTTCATTCACTTCAATTTTTTGAATTTGTTGAGCATATTGGTTTGACTGTATTTAGATGGTTTAGGGAATCGATATCAGCCAGTGGACAATGCATTAGCAAGCCTGAGATAATATAGGTAAAAATTTGGATGATCAACTTGAAACATGGAAGAAAATAATGCATGAGAATTATATTGCGCATGTATATGTCTAAATAGAGTATTGGAATGCGATGATGTGTTAGCTATATCAAGTAAACTATACATACATACCGATATAACATCAGTAGATAATATAATTAAAATACATTTAAAAAGAGTATCAATTTGTCATATAATGGAATGTTTCTATGATGATAAATCATGTACTTACCAGTTGCATCATGAAGATATTTTACATGTAATAACTCAACAATACAAACTCGACACATAAAGAATAGTTTACAAAGGAACAAACACAAGGATTTATTTAATTTTAAAGTGAGGAAATGATTAATATTGCCTATTATGTTATTATCCATGGTTTAAAGTTTGGATTGTGAGCGGTAGTCTGTGTGGATTAGAAGGGGGTTGATTAGGTTTTTTTTTTTGGGGGGGGGGGGGTGGGGGATGGTTTGACAGTGGTGATAATCTAACGACAACTTTAACAGTTTTGCAAACCAAAGCATGTGAGTTAAAATTCTATGAAACAATATATTTACTTATTTAGTGGCTATAATTTCTATTACTGTAGTTCGTCCTTATTTTTTTCTCTTTTGATTCTACAAGGTCATGAAAGACTTAAAAAACAATTAATATTAGTTAAGCATGCCAACTGTTTTTGTTATGCCTTTTTAAATTATTAATGTTTGACGTGATCTATTTTGCAATTTTAATCTCTCTTACTTAAGCACACCAACTCTTTTGTTGTTATGCCTCAGTGAATCTATGAATACTATGTTTTTTGGTACGGTTTTGATTTGTCTTTGTTCACTGTTTACGTGTTTTTTACTATTATGCATAGCGACCTGATAACCATTTTATGGCCATTTATAAGTATTCTCTAAGTGTTTTTATAAGAACGTCGCCATTATATTCGGGATGCGACACTACCTATTCATTTGTCTTCTAGTATCATTGTGAGTTCGTTTATGCTTAACCTTCTTGCGTATCATAAAACCATTATCATTTAAACTTTATCATATATATGATAGTTTCATCATGATGTTTAAAGAATGAAAAATCTTAACTTAAATTTGCCTCACTTGTTCAATAATAATGCCATATTGTAAATTTCATTTAAATCATACGGGGATATATTTATGTAATAGGATCTTTTATGCTTATATTTAAAGAGGAGAATCAGCGGAAGGTTCTAGCGTGATTGTTTGTGGTTCATAGCAAGTGGATGATGATGAATGGCGTTCATTTAAGACGTGTCCTTAGGTCGATGATGCTGGGAGTGTACTCATGTGAGACATACTTTATTTATCTGGTATGCCTTTTTGCCCTATTTTAATTTGGGTATTTGATCTGGACGTTGCTGGTTAGCTTATGCTTAGTTGATCTGTTTCTAGTGTCCTAACATGGCAATGGTGTTACTATAGTCGCACTCAATCAACACATAGTGATGACTTATGGCTTTGTGAGAAAAATTAAGTTTGTAAAGACTATGATGATTTAAAACGAATGTGTGTTGTGTTGGCTCGACAATCATTTCTGGTTTGCAGGCACAACATCTTATCAAGTCTGAGCCTCAAAATTTTTTTCTCTTTATCAAACCAATTGGTTGTTTGTTCTACACCTCAATACAGAAGGTTATATTAGTTGTCTTAGACCATTCATTTCGTTCAAATACTGATAAGAAACCACCGTGAAGCGCGGATGGAAAAATAACTAGTTAGCATTTATAATAAATATGTCATCACATTTTAATAATTTGTTTAGGAGAAAGAAAACTAAAAAATGGCCTCACTAAAAAATTTATAGTAATATTAATTAGTTTGAAAATCAAAAGAAGCCATAAAAAGATTACATGTCGACCCGACCCGACCCATTCTCAAATTCACCCTTGTTGACCCATTTTTCATGTATAACATTACTTATTGTATATTCTACCCATAAAAGACGTTTTTAAGTGTTGTGAGAACTTTTTTTTACATGTGTAGTTGACTCATTTTATGTGATTGCCTATTATGTATTAGACCCAAATATGGGTCATATCTATATGAATAGTTATAATAAGATAGATAAAGTTAGCACGGAATACAAATTAAAACTTAATTCAGACTTAAAATAAAACTAACAAACCAGCTAGTCGCAAAGGCTTGTTTATTTTCATTCCATCATAAAGAAATCCGTGTAAAGATTTTATTCATTGTCGTAAATGCCTTGAACCAAGAACCAACAAAGAAAAGAGTGCGCCCTCACATTTCCTTTGCCACATAAGTACAAACTTCTAGAGTGTCAATTCAATTATTAAAATGTACAAGTTCTAAACTTCAACTCTAATCTCCTTTCATTCTTCACTAAGGAGGCCTTATTTATACTAATGATGTTCATAAGCTACTTTTCAATTCAAGTGTTACTTAAAATGAACTGAAGTTATATTATAAAGAATAATTCAAAAGATTAGAAAAAAATAGTTTACCAGGTGTGCATATTATTTTACATAGACGTTCGTAAAGTGTAAAAAAATCGAGCAACAACTCTAAGTAGAGTGCATCCAAATATTCTGTAGCATCTGAAACAAAAACGGGTTTAGTTTTTATATGAATTGTATTATGTAATTACTTTAATATCATGCTTAAAAAGTTAAACCGTAGCTGTAAACGCTAATGAAGTATAACCCGTGTTTCATCTTTAAGTTATCTGCACGTGCGAGTATATGTAGTTACCTCAAAAACATAAATCTTAATCATCGCGTGTTTATTGTTTTTTCTGACGGGCGCTCCTAAGATTATAGCTTCATACATGCATCATAAACTGTGAATCCAAGGATCATCAACAGGAATTATCAGTGTCAATCGATGTCAAGTCAACGTTTGTGGAATTAAAGTTGATTTGGTTTAATTGTGTTAAACAACTTTAAATATCAATAAAAGATCAAGAACACACGTAACAAAACACAATTAATGATTAATCAGTATTTTATTATAATGTGTTGATGATTACAAAAGAATTGAATGTACGATATCAAAGAATGCTATGATGTTGTGAATGCTAAGGTTGATTGAAAGACTTTGGTGATTGTTGTATTGCTATTGCTGTTCTCAATCAATCAATCATCTAACTCAATCATGTTTGAATCGAAACCTAGGATCCATATTTATAGACAGAGGTGTTTCAGTTATAGGAAACACCGGATCTCTTGGGATTTGATTTGTTTCTATTAAGGAATCATCGGATTTCTCGGGATTTGCATAACCGCCTTGTTGACTTGTACCACTTGTATAATACAAGTGTTTGGACTCCGCAGGAATATTGTCTTCAGTAGTAATTTGTTCTTCCGTAGGTAATGTTCTTCCGAAGTTAACTTGTTCTTCCGAAGGTGTCTTGTTCTTCCGAAGGTAACTTGTTCTTCCGAAGGTAATGTTCTTCCGAAGTTAACTTGTTCTTCCGAAGGTGTCTTGTTCTTCCGAAGGTAACTTGATCTTCCGAAGGTAACTTGTTCTTCATCCGCAGAAGATCTTTGGATGTATAATTACTTGTAAGTAATATATCTATGGAAAAACAAAATGTTCATCCGTAGATGTTTCTTATACTTGGTCAATTTCATAAATAGACCAATTATAATGTTTGTTCCTGCAACCATACATAAACCAACACATATATAAATGGGTTAACCTATATATTTAATGCATACACAATAATGAAATACAAAAGTTCATTACAAATATTAATTCAAGTACTAAGCCTATACATAATGACTAGATCTACTGATTCTAGACCTAACAATACTCCCCCTTAGGCTTAGATACTTGCAATCAGTTCTTCAAAACTGAAAGATCCTTGATTCTGGCAATCATTTTGTTGTAGAAGTAAGAAACAACAGTCTTCTGATCATCATACTTGTAGTTGATCTTCATCTTGCTGATCTTCTTCAGAGTCTCATAGCTGATTCGCAGAACATCTTCCTCTGTAGTGAGTGTGTCTAATACCTTGTTGTTATTCACCACTTCTAGCTCATCTTGTTCTGAGATTTTGACTTCTGTTACTTCATCAAAAGTTGTTCCCTTCAGTAGTCCAGCATTAAATCTTCTTCTTTTGTATGCTTTGGCATGTAGTTTGTCAATTACTTGAATCACATGGACATGCAGGAACAGATCATTTTATGCTTTTTTATCAGTCAGCTTGGGAAAGAATTTGTCATTAAAGTATGAGGTGTAGCTGGGATGGAGTAGTTTGATTTCCACAGGATCAAATATCCTGATCTTGTCAGCTTTCTTATTCTCAGCATTTCTTAGCAGGACCAACTCTTTTGTCTTCTCAACATATCCCCATTCAGTGATTGGGTATGTGAATTGAGTCCCTTCAATGCATTTGAGTGCTGCTTTGTTTCTGTTGTTGTAGCCAACCCTATTCAAGAATTCATCATCTACATGTTCTGAGGCATTGGACTTGTATCTTTTGAGCCCTTTGATTCTCTTCTAATGTTCTATATCTTCTCTTTTAGCTTCTATCAGCACATCATCTTTAAATTTTGTCTTCAACTTTTTTACTAGAGTTGAGAAATCTCTTCCTCTAGGGTGAATTGGATAATTGCTGATGATTAAGCTTTGAAGATCTTTGATGTCATTCTCTGGCAGACTCACCACTGAGAGTACATCATGGTAGTATTCAACTCTTCCAGATGTTCTTTTAATAATGGCACAATCCCAGTCTGGATCATATTTCCAGGCCATGATCCCGTTTTCTTCCACAGAGCTGGGAGTTGTGAGGTGGTCTATCAGTTGAATTAGAGTGGACTTTTGCTCGGTTATCTCTCTAACTGCAGTCCCAAGTGGCCATACTTTGCCAGGTATTACTTCTCTTGGCTCTCTTATCAATTTCTCCTTTCCTTTGTGCTGATCTTTAGGTTCAACTGTTATAGGTTCAGCAGGAAGTTTGCTTTGTTGCTCATAAGATGGATGTGGAGCTTCAGTTCTGAATTTTACACCAGTATCCAGCTTAACTTTCATCACATGCTCCATCATCCTTCTGAGTTCCCCTACTGATCTTCCTTTAAGCTCATGAGGTTTGTAATTATGTCCTTGTAACCAGCAAGTCATGTTGTATTTGCTCAGCTTGACTGTGTCATAATGTCCTAACTCCTTCTTTGTTTTCTGAATGGATTGAAAGGTGCTGAAGGCTTCATAATCACAATTTGGAATCATAAAGCATGCAAGCTCAAATTCTTTTAACAGATTCTTCATCTCAGTCATGTTTAGTCTCTCAACCATGTCATAAGGGAAACCATGGTTTATCAGTGTCATGAACATGGTTTATTCAGGCCTCTCTTCAAATATGTCACTTGTAGTCAGAAGATCATCAGCCTTTGAGACTTCTTGTTCTGGTGGAGAGTCTCCTTTGATTAATTCTTCCCATTCTTCATCACTTTCATCTTCTTTCTGAGAGATAGGCTTCACAGTAGATAAATCTACTGAAGGTGTGTGTTCAGGGAAGTCAGCTTTTGTTTCTTGGAGACACTTTCATCAATAGTTATCTTCTTCTCAGCAGTACCAAGATACTTTCTTTTCCTTGAGTACAGGATCATTTCTTTTGATGCCTCAGGACATTGTTTTGTTTGTGCAGTTGAAGCCTTAGCATTAGATTCCAATTAACTGATCTTCAATTTAAGTTGCTCAATCTCTTCTTCTTTTCTCTTTATAATATTTGACTGAGCAGTCATAGTGCTAGATGCTTGTTCAAATTTCATCATGATCTTTTCCTTTTCTTTCTTCTCAGATTCTGCTGACTCTTTAAGCTCAGCTTCCTTGTCTAGTAAAGCATCAATGACTTCTTTATCACTTTGAGCATCTTCTCTCAGTCTTTTTTATTCTTGTTTGCTGTCTTATCAATTCTTCATCCTTTTCGTTTATCATTCCCTTCAGCTCTTGTATTCTTTCCTTTCTTTTGTTTGATTTGAGTACCAGCTTGTTGTACTCAGCAACCAGATAGCTCTTGCTCACAGGAATGTCTTTATCACTTAGATCATCTTCATTGTAAGCAATAACATTAACATGATCTGCTGCTGCATCTACTTCCTGATGCTGAGACTAAATCTCATCATCTTTAACTTCCTCATGATCAACACTTGCTGAGCTTGACCTTGGTTCAGTGGCTTGATCTACATGCTCTTGAGAAGTTTGTTGTTGTTGATGATCAGTCACTGGAGATACTTGTTCAGTTTCATTTGAATGCACAGGGGATTCAGTTTTTGATAATGACAGTTTAACTGTACTTTCTTCTGAGACTAATTCTGTCTTCCCCGTGTAGATGCTCTCAGTAGCTGAATTTGTAGGTTGTTGGTAAAGTTGCATCTGAAGCTGATTTGGTGATTGGGGTTGAATGGGAGATATTGGTTCAGTATTTTGGCTGGCTGGTGATTGTGGTTGGGGTGTTTGTTGTTGTTGTGGTGATAGATGAAGGATTGGAGAGATTGGTTCTGTATTTTGGCTGTGAGGAGATTGTGGTTGAGGTGTTTGTTGTTGTTGAGGTGATGGTTCTGGTGAGGGAGTGTCTTGAGCAGAGCAGATAGCAGAGTTCTCTTGATCAATTTCCCAAACAAGCTCTTGAGGTATGTCTGCATTAACATCAACCACATGAGCAAACATGTCTATGTCACCTCCTTCATATTTCCTTGAGATTTTGTTCAGCACAGATCTTCCAAGATGTGCTTGGATAAACACACCACCCTCCACAGATGTTCCAAGCAGGTCTGCATTAATGATGAGCTGAATGAATCTTGGAAACATGTACATCTTATCAGCCTTCTGTACTCGAATGTGATCACACAAACAATTAAAGATGTACTTTGAGTAATTGTATGTCCTTCCCTCAAAGATGCCAATGATACCAGATGATATATGTCTTGAAAATCTGTCAAGCCCAAATTTTTTGTTTGACATACACTTCAGATAAGTGTGACACAAAAATCCGTATGGCTTACAGAGTCTTCCCTTCTTAATTTCTCCCTTTTCAAAGTCTCCATCATACCCCATTAAGAGAAAAACTTTTTCTATGTATTCATTTTCAAATACATCGGGGTGTCCAGCTTCAACATCTCCTAGTTCAAGTACCCTTCTTATTGTCTGTTCATCAATTCTCAGCCTTCGATTCTTAACTTCTGCAATAATGCCTTCACCATTTTCTTCTATGTATGCAGAATTCCAGAAATCACTAATATGAGTGCGATAAATCGTCGGCTCTGCTGATAGGGCATAGAATATCCTCGATCTTCTCAGATATCTCATAATTTCTTGGCATCCTTCTGACACAGGATCGTCAGGGTTTAAGAAAGCACACACATTATGTTCTTTTGCGAATCGTTGATCCATCTGTTCATAAGATAAGACTTCGTTAGAATCACTTATTGATATAAGAATACGAACAGTTGTGAGATAAAGCAAGAATCAAATGGTTCAATCTTGATGATTATGACATGTTTTACCTTAATAAACACTGATTATGAACACAACTATATGTTTGCTTAAGGTTTTGATTTGATAAATTTTGAATGTTGAGGAAGCGGGAAAAGTTTTGTTGAGTGAGATTTTCTAGGTCTGAAAAAAGTGAACGGAAAAAGTGAATAATGAATTTGACAAGTCAAACCTCATTATTTATACCCTCAGACACATTAATTTTCTCTGTTTTATTAAGTGGGTCCCTCAATGTATTCTTCCGTAGAAGTAATTTCTCATTAATTAAGTGGGATCCACAATTTACTCTTTCGTAGATCATCTACGGATCAACAACATCTGCTGATTTGAAATTCTAATCATTAAATTATTGATCTTTATTCATCCGTAGTTTACCAATCTACGGATAAACATTAAGATTGATTTCCACACAGTATCTTCTGCTGATGCAACGAAAATATTGTTGTATGTATGGCCCAACTCCATTGATTAGACCATTTATTGCTTTAGGACCTCGTTGGCTTTGTATACATGACAATTTAGTACAAGAAAATTTAAAATAGTGATTTTTACTAAAAAATTTCATGTAACCAACAGCTAAGATGATGCTCAGATTTCAATTTCTTCAAATTGATAATGATATAGACATTGCTGCTGCTGATTGAGATGCTTTTTCATGAATTCTACTCCCCCTAAATTTGTGATTAATGATAAACATAAGCATTTATCATAAATTTCTTTAAGAGGAATAACATGAATTTTAACTATATGATAATGATCAGATACACATAAGATGGGATCATACTATAATGCTAAGCCTCTTCCTGATTAGTTATGTTGTATATTTGATACTAGAATAAGTTCTGATTGCAAGTATATTGTCCATATAAATCCATACAAGAGCTCATGTATCAACTAGGCATGCTGTTTATCATGTTTTCATATTGTTTTTGCAATAACTGTTATGGGCTTCACATTCAATTCACAAAGGTTTTGTCCTCCCTTTGCAAGTCAAATCATCACTTTTTCACACTTAAGACTATGTACTTTAAGTTATAATAGCTATCTTGAGATGTATTTGGCATCTCATTGATGCAATGTTGATAAAGCTCAAGATAATATACAGTTGATCACATAGGATTCTTTTGAGAGCTTTAGATATGATCATCATCAGGTCACCAGGTCTTTACTCACGTAAAACAGAGGTGCCTTTAACCCAGGTCTTTGTTCATACAAAACAGAGGGATGATGAGGATCATGATCTTTTCACCTTTTGTAACTGATATTCAGTATGGTGATCATACACCCAGATCGTTGTTCACACAAAACAGAGGGAGTATGATTTGCAAAGATAGATAGTATAAAGTGTTTTACATAGTGTGTTTAGATGAATGATTTGATCACATTAGGATAAGACTCACTTTGTTTTCTCAAAATGAAGTTTCCCACAGACAATCATTATAGTATTATGTTTTGCATGCACTCAGGTTTGTTTCCACTCAAGATGAACCTACTCACATATCAAGAAACTTTCTGAGATATATTGTTGTTTGTTTAGTCAGGAACAGGCAAAACTATAATGTACTATCATTTCCCAATCATATGTCATACTGATGCATTATTACACACAGCATGTTGTTTGATTGAAATTGATTAATCTAAGTTAATCATGCCTAGAGACTCAATCAGAAAATTAAATCTGACTGAATCAAAGGCTTTAGTGAATAAATCAGCAAGCTGATTTGATGTATCCACTTTGACTAACTTAATCAATCCCTTTTCTGAGCAATCTCTCAGAAAATGATATCTAATCTCGATATGTTTTGTTTTACTATGTTGCACAGGATTAGCAGTGATAAACATAGCAGCAGAATTGTCTATATAGATTGAAGTTTGAAAAGTTGTAACCATAGTCAAGCAATTGGTTTTGTAACCAAAGTACTTGAGAGCACCCAGCTGAAGCAGCAATGTACTCAGCCTCAGCTGTGGATACAGAAACATTTGATTGTTTCTTGCACTGCCATGACACTAGCCTTGGTCCAATGAATTGACATCCACCGGTTGTTGATTTTCTGTTGCTGTTACATCCACCATAGTCACTGTCTGAGTATGAGTAGAGTGTAAAGTCTCCATCCTTAGGATACCATAGACCAAGTCCTCGTTTTCCCTTGAGGTATCTGAAAATTCTTTTTTACAGCATTGAGATGTGACTCCTTTGGATCAGATTGGTACCTAGCACATACACACACAGCAAACATAATATCAGGTCTACTGGCAGTTAAGTACATAAGTGAACCTATCATAGATCTAAATAATTTTTGATCAATAGATTTTCCAGAGGGATCAGGAGCAATCTTATCAATTGTTGATGCTGGTGTTTTGCATGAGGATACTTCAACAAGATTGTATTTCTTCAGAATTTGATGTATGTATTTTTCTTGATTGATGAATATTCCATCTGCTTTTTGATGAACTTGAAGGCCAAGGAAGAATGTTAATTCACCCATTGAGCTCATCTGAAATTTAGAATTCATCAGCTCTTCAAAATTCACACACAATCTCTTATTAGTTGATCCAAATATAATGTCATCAACGTATACTTGAACTACTAAGAGATCTTGATGTTCTTGTTTGAGAAAGAGTGTCTGATCAATAGTTCCTCTTTTGTAGCCATGCTTGAGTAAGAAAGATGATAGTGTTTCATACCATTTTTTTGGTGCTTGATGAAGACCATACAAGGCTTTATCTAGTTTGTATACCCTGTGAGGATAATGAGGATCTTCAAATCCGGGGGGTTATGACACATAAACTTCCTCATCAATTTTCCCATATAAGAATGCACACTTGACATCCATTTGATACACAGTAAACTTCTTATATGATGCATATGCCAAGAACACTCTTATTGCCTCAATTCTTGCAACTAGTGCAAAAACTTCATCATAGTCTATGCCTTCTTCTTGAGTGTATCCTTGTGCTATCAACCTTGCTTTGTTTCGGACAATAATCCCTCTATCATCCAGTTTGTTTTTGTATAGCCATCTAGTTCCAATAGGATGTTGACCTTCAGGCAAATCAACAAGAGACCACACTTTTTGCTTTCTGAACTGTTGAAGCTCTTCGTGCATAGCTTCAATCCAGCTATTGTCTTTTAAAGCAGCTATAATGTTTGGAGGCACCTCTTGAGAAAGAAAACAGTTGAAGAGACAAAGGTTGGCTGTACCACTTTGGCTCCTTGTAGTTCTCTTTTCGGGATTTCCAATGATGTTGTCAAGTGGATGAGACTTATGGATTCTCATTGAGGGACTTGATTCAACTGGAATAGATGATTCCAGGTTAGTCATTTCCATTGCCTCTGAGAGATTCATCTCAATTTGAGAATTCAAGAAATAATCAAATTGAGAGTCTGTTGATTGAGCTACAGAAGTATCTATAGTTGGATTTTGCTCTTCTGCAGGAACTTCTGCGGAAACATTTTGCTCTTGCGTAGGAACTTCTGCGGAAGCATTTTGGTCTTCCGAAGGAACTTCTCCGGATTATGCTGATCTTCCGAAGGAACTTCTCCGGATGTATGCTGATCTTCCGAAGGAACTTCTCCAGATGTATGCTGATCTTCCGAAGGAACTTCTCCGGATGTATGCTGATCTTCCGAAGGAACTTCTCCGGATGCATGCTGATCTTCCGAAGGAACTTCTCCGGATGCATGCTGTTCAATTCAACATGTAATATCTGCTTCTACTGAAGTATTTTCATCTGAAGATGGATGTATCCTTGGGGGATCAGCAGATAAAGTTACTTCAGTCATAATAGGTGGAACAAATGGATAGCACACTTCATCAGATCCTGCATTGGTCAAATGATCATAGTTAAAAGATTTAGATAAAGCATCTATGTCAAATAACCATGATGAACCTTTAACTGACTTAGTAAACACATTTTCATCAAAAGATACATTAGGGGTCTCTTCCACAATGTTATGTTGTGGAATATACACTCTATATGATTTTGATGTTGAAGAGTATCCAACAAAGAAACCATCATATGCTTTTTTTGAAAATTTTCCTAATGACTCTTTTATGTTCAAAACGGTTACTTGACATCCAAAGACTCTTAGATATCCTATGTAAGATTTTCTTTTAAATAGGAGCTCATAAGGAGTTTTGTTATGTTCTTTGACAATTAATGTTCTGTTTTGAACATTGCATGCAGTATTCACAGCCTCAGCCCAAAAGGTAATAGGTAGTTGTGAATTAGCTAGCATTGTTCTTGCTGCTTCAATGAGAGTTCTGTTTCTTCTCTCAGCAACTTCATTTTGTTGTGGAGTCCTTGGTGCACTGAATTGTCTTGCAATACCTTTGCTCCTGCAAAAAGAATCTAGTTCAAAGTTGACAAATTCAGTACCATTATCACTCCTAAAAATTTTGACTTTCGTATCAAGTTGATTCTCAATCTTGATTACAAAGTCCATTAATGTTTCTGATATTTCACTCTTTTGTTTTAAGAAAAAGACCCATGTAAATCTAGTGAATCATCAACTATCACCAAACAATATTGCCTTTTTCCAATGCTCATTACATTGGTGGGACCAAAAAGATCCATGTGAAGCAATTTGAGTGGTGTAGTATTAGTATTGATAGTTTTGGATTTATGTGACACTCTGTGTTGTTTTCCTTTGTAACAAGAAGAACAATGAGTTGAGCAATGAAACTCTTTATTTGGCAATCCAATGACCAGGTCATGTTTCACCAATTTATTCATGTTCTTCATGTTAGAATGAACAAGCCTTCTATGCCATAATTGAGACAAATCTTCTGAAAGTTTAGATATAATGCAAGTTTCATGTTTGTGAGAGAAGTGTTGTTCATATCCAAAACATAAGTGTTTCCTTTTCTTGCTACTTTGAGGAGAATCCAATCTTCAGGGACAATAAATCCTGGCTTAAGAATGTAACAGTTAGTGTCATCAAACAATGTAGTGTAGTTTTGATCACAGATTTGAGATACACTAAGTAAATTATATTGTAAGTTTTTACAATAATTTACTTTATCAAATTTAAGTACACCATTGGTTATCATTCCTTCACCAACAATTTTACCTCCCTTTTTATCCCTACCAAATGCCACATAAGAAGCATTTTTATGTTTGAAATCATGGAGAAGAGAACAGTTTCCTGTCATATGCCTGGAACAACCACTGTCAACATACCACATGTTGTCAGCTCTCCAATATTGTTCCTGCAATCAGAAAAGTAAATCAATTAGAAGTGACAACCCAAGTCTTAGTGATCTTGGGTTTGTCAACAGGATCTAAAACAGTTACTCTTTCATGAACATTTTTTGAAGTTTCAGTTTCAGATTTGATTGATTCATTTTGATTTGATTTGGATGAGGATGATTCTGCTGAATGGGATGTTGATGAAATGGATTCATGATTCATATTTTCTGCTTTACTCAGAGTAACTTCATTTGTTTGAGTCTTTTGTTTTGATAATGAACCTTTAAATGTCTCACTATCTTTTGTTTTTGAAAGAGGTATATGAATGCCTTTTTCAAATTTATTAAAGAATGAGTCATCATCCTTTGATTCCTTGTCTAACAAATCTACTCTTTTGTGTGGTGTTTTTGACTGCTGGAAGGATGGTCTTTTCCTCAGTATATGAACACTTGATGATGATTTGTCCTTTGGTTTTACCTTTGATTTTTGTTCATACTTCTTCAGTTTTGAACCCTTTGCAGAATCCGTAGATTGAGAATCTGATTCAGATTTGTCTGATTCTTTCTTCTTTGAGCCTTTTGTCTTGTTCTTTTTGTTGAAATAACATTCCTGTGTGGAATGATTATTTTTGTTGCAGATAGAACAATGTTTGTTGAAGTAGCAATCAGTAGTCATATGATTGTTCATATTGCAAATAGAGCAGTAGCTGCTGAAGTAACAGTCTTCAGTGTTGTGATTTTTCATGTCACACCATTTGCAATACTTTTCTTCTGATTCTTTCTCAGAATCATTCTTTTTGTTTGCTGATCTTTGTTGTAGCTCTTTCTTCTTCAGCTTTGGATGTGCTTCACCTTTTTCCACTTTGTGCACATTTTGGTTGCTTGTTGCTGAATTTCTCTTCCGTAGATCAGCAGCTGAAGTTTTCTTGTTCAGTTGATGATCTGCTGATGCCTTGTTCTTTCCTTTGAATTTTCCTTTTTCCTCAGTGATGTCAGATTCATCAGTCAATTTCTTAGAGGAGTCTTGCATACTTAGTTCTTAAGACCTTCATTCAATTGAGCTATCCTCTTGCAGATTGTCTTCAGCATGTTTCTTTGTTTAGGAGGATATGGCAACTTTGTTTCTTCAAGCACTTTTGGGATATGGGTTTTCAGTTGAACATTCTTACCAGTGCTTGTTTGATCAACATCATGTTCATCAGAATCATCCAAGTCATCACATTTATCATAATCAAATTCTGAATCATTTTGATCTAATGATTCTGATTCTGATGATTCAGTTTCACTCACCTCAGCTTTATCATTAATTTTAGTTTGAGTTGAATCTTTTTCAAACTTAGTGCCAGGTAGGGGTGTTCAAAGTCGGGTATCCGGATTTTCGGATATCCGATTTTCGGATATCCGAAATTTTCGGATAGTGATTGTTACTATACGAATCCGTATCCGAATTTTCGGATATCCGAAAATCGGATATCCGAAAATCCGGATACGGATTCGGATAGTATCCAAATATCCGAAAAAAACACCCACTTTGCATTTCATTCATTTCAATGTTAAGTTACTTATCAAAAGTCCTAATACAAATAAACTTAAAGTACCAATACATCCAAATAACATAGTGTTTAAGTTAAATACAAAAACTTAAAGTACAATTACATTCAACCTAAAACATCTTAAAACAAACATACAAAAACCAAAGCATCATTCATTCTCCATATCCTAGTATCCGAGCAGTCCACTTTTTTGCATCATCACCATTCACCACAAGTCCACAATCTATAACTCTACAAGTCAACAACTCAAAAACAATTAGATAAATGAGAATCGCATTTTTGAAATATTCCAAACAAAAACTTTAAAAATAAACATATTTATAAAAAAAAGGTAAACAATACAAGAACAAATTTCAAGATCTTATAGTTAAAGTATTTCAAACCTTAAAAACTTTCTTCAATCGTCTCATCAATGATTATCGTTGGTTGTTCCATAGCTAAGTCCTTCAAATCTATGATATACAAGAAGAACATATTAAAAATACAAACATAAAATATAAGTACAATTTGAGTTAAAATAATAATTTTACACTAACTTCTTCCATATTCTCAATTTCAAGTAAAGTATCATCAATCATAATTCTTCTATTGGTAGCACGTAGCCAATCTTGTGCACATACCAACGCTTCAACCATTTTTGGGGTTAGGGACGTTCGAAAAGAATCAAGCACTCGTCCACCGGTGCTAAAAGCGGACTCCGAAGCAACCGTGGAAACTGGAATGACAAGAATATCTCGAGCCATTTTAGCAAGAATAGGATATCAACATTGATTAAGCTTCCACCATTGTAAAATGTCAAAATGTGGGTCCTTAGGTTCCCGCTCTTCACCAAGATATTTGTCTAATTCGGTTTTACTCGAAGATAATTCGGAACTTCCCATGGCCATTTCAAATCTCTTGGCCATGATTTCTTCAATGTCCATTGGTTGGTCACCACCACATACCTCATTAGTTGATGCTGATACTAATGTCTCAAAGGCACTCTCCTTTCGAGGCATGGATTTTTTATAAACCTCGAACAAAGTACGCAAGTTTAAGTCAAGGCTTAACTTGATACTCTCGTCTACAAACTTTTCTTGAACAATAAAATCAATATATTGCCATTTCCATCGAGGGTCAAGAACCTTAGCAATGAACAAAAAATGATTAAGCTTATTAACATCCCCCCAATACTTTTGATATTTCTTTTTCATCTCAAGTGCCATTTTACTAACTGAACTATCATTATTTCTTGTAAAACCATCAATCACCGTACCAATCCCAAATATCTCATTCACATACATGTTGGAAGTCACGTAACGGGAACCAGAAAATCTTAAGGTAGCCTCATAAAAGATCTTCAAACAAGGTAACAAGCCATGAACATTATTCCAATCAACCTCATTAATCAAACCGCCCTCACACTTTTTCATCTCTTTCTCAAATTGAGAATCTTTCAAAAGTAAGTTAGAAAAAGCTTTCTTGAACTTAATAGCAGATTCTAGCATCAAATAGGTGGAGTTCCATCGAGTTTCAATATCCATACAAACTAAACTCTTACTATCAATGTTCTCTTCTTCAATACTTGCTTTAAACTTATCAAGTCTATTGGGAGAAGACCTAACATATTTCACAAGTGTACGGACTTTCTTGAATGATGAATTTAAACTACTAAGTCCATCTTTAACAACCAAGTTTAATATATGATCCGCGCATCTCATATGCAAAAAATCCCCCTTCAAAACACTACACTCCCAATGATTAAAAAGTTTTTGCAAATATTGAATGGCTACATCATTTGAGCTAGCATTGTCAACCGTCACAGTCAAAACATTTTTTAAACCCCATTCAACCAAACACTTTTCAACCGCCCTCCCTATTAAGAGCCCCGAATGACCAGCAATTGGACAAAAATTAATAATTCTCTTATGCAAATTCCATTCATCATCTATGAAATGCGCAGTCAAACACATGTAAGATAAATTTTGACCTGAAGTCCATGTGTCTGTGGTTAAACAAACTTTGGATGACATATTTCTAAATATATCTGATAACTTTCTCCTTTCCTCAATAAACAAACTATAACAATCTCTTCTTACAGTTGAACATGAAGGTACAACAAAATGAGGATTCATAACCTTGCAAAATTCACGAAAACCCTCTCGCTCGACAGTTGAAAAGGGCAATTCATCAACAATTAACATTTTGGCTAAAGCTTTCCTAATTAGTTCTTGACTAAACTCCCATAACTTCGGGATTGACATCTTTTGAATTGACCCACCATCACTGACATGGGTTCTAGACTCAAGATCAATTAGTTTTTGCTTTTTATCAATATTTGCTGGATACATCTTGCATGACCCAATGTGATTTTTCATAGGGGTAGTACCATTTTTAGTAGAACAACCAACTCTTTTATGGCAATATATGCATTCAGCCATATCAACAACATCACATTCGGTAAAATGAACCCACCAAACAGATCTTTTTTTATTTGCACGTGTTTGACAAGATTCACTTACAGTTGAGGGTTTAGTTTGTTTACCATCTTTCTTCTGTTTTTAATTCCTTTGTTTAGCCTTCTTTGACACCACCTCATTTTCTAAGACTAGCTCACAATCAGAGTTGCTAGCATTTGCCTCTGGAATGCTATTAAGCACATTTTCATCAGCCATCTAAAACTGAAAATAAGACAAAAAGCATGTTGTTAAAAACATAATAGAAATCACTAATCAGTCTTGAATAATAAATACAAATATGTTATGACATACCAAAGTAAATATCGTGTGACTACGGCTACTAAGAAGATTATAGTTATTTGAACCCACGTGACTATGCTCTGCAATAGAAAGTAGTAAACAAAATATGAAGATTATATAAAGCCATAAAGACATATATGCAACAACTGCTCTTGTAAAGTCAGAATGTCAAATACTAAACTAATACTTTCAATGCTCTGCAATGGAATGATGTTTGAATATTAGCCAAGCTTTTAAGTGTTTTTAACCAACTAAACAAGTATCATGGGCAGATACAGTCTACTTTATCTTATGGATGGCAAATATTGTAGAAACGTGGTCACTAAGATCCATAACCCTTAAAGAGATGAAAAGAAGATTATCCAGAAAAGCAAGATTCCTCACAATTGATACATATGTTTTGACCTTTACCTATGATTTGATGCCAAGAACAACTCCTAAAGTTTCAATATTTGCAAGAACTAAATTTGTATTACTAATCAAATGTCTAAAGTACCCTTTCTTGTGGCCCAATATTTGCAAGAACTAAATCTGAAGTACTTAACCCCAGCCCCAAAAGCATTCTAAAGATGTATATTTAAAACTTGAAATCAAACTTCAAGAGAGTGCACAAATTACCTGTGAATCTTCCGATCTTCGCGAACTTCAAGCGAGTGCACAAAGCCACAAACTTCAAGCGGGTCGGTGTTTGCCGTTGGTGGGTACTCGGTGACTGGTGTTTGCGGGCGGCTGCCGGCTGGTGTTTGCGGCGGTTGCCGTTGAGGCGGTGGCCGGTGAGCGCCGAGCGGTGGCCGAGAGTGGGCTGGTGGGCGGTGGCCGAGCGGTGGCCGAGAGTGGGCTGGTGGGCGGAGTGCTGACTGCTCGAATCAAAGGATATGTTAGGGTTTTTTTGACAAAATAAACCCTGGAAGGAAATTAAAGCAAGCATATTAGATTATTAAAGTATTAATTTAAAAAAAAATTAAAACACATTTTTTTCGGATAATCGGATATCCGAATATCCGAAATTTTTAGGAACTGATATCCGAATCCGAATCCGAATTTTCGGATATCCGAAATTCGGGTATCCGAATTTTCGGGTATCCGAATTTTCGGGTAATTCGGGTTCGGAATATCGGGTTTTCGGATCGGGTTTTCGGATCGGGTTTTCGGATACGGATATTTTTGAACACCCCTAGTGCCAGGCACAAAATGATTTGACAGAGTGTTTGTCATTGTTGTAGGTAAGGATGTGTAATTATCATTTATAGGTGGTGCAACCGCATTATAACCCAACCCAGACCTTTTTTTTGATTCAATATGAGAATTTAGTAATTTCTCATATTGCTGAGATGATAATTGAAACTTCTGAAGTTTCACTTCAGTTGATGCATGATCAGCCATGGATTTTGTTAAGGAAGTGGTCAAATGCTCAACTTGGGTTTTTAGGCTATAATTTTTAGAAATAAATTTTTCTAAATCCTTTTGCAAAGAATTAAGTTTTATTTGATATAATTTATGTTCTCTAACATGGGATTCATTCAAAATCATTGTTTCTTTTACTTTATCAGCCAACTGTTGAGCATGGACTCTATATCGTTCAACTTCCTCAACACAAGTTGATGAACACAATCTTTCTTTTACCTCTTTTGCCATTGGTGGAACTGTTTGATCCATATGAGCCATCAATGCTTGATTCTCTTCCAAAACTTCCTTCTCATACAAACTCCAGTCACACGTTCCATCTTGAAGTATGATCAGCCCTGACTCCTTTGAGTTGCTTGGTCCAGCTGATTCTTTGGTGGCTGGTGGGGAAGCATTGATCAGTTGAGATTGTTTGTGCAGAGGTCTTTGAGAAGATTGTTGGTTAGCTTGAATCTGATGTTGTTGATGATGCTGGTGTTGTCTCATCTCTGGATATGACTGTTGATTGCATTCTTTTGAGAAATGTCCATAGAGATTGCATTTATAGTATCTTACTTTTGATTTGTCAACACCAATCTTTGATGTTTTGCTTGCTGAAGCCAAGTTCTTATTTCTCCCGAGATATTGCTTAGCTCTATAAGCAATCATGGCCATCTGCCATTGTAGATCCATTTCTTCCACTACATCAGGAGGTAGTTCTTCTAAGTCTTGTTGGCAAATATTGGCTGATGTTAGAGAGCTTCCCAGATATGCTTGAAAACTGGAGCTAAAAGCTGCAAAGGCTGCTCTTTGTTCTTCAGAGTCCAATATCACAGTTATTGGTTCTGACTGATTTGCTGAAAAAGAAGACTTAGCTGATGCTGCAGTTGTATCTTGTCTATCAGTAGTTCTTCCTTTATTCTTTTGCTGCTTGTCTTGAGATGATTTCTTTGAGGGTTTTGAAGCATAGAAGCTAACTTCCTCCTCATCATCACTCCTAGCACAAGAGTTATCACTTTCATTGTTTGAAATAAATGCACTTCCTACATTATTTGTTTCTTTGAAGTGATAGGGTGTGACATGAGTTCTCACACTCTTGTTTCTTGATTTTTCGTCCATTTCAAGAGCTTTCACTTTTGCAACCAGAGTATCTAAACTAGTTGCTTTCAGATCTATAGTGTTCTTGAACATGGACACAGTATGCTTCCAACTTTCTGGCAAAGTGTGGAGCATTTTCTTGTTTAATTCCTCACTTGTATACTTCAACTCCAGAATATTCATCTCAGTGACTAACTGCATGAATCTATGGAGTTGCTGAGGAATTGACTCACCCTCAATATGATGAAAAGTTTCATATTATGATCTGAGGGTGTCTCTCCTTATACTTATCTCATCACTCCCTTCACAGAGAGTGTGAAGTATCTTCCATAAGGAGTGTGCTGTTTTATGTTCTCACACCTGATTAATATCTCTTCTGGTAAAGCCATACTAAGCAAACTGTATGCTTTTATATCAACTTTTACCTTTTTGACATCATCAGGTGATAGATCTTTGGTACTGGTTGGTTGATTTTTGTCATTATAATCCCGCCCAAGAGTGGGTGGAATATAAGGGCCTTCAGTGATGGAAATCCACAAGTCAGAATCAGTATAGTTTACATGATTCCTGAACTTGATTTTCCAAGACTTGAAGTCTGCTTTTGTTTCAACTTCGGAGGTTGGTAAGATGAACCACTGAAGTTGCTCATGATGTTAACAAGTTCTGCTATTCAATTGATTTGAATATAGAAACAAGTTAATTAAAAACGATTGCAGTTAAACGAAATCAAACACAATTAAAACACAACTAACACTGATAGATCAATTGATCTAAATCAATGAGCACTTGGCTCTGATACCACCTGTGAATCCAAGGATCGTCAACAGGAATTATCAGTGTCAATCGATGTCAAGTCAACGTTTGCGGAATTAACGTTGATTTGGTTTAATTGTGTTAAACAACTTTAAATATCAATAAAAGATCAAGAAGACACGTAAGAAAACACAATTAATGATTAATCAGTATTTTATTATAATGTGTTGATGATTACAAAAGAATTGAATGTATGATATCAAAGAATGCTATGTTGTTGTGAATGCTAAGGTTGATTGAAAGACTTTGGTGATTGTTATATTGCTATTGCTGTTCTCAATCAATAAATCGTCTAACTCAATCGTGTTTGAATCGAAACCTAGGATCCATATTTATAGATAGAGGTGTTTCAGTTATAGGAAACACCGGATCTCTTGGGATTTGATTTGTGTCTGTTAAGGAATCATCGGATTTCTCGGGATTCGCATAACCGCCTTGTTGACTTGTTGACTTGTTGACTTGTACCACTTGTATAATACAAGTGTTTGGACTCCGCAGGAATATTGTCTTCAGTAGTAATTTGTTCTTCCGTAGGTAATGTTCTTCCGAAGTTAACTTGTTCTTCCGAAGGTGTCTTGTTCTTCCGAAGGTAACTTGTTCTTCCGAAGGTAATGTTCTTCCGAAGTTAACTTGTTCTTCCGAAGGTGTCTTGTTCTTCCGAAGGTAACTTGATCTTCCGAAGGTAACTTGTTCTTCATCCGCAGAAGATCTTTGGATGTATAATTACTTGTAAGTAATATATCTACGGAAGAACAAAATGTTCATCCGTAGATGTCTCTTATACTTGGTCAATTTCATAAATAGACCAATTATAATGTTTGTTCCTGCAACCATACATAAACCAACACATATATAAATGGGTTAACCTCTATATTTAATGCATACACAATAATGAAATACAAAAGTTCATTACAGATATTAATTCAAGTACTAAGCCTATACATAATGACTAGATCTACTGATTCTAGACCTAATATAAACATAAAATAACTTTAATTCTATACTTCATTTTTATTGAAGGTGTGTGTATTTAAGTTGTAATTAAAACCAATATAGTCTTTATGTTTTTTGGTAAAACTACCTGTAACTAAATACAAAAATTCAAAACAAAGATCCATCTAAAATCATAAACAAATGTAAGTAAAATCCGGTGATTGAATAACAAAATATTGTTCATAATAAAAAAACACGGTATCACTTACCCTTGACAAATGTTGCAATAACACCAAAAAGGCCCTAAACCGGAACCGAAAGGTCGGAATCTTCATTAATTTGGAAATCGTGGTAAAGTGGTGGTGAAATCGCCTTGATGTTCTTGAATCGCCACGAAGAGGGAGGGGGAGAGAGAGATAGATAGAGGGAGAAAGAAAGAGAAAGAGAGAGAGGAGCGGATAAGATTTTTGAAATTGTAAGATCTGACCCTAATCAGATGTGTATCCTGTGAGTGTCTTTTTTTGACATAATAGGCTTGTACATGATGCATCTCAACTTGCACCTCTTAAAAGTTTAAGAGTTTTTGTGCATTGAATCATTGTCATTTAGTTTTTAAGTGTCGTACCTCTTAAAAATATGTAAAATGACCAAAACTTCTCTTCCTATATGAAATATATAGTATAGATATAGGTTTAGAAAGAAATTTTTTTTTTAATTTGAAATGGTCAAAAGACCATTTCATAATTGTCATAATGTTCGATAGCACATTAAAATCCCTTCTTAAAGTTGATGTGTTACCAATAAAAATATAGATAATAAGATGACACCGTATGACCTAATGTCCTTCACTCCCACCTTAAAACGGGGTTGAACGCCCCGTTAAGTCATTACTTTTTAGTCTTGTAAGACCAAACGTAATGAAACATTAGAAGGGCATTATAGCACCTGCACCACCCCCGTGGATAAGAACGTTACAGATGGGAGCATTTTCACCATAACGTCATAACTTTTATAATTATGTACCAATTGAATGACATTAAGATATATTAACCATTACACCTATTTTAAACTAAAAGAATAATATTAAAACGTTGATGTAACATAAAAATACCCTCTAAAAATCATTAATGGTCTAACAATCAACACGTCGTTTATTTCAAAGCATTTTAAAACACGATATCGAAGATCCACCCACCCACGTGGAGCAGAGTGAGGGTACGATTCACAATGCACCCCCAAAACGACAACGTATTGGTAACCTCCTACGCAGCACTCCCTAGACACCACTACGTATACTGTATACACACCATCTCAATATCTCATCTACCGACTATCTCCTCCAAAAACTAATGGATGGTTCCACTCTCCTCCTCCTCCTCTCTCTCCTTCTCACCGTTCTTTCTCCGGCCACCACTCTCCGACTCACGGACACAAAGCTACCGTCAACTCAAGCTAAGAAGCTCATCGCAGACCTCAATCTGTTCCCCAAACACTCCGTCAACATCGTAGATCGCGATGTTATCAACAGGTCGCATGTTGTCCGTTCGAAGATAGTCGAGAAGCGCTTCAGATTCCCCAATTTTGTTGATGCTGATGGTGTGTCTGTTGAAGAATTGGGCCATCATGCTGGCTATTACCAGATTGAACACTCGCATGATGCTCAGTATGTTCTCATAAACCCTAGATTCTAGTGGTAGTATTGTTTGATGCTGTTGTGATCGAATTTGACGGGACGTTTCTAGTATGTGCTGGTTTTTTCATAGTATCGTGTTTGACAAGTTAACTTGTTTGTAGATCAAGTAAGCATGCTTAGATTGTCAATAATTTTGAAATTCGTAGTTGGGTTGATTTTCTGTGAATAACTATGTCAAAATGTTGATCGGCTTGTTATTAAGAGATTTAATGTACAAGTGCTGTTTGTTAGTTATTTGAAAATTAAATCTAATCTGTTAATATGCTACTGTATTACCGACTTGAATATAATACTGTGACTCCTGTCGAATCACATGTTATGTTATTGTTCTGTGGTTTCTTTGCACCTTTTTGCTAATTTAGGAAGGATTGAATATTCTCATGATGCTGGTATTTGGGTTGTGTAGGATGTTTTACTTTTTCTTCGAGTCGCGGAACAGCAAAGATGACCCTGTGGTTATCTGGCTGACCGGGGGACCGGGTTGTAGCAGCGAGCTTGCCCTTTTCTACGAAAATGGTCCATTCAAAATTGGAGACAACTTAACTCTTGTCTGGAACGAGTATGGGTGGGACAAGGTGAGATTTTATTGGTTGAATATTTTCTGTTTGTATCTCATTCTTCTTTTACCCGATTTGATCAAATGCTTTACATTTATGATTTATGTATCTTTGCAAATTCAGGCATCAAATCTACTGTATGTTGACCAACCAACCGGGACCGGATTTAGTTACAGCTCTGATAAAAGAGACATTCGCCATGATGAACAGGGTGTGAGCGATGACCTATATGACTTCTTACAGGTCTGTTGCTTTCTCCTGTTGCTTTTGTTTGTGATTAAGAAATTATAGATCAGACAAGAATTGTTACTGGTGTTACAATTCAGGCATTCTTTGCGGAGCATCCTGAACTTGTAGAAAATGATTTTTATATTGTTGGAGAATCATACGCTGGCCATTACATTCCTGCTGTTGCTGCTCGTGTCCACCAAGGAAACAAAGCTAAAGAAGGAATACACATAAACCTAAAGGTTGTATGTTTTAAGTTTTTTTAGGTTCTTAGTTTTCAATCAAGTTCATGTCCTTATGAATGAGTTGTTATACAGGGTTTTGCAATTGGAAATGGGCTCACCGATCCAGCAATTCAGTACCAGGCCTATTCCGATTATGCATTGGAAATGGGAATTATTAAGGAGTCTCAGTATAAACGCATCAACTTGATTGTTCCCCTGTGTGAAGCTGCAATAAAGCTTTGTGGTAACTTTTCATCTCTCTCTCTCTCTCTCTCTCTCTCTCTCACACACGCACACACACACACACATGCACACGCACACGCACGCACGCAGTGACACATTAACACAGTCACTTTCTCATGCTGAATATTTGCTCCTGCATCAGGCACTGATGGAACAATCTCTTGTATGGCTGCATACTTGGTATGCAATGGAATTTTCAGCTCAATCATCGCTACTGCTGGCAATATCAATGTAAGGAAATCATTGTTTCCCTAGTGTTTAAGAGCTATACTGATCTAACTTTTATTTGGTGTCCAGTACTATGACATTAGAAAGGAGTGTATAGGGAGCCTGTGCTATGATTTCTCGGACATGGAAACACTTCTTAACAAGAACTCTGTTAGGCAAGCTCTTGGAGTTGGAGATATAGAGTTTGTATCTTGTAGCACAAGTGTGTATCAGGCATTGCTTATGGATTGGATGAGAAATCTTGAAGTCGGCATTCCTGGCCTTCTTGAAGATGGAATTAAGTTGCTTGTGTATGCTGGAGAATATGACCTCATCTGCAACTGGCTTGGTTAGTTTGTTAATTAGACTCTAATAAAATTAGGGGTGGTGTTTTTTGACCGGATGCAAAACTCGACATGAAAATAATTTGGTTTTAGGTTCTCATATCTAACCCATTTAATAAACAGGTCGTGTTTTAGTTGAACTGTTTATCATGTTAATTAAACGGTTTGTGTTTGGGGTGGATTGTTTAACTTGTTTAATCAAACATGTCAACATGTTTACAAACCAGTTATTACATCCCTCCAATCTGTTTAACATGTTTTGAACTTGATTACCACCTTAAATGGGTTAAACAGATTGTGCCTGGGTTAGGGTTGGTGTCTTTGACACGAATAGGTACAGGAGTCATGTTTGAGCTAAACCATTTTAAGAGTGTTTGGGTTAGGGTTAATGTCTTTGACATAAATAAATTCAAGAGTCCTATTCGGGTTCAGTGATTCAACCTACCTACCTGACACGATTGACACCCCTAAATAAAACCATAATTATTACTTTCTAAGATTTTGTTTTGGTTGTGAATTTTGTGGGTGTAGGTAATTGGAGATGGGTTCATGCTATGGAATGGAGTGGAAAGGAACAATTTAATGCCTCTTCTGAAGTTCCTTTTGAAGTTGCTGGATCCGAAGCAGGTTTGCTTAAAAGCTATGGCCCGCTTAGCTTCCTCAAGGTTCATGATGCTGGTCATATGGTTCCTATGGATCAGCCCAGGGCTGCTTTGGAGATGTTAAAGAGGTGGACCGAGGACTCCCTTAAAGAAACTGCAAGGGACCCTGAATCTCTGGTTTCCTCCATATAATGACAAACGTTCATGGTCCGTTGTATGTAAATAATGCTGGGCAGCCCAGCCCTGTACTCGGAACATCACGCGCTGTTGTTATAACCTAGCAGCGCCATGAAGAGTAGGACCCTCTATAGCATCTTTTAGTTGCTTTCTTGTTTTCTGGATTGCTTGCATATGTTCGACTTAATCTTTAGATCAATGTGCCTTTTGTGGTAATATTCACAAACAACATGATCCCTTAAAATGCCTGTGTTGGAAGTTGGTTCCTTTCTGTTTAAGCGTGGGGTAGGGGTGGGGGCATGAACACGACATGCAATATGCATACCACTTTTGGGGCAGATTATGGGTTTTGCTTATTTTTCAGCTATTTCTGTTTTTCCAACTTTTTTTTTTCTTTTTATTAAGAACAGGTAGCTCACACGCTTTTTAATCCCATCTTAAAATCTACACTTTTGTTTATCATAAGACTTTACCTTTTGTCAGCCATTGATTGAGACATTGATTGCGTGGCTATGATCATTTACCAATCATCTTTCACATGATGGTGGGTTGACCTCATTTTCTTTTTAGGTGGTATAATTGGGAGATTATAGCTGAATGGATGATTAATTTTTTTAAAATATATCAAATTAGTATTTTTATATACTTCCAAAACTATCCTATCTTAAAACCTAAAGTTTCACTATTTAAAATTAGAGAAAATTACAAAAATGGCATCTAAGGTATTGATCAAATTTACATATGCTTGTCCCGAAGATTTTAATATCATATAGATAGTCCAAAGTTTTAAAAATATTGCAGAAATAGTACTTACCGTTAAATGTATGTTAATATTCAGAGTTAAGAGGGGGTGAACTTGTCATTTTACACACTTCTATTTTTTAATTCTATATAAAACACCTTTAACTTCAGAATCTACAACCTATGCTCAAAAAACTAGGGTTCTTCCATAGATCTTCCTCTACGATTGTAGGCAATGGTAGTCTGTAAATGTGGACAAATTGTATCCCTGGCGTGCCAAGGAAAAACAAACTTGTAATTGAAGTTAAAGAACTAAAATCATGAATTGAAGAACATTGTGATATTTTGCTTGTTTGTAGTAGGGGAGGAAAAGAGTTAAAGCTATCTCGTAAACTACTTGGGATCGGCTCAAAAAATCTCTAATTAAGCCGAGCTTAAACGAGTTCGAGTTCGAGCTCGAGCTCGAGCTAGAGTTCGAGCTTATATTATGGCTCATTTACTAAACGAGTTTGAGTCCAAGCTTCAGATATTAAGCTCGAGTCAACTCGTGGGCCTAATTAAGTTTTTTCTTCTTTATTTATATGAATTTTATTTGAATATTATAATTAATATTACTATATACAAAATTATGATAAAAATAATTAAACATTATATATTATGTTATATATAAAAAGTAAATTTATAAATAAATATAAAGTAATTATAAAAATGAATAATATAAATAAATGAGCTGAGCTTGAGTTTGAAAATTTTCTGACGAGCATAGATTGAGCTTTCTAAAGTCAAAACGAGTCGAGCTCGGGCCTAAGCGAGCCCAAGTTTAGCTCGGCTTGTTTACACCCTTAGTTTGTAGCATTAGGGCTCATATTCCTATTGTAGTGTTAAGCAATTCTACCAATTCATGATCAATAGTGGTCTTATTTTGTAATGGGTTTGTGTTTAATGTAAAGAATTTGCAGTTGGTTTTAGAAGCGTTTCTATTTTTATTTTTAAAACTAAAAAGTAGAAAAAGTAATCTCAACCATCTCTCTTTTTAATCAATGGTTGAGATCAAATTGTAAGAAAAAGTTTATTAGAGGGGTATTTTAGAAATAGCCACTTTTATTGACTTTTTGTAAGTTTTCTCATTTTTCTAAACGTTCGCAACTTTTATGTATGACATTATATTTATATAAAAATTACACCATAAAAATGAGCGTTTTTTATGTTCAAACCGAGTACAGTATTGTTATATAAAAAGATAGAATTGTTTTATGCTTTAAGCTCATATCTCGTCATTGTGTTTTTAGTGCAGTTCATTGTGTTTATTTGTTAATTATTGTGCTTTTCTAAATACTATTGTGTTTTTCTAAGATGATGAATTTTAAAAAATATATATTAATGAAATAACATTGTTGTGTATCTCTAGTATGTAAAACATGATAATAAATTAACAACTAATTAATCTAGTACATTAAAAACAATACAAAATAATACAATGTCTCGTTGTGTCTTTTGATCGTATTGTGCTATCTTGAAAACTATGAGTTTTGAAAAATTCATTTGTGAAATAATATCACTGTATATTACTAATGGTAAAACACAACAATAGATAACAACAAGCACATATAATCTATTTAAACATAATAACAAAAATAATACATTGTATTATCTTCAACACTATGAGTTTTGAAAAATACATTGGTGAAAGTATATCATTACGTACTTCTAATTAGAAAACACAATGATAGATAAAAAGTTTAAAATCTACAAAAACAATGAAAAAAATAACACAAAATGATCTAAAATGTAAAAAAATGATTAATACACATAACAAATGATGTAAAATATATAACACAATGAACTGATATTTGACACAATTGAATGTATAAGACATAATGAGATGACGTATTTGACACAATGACCAAAATGCCCTCCTCTTTAAAACAATAAAAGGACATGTTTCAAGCCCACAAACCTTTTTATATCTTTTTTACTATAACCCTACCCAAATTATTATGCATATTGGTATGGGTCAAAATGGAGCCCTCCTCTTTAAAACAATAGAAGGACATGTGTCAAGCCCACAATCCTTTTTATATCTTTTTAACTATAACCCTACCCAAATTATTATGCGTATTGGTATGGGTCAAAATGGATGATATAGGTTATGGGTCAAAATAAATGATAATAGCTATGGATCAAAATGGGTGATATTGGTTATGGGTCAAAGTCATAGTCACATGGATCTTACTACGTTTCGGTATGTGGAACGAATACCGGTACACGGTTCACACATTTCTAAAATTCGGTACAATAGGGATAGGTTCATTGGGAACGCTAATTTGGTACATGGTACGGTGTACCATATAGTCCGCTATGTCGTATCATATACAAAACAATATAAAATAATTTTTTCATAAGATTTCAATTTAAAAGCACACATTGAATAATCATAACAAAAGCATTTCATGATACAAACATAAATTTCATAAAACTAATCTAGACTCGTGTATAAGTATGAAAAGATTGTTAACATACAAGTAGCAAACAATAAATTCACTCAAAAATCAATGGGGAAATGACTGGTGGGATCCATAACGCGTATCATAGGCGATTCGATGTAAAATCTTGATCACGAAGTTGATTAAAACATTTCAAAAGGAAATTCAGTCAGTAACACTCAATTTAATCGAACCGGATTGCGTACCAGCTGCGATTGGTATGATTTTGTATCGCGATTGGGTACAATCAAATTAGTACGTGATTCGCGGGGGGTATAGCGTTTCCTAGGCCTATGGTCAAGTTAAGTGATATAAATTATGGTTCAAAATGGTTGATAATGCTTATGGGATCAAAACGGTTGATATTTGGTATGGGTCAACACGGGTAGTATTGGTTATGGGTCAAAATAGGTGGTATTGGTATGGGTCAAAATAGGTGATATAGGTTATGGGTCAACTTGGTGACATTGATTGTGGGTCAAAATGGGTGACAATGGTTATGGATTGAAAACGATTGATATTTGGTATAGGTCAGCTTGGGTGATATTAGTTATGGGCCAAAATGGGTGATATCGGTTATGGCCTAAAATGGGCGATATTGATTATGGCTTAAAATGATTAAAATTTGGTATGGGTCAACATTGGTGGTATTAGTTATGGGTCAAAACAGGTGGTATTGGTTATGGGTCATAACGGGTGGCATAGGTTATGGGTCATAACGGTGGCATTAATTATGGTCAAAACGATTGATATTTGGTATGGGTCAAAACTGGTGGTATTGGTTATGGGTCAAAAAATATGGAATTGGTATGGTCAAAATGGGTGATATAGGTTATGGTTCAACTTTGTGGTATTGGTTGTGGGTTAAAATAAGTGATATTGGTTAGGGGTCGAAATGGTTGATATGGTATGGGTCAACTTGGGTGATATCAGTGATATTGGTTATGCCTCAAAACTATTGAAATTTGGTATGAGTCAACATAGGTGGTATTGGTTATGGGTCAAAATGGGTGGTATTGGTTATAGGTCAAAACGGGTGGTATTGGTTATGGGTCAATAAGGATGGTGTTTGGTATGGGTCTAAACGGGTGATATTTTGTATGGTTCAAAATGGATGGTTTTGGTAATGGGTCAAAACGGGTGATATTTGGTATGGTTCAAAATGGATGGTTTTGGTAATGGGTCAAAACAGGTGATATAGGTTATGAGTAAAAATGGGTGATATTGGTTGTGGGTCAAAACGGTTGATATTTGGTATGGATCAACTTGGGTGATAATAGTTATGAGTCAAGATGGGTGTTATTGGTTATAACTCAAAACGATTGAAATTTTGTATGGTCTAACATGGATGGTATTGGTTAGGTGTCAAAACGGTTGGTATTGGTTATGGGTCAAAACAATTTATATTGGTTATGGGTCAAATAGTGATATTGATTGTTTGTCATAATGAGTGATATTGGTTATGGGTCACAAACGATTGATACTTGGTATGGGTCAGCTTGAGTGATATTGGTTATGGACAAAATGGGTGATTTTAGTTACGGCTTAAGACGATTGAATTTTGGTATGGGTCAACACGGGTGGTATTGGTTATGGGTCAAAACAGGTGGCATTGGTTATGGGTCAAAACAGGTGGCATTGGTTATGGGTCAAAACAACTAATATTTGGTATGGGTAAAAACGGGTGGTATTGGTATAGGTTAAAACGGGTGATATAAGTTATGGGTCAACTTGGTGATATTGGAAGTGGGTCAAAATGGGCGATATTGGTTATGGGTCGAAACAGTTGATATTAGATATGGATTAGCTTGGGTGATATTGGTTATGGGTCAAATGATTGATATTTGGTATTGACCATCTTGGATGATATTGGTTATGGGTCAAAATGGGTGATATTGGTTATGGCTCAACACTATTGAAACTTGGTATGGGTCAACACAGATGGTATTGGTTGTGGGTCAAAAAGGGTGGTATTGGAAATGGTTCAAAACGGTTGGTATATGGTATGGTTCAAAACGGGTTGTTAATAGGTTATGGGTCAAAACAAGTCAAAATGAGTGATAATTGTTATGAGTCGTAACTATTGATATTGAGTATGAGTCAGCTTGAGTGATATTGGTTATGGGTCAAAATGGGTGATATTAGCTATGGCTCAAAATGATTGATATTTGGTTTGGGTCTACATGGGTGGTATTTGTTATGGGTCAAATGGATGGTATGAGTTATGGATCAAAGCGGTTTTATTTGGTATGGGTCAACATGATTTTATACAGCTTATGTTTCAAATTATTATGCATATTTGCATAAGTCAAATTATTATGCATATTGGTACAGGTCAAAATGGGTGATTTTAGTTATGGTCAATGTGAAATCAGCTCAATATGGTCATGCCTAATATGATTATTTAGGTCAACATACCAAAGAAGCACCTACATATCCCAATAGGCTAAAGTCCCCCACGAGTACTTTTTTACTCCAATTTGGTTGTTTGCAATGGTCATGCTTGGTTTTTCACCAAATATAAAACGTAGGCATTTATCATTCATAGTAGCTTCCTAATGTTTATGCGTTTATGATTCATTTGTCAAAGAAAAATTCAATTACCACATACCATCTTGATGGCTTTTTTTCAACCATTAAACAACCATAATTGTATCGATTATAATGCTTTACTCATCCGTTAAACAAAAATACTACAACTAGTCCAATCAAATAACATAATAAATCCAATAAACAAAGTGGTAAATATACAACTTTTGCTCATTTGATTCAACACTATGACTAAAATCTAGAGAAAAAGTACAAGCCTTAATGCTACAAACAAGTCAAAGATGACAATGCTTTTTAAACTGATTTCGTGACTATGCACAACCCCTAACTTGCAACCTGCAATATGAAGATACAGAAACACTTAATCAATATAATCAACATAAATATTATAAAAGAATAAAAAACAAAGGATATATGTACTCGGGTCAACTATGGTTGTTTCAGCTGTACTATTAAAGTTGTAAGGTGCAAGCTATCAACATATATACTACAAAAGAAAAAAAACAAGGGATATAACATGGTTGACCCGATTGGAATGGAATCTGGAAGAACCACAAAAACAATAAGATTGGATCGATCCATGTTAACCACTAAAACAAAGGTATGTAATATAGACGTCGTTTTATAATTGTTATATACTTGATGACATGTTGAATAAATAAGTTTCTTACTGTTTACTTTTTCAAAATCTTATTTTATCTTATTATATAAAAAGTAATTTTAAAAAGTTATTTTGAGATTTTTAAATATTTTTTTAATTTATTATTTTTTTAAAAGTTAATAAGTTAAATTATAAGTTAAATATAAGCATTTTTAAACACCTATTAAAAATGACAATATGTTAAAAAAGAGGTATGTTATTGATACACTTAATTTATTTTATCGTTTTATATTTTTCTATACATACTTATAGATACATGGAAAGAAATAGAAATAATAAAGTGTCTTAATAATATAAATGGATGTTTGTATAACTTAACCCGTTAAAAAATATAAACGATTATTAAGATTGATTTGATTGTGACATGAATAAATGATATTGACGCAAAAGGCCCATGTAACTTTGGTGTTTTCTTCATCAGCAAAATCCTAACACCACTCTCATCGCACCATCGGCTCCTCCACGCACCACCGCCCAATCGCTAATCTAATTCAGGTTTCTCATGCTTCCCACCCTTCACATATTCAATTTTAGGGCTTCTATTATTATTTTTCGATCCCGTAGTTATACTTTTCAGCCTTAAGAATGTATGCACTGAAGGTAATTTTGTTCAGTTTTTTTTTTTTTGGGGTATTTACGCCTAACTGTGATCTCAGATTTGTTGGATCGCCTTTTTGGCATTGATTTAGTGCTTTTCTTGTTTTACTTGGTTTCATTTAATATGGAATTGTTCATTGTTATCTTCATTCTGATTCCAAGGACTAGTGATGGTGGTTAAGAACGGTCGATTTGAATTATATATGATTGCTGGTGGTTTGAATTCTTGATGTGTTATGTTGGATTTGTTTGTGTTTAGCTTCTGGTTGTTTAAGGGTGGAGATAACTACAAGTGTAATGTTGGATGTTATTTATTTTCAAGCCCACTTGAAAACCCTAAATCTATGTATGTCATCACACAGGAGGGATACATAGATCTTAAAAGGGAAAATTATGGCTCAAATTCCCAATTTGCAGAACGGACCTATCAATTTCACTCCTATAAGGTTAGTTTTTTTACTAACGGAATCTGCTTCATTGTATTCGAATGTGTGTATTTCCTCACAACACCTTTTAATTTAATTTGGTTTGCATCACAGAGATCAGTCTCAGAAGGAGCTCATAACAATCCTAAAAAATGTAAGCTTGACATCACACCATTCGAGTTCTACTTAGTGTGAGCATTATCACATGAATATGACATAATCTGTACTTTATATAAATTCACTAAACTAAATAAGTAATTAACAAGATTAAATGGCAGTTTTATTTTTGATGAAATATCTACAGATTCGAGGGAAGAAGTGTTTGGTCATTGATCCAAAGCTAGGGGGTTCACTGTCATTAATAGTCCAGACTTCACTTCTCAAGGCAAGTTGATTCATTTTTGTTATCTTTTTGTAGTAAATTGACGGTTTGTGAATCAAACAGGTACAAAGCCTTTTAATGGTTGATTAAAGTTTAATAATTACATAATTTTTCGTCTTAATTAAGATGACATAACTTTGGTTATCCATGTGCGAACTGCCAATGCTAAATATTATGCTCAAACAGGAACATGGGGCTGAACTACATCATCTTAATTCAGATCCAATTGAGACTACCTGTACAAAAGTTGTCTACCTTGTACAAACTCAGCTTCATTTAATGAAATTTATTTCATCTCATATTCATAATGACACATCAAAAGGGCTTCAAAGGGAGTATTTTCTTTATTTTGTTCCTCGCCGTGCTGTTGCCTGTGAAAAAGTAAGCTATATTAGCTCCTGAAAATAATTTTCTACTCTACATGTTGGTAGATGACTTGTTAAATCAAACATTTCATAAATATTATCCAGCTTCTCGAGGATGAAAAAGTTCACAATTTGCTAACTATTGGGGAGTTCCCGTTGTATGCTGTTCCACTGGACGAAGATATATTATCGTTTGAACTCGATTTATCTTATAAAGTATGCATCTTTACATTTTCAAAATGTTCAGAAAGTGTATTCTTATTTTCATATCTCCATAAGTTTTGTTTATTTTAACAGGAATGCCTTACTGATGGTGATACAACATCTCTTTGGCATATTGCCAAAGCCATCCACAAGCTTGAGGTTTAGTTTATTTGTTTGCTTGGTTATTATTTATATTACTATTATACAGTTGTTGAGATTATGTATTTTGCAGTTCTCTTTTGGTCTGATACCAAATGTTAGGGCAAAAGGAAAAGCATCTGTACGTGTTGCTGACATGCTTAACCGCATGCAAGCTGAAGAACCTGTCAATACAACTGATGTAACTCTGCATTATACATGAGATTATTTTATTTAAGTAGTAATCATTATTGATTTTATATATGGAAAATAGAAACTATTCTTACCCTTTCTGAAACTACAGATGGGTATCCCTGAGATAAATACCCTTATCCTTCTGGACAGAGAGGTACTTCATTTGATTTCTGGCATTACGGTTTACAACTAATTAGTTGTATTTATCTTTGTTTAAACTTGCATTATTGTTGTTGCATTGCAGTTGGATATGGTCACTCCTATGTGTACTCAATTGACATATGAAGGGCTTCTAGATGAGGTAAAGGCAATATAATGCAATCCCAACTGAAGTACAGTGCTGAAATTATGTATATGAGATCAAATAAAATTACCCTTCACATTTTGCGACGTGATAATATTCCAAGCCCAAACAGATATATTTTTATCTTTCCTTAAGGAAAAAGAAGATTGCTCAAATTTTAGTTTATATTAATTCTTGTGCAGATAAGCTCCTAAACTTTTTTTTGCATGATTAAATCTTTTAACTAAAATTTAGTAAAAGAAGGTTCCTTTAACTTTAATTTTGATGGTTAAAAATTGCTTACATGGATAAATTTCTAGAAATACTTACGGGCTCTCTTTTGAGCAGATAAGTCTCTATGTTCGTACAATCGAATAAAGAAGTAAATGAAACAGAAATCGGACGGTAGGTTTGGGTAACAATCCTGACTCTTTTGATATTATTCTAGAAAAACAATTACAAGGAATGAATAAGTCAAGCTACCATAGCTATATATATATACTAAACAATCCCTTAATCTCCAAGCCAAAATCTAGTAAATTAAATATGGAAAGTATGTCAAACAAAATCTCAAATAATAAAAAAACTAGACTTAAGAAAAATAAATACAAACTTAACAAAATAATCCTAACCAATATTAAACCATTAATCACCACCTTAACATTGATTTAACACTTTGATCTTCATAGTAATGTTGGATCATCATCTTGAACCATATTTCCCATTCCTTCCCTCTGTTCCCACTTTGGACACTTCGCCACATAATGCCTAAGTTCATTGCGCTTGCGACACATCACCCGAATTTTGTCTCCTTTTGTTTGACCTCTGTTTTGTTGGAGTTTACCGTCTTTCATTTGATCTGCCCTGCGACCATCACCTTGGCCGACTCAAACCTCCTTGGCCGACTCAAACCTCCTTGACCACCTCGACCATAGAGCTCACAAAACAAGTCGTTCTCAACATCCTTTGTAAGTAACATCTTCCCAAATGGATCTCCCTCTTTATCTGGTTCCTTGATGCGCTCTTCGTAGTCTTTAAGACCACTCGCGACATCCTCAAAACTGATAGTCTTTGGATCTAGCACTTGTTCGTTCGAAGCCACAATCAGTGAAACGTCTAGGCAAGCTAGTGAGGAACTTCTTGTTGAGCTTAGATTCCTTGATTATCTCACCTAGGGAGGCTGATTTGGATGCTATACATGATAACTTGCCCACAAAGTCATAGATGGTACCCATAGGCATACATCTTCAATCCGTCAAACTTAATCATTCGAGTATGAAATCTAGCCTCCTTCACCCAGTCTGCACCTAGATGTTGGGTCTTCATTGCATACCACATCTCCTTTTGTGTGTTTAGATTGCCAATTGGCAAAAGCAATTCTTCAGGCATTGATCGAAACAAGATAGGAATGCCATGTTGCTTTCCTTGGCGTCCACCCCTATTCCCGGTTCAATAGCATCCAATACGCCATGAATGTTGAAATTTGCTCGAATGCGCATCACCCAAATCTTGTAGTTTGTAGTAGTTGACAAAGGAAACACATAAATTATGGAACCTACCTCCCAAAGGTATGTTGCCACTTGTTGATCATCATTCACCCATCTTTTCCTTGTGAACAACATAAGAAACATCTAACCTTGACCGGATTACACCTGGAAACCTGCTATTATGTCTTGGTTGCTAAACGATCCACTTCAGCCTGTGTTGATATTGTTTTTCCTGCATCAAATCTGTTAGCTTGTTACCTGCCGAGAAAAATACGCCCCTGCAGTTTTTTTTGTCATTTCGGCTAAGAGATTATCGGAACCCATTCCCATTCTAGACCCTTCATTTTGTTTACCCTATCACCATAAAAAAAAGAAAAAAAATTTGCTTTGCCTGCCGCCGGCTATAAGCTTACAAAACCAAGTGACCCTTTTTTCTTGTCACAAACCCCTGATTGAACGCCAATCTGATACCAATTGTTGGCATAACTAGAGAAAGAATACAAAGAAGAAGAAATCGGACACTAGGTTTAGGAAACGATCTGACTCTTTTGCTCTTAATCCAGAAAAACAATTACAAGGACTAAATAACTCAAGCTACATTAGCTATATGTTTATACTAAAAAATCCCTTTTGTTAAATTCAACAAATTAAAGGATTTAATGATAACAATAAAAAACTTTAGGGACTTCTAGGTGAAAGTTCATAGCTCTTTTCTTCTGAATCTTGCCTTTTGTACAAGACAAACTGCTCAAAGTTAGAAGGTACAAACAAGCACTTGCCATCTTTTAAATCCATCTCCATTTGTGCAGTTTTTACACATCAATAATGGTGCTGTGGAAGTAGATGCATCAATCATGGGTGCTACCCAACAAGATGGGAAAAAAATGAAAGTCCCTCTTAATTCAACGTATGTATTTTTCTATTCGTACTATATCAAGCACTTGATTTGCATATTTATTCAATCTTTCCATTTTATTTGATTTAGTGACAAGCTGTTCAGGGAGACTCGGGATCTTAACTTTGAAGTTGTTGTCCAGGTTGATCTATAATAACCATTTTTGTGTATCTTCGAATGTGAAAAATAGTTTTTGTATATGCATGTCTATAATTTCAATAATACCTGGCTTAGAGATCCTCTCTTAGTTGCCATCTGCAGTATGATTGCAGGTTCTTCGTCAAAAAGCAACATCTATGAAACAGGACTACACAGAGATGACAACTACTGTAAGTCAATTTTTTTTGAGAAATGGTAAAAATAATACTTCTACATCTAACTCGGGTAACTAAATGGTGTGTGATCTCAGAATCAAACAGTTTCCGAATTAAAGGACTTTGTCAAAAAGCTCAACTCCTTGCCAGAAATTACTGTATGTGCCTTTTGTGACTCTTTTTTCTGACCATTGTGGTTCATAAGCAAGTACTAAACTGTAATGATGTTTTTTTATTTGTTTGTTTATTTATTTTATTTTATTTTTAGAGGCACATAAATCTTGCTCAACATTTATCCACACTGACCTCCAAACCTTCATTTCTTGGGCGACTTGACATGGAACACACTATTGTGGAGGCTGAAAGCTATGATATGTAAGCTTAAATAACATCTGATATCAGTTTCTAGTAAGATAAAGTTATATAAACAATGTTCCTATTTTTCATTAATTGTTATCATGTTTTGTTTACAGATGCTTTGAGCACATCGAAGAGATGATTCATAAACAGGAGCCACTTGTTAGTGTCCTAAGGCTTCTTATCTTACTTTCAGTTACCAATGCTGGCTTACCAAAAAGGAACTTTGACTATCTGAGGTCAAAACAAAACAAATTATGCGCATATATTCTTTAATTTGCCATGTTTGAAGACATAATCGTTTACTTTTTTACTTGTTGCTATCTTGATTTAGGAGAGAGATTCTTCACAGCTATGGATTTGAACACATGTCTACTCTTAACAATTTGGAAAAAGCTGGGTTAGTCAGGAAGCAGGTTATATTTCTTTGCTCTTGCTTTTATGGCTTTTTTTATTAAATCTGAACAAATTATTCAAGCTTCGTTATGTGCAGGAAGGAAAAAGCAATTGGTTGACTATCAAACGCGCGCTTCAACTTGTGGTTGAGGATACTGATACCACTAAGTAATGTGTTATAAATATTTGGAATTAAAGATTGATTCCAACTTTTAAAGATTTAGTTGTTAGTACCATGGCAAAACAAACCCAAACACAATTTTGGGTTATTATGGCAGTTATCATAACCAATTGGGTCAGTTTGGGTCACAAGGGAAATTTTAAATGGTCAAGATGGTCATTCTTATGAAACTGGTCAACTTAGAAGTGTCTAAATGGGTCAGCACAGCCTGCTGCTAGTGTCTATCGCTACCACCTACACGTCGCCGTTGACATGACCACCGTCACCGCTGTTGTCTTTACCACCACCTACCTACATGACCACCATCACCAACCACCAATTGATGCAACTGTAGTTGCTACGAAAACAAATATATTGTACTTTTTTTTTTCTTAACATGGCCCTTTTTACTCTAGCCCGTTTTGGTCTGGTCAAAACCCATATGACTAACCAAATTGATACGACCTTTCTCCAAGATGTAATTGCTAGGAATCTTTTCTTTTGTGGCAATTGGCTTCTAATATTTCAATCTTTTCTTGGCAGTCCCAAAGACGTTTCGTATGTTTTTTCTGGATATGCCCCTTTGAGCATCCGCTTGATTCAGCATGCAATTCGATCCGGATGGTGAGCTTACTTTCATTATTCTTTTTCATTTTCTTGTTTGAAAGTTGCAATATATCAGCACGTTGGTCTCAGGCGTCCCCTTGAAGAAATATTGAAGTTGTTGCCTGGCACTCATACAGAGTCAAAGAGGGTTAGTAACTATTTAACATATTTGTTAAGTCTCATTTTCTTGATACCACTTTTTAAAGATCATTTCTCTTAATAATTTAAAATCATTTAACTTGTTTGAACAATTATCCCAGAGTGCGTTTGCAAACAGTCCATCATTTGATATACTACCCGGGGGTTTACACATGGACAAGTACGTTTTCTGTAACGTCTTATACTTGATTATGAAATATGTCGCATGATATTGATTAGTTTTTATCTTTGCATTTTCTAAATTACATGAATGACTCACCTTTGAATATATTTCAGAGTTCAAGATGGGAGGCGCTCTCTTGTTCTAGTTGTTTTTGTCGGAGGGGTTACATTTGCAGAGATTTCTGCTCTCCGCTTTCTAAGTTCTCAGGTATTTTGTGCATATGAATTTTAACTCGTTCCTTATAGATGTGTTGATTTGTTCTGTATTCATCGCAATCGGGTCATCTAAAAAAGTTAGCTGATAGAGGGACTAGTCAAATGGGTTAAAATTCGGTTTTAGCATGCACAACCGCCTACATCATATTTTTTAAAGATGAATCTTGTGGGTTCTTGTACTTGCAGGAAGGGATGGCATATGACATTATCATAGGGACAACAAAAGATTATAAATGGTAATACCTTGATTGAAACCTTCATGGGGAACATGGATTGACTCGGTTGTTTTGTTTTCTGACTTGGGGGTTTTGCATCTTCTACTTGTACTATGAGTGAGCATTCGGGTTTGTAACTTGCATCAAGTAGAACGGTCAGTTCCTGATCATTGCCTCATATTACCGTCGTCTATGATCAATGTCACGGGGTTGCATTTCGCTGTGTTTTCTGCACTTTTTATTTATTTATCTTGAACTTGTTTTATTCTGCTTTACAAGTTTATATGTTCACTGTTACGGCACTGTGTGATGAGTTTCTGCCATTGATTTTTGGTATGTAAAATGGTAGATGATATGCACATGATAACGTGTATTAAAAAATGTGTTGACTATTGTGTATTTTTTCTGGAAGGCAGATGATGATTTATATTAGAACAAAAACAACCCAAAATGGCTATAAGCTTGTAGACATAATGGTGGGTAATGGGCTTCCTGTCTTGTGGTGTTAAGTGTGTAATTAAGGTGTTTGTTTTAAATTATTGAGGGTTTTAATGAAACCATAGCATCCAATGTATGGATCCGTCCCATTTCATACTCTCCGAATGAGGATGTTCAGCATCCTGGGCACCAAGTTGTTCCACGGAAACTTGTAAAACATATCATGATGCATTGCTTGGTAAGACACATTGGACAGAGAAAGTACCACACACATCATCATCCCATCGCCATTTATCATCTTTCTTTGTCATTTGGATAGAGGCTAACAAGATCAACATGCTACTAAATTTGATTAACTTGAAGGACCAAACAGTCTCGTTTCCAAAACCAACACCAGATGATTGTACCATTACATATCCGGAAGCAATCCTTGATCAACACCTATCTTGACTTCTCCAACGCAAATAGGGCACAGAATTATTTACTGAGTGGTTCATCCCCAATCCACCGGTCTAACCAAAAGCAAACCTTATCATCTCGCCCAACTTTTCCAAACTAGTTTGCTATATATAGATAGAAATATCACTTTAGAAATGGCCTTCCTTCGCACTTGGGATGGCTGTTTTGGCTAGAATAGAGCTCAAGATTTTGAGTTTTTATGAATAGCCCATGTAACATTCCTCCACAATCAATGCTTCTCGTTTTGAACCGCCACGACCAACAGGATAACATGGGAATGTTTGGCTTTTAACGAGCCGATACCTAAGCCTCTTGATCCTTAGGATAAATAACTCTAACCCAGAGACCTAATTTAATTTTAAGCTCCCGTTTTCGCCTCCTCATAGAATAGTTCCTTATTTATCCATTGCATTTGAAGACTTTTCTTGGCACATGTTGCATCATGAAGTAATGAAAATATCAAAAACTCAAGATTTCAGCACTGGCTGCCAACTGCTGAATCATAAGTGCTGAATCCACTGTCGAATTGTGTATGATAAATGACTGTTGAGCATCAGCACATGCCGAAGCACTACCGAACTACATATGTTGAATGCCTGCTGATCAGCATATGAAGATAGCTGCCGATCAGAGCAGTGAACTCCATGAGCTGGTGATCAACTTCTACTTAGAAACAAGATTGTTATGCTGACGGCTGCTGTGTTTCACCTTTTGGAGACAACATAGTACCGAAGCTGCCAACTCCGATCATAGATTTCTTTTCGATGTAGATTCTGAACATAGAATTTTTATTCTTATTGTTTAGATTACTTAGTATAAAGTCCTCACACTGTATAGTATAGGCAACTTTTTAGCCATTTGATTCTCTCTAATTGTAACATCTTACACTAGATTAATCAAGTAATACTTAAAGATCACTTGTGCATTTATATTTACTCAAAGTATTTGTGTTTTGATAGTAAGTATCTCTAACTTATATTTCGCATTCGTTAGTTATTGATCAAAGAGGAAATTCTGGTTAGTGTAAACCAACCTGATCTAACCAGTACATAGCTCATGCCATAAAGAATACTAAGGCCCACAACTTTATTAATTTCATAATTTTACCACACTTGTTTAAAAGAAACAAACAACCAAAAAAAACAAATAATTTATTTTAGGTCCTTAAGCACTGCTAAGTAAAACTTCAAGTTCATAGTTATCATCACCTGAAACATGTAAAGTAAAAAGGTCAACAATATTATTGGTGAGAACATAGGTTTTAAAGATATAAATCATGTGGCATAAAAGATTACAAATTCATACAGTTTATCAGTGTGCAATAATATGTAACACAAGATCTATGCAATCAAATCTAATTGTCATTATTATATTGCATCACAATCCTCAAAGATATGTCGTTATCATTGTGTCCAGAACCTCCAAGATTGTGCTATGTTATATGTTATATCGTTTTTGTAAGGCCCCGTTCCCGGGACGCTCACGATTGGACATCTTTGCACATAAAACATAAAACATACATTAAATTT
>CM046039.1:24567704-24748259 GCA_025215565.1 Flaveria ramosissima | reverse complement strand
ATAGGAGCGAGAGAGAGATATAGAGAGAGAGAGATAGAGAGAGAGATAGAGATATATATAGATAGAGATAGATATGAGGGATATATATATATATATATTATCTGATATATATATATAATATAGATAATATATATATATATATATATATATATAAGTAAAAAAATATTTTATATTTGTATATTTTAACTTGGTTCAAACGATATTAGATTACTTTTTAAATGATTATGATATTATTTGTACTTCTATACTTTAGTATTTTTATTAGAAAAAGCGAAAATATCAATATATACCTATGTGTACGTAAATATATGTCAAAATTCCAGTTTATTAATTTGTATAAGTTATAATACAGGCTTAGTTTAAACAAGATAACAAGTAAGCCAACTAATGAGTATGTGACAAGACCAGCTGTCATTAGCTTGGGTCGGCTCGTTTACAAATGAGCCAATTTCACTAGCTATTTTCGAGTGAGCCGCAAGCCATGAACCGTGATCTTTTTAAAGTACCTTACATATATTGGTACTATAATATTGTATGCCTCGACCCCCACCTCCTTTTCAAGAGTATCATCAAAATACTTTAATTTGAAAGTGATTACACGATATCACTAAGGCTCATGGTTACTCGCATTTACTCCTTAAGATTAAGATAAAACCACTTAACTAGCAGGCTCACCACTCATTGTTAGGTTATTCGAGTGTGTTCGCGAGTCAAAATGGGGACAACAAAAATAACGAGTCATCACTTCAATTTGGACGTGGGATATGGGAGGACTTAGTAGTTTTCTTTTTACTTATTATTAGGATTTTTAATTGATGGGTTGTTACTCCACGTATTTCATGTATACATGGGTTGTTGGTTTGGTTTTATATTATGAGTTAATTGTTATTTTCGTCCATAAGTTTTAGTCTATTTGTTATTCCATCTAAAAAAGTTTCTTTTTCTTTTGGTCCTTGACTTTTTAAAAACTTGTCATTTTCAGCTATATTCCTTAACTTAGTTAATTGTGTTTGTTAAGTAACGACATTTAGGTCATCATACAAAGTATAAGTTAAGTTAAATAACTTGTGCCAATGTGGGGCTAACCCATTTGGTAGAGGTTTTGTATTTTAGAAGAGAGGTCTTGGATTCATTTCCAAGCAATGGTGTAGTTTAGGAGTATGTTAGATTTGTCTATTAAAAAAAAGTTAAATAACTTGTATGAGCATTCACAGTCCGTTCCTCATTTTTATAGGAAATAGTTGTGAGTGCTTATGAGCAAAAGAGTTAGGATATTTATGTGAATTATATCGTGTTTTCTCATATTTGAAAAAATAGAGTACAACCCACATAAGTTATTTAATATTTTGAAAATGGTTATGAGTGGGTGAAAGATAAAAAATAATAATAATATATGAAAAAACTATTAAATTAAAAATAAGTGAGAAAAACATATTGATTTTTAATATAATTATAAGGATAATTAAGAATGATAGATGGATTGTGAATGCTCTAATGACCTAAATACCCCTAACTTAACAATCACAATTAACTAAGCTAACGAAAATGAATGAAAATAAAAACTTTGTAAAAAGTTAAGGATCCATAAGAGAAAAAAATATTCTTTGAATGAAAATAATAAAACAAAATAATACTTAGAGATAAAAATAACAATTACTGGTTCACCAATGTTTTTAAAATCGAATCGGATAGTTAACCGGACGTCTTACTGGTTCAACCTGTTGACCGGATATAAGAACTGGATCGGTCCAACCCTGGTTCATCTGGTTCGACCCCCGGTTCAACTGGTCCGATTCCTGGTTTGAGCGCCTGTCCGAGCGATTGACTGGTCCGACCACCGGTTCAATGCCAAAACGGTTTTAAGCGACGAACCGGACCGGATTAAAGTTCGGTTTCAGTCCAACCGGTACGATCCGGTTTTCAAAACAATGCTTTCTACCATAATCAAGAAACTATAAAACCTTCTAAAGCCGGGGACTTTTAAAATTGGGCACAATACATCGGATTTTGAGCCTGCCGGCATGTTGACCAAATTGGCATATTGTCATCTCTCCTTTACCCAAGCTTGTTCCCCATCATTCAAAACATTGGTGGTGGACCCTCTAAAAAGGTCTTCTACTTCAAACTTTACACTAGAGTACGTCTCCAGCTTCTTATGATCTCACTATTTCATGAACAACGTAACATTACCAATAATCGTGGAATTAGTTAATTAATTATAGTGTAAGAAACCATATTGTAATTGTTTTCCTTCGGTCGTAATCAGATTAGTTCAGCAGTTGTTTCCAACCCGAAAGCGAAAGAGATTCGACTATATACATGTAACATATATAGACATATAGCTGAGCTTATGGACAATGGTTTTTCGGAATCTTTGTTGAAAAATGCAAGATCTTTTAAGAAATATAAGTTTTACCTCTTAGTTGTAATCGTTATAGAATAAACTTTATGATGACCTTCTGACAAGTAAGTCCTGATGGATACAATTAATTTCATTGTAGTCCTATGATGAAACAATGTGACTATAAACAATTTATAAACAGGTACACATTCAAGAAAGATTATAACTTTACCCTCTAAACAACAGATAAAATAATCCAATCAAGCTAGTTACAGTTCCATGCAAGTTGATCCAAAGATCCTGCATTAGAATACATTTCACAAGGCATTAGTGCAGCTTCCATGAACTCTAAGTCAATGTTACACCCATCAAATGAACCCATATCCACATTGGTCTGACTGTGGACCTCACCACCACCTCTCAAATCCAAGCCCTTGTTCACAAACTCCTGAGCCACCACCCCTTGACCCACCATTTGTGGCTGCAACATTTCTTGATACAGTACTTCTGGTCTTCTTGCAGGCTCAAAAGCCACTCCAAGACCGCTGTTCGCAACCCAAGGTTGCACCGCGGTTCCAAAATCAGGTGGAGGAGAGGAAAAAGATTGTGGTATTGGCAACAATTTGGTACTTTCAAGCAAATGTTGGCTTGAGAATCCAATAGTAGATTGATGCCTAACATCATACTTTGGAACAAGATTGTAGTCTTGATAATTAAGGTTGGAACTTTGGTGGGTTAACGAATTTTCGCCCAAGTTATGAGTCATTACAGGATCATTAGCATCTGAAAGAGGTCGAAAAGGTTGGACCTTTTTCGCATCTTTTGTTTGTGTTGAGGTGTTTATAATGGAGAAAACTGGCTTTGTAGAATCGATGTTTTTATTATTATTAGCATTAAGAATTGGGATCTGATGCGGAGAAAGAAGGTTATGAGTGTTTGGATCCAAACCTTGAGCAATAAGTTTCTTCTTAATGCAAGAATTCCAAAAGTTCTTAACCTCGTTATCAGTTCTACCCGGTAGATGTTTCGCTATCTGCGCCCATCGGTTCCCCAGTATCCTATGAACATCGATGATCGTCCTCTCTTCATGCTCAGTGAACGAGCCCCGTCTCAGATCGGGTCTCAAGTAGTTTATCCACCTCAATCTGCAACTCTTCCCGCACCTTTGCAGCCCTGAAAGGAGCAATCACAAATGCACAACACCAGCATGAGAACTCCAAGAAGCAACATGATGAACCAAAAACCCCAACAAACCCTCAAACAGATAACTTAATAGTAAATGATGTGTTCTCCAACCAAATGGTTGTGGTTCAAATCCTGCGTTATACAGGTTTGGTTATTATATTGTCGCTAAAAAAAGAAACCCACCCCATCAAACCCTAATGATTATACTATTAAACTTCTTGAATATCATTGTTAATAAGAAAGATGAACACTAGCCTGCAAGTTTAGGGACAGAACTCCAGCATCCATGGCCATGATTAGTGATGTGTTTGATGAGTTTTTCATCTTCTTCAGGAGACCATAACCCTCTCTTAACCTTCTGTTTGCTGCAGCAGTGATGGCCCATGGATCTCCAAAATAATCTCCTTCATAACAACAGCTAGTAGTATCTTACTATATATTATATATAATTGTCAAGATGGCTACTCTTCCTATTTTATTAATATAAAAAAGATCTTTATTTATTTCTGTCCTTCTGGATTGATTATTATATGTTATTAGAAAAGTAATAAATTAGTTATGTTTTCTTTTCTGCAAAAGATAACCAAGAGGTTCTCCAAATATTTGTTAAGTTATAAGTGTTTGATTTAGATGAAGTGTACGTCACATATTTGAATAGGTTTATATTAGCGGCCCTACAGTGAAGCTCACCTGTTTCTAACGGTCCACAGTTCACATTGAATGCATGCATGATTGTCGAGAGGGTGTTTTGGATAATGATTATTAATGATAACTAAAGGTGATTTTTATATCATTAAATCTAGTTAACTTATACCATAGTACTAGAGTGTTCTACTACGTACATGTTATATGTTGAGACATAGTTAGGGAAGAAATTAACTTGTATACTAGTTTATCCAAATATGATTACTTTCACGTTTGCATAGTTGCAAAATCAGAATTAGAAATCAATTTTTTTTACTCTTGTCAAGCACTCAAAACTGAAAAATCAAGATCAAGTTGTACTCTTATTTATAAATTTATCATTTTCAAGATTCTAGTATTATTACCCTTTTCATAAAGCTATGACAAAATGTCTAAAACATAAAACCTATTTATCTCTAATTTTATACAAGGCTTATGCTATTAATATTTTCTCTATCAGTTACCATTTTATCAAAGTTAAATGACGATCGACCATAATATAAGAACATAGATATAAGATTAGGTTCAAATAATAAAACTTTTAAAGTCTAAAAAAACTAGAAAGCATCTTCTATTTGAGTTGTGTTCGTTTACTATTTTCAAAAGTGAGGACATTTGGTAATCAAACCTAGTTCATAGGGTCTAATACTATAATTATCTGTACGATGTCTTATTATATTTTGTTTTTATCACCGTGTATTGTATAAAATGTTCTTATTTTATTATTATGTTTTACATCTCATAATACATAATGATATTATGTTATCGTTGTGTTTTACATGTGAGATACACAACGTTGTTATTTTACTATAATATTTTTTAAAACATAATTTTATACAACAAAGTGGTGAGTAGAAAACACACAATGGTGAGTAAAAAGACATAATGACAAATAGAAAACAGAATGAAACATTGAAAAACACAATGAATTGAAAAATGTATTTCGTTTTTAATTTTTATATATAACAATACTATACTCTTTTTGAAGATAACAAACTATTGTTTTTAAGGTATAGTTTTTATAAAATTTTAAATTAATGTCATATTCAAAACTTAGGAACACTAAAAGATTATGGAACTTTAAAAAATATTAACAAAAACGGTGACGACTAAAATACTCTTTCATAATTTTTTTTCTACAATTTGGTCTCAATAATTATTAAATTTAACTATTCAATACAAAATTCGATGATTAACATTACTTTTAAACATTTTAGATTAAATATTTTTTAAATAACCCAACCCGAGTATATATAATATTACGATAACATGCTTAACAAAATAAATTAAACATTTTTTCAATGTTAAAAGTTTTAAAACAAAAAATAATAGTATATTGTTTGTAAAATAAAGTTCAAAGATATTTATGGATACATTTCTTTATATATAGGTATTTTACCTTCAAGTAAATTAAATATATGGAAAAACGATATTACATTTTTTGGTTAACATAAAAATACACATGTATATGTAAGAACTGGAAAATTTAGAAAATGTGAATTTATAATAAACAAACGGAACGATTATGGTTTAATTTTTTTTATTCTGACATAATCTAATATTTTGTAATGAAACTAAGTCTTTTATATATGTGTATTTAATTTGAGTGTAAGTTCTAAAATTAAACGTAAAAAGATAATATATATATTTCTTAATAATTTTATGATAATATATAAAAGAAAGTTCCAACGTGAGCCCTGGTCGTAATTTAAAGATAACCTTCTCCATCAAATATGTCATATGATGATTGGATTTTATAATATTTGTAAAAGCTTCATTGTTACTCTTCTTCGTTATAAAAAGAAAGGAAGTTAAAGATTACAATTTAACCATTAAAAAACCCAAAAATATATGACCCTTTAACAAGAAACATCCTTACCATTTCATTCATTATCAACTAACTCGAAAACCCCACACTAAATTATAATGTGTCACACATGTATACATACATACACATGTATATATAGGACGGTCTTTCTATAAGGTATCTTTAGTGAGCAAAGTGTTTAAATTCATCAAAATACGACACGTGACATGGGGGTAATAAGTACATGTGTATAATTACATACATATGTTAAATAAGCACACACACAAAATTATATATGTTACTTATTTGTGTAATTACGTAAATTATACAAAAAAAATGCTAAAGTTATATTAATTACGTACAGACATATAATCATGTATAAATACACACAATATATCAATATTTTTACAGGAAAAGTTGACTTTCTTTTAAAAATATATATAAATAATATTTTACATATATTAAAGAAAAGAAAATGCTCTGTATTATGGTTACTTATTATAAAAAATATTGTCGTGTAAACAAGGTATTTACAGTAAAAATTTTTGAGCAATTTGAAAACGTAAACAATAGTTGATTTTGCATACCAATAGTATATACTTCTTACATTTTGACGACCACTAGTCACCAACACCAACTGTCGCCCCACCACCATCTAGTTAGTCAAGTATAGTCTATTTACATATATGTAAATGTTTTAGGTTGTTTAAGTGTACTATTATAATATATGTAAATCTAACTAACTGTCAATTTTTTCGAAAACGATGTGTATTTAGATATACGTGAATTTTCACGAATCATCATCTATATACACACATCTACATGTTCTATATTTGTGTAAGTATATTGTGTCATATATCATCATCATTTTCTTCAAACCAAACGTGTACTTACATATACAAAACAAAAACATGTTCATTCTAAGTAAAGAAACTACACAATGATAAAACGTTTTATTCATAACCACGTTATGTCAAATCATGTAATTAACATCGTTCTAGTTTCAACATAGTAACCAGTTGTACAAAATTCAAACATCATGAACGTGAAGGCCAGATGGAGACTTTACACCAAAAATACGATCAACAAAAATTAAACAACAAAATTCGAATACCAAAAATTGTTGTAAGAAACCAGAACGTGCAAGATCCAAACAAAAACCTTATCCGCTCAAATTACGTTCTTTTCACATCATCTTAAATTGTCGTATTTCCGGTGAACACATTAACCATATTATGTTCTTTCCTTTGTAATTTTGCATTTTGCTAACTAGCAAGGGTTGTAAAAGAATCAAGCCAGGCTAGAGGGCTTAGGCTAGACTCGTTTGAAAACAGAGCCGAGCCAAACAGGTTTGTTTATTCTAGAGCACTTACATCCTATTTTTTATTTTCATCTTTATAGTTACACTTAAAATCACTATTTTTCCTCTCTATTTTTAATTAAATAATATATTTATATAATTTTTTTATTAACTTTTCTCTATTCTCCACTCACAACCACTTAAACCATTTCATATAATTTAAGAACTCTCACTCAAATATTTTAAGGAATGAACTGTGAATGCTCTTAACAAGCTAAAATTATGGGCATGGGCTCAACTTGTTATTACGAGATTTCTTGTTACTTTTGGAACATAATCTTATAATATTTTTTTAAATATGTTTATCTAAACTTGTTGAAACAATGATGCGAGATTGATATTTTAAACTATGATAATTTTCATATTCTTATACCTAAATATTTATTAATAAATGCCAAATTACAATATGTCTATGGACAATGGTTTATTTATTTAAATAATATGTCTTTGGTTTGTAATTTATATATAATATTATTGAGATTTTAATTTTAATGAGTAAACAAGGAAACTAGCAAACAAGCTAATGAGCCGGCCACAAACCTAGTTGGTATTGGTTCTTGGCTTGACTTGACTCTTTTACAAATAAAACATAAAGTGTAGTAACAACATAGGGTCTACTCATTCTATAACAATGTTTCAAAACTATTACAATATTGCATAAAAAGAAAATTGTGCATAAAAATGCAATTACAATAGTGCATGCATACCACTAGACGATGCGTAACAAAGCCCTTGTAATTATACGAACGTATATATCTCTTGCTTAAAACACATGTGTCGTATCTAGTATATATACTTTCTACGCTTTGCTTGTAAAAAATTCCCGGAAACTCGCATATATATTTAATACTTATATATCTATAATTATATTGATTGATATTTAATATACTCCATGATGTTCTTCAGAAAAGGTGTACTATATACACCTTCCATCAATCATGTACACTTTAAATAAATTTATACGTTAAGATAACATAGCTGTAAATTAATTGAGTGCCAATCTTGACAAACACACATGAAAGAAAACAAACGAGTCAACGTTTAAGACTTCGAATATGGATGGCAGATAAATGGCAAACAAAAGGCATTCTGGAAAGTATTATCTTTAACATGCTTTCCATTTATAATACAAACTATAGTATTTATGTGCAACATAGTATTTATGCGCGTTGCACTGGCTCGAATAATATTAATATCAAAACAAATATGACAATAAATACGCCCTCACAATATATTCTGAATATAGAAAACATAATTACATGTTTTTGAAAAGAACTAAAAATATATTAAACTTTGATCACAGGTTTTGACCGCAGGTTGCGGAGCTTGGTTTTAATTAAAATTTATATCGCTATTTACCACATCGTAACAATATATTCAGATTTTTATAAACATTATCCGGTTGTGAAAAAAAATTAATAATATATAATATTTGACTCAGATTGGTTTCGAACAAAACTTATGCTTAAACATAAATAAAAATAAGCATGGTGTAATGATTTATTTAGAATTTTAAAAAGTTTTATAGTTATTAGAGAGAAAAAATATGATAAAATTAATTGTCATAATAAAATAATAATTTAATTTTGGAAGAATAAAAAAAGAATACCAAATGAAATGCACATGTCACACGTGACATGCACTTAGAGTTGTACATTTTGCATTACATTTTGTGTTGTTTGAGTTTTAAAGTATATATAACGTGTAAATTTTAGCTTTCTAAAATTTTTATTCTTTTATATTAAACTGTAGTAAGATGCTAAATGACATCCGCAACATTAGAAACCTATGAGTTTCTCAGGAATATCGTCCAAACATGAGATGAGCTAAATAGACACCATGCACAACGCACTTTAAGTCGATTTTACAACTAGAATATAAACATCCGAACGACTATCATGACACAGAAACGCCAAAAGATACACCCAAAAGATTTACAACTCCGTAATCACTTTAAATGCCATAGACGTTAGGAGTTAGTTAAGAGCTTGATTCCAACCATAATCATAGCTAAGAATTGTTGATTACTGTAATTACTGACCTTTTGCTATTGATTTGATCTAATTCAAAAGTTTGCCCTCATAAAATCATACAAAGGAAAGCCTATAAACATGGATGGAGTGGAGAGCTAATGATAATGTGGCCATTCCAGAAACATTCTTTAATCAATATCACATGATATTTTATCTTGCACCCTAGATTCTCTAAAGTATACATACATACATACTTCAAACTTATTCTTGCAAGGCTAAAAAAAGAGGCAATAGCGACATCAAAACGGTCGCAAAACTAGTTTGCTACGGACTATGGTTTCTTGTGAGACAAACATCCTCGATTTTAAAATTTTATTTTATGAAGGTTTTGCCACGCACGGTTATTTGGATAATTTATCGACAATTCTGCAATGTTTTTTCGTACCGAATAGTGACTCTTGTGGATCACGGTTTTTCAGTCCATTACAAATTGGTTGCTAATTTTTTCAGAACTAAAATTATACTTCTAGATTTATAGTTTTATCATATTCAACACCCATTCAATCTCTCAAAACTAGAAAAAAAATTATATTAAGAAAAATAATATGAATCTAACACCTATAGAAGACGTTAAAGAGATGGTTAAAACCTTAGATATCATTATGGCTGAAGAACGCGGTTGAGTCTTGATCAACTCAACATCAAGAGATTTGAGGCTTTTTGGCGATCGTGTAATGGGGTGAAGGTGCGGGATGGTTTGTTTCCCGACGAGATTGGAAGACCGATATTTGGTGTGAAACTCATTGAGGGTGCCGTTAGTCGAGCTGGGGGTTTTATTAATAGTTTCACTGTGAAAAGGGCTTCTCGTGCTGTGGAACTGATGAGTTGCCTCCCACGATTGCGGGACCCTCAAAGTGAGCTTCTTTTGCTCCGCTCATGTATGGGAGTTGGAAAGTTGTTCAGTATCAGAACATGGAGCCGACCTATATATGTAAGGGATGCTGCACTTGTTTTTTATAAAGGCCTCCGGGGAGCGATCAATGATATTATAGTTTGTGGAGGCCCTTATTTTGAAGAGTTTTAGTGGATGCTAGCATCACTTTCAATTAGGTTTAAGGTTTGGGTTTATGTTCGACTAAAAATGTATCTACACATGCTTTTGTGGTCTTGAGGACACAATCTTAGAGTTTGCAGAACCACATTCTTCGGGGTTGCCGTATTGATGGTCGACTCTAGTTTTGGGTTTGCGATAGATCGTTTGCACATGTCGCTTCCCCAATACACAATCTTAGCTGTTTCTCTAGTAAGGATACCAACCCGTCTAGATTCTAACATGCTTTGGCGAGTGCCTTATTTAGTGGGACCGTGTAGAATCTGGAAGTTGAATTTGATTTATCTCCTCATGAAAAAACGCGTGGTGTTTGACTGTCTAAGAGCTCCCTAGGCTCAAGATTTCCTAAAGGTCATCTCCATTGAAGGACTTGACCAACATATTTTTGCTTTAGAGTACAAGGCTATTCTTAATTACCAAAAATTAATCACTTTGTTTCCGGCTGATGAGCCATGTCCAGTTTGTCACAAGTCGTGTTTGGATTCTTTTGATGAGCATGCGCTTCACTTCAAGGAGCTTCCTGGGTTTAAATATAGACATGATTTGGTTAGGGATGTTTTATGCGACGTTCTTAAACAGGCATGGATTTCTTCTAAAAAGGAGGCCCCTGAAAATAGTAAATTTTTTGACGAATTCGCTTTAATGGAGGTGTACACTTCAACCAGCTGATATCCTTGTGTTTGGATGGGAAAGAAAAACACACTTGTGTAGATCTTACAGGCTACGCTGAAGGTAGATTCAGACAAAATTACTAAACACGAGAAAGCTTACTTAGAGAGTCAACACATGTTTATCACTTTTGCTTTTAATACGTTTGGTTTTCTCGCCCATCAAGTTGTGGACCTTCTGAACAAAGTTCAGCGGGCCGTTCATAGTAATTTGTCGGCCTCTAAGTCTCAAAACTTTGTTTTTAGTAGAATTGGGTTTGCTATCCAAAGGGGATTACGACGCAACTTGTTGCTCGTTTACCTGTCACTATATTATAAATGTTTATTTGAAATAATTACATGAGAACACTAATTGAATATATCCAAGTATAATATAATATGTATTTAAATTATAGTTAAAAAACATTTGTTTAACTAGGAGGCTAAATTGAAAACTTCTATCATAACCTTTTTTTCATGCACAAATTGCACCTATTTATTCTTTCAATATGTGCATCTATAATCAATAACTGTTATAATATGTTACAACGGAATACAAGTCATTGTATAAAAAATTAAAGTGACTGGTTAAAGCCACTACAACACAACAAAATATTACTTAACAATAGGCGATATATACAAATGATACCCATTACAGACCGTTTTACAACAAAAATATGACTCCTTAAGAACCTTGTAACAAGTTACATACAAAATATGATGATTGACCAGTTCGATATTCCCTTCTTCCCCCTACTAGATATCTCACCTTATACACTGTCCGATGAGGTGTGTGACATGCATGATAGTTACGTGAATTTGAGCCACTTAGCAAATAAGTCTGTTATTATTATTTTTTTCTTTTACTTTTCTTATCAAGTGCTAGTGTGTTTACGATCTGAAAATAATTTTCAAATGACTTCATGACACTTCTGATAGTTAAGTAATATGTAAGCATGTGCCGTTAGGTTGTCTTCATTCGTAAGAACTGCGTTCTTTCCACACTCATAAGATAACCCAAGATGGATGTTTGAACATATTTAACCAAGTATCAATACTCGAACAACAAGAACTATTAGAAGTTAAATTATGAGGCTTGTGATTCAATCACGTAGTTATTGTCAACTCAAGATATAAGGAGTAACAATTAGAAAATTATGTGACTTGTTTTCAACATCTATAAAGGTGAGAATACTTTTGTTCGAGACCACTTATTCGAACCAACTATGCCTAGTTATAAATGGTTAGAAGCTTTCTAGAATACGTGTAAAGACTGATTTCCAAAAGTGTTACATATTAAAAAAGTAAAAATTTGTAAGATACAACATACAGATGATACTTCTATGATAAATTTTTATTTTGTGATCGTATATTCCAACAAGCATTACCAGCGAGATAATTCATTCCACCAAGATCACCAATGTCATTGAGATAATCGTTAAGTCCTTGTGTAACCCTAATTTTTAGAAAAATAAGGGTTAATGCAAGTCTTGGGATAATATTGTAATAAAGGAAAACTTAAAGAAATATTATTCAAGTGGCAACCTTGATAACCCTCTCTACCCTTGTTTTCTTGTAGCTAACAGTTTCTAAAGGAAAAAAAGGAAGAAATAACCCGATTCTAAAGAGAGAAATTATTTATAGCGAGAGATAGAGTGCAAGAACAAGCATAAATGTATGATTTTTATGATCTACGTAGTTTGATATTTATGCTCGATTTTATGATCTCAAATCGTTAAGGAAATACTAAAATGATAAAATTTATATTTTTATTCATTTTTTCGTAGACTGAGAGTGAGAAAGCACCAATCTTTGTGACTCGCTACGATTCATTTATAACGTCAAATATGAGTTCTAGATCCCTTATTTTTAGTGATATTTTATAGTTTTAGGGCTTATATACATATGTATTGGACAAATATTTAGGGTTAGTTCATAATCATACCTGATCCATAGCCTTCGTATCTAATAAAACCCTCGCACTAGAGAATAATTGGACAAATATGCATGAAAGTATTTCGTAAATAAATAGTTTCTCTAAATCTGCCCTATAACCCTAACATATGAACACGACCCCCATCTTTAGCATGTCTTTATATGTTAGGGTAGCTGCCCGCATATCTAACAACCCATGTAAATGTAAAGTGTAATGCCAAAGTACATGGTATTGAAGTGATAATAATAAGAGATGTCCAATAGGTTAAAATATGATAAAGTAAAGAAAAAAAGAAAACCATTAAGTATTGTCTACGTATAAGAAAGGTAAATAATGAAAATATGATTTCCCGAAGTCATATAAGGAGTAAGAAACGAGCTATGTTATGATATGAAATATCAATATATGTATAGAGAACCATAGGAGCATTGATACTATTATGAAATGTTGATCTATAGGTACAGGTACAGAACCGTATGGGCACTTTTACAATTATGAAACATGAGTGTATAGTTAGAGAACCATAGGGGCATTGTTACGATTATGAAATGTCGGTCTATGAGCATTGAACTATAGGGGCATTGAAATGATGTGATGTGTCAGTTTATAAGCTAAGTACCACAATGGCTAGCAAATTGTTGCTAGCATCTACATGATTCCTTACTTGACTATAATATTTTATTTTAGATCAAATTATGTATGATATGCTATAATAATGTTATGCTATGATATGTTGTGATGCAATGGTTAATATCATTATGAAATGTTATGATTGGCCAAGCCCTGTTTAAGGATAAATTAATAAATAGAGGTAACATTATGATGATAGTATGACTCGTTCATAGTTATGTTCTGTTGAAGAGTAAGTATGTTAAAGTATGATATGTTAAAACTTATTTCGCTAAAACTAAACATTATAATTCACTCAATAACGTTAACTTTTGTATGCATATTAGTTTGACAAGTAAATGATGATAAATGTGACAACTTGGCATGAATTGAGAGGCTACCCAACATGATTCCAAACTAGATTCTGGCTTTATATTATGTTTTAAGTAAAATATTTTGCTGTTATGTTTAGAACACGAGATTATGTAATGATATTTAAAGTTCCGTTCCTGCGATAAAGGAATGTTTGAAGTTTAAGAAGTATGTTTTGCGTATGTGTTTTGTGTATATCTAATGATGTGGTCTCTTGAAAACAACGCCTTACACCAGCACTTTTACCCTTTCTGTAGTAGTGTTTAGACGTTTTCATTTTGGATATATTTATTTTCTAACCAAGAATAGTCTTGGTTTCATAAGTTTTAAATTTGATATTATAAATAATGTTATATATAAAGTCTAGGGAGGGATCTAGTTTCAGACTGTATAATCTAAGCTGTGATCTAAGGGTTTAGGGACTTCACTTTGACAGAAACATATTCATAATATTATACCCAATCACCAATATCATTTATTTCGGTCTTCGGTTTATGGTTTTATTCGTACTAAAAGTGAAGTTATTGTTCCACTTGTTATAAAAATTTAAGGCGACTATGGGTTTGTAGGTCTAATGGTGTGTATATATACATACATATATATATATATATATATATATATATATATATATATATATATATATATATATATATATATATATATATATATATATATATATATATATATATATATATATACATATATATATACATATACATATATACTATATATACATATACATATATATATATATATCTATATACATATATATATATATATATTATATCTATATATCTATATATTATATACATATATGCATATATATATATATATGTATATATATACATATATATACATATATACATATATATACATATCTATACATATATACTATATATATATATCTGTATATATCTTCTGTCTCTCTCTCTCTATTTCTATCTCTCTCTCTCTCTCTCTCTCTCTCTCTCTCTCTCTCTCTCTCTCTCTCTCTCTCTCTCTCTCTCTCTGTCTCTCTCTCTCTCTCTCTGTCTCTCTCTCTCTGTCTCTCTCTGCTCTCTCTCTCTCTCTCTCTCTCTGTCTCTCTCTCTCTCTCTCTCTCTCTGTCTCTCTCTCTCTCCCTCTCTCTCTCTCTCTCTCTCTCTCTCTCTGTCTCTCTCTCTCTCTCCCTCTCTCTCTCTGTCTCTCTCTCTCTCTCTCTCTCTCTCTCTCTCTCTCTCTCTCTCTCTGTCTCTCTCTCTCTGTCTCTCTCTCTCTCTCTCTCTCTCTCTCTCTCTCTCTCTCTCTGTCTCTCTCTCTCTCTCTCTCTCTCTCTCTCTCTCTCTCTCTCTCTTCTCTCTCTCTCTCTCTCTCTCTCTCTCTCTCTCTCTCTCTCTCTCTCTCTCTCTCTCTCTCTCTCTCTGTCTCTCTCTCTCTCTCTCTCTCTCTCTCTCTCTCTCTCTCTATATGCTCCCGATGTTCCTCCTCAAATAGTAACAGATTCTAGCCTCATGTAACAAAAGAAAAAAAAGAAACTCAAGGTGGTCTAGTAAATTACTTAGACAACCAACACTTTTTACAATTTATTAAGAACTTCAATATACTTAAAGCTAAATAATACACACACAAAGTGGAATTAAGAATAGTATAGTTTGAGGATCTTGTTAAGTTATTATGATATTTTTCTTTTTCTTTTTTTTTCAAGTCGATCACATTTTAGTTTTGTCTTTTGTGTCATTTTATATTTAAGCTCTGATTCATGTAATGTTTACGCTTAAGTCTTTGAATTTTAATAATCTTTTTCTACCAATATTACAATATTTCTCTTATGAATTTTAATAAAGTTTTTTTGTTTCTTTTTCTACCAATTTACACCGAAGCCCATGAAAATTTTACAGTTCACGCATTCAGTAATTTTTTATTTTCTATACAGAGTTAAGAGTCATGTCTTATAAATGTTAAAAGATGATTTAAATAAAAAATTCAAAAAGCTTTGACGTGCTTATTTTTATAGCGTTTCGGTGCGCTTACATTAATTTACGTTTTTGAATTTCTTTTTCTTAATTTCTAGTTGCATATGGCATATATACATTTACCAAGTCTTAAAATACAAGATTAGTCTCCTCAAAGCTATTCAAATATACTTACTTTTATATTCGTTTCGATATAAATTTTATAAAAATCAACAGACGAATATATTAATGATCATAATAGAAATTTTTTAACATATGTTTTCATCCCCATGGGTTGTATTCACTAGTTTTTAGTAAAATAAGTTCATTATATATTCTTAACTAACCAATATTTCTTAGCCCAAGTAGTTCAGGTGAGGTAATCAAGACATCAAAATATAGAGGTTTTGGTTTCGAGTCTCACTCAAGCAAAAATGATCTAGGTTGAGTCAGATGATGTTCTCATTTGTGGGTTTCATCAAAAAATATATATATTCATCCATCACTCGAAGCAGGCTCGTATATTTCATTAAAAAAATATATTTTTAACTAAAGTGAATAAATTCCAAAACTAATTACTAATGAGGGGAATTCTAGAAAGCACAGCATGTCATAAACATGTTGAATATATCTAACCCAGGATTGTTATTTGGTGAAAGTCAGTAACTAAATTCTTATAATCAATGGAATGTAGTGATGATTATGATTAGCCTGGTCTCTACTTTCATCATTCTTCTTATTGCTATACTAATAATAGTAATGTTATCATCATAATTATCGAGGACTTTAAGAAAAATTATATTATTAGTAAGAAAACTATTATTAGTAATCTTTATAGTATAGTGGATTCGCCTCTTTATAGTTTTTCATACAATGATTGTTTTACTTTTGTCATGAAATCGATTTATTGAAAATTTAAAAGATGAAATCATAGTGCTTTATGCATTTTTTTTAAGTTGAATCGTATCAAAATAGATATTCTAAGGTCAATTTGATGCATTTCAACAATACACATGTATATAACACGAAATAGTGTTGTAATTGGAAAAATGTTAATCCATAAACGAACACCAAACGATCGAATCAATCAATGAATCATACAGTCGAAAACAAGAACAAAACAATTTCTCAGTGGATTAATAAGAATTAGGAGTACAAAGCAAATCCCCAAATCGATAAGTGACCGACTCTTATTAAGCTAGAGTTCATGTTTATACCATCGAAAAGAAAAAGTACATGAATAGTCCCTACACTATGAATTAATACAATAATGACCAAAAAATTATAACTTTTAGAAATGACAAAACACTCATTGTACTTCAAATCCAACATTCAATAATCTCTACCTTTAGATTAGAGTTAACCAATACTTAGACCCTAAACAATACTCAAACTTAGTCCATGACATACTCAAACTTAGTCTATGGCAAGGCCTTAGAAAGCATATCACCAACATTATCAAGTGTGTTAACTCCCTTTATTTCTACTTTTTTAGACTTAATTACATCCTAATAAATTAAAGCTTCACACTTATATGCTTCTACCTCTTATGAAACACTTTGTTTTTAGCAAGTTGAACTGCACCTTTATTATCACACAGCACAATAATACATGTTAATGGCATACCTAGCTTAAGAACAAAACCTTTAAGCCAGATGGACTCCTTAACAACTTCAGCTAAACTAAGAAATTTCGCTTCGATTGTTGCAAAACATGTTGTAAAGACGCTTTCCAACTCTTAGTCATTAACTTCCCTTTATCTTGGTCTTTGGAAAAATCACTATAAAAAAATCAAGGATATTCCTATCATTAAAAGACCCTTCACCTAAAACCAATCCAGCACCCCTTAACCATTAAGGTACCTAAATATCCACTTAGAACCTTGCAAGTGTAGCTTACCAGGGTTAGCAAGATACCTGCTAACTAGGTTAACAACATAAAATATGTTAGGCCTGGTGCATACCATAAGATACATTAAACACCCCACAACATTTGCATACAATATCTTTTGCATATCAACTAGTTTTCTAGTGGTTTGAGGGGAATCTCTTGTAGAAAGCTTGAAATGTTAAACTAATGGTGTAATTACTAGTTTACACTTACGCATACCAAAATTATGTAGAGTTTTTATAACAAAACTATTCTGGGTTAAACTTTATAACTTCTTGTCCCTATCGCTACAAATTTCCATTCCTAAAATCTTTCTTGCATTACCCATTATCATGTCTTTTATGACCTTAATCTCTTATTCACTACTATAGACTACCAACATATCATCCACATATAGTAGAAGACAGATAAATTCCCCCTTCGAATACTCTTTATAGTAGACACAACTGTCATATGAGCTCCTTTTACATCCATTTTTGACTCTAAGTTCATTAAATCTTAAATATTATTGTCTTGATGACTGTTTGAGACCATAAAGACACCTTTTCAAAATACACATTATCTTCTTGACCCTTCACCTCAAAACAAGGTGGTTTGTTCATGTAAATAGGCTCTTCCAACCCTCCATGTAAGAAAACTATCTTAACATCTAGCTGTTCTAACTCATAATCCATATAGACTGTTGAAGTAAGAAAAACCTTTAGAGATGTATGCTTCATTATTGGAGAAAGTATCTCATTGTAGTTAATCCCCGCTCTTTAAGTAAACCCCATTGCTATAATCTACCAACTTTTGATCCTTTGGCCACTCTACCAAGACCTAAGTTACATTTTTGTAAACAAAACTCATTTCTTCTTCCATATCAGAAGTCCACTTCCTTTTATTTACTAAACTTATTGTATCACTAAATCTCAAAGGTTCTAACTTACTATATTGCTCAATAGCTAAAAATACAAAAGCATATATATCATCATTAGATCTATACCTTGCAGGTTGAATTACTTACCTCTTTGGTCTGTCTCTTGCAAAACTAAATGTATTAGAGTCACTTCCAGACTTTCCATAGTTGGCATATTATTTGGTGTATCTGCATCATCCATGGTCTTCACGTCAATTTGTATACCCTACCTTGAATCATTAGTGACTGCACCATCTTTACCCATCATTTTTTATACAAAACATCTTCTATGGAGGTTACATCCTTCCTTACAAAAGTTCTAGGATTTTAATCATCTTGCCTTATTAGTCTATACCTTTTTGTTTCATCTCGATACCCCAAAATCTTTTATAAGCTCATGGTTGTAGCTTATCTCGTTTCGTATGTGCATGTGCTACATAACCAAACCCCTTTAGGTTACTATAATATGCTGGTTCAATTGACTATTTCTCCATTGGACTATCATGCCTAGTGTAGATGATGGAGATTTGGCCACTAGATAAGTAGCAGTAGACATAGCTTCTTCCTAATAACTTTTTAGTAATCCAGATTCATGAAGCATACATTTCACCTTTTCTAGCAATGTTCTATTCATTCTCTCTACCATGTCATTCTGTTGAGGGTGCATGGTGTTGTCAGCTATCTAAATATATATTTTTTTCATAAACAACTAAGAAAACTCATGGTTATGATATTCTAAACCATTATCATTGTCACATCCCGGCGGAAGCGTGAAATGCTTAGGGTGTGACTTGTTTGTTCAGAACTCATTGATCCACAAATTTCAAACAGATAGCACATAAACATAACATGATTCATAGCATAATATTAAAGTTAGGATTACATTAAATCATAATAGTCAAAATTTGAAATAACATAATCCTATTACATCATAAAGATCTAACAGCTACATCTTCAGAGACGATGGAAATGAGCATCCACCGATACACTGAGGTCATAGAGGTTAACTGTCAGATTCACACAGACTTTCCCTATTATCTCTCCCCAGCCATTATACACATCAAAAGAGAACATTAAGCTGTTAGTCATGATGAACTCCTGAAAAAGCATACTCAAAATAGTCAACACAGAGTTGGTGAGTTCACAGGTTTATTTTAAACAAAATAGTATTGATGCATCAGATACAACCAAACCTTACTTAATAATCAGATCATACATAACATAACTCATAAATCAGATAATATAGCATCACAACACTCATCCTATTGGTGCAGGAAATATTTTCCTAAGTAGCGCTACTGTTGGATCTAGAGAGGCTGTTGCAACCAAAACTAAGTCACTTAGAAGATTTTGAGTACAACATACAAAGGACTTCCGAAGCCAAGTATAGAACTTCCGAAGGAAGAAGGAGCTCTTCCGAAGTCTAAGTGTAAAATACACTTCCGAAGGAAAACTCCAACTTCCGAAGACAAAGAAGCTACTTCCGAAGATCAAGACTTAGAGACAAGGATCTGAAGTCAACTTCCGAAGTATAAAGAAGTCCTCAAAGCCTCGGAAGTATAGAAGCATCTTCCGAAGTATAAGTGGCTTCGGAAGAACTTGTTCTTCTGAAGCCAGTTAACCTTCGGAAGACACTTCTATTATCCAGTAGACATAAGTATGGTCCGTCTGACACTCCGCTGCAAATCTCTGAGATACTACATGGCGTTTTCTCAAAAGCCATGTAGTTGACCATACTTTAATCTACTGTTTACCTTTTTATGTTAGTACAGTTGCCATCTTTAGTTGGTGACAAAAGGTAAGTCATGGACATGTCATGACTACCATATCTTAGATAATACTTTATCTAAGATACCTTAACTATAGCATTGTAGTATATGCTTTAGTCGTAGGTTTCCAGCTGGTATCAAGTATAACCGGCTGTAGGATCTAGTATATATAGTTTCTCATTGTAACTCTTGTTTCATGCTTGTAAGTGTCTTGTAATCTTGAGTTGAGAAGTAATATATACAAGTACCTTGAAAATATATTTATGCTTGTCCCTTGGATTACTTATTATATTATTATCAACTCTTGTTAAAGGCATTGCTTCATCTCATTTGATTGTTATTATAAGCGATTTTGAGAGAATCACAAGTGTTTAAGTGACAAAACCCGATCATGCAATTGGTATCAGAGCTTTTTAGGCTCTTGATTGTGAGATCTTACCATCCTAATCAACCAGTTTTTCACTCCTCCTTATACCTCACTCGAAATGGCCCTCAACAAATCTGAAGTTGAGATGGGAATGATGACCAAAGCTCCCATCATCGCCCCTGAAAACTTCAGGTCTTGGAGCAGAAGAATGGAAGGCTTCATCAGGTACCAGGATAGCAAGATGTGGCAATCCATCGTTAATGGCCCGTATAAGCCAAAAGTTGCTGGTGGAAACGGTGCCATGATCGAGAAGGCCGTTGAAGATTATTCTGATGAAGACAGGAAGAAGCTTGACGTAGACAGCAATGCTATGACTGTTCTTATGACTGCAATCCCAAACTCCATCATGGTGGGGTTTGAGCATTGTAAGTCTGCCAAAGAACTCTTTGATGCTCTTGCTCAAATGTACTCAAGCTCGAATGATTCAAAGAAGGACTCACTGAAGCAGCAGTTTGAGAACTTCACCTATGTTGCTGGAGAGACTCTTAGCCAACAATATTTCAGGTATATGGATCTTATCTCTTCCCTTCAATCTGTGGGAATCACTCATGAACTCAGAGACCTCACTAGAAAGTTTATGAGTGCTCTACCCAATGAGTGGACATTCTACTGTGTCTCCATCAAGAGAACAGATAATTTGAATACACTCACCATGACCGAACTCTATGGGATCCTTGATGGATACCGTTTGGAAATGGAAAGCAAGAGGGGTCACCAGGCAAGCAGACCCTGAGCCTTCCTGCTAGCAACGCTTAATGGTTGCTGAAGGCTCCAGGTAGCTCCCAGTCTCAGCGGTACCTGACCTACACCCTAGCCAGCCATCTTGTTTCCTCGGGCCTTACATCAATTCCTGAGACTCAAGGTCTCAACAAGCTCAGCAAAGCTCCTTTCAGGAAGGCTGTGCATTTGTCTTAGGGAGTGGGCACTCAATGATTCTCAATAATTCTTTGATGATCTAGAGTGTTTTAGCCGGATGACATAGAATATGTGACATAGTCCAACAAATGGCTCTTCTAACCTACAGAGCGAAGAAGTTCTTTAAAAGAAATGGAAGGCAATTCCCTCAGAACCCAATCACCAGCAAGTTTGGGTTTGACAAAAGCAAGGCCAAATGTTATAACTGTAACCAACTTGGCCATTTTGCAAGGGAATGCAAGGCTCCCAAGTCCAACCCGGGAACCTCACAGGCCTCCACACATCCTTCTACACCAAAGCCCAACGGAAAGTCAAATGAAAACTGCAGCAATGGCTCAAGAAGTTGACTGGAGCTTCATGGTCAAGATGTGACTCTGCTCAAGCATCATGGCAGGAATAGATGACAAACAGGTATATGAACATCTCTGTACCCCTGCTTGTATTGCTAAGGTTAAACTGTATCAGGACTACAATATGGAAATTAAATCTGATATTGAGTCTTTATATGTTTTAAAATCTGACTTTAAAAGGGCTGAATCTGACTACCAAAAGAAAATTGAGGAGTTAGAGGAAAACTGTGTCCTTCTTAAAACATGAACACACAAACTACAAAGACTCAAATCAAGGATTTAATATCCAAATTGACTGAGGCTCAAGCCAGCTTGTCACTGCTGAGGCTCAAGCCAGGAAGTACGCTATTCCGAGCAAAACTTCCAAGCCATTCTTGCATCATCCTCTCACTCAAAACTTTGTTATCAAAACAAAAGGTGGGTTGGGAACCAATGAATTGCTCTACCGCACTCTTATGAGTCTGTAAGACAACCAAGGTGTGGTACTGAAGAGCAGAGGTTTCCATCTGTTGACCACCTTCTCAGAGTCAAAGAGTGATGGCAACTATGGAGACCATGACCATCACAGGGAAGGAACAGGCAATTGTGCCCTCACCAGCCAATGATGATCAAACCCGACCACCAAAGCCAGAAGAAGCAGGGCTAAGGCAGCCAGAAAAACTGCCAAGAAGGTGGCTGAATCCAAACTGAAGATAGACCAAAGCAAAAGGGTGTATTCATATCAGCTGGATTCCAGGTGGTTGAAACTTCTGATTCAGGAAAAGAGTACAGTACCAGTACTCCTATCCTACCAAAGGATCAGAAGTTAAAGGGAAAGGTTGCTGATGAGGAGAAAAGAACAAGAAACAGCAACCCTCTCATTCCCAGAAAGTTAACATTGCATGCATAATGTGTGGTCTGCAAAACCACATGGCTAAAGATTGTTACTACAATCCTGCTAGCACCACACATTATGCAAATAATGTTAAAAGAGAAGGAGTCAGGAAGGTTTCACATTTGGACCATATCAAATGGTTCAAGTGATGAAAAAGGGAAAGCTGTTTCCGAAGCAAGCTTCTCTCGGAGAAAACTCTTCTTCGAAAGGAAAAAGGCTTCGGAAGTAAAGCTGCAAAGACTCACAAAAGAGTCCCCCTCAAACCATCCCAGAAGAAGACTGCTTCGGAAGAAAAGGTGGTGAAGGTCTCTCCGAAAAGAAAGAAGCTTCGGAAGAATGCCAAGCTACAAAAGCTTCAACAAGCTCATCTTCTATGATCAACCAAGGGATGGAATGGAAGATCAAGGAAGATGCTGTAGCCCAAAACCTCTTCTTCAAAGACATCAATTGAACCCCCATGCATAAATTTGGTTCAATTATGTCACTCTCATTGGAAGAACCCAAGACCACCCTTGGATTGTAGATAGGGGAGATACAGGAAACATGACTGGGAACAGATCCTCCTTCAACAATTTTCAACATATGATGGAGGTCCTGTCCAGTTTGGAGGTGAGGCCGGAGATATATTTCTGGCAGAGGAAGTATATCCAATGGAAAGTTAAAAGTTGACAAAGTTAATTTTGTCAAACAGCTTGAACACAATCTGTTAAGTGTTTCTCAATTTCTGTATCAAAAGCATCAAATGCTTTTCACAGAACATGAGTGCATCATCCTCAAACCTGGGATGACAATTCCTCAGGAATTGGTGCTTCTTAGATCTCCCAGGAGAGGGGATATGTACAAGCTTGATATGAACAATGCTTCCCCAATGGGAGAAGTATCATGCTTTCTTTCCAAAGCTGATGGTGATGAGTCAACACTATGGCATAAACGAATGTGTCATGTCAATTTTAAGACAATGAATAAATTGGCTAAAAATAACTTGGTACATGGTTTGCCTAAAAAGGAATTTTTCTGCAAAGATAACTGTGTTGCTTGCCTGAAAGGAAAACAACACAGGTCTTCTCATAAATCCAAAGTTGTTAACTCTATCACCACTCCATTACACTTATTGCACATGGATCTATTTGGTCCCACAAGTATAATGAGCATTGGAAGGAAATCATATTGCCTTGTGGTAGTTGATGATTTTACTAGATTTACATGGGTATTCTTTTTAAGAACTAAGATGAAACTGCTGAAACTTTAAAATTTTTATTCTTAAAATAGAAAATCAAGTTGATCACAAGGTTAAAATAATTAGAAGTGATCAAGGGACTGAGTTTAAGAACTTTGTTCTTGACTCATTTGGTAACTCAAAAGGGATTGCCAGACAATACAGTGCTCCTAGAACTCCTCAACAAAATGGTGTTGCTGAGAGGAGAAATAGGACACTTATTGAGGCTGCTCGGACTATGTTAGCTGATTCAAAGCTGCCTCTAACATTCTGGGCAGAGGCAGTCAGCACTGCATGCTATGTGCAGAACAAGTTCTTGTAGTAAAGCCACATGGAAAGACCCCTTATGAGTTATGGAACAAGAGGCACCGTTCATTGGCTTTCTAAGGTCCTTTGGCAGCAGGTGTACCATACTTAACACAAAAGACAATTTGGCAAAATTTGCTGAAAAGTCAGATGATGCTATCTTTGTTGGATATTCCTCCTATTCTAAAGCATACAGGGTTTATAATATTAAAAACCAACAATTTGAGGAATCCTCCAACATTGTAGTTAATGAGCACACTCCTTGTGTTAGGGGGAATGGCCCTGATCATATCTTTGATTTAGAATTGTTTCCAAACTATTCTAAACCATCTTGTGAGAATGTTTCAGCTGGAACAGGTGCTCAAAGTAATTCTGATGAAGATCAACTGTTTGAGCTTCCCAGACCTATTCCAAGTTCTCCAAGAGCTGCAACAAATCAAGTTCCCACTATTGAAAGATCTGACAGCATAACCATTTCAAGAGATAGTGGAACTTCAACAAGGGATTCACCTGATGATTTTCAAATCTCTTCAGGTGATCCTGCACAACACCAAGCTGATGGAAGCAACATTTGAAGGAACATGCAACTGTTAATGATGCTTCACAGCAAAGAAATGATGATGTTTCTCTTTCATTCAATCAGTCCTCATTGAATGAGCTTGAAACAACAGCTGGACCAAGTATTCAAGCTCCTGAGCAAAATATGTCCAACTTGGACTTATCTTTGCAACTGGAGGTGATTCCAAGACTTAGAATTCACAATACTCATCCAGCTGAAAACATCATAGGGGAAGTCTCTGAGGGTGTGAGAACAAGAGGACAAACTCATAATGGGAATGTCTGCTTGTACTCATGCTTCTTATCCCAAATGGAACCCAAGAAGGTGGAAGATGCCTTGAAAGATAGTAGCTGGGTTGAATCAATGCAAGAGGAGCTGCTTCAATTCAAAAGACAAAAGGTTTGGAACCTATGTCCGCTACCATCTGGTCAAGTACCTATAGGCACCAAATGGGTATTCAGGAACAAAAGAGATGATAGAGGCTTGATTATCAAGAACAAGGCAAGACTGGTGGTTCAAGGATACACTCAAGAGGAAGGAATCGATTATACTGATGTCTTTGCACCTGTTGCAAGACTTGAGGCAGTTAGGATCTTCCTTGCTTATGCTGCATCCAAGAATTTCACTGTCTACCAGCTTGATGTCAAGTGTGCCTTTCTATATGGGATATAGATAGGGAAGTCTATGTATGCCAGCCTCCAGGATTTGAAGACCCACAACATCCAAACTATGTGTGCAAGTTGGATAAAGCTCTATATGGGCTGCACCAAGCACCTAGGCTGTGGTATGAGACATTGTCTCAATTTCTCCTGAAGAATGGTTATACTAGAGGTACCATTGATAAGACTCTCTTCATTAGAAAGTCTGGGAAAGACATTTTGCTTGTTCAAGTCTATGTTGATGACATCATATTTGGTTCCTCAAATGACCAAATGTGCAAAGACTTTGAGAGCATTATGAAGAAGAAGTTCGAGATGAGTTCCATGGGAAAAATGGACTTTTTCCTTGGAATTCAGGTAAAGCAATTGAAGGAAGGGTTTTTCATCAATCAATCTAAGTATGTCAATGATATCTTAGAAAGATTTGATATGAAGGATTGTAAAGCAGCAAAGACACCTATACCCAGAAACCATGATCTCTGCCCTGATTCTGAGGGGAGGATACTGATCAACATCAGTATAGAGCAATCATTGGTTCTCTGATGTATCTCACAGCAAGTAGACCTGATATCATGTTTGCAACTTGCATCTGTGCAAGATATCAGGCTGCTCAAAGGTGTCTCACCTAATTGCTGTCAAGAGAATCCTCAGATACCTCAAAGGAGCACCTAAATTAGGTCTCTGGTATCCAAGAAATAGTGATTTTAATCTCTATGGTTACTCTGATAGCGATTATGGTGGCTGCAACATCAACAAGAAATCAACATCAGGTGGATGTCAATTTCTTGGTGGAAGGATCATCTCATGGCAATGCAAAAAGCAATCCTGTGTCTCTACATCAACTGCTGAAGCTGAATACATTGCTGCTGCTAGTTGTTGTGCTCAGCTGTTGTGGATTCAAAACCAGATGATAGACTATGGATTCAACTTCATGAGCACTCCTATCCACATTGACAACAACAGTGCTATATCCATTACTGAAAATCCAGTAAGCACTCCAAGACAAAGCACATTGATATCAGGTATCATTTCATTAGAGATATTCATGAGAAAAATCTTATCAAACTAATCAAAGTTGATTCAAATGAACAATATGCTGATTTGTTCACTAAAGCATTTGATGAACAGAGATTTAAATATCTCATTACAGCTATTGGATGATAAACATTGATTAGTCAATCTCAATTGAAAACCTTTTTAATGTGTAAAGTCTTATGTCAAAACAATCTAAGCCCTGTTACAAAAGATCTTTTTTTTAAATTTATCTAAGTATAAGTTCTTCCGAAGAGAAATTAACCCTCGGAAGATATCTTACATATCTTCCGAAGCAAATTTCTCACAGGATAATTTTCTTCTCGGAAGAGTGTTAAGTCTCGGAAGAAGCGATTGAGTTCACCTCAGATCTACTTCCGAAGCACTTAACACACTCCATCTGAAAGCAACATATACTCTCGGAAGTAAGCAATTTACCTTCGGAAGTAAATTTGCCTTCGGAAGAACGTTACCTTCGGAAATGCTTTATACTCGGAAGAAAGATTTTACTGTGTAACGGAAATCTTTTGGGCCCCACACTGTAAAAAGTAAAGATTTTGTTAATGATGTCGGATTATTTAAATGGTCTAACTTTACCGCCCATGTCACATCATCCACTGAACCCTCACATCATCTTATCCAAACCACCCTTTAAACCGCCATTTCACCCATTTAAATACTTCCGGTTAATCACTTACACTCTTTTTACCCAAATTACTGCCCTAAAAGCTTTCTTCTTCTCAATTTACCTTACTCCGAACAATTCTACTGTTATCCTCCTCAATGGCCTTAAACCCTCAGCACAACCAGGTCGCACTCCTTGACTCTTCAAGGGATGCTGACTTCTCAGATATCATTTCTTTCCTAGCCCAATCTTCATACTACACTGCCTTGACCGTAAACCCTACCATCTACTCAAACCAAATTTCCGAATTTTGGGCAAATGGTGAATTGAAACCCTAAACGGGGTTCGAGTTATAAGGTCAAGCATTTGTGGCCAAGAGTTGGTCATCTCTGAACAGATCATCAGGGAGCATCTTGAGCTCCATGATGAGGGCGCTCCGACGGAATTCCCCAAATCAGAGTTAGATAGTTCTTATCTCCAAATGGGATACGGTGGAGATGTAAGCAGGTCAACGGTCTACAAATTCAACTTCTCCTACAAGTGGAAGTTCCTGCTGCATGTGGTTCTTCACTGTCTATCTAACAAATCTGGGGATGGGATCAAATCCCTTATGAACTCGGGTGCTTAGTTCACGGGTTGGTACAAAGCCTCCGCTTCAACTATTCAAGGTTTGTGCTGACTAACCTTATGGGAAATCTGCAAAGGGACACATTCTTTATGTATCCCAGGTTTCTCCAGCACATCATCAACTGTGAGTGAGATCAGGGTAAGCTTGTCTGTGCAGCTGCTCTGTCTGCTCCCCAAATGAGGCCGACCATCTTCAAGATCTTGAAGAGAGTGTCTACCAACTACACTGGAAGAGATACCGCACTACTTCCAGGTATGATTGAGCCAATGGCTCCTGGTGACATCCCTGTTCACCCCACAGGTGATGAACCCACACCAGCAACTACCCTCACCATCCCAAATCTACCTTCTCCACCCATTACTGTCACATACCAGAGACGTACCAAACGAACCCTTGTTCAATCTACTCTGATTGAACACGCCCCTCCTCTTCAATCCAAAAAGGCTAGAGTGGAACAAAGGGCTCCCACTCAGCCAGAGGTCCACCCATCCTTCACTATTAACCTCAATATGGGTCTTGAGTCTCCTCAGTCTCAGACCCATGAGCCCAAAACCCAGCTGATAGCCCTCAGGGTGAGTCTCTATACTCCCCTGAGCAGCCACAAAGGGACAGCTCAATGCCTTTTGACATTGATCAAAGTCCCGGGTCCTTAGGTCTTCACTCCTTTTCTTTTACTGACCTTTTGACCGGAGCTGGTGAAGAGATTATGTCTCTTAAAGGCGATGAAGTTGATCCACTACACCCTCTTAAGGATCAACAGAGCCTAGAGAGACCCCTTATCTCTAGCCCACACCAGCAAAGCCCTACTGAGGTGAGTCCCACTGATGTGGAGGGGACTCATGTAGATTCAGCTGCCACTACTGAAGGAGCCTCAATGGATCCTCAGGACAGTGGTAACGACAGTGAGACTGAATCTACGGCAACCATGCCCTTTGATGCCTCTGAAAGAGACATCATTGTGCAAGGGAAACCAGGGTGCCAAGAAACCACATCTGGTGGTGAGGATGAACATACCAGGTATGTTACCTCATCTCCCCGTGATTCTTCAAAAGAAGATGAGGGAAGTATGCAACTCACCATTCAAGACCTACTTTCTAAAGTCTCAAAACTTGAATCAAAGGTTAAGACTTTAGAGGATAGGTCTGCCACTCAGCAACTTGAGATTGAAACTCTCAAGGCCAAACTAGCTGAGAAACAGATTGAGAGATCTGTTAGGCATGTACCAGTTCAGGTCTCCTTGACCTCTTCCTCTAGCTCATCTAGCTCTCAAGATGATGCTACCAAAAAGGGGGAGAGTGTTGAGAGACAAAGCCAAAGACAGGAAACCCAAGGTCAAGCTCTTACTTCTTTGAGCTCAAGATATCCAATGCAACAAGCTGCTATCTTCCCTGAGCCTCCTCCAGTTGTCTTTCAAGTGGATCAAAGGATGCTCCAGGATCTAAATAGGTTCTTCAACAAGTTCCTTTTGGAATTCCTTATAGAACAGCCTAGCCCAGATATGTCTGTGATTTACTTTGGAGCTCAAGAGCTTCAGAGGTTGAATGCACCTCCTACCACTATTGAGGAAGTTGGTCAACCTAAGGCCCAAGTGGAACCTGAGATTAATTTCGAAGGGGAAACTAGGACTGATGGCCCAGCAACTGAAACAGTTGGGACAGAAGGTGTATTTTCACAGACTTCCGAAGCACAATTCAAAGCCTCGGAAGAACAAGCTCAAACTTCCGAAGCTGAGTTTGCTGCTGCGGAAGGACTATTTTCTCTTTCCGATGATCTAATAGTCACAGATGCAATTCTGGAACTTGCATCTGAGGTTAATAGGGAGGACTTTCTCAGCCAACCATTGGCTCTAACATCTGCATTGACTCCAGCTCCTACCTCTACCACCCAACCTGGATCTTCTATCCAAGAACCCCCAAAGTCTAGCACTTCCGAAGACATAAAAGGCAAAGGAAGATGACTTCGGAAGAGCTTCAGGAAGAAGAAAGGTTGGAGAAACTCAAAAGGAAAGGTAGACTACCAACTGGGAAACTGTTAGCTACAAGTACCAAAGCAGCTGCAGCCAACCAGGAGGCAGTCAACAATCGAAGAAGGGTAGAGGTTATAGACAGACTTGTCAGTCTAGGGGCTGCTTCGGAAGATGTACTCTTGCTACCATTAGAGGAGCTGATAGAGCTGGAAAAGGCAACCTTGCTGCAAAAACAGCAAAAAGAAGAGGCTGCAAGGTTGGCCTTAGAAGAGGAAAGGCAGAGAAAGGAAAGGGAAGCTGATCTGCAGCTCAGGAGAGAAAGGATCACTTTCCTACTCTTCAGAGGATTCTCTCAAGAGGAATTGACTCCGCACAACAGTGATACGATCTTATGGCTCTTCAACAAAGAGCAAGATCAAATGGAGAAGGAGAGAAAGAGAGCTGCAAGGGAGAAGCTTGTGGAAAGGAGGAAGAAAAAAGAAGAAGCTGGACTGTCTGCCGCCAAGAAGATAGGTGAGAAAGCTTGGATGAAGAGTTATCTCAAAGCTCACGGCTTCTCTGGCAGGCAGGTGGGTCCCATGTCTGAGAAGACTCTCCAACGACATGTCAGTGACATCAAGGCTGACATTCGTGCGGGGAGAAGAAAAGAGATGTATAGAAGGGGACATGGGATGACCTTCAAAGCAACCTCTCAACCCAAAATCCAAACCCAACCTCAACCTGAACCTATACCCTTTCCCTTCCCAATCAAAACTGAACCCACTTCTGAACCAATCACCCCTGAACCTACACCATCACACCTACCAACCTCTTCACCTCAACCACCTAAACTACCCATCATCCAACCCAAAACCTTAGCCAGAACCCAAACTTCTAAACCTACCCAACAACCAATCAAACCATCCCCTCAGCCTTCCAAACATCTCTCTATGGAGGAATTCAAGGCGGTCAAGACTAAGCTCATCAACTGTACAACTCTGAGCGACATCTCCTGTGAGGAGGATTCAGTCAACTTGACTTATGTTGATGGATCCTCAAGTTCCCTCACAAGAGATGAGTTTCTTGATCTGCCCAGAGGAACTTTGGACCAAGCTGCAAAACTCCTTGGCCTCAATTCAGATACATTGAATGAGGAAGAAAAGAAGTTGAGGAGAAAGCTGGTGACTCTACTGGATACAAAGAAAGGAGACAGGGTACCAAGACAACCTCTTGTACCCAGAAAGAAGATAATCCAATGGAGGTTTGAAGACTCTTCTCACAACTTTGTTGTTGAGAGAGAGAATGGAGAGCTCAACAGGCTGAGTGCCTTATCTCTGCTACACTTAAGCAGATTTGACATTGCTGAGTTAGCAGAGGAACCATTCTTCAACCCTTCAAACTCCGATGTAGCTGCCCACATCAGAAATCATCTAGGTAGCCTTCATATGGCCGAGCTTACTGCTAGAAGCAAGGTTGAAGAGGAGTTGAAACTGAGAGAGGAGGAGGAAAGGAAAGGATCAGCAACCAAAGGCAAAGCCTTTCTTCAAATGGTTGAAGGTCCTGAACTTGAGACCATAGTTAGATGGGAGTATGACTATAACTCCCGTCAACTAACTCTCTTCAGGGGGTCACAACAAAGGGTACATGTCATTCAAAGTGATAGACTGGATCTCCTATCCACGAATGACTTGTACAAGCTTCTCAGCACTACTTCTGGGAAGAACAGAGAAACAGACAAATATCTTTTGTCCCTGGTGCTGAAAGCTTTGAGAAGCAGAAATAAGTGAAGTTTTGGTAGCATCAGCCTAGGGGGAGTTTGTTGGATCTAGAGAGGCTGTTGCAACCAAAACTAAGTCACTTAGAAGATTTTGAGTACAACATACAAAGGACTTCCGAAGCCAAGTGTGGAACTTCCGAAGGAAGAAGGAGCTCTTCCGAAGTCTAAGTGTAAAATACACTTCCGAAGGAAAACTCCAACTTCCGAAGACAAAGAAGCTACTTACGAAGATCAAGACTTAAAGACAAAGTTCTGAAGTCAACTTCCGAAGTATAAAGAAGTCCTCAAAGCCTCGGTAGCATAGAAACATCTTCCGAAGTATAAGTGGCTTCGGAAGAACTTGTTCTTCCGAAGCCAGTTAACCTTCGGAAGACACTTCTATTATCCAGTAGACATAAGTATGGTCTGTCTGTGTAACGCCCAGAAATTTCCTTTGAAGCCGACGAAAGAAGAAAAAGAAATAAAGTCCAAAGCCGAGGGACCAAACCCGCCAACGAGAGAAACTTCGATGCACGGGAGTATAAAAGGGGGAAAACACCCCTATTCTCCCCATATTTCAGCCAAGAGAGGAGAAGAGAGGAGAAGGAGAAAAGAGGAGAAAAGTTGGTTCGGGTGGATTCGAGCGTGGAATTCAACGTGGAGCGAGTCAAATCGAAGCTCTACTTGACGGGATCGTTAAGGTGAGTTCTAGGACCCCTCTTTTACACGTTTTCAACTGATTTTGGGGCTGGAACACGTCCAAAAACCTATTTTCGAGTTTTTGGGTGAAAACCCGTTTTGATGCATGTATGTATGTGTATGATGCGTTTGAGGCTTGATTTCTTGCTTGGTTATGCTTGTATGAGGTCATGGTATGTTTCCCTAACCCTTAGAAGGGTTGATTTGAGCTTAAAAGAGGTTTGGAAGGGGTTGGAGGTCGAAAACCCGCGGCTGCAGTCGAGCTAACTGCACTCTGCACCAGCTAGGGCAAGGCGACCGACTGGAGGGCGACTGGAGGCCATTCGGCCGATTAAAGTGCGACTGAGGTCCATGCGCACCTGTGCCATGCGACTGAGGTCCATACGCATGAGGGTCATGCGATTGGAGTTCATGTGCTTGGGAGTCATGCGATTGAGAGATGATGCGACTGAGGTTCATTCGCACGAAGGTTATGCGACTGAAGTCCATGCGCCTGGAGGCCATGCGACTGAGGTTCATTCGCATTAAGAGTATGCGACTGAAGCCCATACGCCTGAAGTCATGCGACTGAAGGCCATACGCATGAGAGTAATGCGACTGGGAGTCCATTCGCATAGAGGTCCATTCGCCCATAGTCCATTCGCATAGATGCCCATTCGCCTAAGTGTTCAGAATTGATAACCGAGATGGAATTCCTCGACGATGTGAAGGGCATGGATGGTATAAGGTAACACAGGATGGTGAGATTATGATGATAATGTTGATGGAGATGATGGTAATATGTATGATGATATGTGTTATGTTAGACATAGTGGTGCATTTGTTGCATCGTATGTATGATGTGCGTGATGTGATGTATGATTGATGCGTATGTTTGATGATGCGGCATGATTATGTTTATGTTTATGTTCCTTATTATGTATGTTTATCTTTCTATGGCCTTGCGTTGAACGTGAAAGAATGGAATGAAGTATTATGTAATGTAAAGTGAAAGATAAGGAAAAGTGGAACGTAATGAATAAATGTATGCATTAATGAATGAATGAAATGAAATGAAGTATTATGTAACGTAAAGTGGAAAGAAATGAAACGTCTTGCATGTGTCGGATAACGGGTCCTTCTTTGTGATTGACCATTTATGTAGAACCTCTACCGCTTACCCCTAGTACTGTGGCATACGTTTAGCTGTTCATTTATTGACTTCGGCCCAGTGGATATGACTGATCGGTTACCCTTAGTACTGTGGCATACGTTTAGCTGTTCATTTATTGACTTCGGCCCAGTAGCTAAGACTGATCGGTTACCCTTAGTACCGTGGCATACGTTTAGCTGTTCATTTATTGACTTTGACCCGGTAGCTAAGACTGACCAGATGCCCTTAGTACCGTGGCATACGTTAGCTGTTCATTTATTGACTTCGGCCCGGTAGCTAAGACTGGTCGGGGTGTAGCACATGGTATTGGTACGGATGAAGTCCGATGCGCAAGTAAAGTTATTTGGAACGAATGAATGAAAGAATGAATGAAGAAGATAATAATGATATTATCTATGCGTACGTACGATGTGTGAGCATGTAAAAGTAACGAATGGTTATTAAAGAAAGTAAAGTATGTTTTATTATAAACTAGAACTCACTCAGCAACGCTGACTTTTGATATGTTTCCAGTAGGCAGGTATGTTGCTGAGGATGGCACGGGGCGGCTACTCAGCGTGTTTTGGATGGCATCTTATGTTTAACGCTTTTGTAATAAATAACATGATATTGTTAAAAGAACGATTGTACTATTGTGCAAAAGCATTTTGATGGAAGGAAATTATGAATTTTAATGTTTCCGCTGCAACTATTTAAGTAAGGAAAAATGTAAATGTATGTTTTATGTGCGATGAATGACCAACTGTAGGCGTCCCGGGAACGGGGCCTTACAAGTTGGTATCAGAGCCAAAGTTTAAGTGAATTGGGTAAATATTTTCAAAAACCTAATCTTAAACTGAGAATGGGACGGAAAGGGGAATGGGATGCCAAACTGAGTAGCTGCGTGCCATCAGGTATTTTCTTAAGTTAACCGGTTTATGTGCGCATGGTATGTGGTTATGTGTTGTATGTAGATTTAAATACTGATGTAGTCAGGACAAGTAATGCTTGGGGTATGAAGAGTAAAGTAAGTGGCTAATCACAACTGGCCACTGTAATTAGGGACTTACTATACTTGACATAAACTGAGTTGTTTCCTTGAATGACCGTATTGGTGTTTGAATCTTTCAGTGTGAGTTAGAGAATGGCCGGTGGTAGATCGTCGAGGGCTGTGTCAGGTGAAGGTTGTGGTGGACGTGGTGCTGGATCGCGTGTCACGCGGAGCATGACAAGGGCTGCTGAGATGGCACCCGAAGAGCCTGAAATCCATCACCCGGAATGCGGTGATGATAGTGCTAACCTGAGGACCGCAATGAAAGAGGCTGTGGTTGCGGGAGTTCAACATGCGATGCAGACGATTCTGCCGTTGATGGTGACTGAGGTAATTAGGGCGGTGAAGGAGACGACCGTGATTGAAGTAAACAAGGAGGGTAGCGACGACAGGAATTTGAAGGGGAAGCGGGTTGAACGTGAGAGTTTCACCCCAAACAACAAGGCTGCGAGGGTGGATGACCGACGTGTGGTCACATCCAATATGGGGGTGACGGGTTGTGGTAACTGTGGACGAAAACACCCCGGGGAATGCAGATTGGGGACCAATGCATGTTTCCGTTGTGGAAAGGCCGGCCATATGGCAAGAGAGTGTGGGGTGGCACGGTGTTATAACTGCCGTGGAAAGGGTCACATAAGCAGGGACTGCAAGGCACCAAGGGCAGAGAGTTTGGGAACCAAGAAGACGACCAGAACTGGAGGGCAGGGAGCAAGTGCCGAGCTTCCATGAGGACCTAGGAAAAGGCTAGTACGGACCCCGATGCGGTGTCAGGTACGTTTCGAGTAAACCAAACTCTAATTTCGCTGTTAGTTGATTTTGGCGCGAGTAAGAGTTTCATTTCTGCTGCCTTTTGTGCTGAGTCGCCCCTTAGGGGTAGGGGTATTGGTAAGCCCTTCGATGTAGAAACTGCCATAGGTGACTCCACCAGGATTTCGATGTGATAGATGACCGCAACGTGGAATTAGAAGGTCATAAATTTTCAGTTAGACCATTCGTGATGGCCTTAGGCGGTTTCAATGTAGACCTAGGAATGGATTGTTGACGGAATACGAGGCGAACATTGTGGGTCGCAAGAAGATGATACGATTGACAACGTCTGACGGGAATTCGGTGACGGTGTTTGGTGATCGGGTCGCGACGATCTCGGAAGAAATATCAATGGCGGTGACGGGGAAGTGTATGAGGCGTGGATGTAGTGCCTATCTGGCCTACGTAAAAGATGTGGATGCGCCGACACCACAACTGTCTGATGTACCGGTTGTGTGCTACTTTCCAGATGTGTTTCCCGAAGACCTACCGGGAGTGTCACGGGACCATGAGATTGAGTTTCAGATTGACTTGATACTAGGTGTCCAACCAGTAGCTAAGGCACCGTATCGATTGGTTCCGGATGAGCTAAAAGAGAATTGGCGGAGTAATGGTAAGAACCGTTTGATAAGGGGTGGGTTAGACCGAGTATCTCTCCTTGGAATGCTCCGGTCTTATTTGTGAAGAATGAAGACGGTAGTACGAGGATGTGTGCAGACTACCGTGAGTTGAATAGGCTGATAGTGAAGAATCGGTACCCCTATCGAGAATTTATGATCTGTTTGACCAGCCTTATGGTACCAGTTGGTTCCCAAGGATAGACATTCGATCTGGATATCGTCAGTTGAAGGTGAAGGAGCAGGATATTCCTAAAACAGCTCTTCGCACGTATCATGGGCACTACGATTTTCTCGTTATGTCTTTTGGTTTGACCAATGCGCCAGCTGCCTTCATGGATTAAGATGAATCGAGTGAGTCGACCCATGTTAGATAAATCAGTGATTGGGTTTATGGAAGATATCCTGATTCATTCGAAGAGCGAGGAGGAGCATGCCGATCACGTTTGAGAGGTGTCGGAGACGCTGAGAGGGAAGAAAACGTATGCCAAGGTTCTCCCAGTGCGCATTCTGGTTTCGCGAGGTTCAGTTTTGGGTCAGGTAGCGAACCTGACGGGATTATGGCGGAACCGGCAAGGGTGGAAGTGGTGATGCAATGGAAGTTTTCTGAGACGCCATCCAGATTTGTAGTTTCTTGGGTTTGACGGGCTACTACAGAAGATTCATTCAAGACTCTCCCAAGATCGCCTCTCCACTAACTAAGTTGATCCGGAAAGATGTGAAACTTGCATGGGGGTCAAGCTCAAGAGAAGGCGTTCGATGAATTGAGGGCAAGACTGATTCAAGCTCCCATTCTGTCATTTCCCGATGGGAGTGAGGATCTGGCGTTCTATCCAGATGCTTCCTAATCGGGGTTGGGATGTGTGTTAAGGCAGGGGGAAAGGTTATAGCCTTTGCACCCGACAGTCGAAGGTTCACAAGGTAGAAAGCCTAAAGATAGGCAGAAGTCGTATGCCGATGAGAGACGTTGACAGATTAATTTCCAGGTGGGTGATAGAGTTATGCTGGGAGTCTCACCTAGGAAATGTATCATTCGGTTCAGGAAGCGGGGCAAGTTGAGCTCGAGGTACGTAGGGCCTTTCTGAGGCGCGGCTCGAGGGGGAAAGGGTGGCTTATAGCTTGGAGCTACTAGAGGAACTAAGTGAGATTCACCCGATATTCCACGTATCTCATCTGATGAAATGTTTGGCGGATGAAGATATGGTTGTCCGACTAGATGATATCGAGGTAGATTACGGTTCAATTAGATGGAGAAACTAGTGGCAATCATTGATCGAAAGGAGAAGAGGCTAAGTAATAGAGTGGTTCTACTTGTGCGCGTACAGTGGAAGCACAGAAAGGGATCTGAGCATACGTGGGAAACCGGAGAAGAGATGAGCCAGCATTGTCCACGGTTGTTTAAGGAGTAACAGGTTTCGGGGACGAAACCTATTTAAGGGGGGTGGACTTGTAACGCCCGGAAATTTCCTTTGAAGCCGACGAAAGAAGAAAAAGAAATAAAGTCCGAAGCCGAGGGACCAAACCCGCCAACGAGAGAAACTTCGATGCACGGGAGTATAAAAGGGGGAAAACACCCATGTTCTCCCCATATTTCAGCCAAGAGAGGAGAAGAGAGGAGAAGGAGAAAAGAGGAGAAAAGTTGGTTCGGGTGGATTCGAGCGTGGAATTCAACGTGGAGCGAAGTCAAATCGAAGCTCTACTCAACGGGATCGTTAAGGTGAGTTCTAGGACCCCTCTTTTACACGTTTTCAACTGATTTTGGGGCTGGAACACGTCCAAAAACCTATTTTCGAGTTTTTGGGTGAAAACCCGTTTTGATGCATGTATGTATGTGTATGATGCGTTTGAGGCTTGATTTCTTGCTTGGTTATGCTTGTATGAGGTCATGGTATGTTTCCCTAACCCTTAGAAGGGTTGATTTGAGCTTAAAAGAGGTTTGGAAGGGGTTGGAGGTCGAAAACCCGCGGCTGCAGTCGAGCTAACTGCACTCTGCACCAGCTAGGGCAAGGCGACCGACTGGAGGGCGACTGGAGGCCATTCGGCCGATTGAAGTGCGACTGAGGTCCATGCGCACCTGTGCCATGCGACTGAGGTCCATACGCATGAGGGTCATGCGATTGGAGTTCATGTGCTTGGGAGTCATGCGATTGAGAGATGATGCGACTGAGGTTCATTCGCACGAAGGTTATGCGACTGAAGTCCATGCGCCTGGAGGCCATGCGACTGAGGTTCATTCGCATTAAGAGTATGCGACTGAAGCCCATACGCCTGAAGTCATGCGACTGAAGGCCATACGCATGAGAGTAATGCGACTGGGAGTCCATTCGCATAGAGGTCCATTCGCCCATAGTCCATTCGCATAGATGCCCATTCGCCTAAGTGTTCAGAAGTGATAACCGAGATGGAATTCCTCGACGATGTGAAGGGCATGGATGGTATAAGGTAACACAGGATGGTGAGATTATGATGATAATGTTGATGGAGATGATGGTAATATGTATGATGATATGTGTTATGTTAGACATAGTGGTGCATTTGTTGCATCGTATGTATGATGTGCGTGATGTGATGTATGATTGATGCGTATGTTTGATGATGCGGCATGATTATGTTTATGTTTATGTTCCTTATTATGTATGTTTATCTTTCTATGGCCTTGTGTTGAACGTGAAAGAATGGAATGAAGTATTATGTAATGTAAAGTGAAAGATAAGGAAAAGTGGAACGTAATGAATAAATGTATGCATTAATGAATGAATGAAATGAAATGAAGTATTATGTAACGTAAAGTGGAAAGAAATGAAACGTCTTGCATGTGTCGGATAACGGGTCCTTCTTTGTGATTGACCATTTATGTAGAACCTCTACCGCTTACCCCTAGTACTGTGGCATACGTTTAGCTGTTCATTTATTGACTTCGGCCCAGTGGATATGACTGATCGGTTACCCTTAGTACTATGGCATACGTTTAGCTGTTCATTTATTGACTTCGGCCCAGTAGCTAAGACTGATCGGTTACCCTTAGTACCGTGGCATACGTTTAGCTGTTCATTTATTGACTTCGGCCCGGTAGCTAAGACTGACCAGATGCCCTTAGTACCGTGGCATACGTTAGCTGTTCATTTATTGACTTCGGCCCGGTAGCTAAGACTGGTCGGGGTGTAGCACATGGTATTGGTACGGATGAAGTCCGATGCGCAAGTAAAGTTATTTGGAACGAATGAATGAAAGAATGAATGAAGAAGATAATAATGATATTATCTATGCGTACGTACGATGTGTGAGCATGCAAAAGTAACGAATGGTTATTAAAGAAAGTAAAGTATGTTTTATTATAAAACTAGAACTCACTCAGCAACGCTGACTTTTGATGTGTTTCCAGTTGGCAGGTATGTTGCTGAGGATGGCACAAGGCGGCTACTCAGCGTGTTTTGGATGGCATCTTATGTTTAACGCTTTTGTAATAAATGTAACATGATATTGTTAAAAGAACGATTGTACTATTGTGCAAAAGCATTTTGATGGAAGGAAATTATGAATTTTAATGTTTCCGCTGCAACTATTTAAGAAAGAAAAAATGTAAATGTATGTTTTATGTGCGAGAATGACCAACTGTAGGCGTCCCGGGAACAAGGCCTTACAGTCTGACACTCCGCTGCAAATCTCTGAGATACTGCATGGCGTTTTCTCAAAAGCCATGTAGTTGACCATACTTTAATCTACTGTTTACCTTTTTATGTTAGTACAGTTGTCATCTTTAGTTGGTGACAAAAGGTAAGTCATGGACATGTCATGACTACCATATCTTAGATAATACTTTATCTAAAATACCTTAACTATAGCATTGTAGTATATGCTTTAGTCGTAGGTTTCCAGCTGGTATCAAGTATAACCGGCTGTAGGATCTAGTATATATAGTTTCTCATTGTAACTCTTGTTTCATGCTTGTAAGTGTCTTGTAATCTTGAGTTGAGAAGTAATATATACAAGTACCTTGAAAATATATTTCTGTTTGTCCCTTTGATTACTTATTATATTATTATCAACTCTTGTTAAAGGCATTGCTTCATCTCATTTGAGTGTTATTATAAGCGAGTTTGAGAGAATCACAAGTGTTTAAGTGACAAAACCCGATCCTACAGCTACCAATATTATCTAACGGTTCCACATCCGAATTAATGGTTGTAAATAAATGACAGTAAATCTCAAAAATCTCAATAATGCATCAATTCATAAAAACAATATGCTTTTCCCCCAAAAGTTTATAAGAATAAATGGGGCTATGAATCTCACCTTACTCCCAATGATAACCTATAAACAAAAAATTTATAATTTAGAAAAATGTATTTCTTTAACATTTTTAGCACCTCAAACTATAAAATTTATTTTTAGAAGTTATGCTAATGTACATATCACGAAATTTTCACAGTAGGTAGATTCTAATACTCATAATATAGTAAAATTTCATTTCATTATTATTTTCAGCTTATTTTCTATAATTTTTTACATTATTTAAATAATTCTTTAGAAATACCTTTGGGCGTCTGAAAATATCCAAACTTGGTCAGAATATTTTTCATATTTTTAGAGTTTCTCAAATTTTCTTATATCCTAAGTCTTAGCAGAGTCAATTTACAATTTTTCTCATTTACCAATATTTAGTAAAAATATCAGAATATGCCAAAAATTCTCATTTTTACATAGACTGTTCTACTCTGATTTTCATTTTTCCTATAAATTTTTCATAATTTATTTCATAGTTTAAGTATTTTTCCTGATTTTCAGTTGGCAGAATATTTAAAAATTCATAACTTGAACATATCTTTGAGTTAGGTCACGAAACTTTTTCAGTAAGTTCTATAAATTGTGATAGTCAATATATAATTTTTCCACATATTTACCAGGGTCGGTTCTTCCAGCATGATTTTTCCTTTTAAATACTTAGTTAATTTATATAATTAATCTACTTATAGGAATGACACCAAAATTACAGAACTATATTTAATATTCTAAACATATTTTCAATGTTTGTTCCCACAATCATAGTCATTACTATAATAAACTGATTTAAATAAGTTATATCTAGGTTTTTAACCCTTTTGTTGATAATTTCCTCTTATAAATTTGGTTATTAAGGTTAGCTTTGTTTATTTCAGATTTTTAAGAAAGCTTTCTTATTGTCTGAAAAATAAGTTTGATATATATGTTTTTTATAAAATCTTGAGTGTTAAATCAAAAGGGTTAATCACATGTGTTTATTCCAACACATGTTTAACTTTTGTAAACTTAGTTAAGTAGGGTTTAGAGTTTAGAACCTTGATTTTGACAGAGGGAGAGTATGAGAAGATGGTGAAGATGGCCTATGAATCCGCTTGGTTTTGGTGTTCTTGATAATCTTCGGGAGGTGGTGTTTACACGAGGCTTGGATGTTTTGTTGCTATTAAACCGAGAGATGTGTAGGAAATGGTGATAACAAGCGGTTGTTATGGTGATAACCGAGAGTGGGGATGATGGTGGTGGTGTATGGCGTTCGTGAGGTGAGGAGTGGGGGTGGAGATGGTGGTGGCGTACGGGTATGGTGGTGGTGACCGAGGGTTTTTGAGTTTGATAGTAACCGAGAGCTTAGAGAGAAAGGGTGGTGAAATGGTCGATGGTGGTCTTCATTCAGCCGAGAGTTTCTATATAATGGAGGAGGTAATCATTACTCCAAAGTCTAGAGTAGTGAGGTGTAGTTATAGAGTCCTTAGGTGGCTCTAACTAGGTGTTAAGGTGGCGGTTTGATGGAGTGTTTAAGAGGAACCGAGGAGGTGGCAGTGTAAGGGATGGGTTGGTGTCCAATACATGCAAGGTGGCACTTCAAGAGGATTCATGACTCATCAAGTCATAATTACAAAGTTACTAATGTTTTAGATTGCTAATCGGGTGGTTTAGTGGTGCTAATGAGCCGGTTCTTGATCTTAGATGGTACTTTGGTTTGAGGTTTAAGTGTAAGGGATTTGTTTAGATTTGTGTTGATGTCAAGTTCTCTTGATATTATCTTTGTTTTGAGGTTTTTGGTTGGTTGTATTTGGTTTGTTTGATGTTGTATTGTTGATGTATTTTGATCATATATGGTTCTATATCAAAGAATTATGTTTTTGAGTACATGCATACGTAAATTCTTGTGCATGCATGCAAACATGCAATGAGTAACACATATATTCACATAGACATATAATGTACATATGTATTTTAACAAAAGATGGCACATGCATAAGTAAAATGAAAACATGCATATGCATACCACACATATACGTACATAAACATATATGGTTTATATGAGTTAGCCAAGTGTAGCGTAATAATATGATGGTTTATTTAAAATATACTAACGTATGAAACTCTATACTTAGGGTTGTCACAATCATTTCTAAATTTCATTACATTCTTCCATATTTTGTGTCCACCATAGTTTTCCAGTCCTAACTTCATGAATGTCTCATGCTTATGTTTACTAATAACCACCTAAAGTCTCTTTGAAAGTAATCTATGTTTGATAGGAGATAATGACCTACACCTAGAGAGGTAGTATTTGATGACCCCAACACATCAACATCATGAATATAGTATAATATTCCTTTAGTGCAATTCTTTCTTTTTGAGAACTTAACTCTATGATCTTTACCCATTATGTAATACTCACAAATCCAAATTCCCAACTAGTCAAACCACTTATAAACCACTCTTATTTCCATCGGCAATTGAACTCTCATGTGAGTAAGCCTTCAATGCGACAACATTGCTTGGGTCACTTTCTTATCCATAACATGAAACACTTTCATAGACTGCTCAACCATTTAGAATATACAAATTAATACTTGATCGATGTCGTATGGTCGGTCAAATATATTTATAGAAGATTGTCTAATCACCTTTAATAGTAAAATGCAAGAAGTATGTCGAATCCACAAGAAATCATTACCAACAACTAAACTATAAACATTATACAATAAATAAAACTTGCTTAATTGATTGATTTGAGGAATTATAAACTTAAGAAAAGTAAAGTTTAGGTTTTTAACAATCTTGGGAAAAAAACAACCTACTTTGGGATTCTAGTTTGGCAAACTTATATTATCTTAGTTTGACCTAATGGAAAGTCATTAACGTGACTCTATGCATGATAAGATTTAGTAATGATTATATCTTAAAGTTAATGGACTTCATTCATACAATCACCAATTCAAGTATGTAATCCTAATTCTAAGAATCAAACACACAATGATTAAGATAAACCAAGGTTATATGAGATTAAAATTAGGTTTTAACCACAATCAGAATTGTTTACGTGATTAAATCACAAGTTAAATCAATAGAACTAAAATGTTCACAATTTAATCTCCCTTTTAAACATATCAAAAACATGTTAAAAGCCACCAAAACACGGAGCCCAGTGTCAATGGCGCCATCAGTGGCATTAGTGGCGTCAGTGGCGCCCCCAGTGCCAACTGAGCTGAAACTTGTTAAGCGACGGTGGTGTTAACAGTGTTCTGATACCGGTGGCGTCGGTGGCGCCCAAAGTGATGTCGTTGGCGCCACCACAACTAATTTTCAATAGTAAATTTTGAGAGCTTTTTGTTGATAGGTCGTGGATCCCATAACTCTTATTCTAGCTCAAGTTAAGCTTGTTTTAAGTTACCATGATCATGCAACATCTTTTTAGTGTTTCTTCATCTCCCGGCTTCCGATTTTCATCCCGTTTCTTCCATAATCTTCATATTCTTCATGTTTTACCTACAAACATAAGGATATTTCAAACATAACTCAATTCATATGAATTAATGTGTAAAACACATAAATAAAATGTTTAAACATTGAACTTTTACCTTTCGATTAATACCACTTCTGGTCCTGTCAATACTACCATAAACCCCTTCACCACTCTGGCCTTACCATTTATCAAATTTATAACATACATATCTCATTCCAAAGTTCCCAAGGATATAACTTCTTAGTCAGCTGGGAATATACCTTACATCTAACAACTTAACTGATGTGCCATTCTCATTAATCAATGTAGAGATGATCAGGCTATGATATCATTTGTTATAATTGAAACAATAATAATCCAAAAACAAATATAAAAAAATCAAATCAATGAATCACACAATCAAAAACTAGAACAAAACAATTTATCAATGGATTAAGCAGAATTACGAGTGCAAAGCAAAGCAAATCCCTAAATCGAAAAGATGACTAACTACATGGAGTTTAGGTTTATACATTATAACAAAAAAAATGTACAAGGATAGTCCCTAAACTATGAACTGTTACACTAATGACCCAAACTTTATAACTATTAAAAATCACAAAACAATCCATATACTTTAAATCCAACGTTCATAAAATTCATGTATTAACACGATAATTCAAACCGCTAACATGTTGAATCTAAGGTTTGTCTTAAGTTTAAAAATATTATTCTCATATCTAACCAATTAATGCACACATTTAACTCGGTTACTCACAACATTAACATACCGGTGCATAGCATTACACAACTATCCATGAGTTAGATGTATTACTTTAACATATTGCACCATTTTAAATTTACAACTCTAACAAAACTCATTCCAGGGTCTATTTGATGCATTTTAATGCTACATATATATATCACTACACAATCTAATGAAGTTAAGCACACATTTCACATGCTTATGCATAACTTTAACACATCAATGTATAACTTCAACACTTTGTTTCATATGTATATTAACCATCTGTTCAATGGTAAGACATAACTTAACACGCTGATGCACACTTTTCACACACATATGCATGGCTTAAGATTTTAATGCACTAAACTATTATTGACGTCCTTTTATCTTATGTTTCTTGTTGGATAACATAATATGTTTAAAAATAGCATGCTTACATTTATTGGAATGCTTAAAGTACATGTACATTATTAGTTATATATTTTTAGCCAAATTATAAGTATTAAAGTTTGTGTATGTGTTATAAAACTTTATATCACAATCCTGTAAACTTTGGATAAACAATAATTTGCGCTATATCTCACTCGTATCGTATACATTATAAGCGTTTTAAAAACATGTTGAAGTTATATATCGATCAAGCTCTACGAATTTTATGTGTTTGCTTTAAAAGATGAGCTCCTATCTTGATCAAACTAGGTCTAAGATAGAAATAAAACTAAATAATCCCCAAAGCCTAAAAAATATGAAGAACAATTTTTATATATCAGAAAGAAAATAATAAGATGGTAGAATATTTAAGGGCATAAGATGATAATTTTTCAAATGAAACTTTGTAAGTAAATTCTTACTAATCTTAAAGATATTTACATTAAATAAATAGATGTGAAGTAACCGTACAATTAAACCAAAATGAAAGAATATCTTGAGTTTAAAATGAAAGTTTTCATTTCACCGTCATTAAACGAAAACCTTATTAAAAGAACACAAACTTGTCACGAAAACTCAAAATTTAAAGCATTTTAAATGCGTGATGAGAAAGTTATTCGGGTATGTGAAATAATAATTATAAATGTTTATGTGGTTTGAGAGGGGTATGAAGAAGTGACACACGTTTAATTATCTTAACCCATTTAATTAAACCAGAGGTATATTGAGTAACATGTGCCTGATGAGTCCAGATGTGGGATACAGTTTCATGATCAGATAGGATTGGAGTTATAAAACCTTGTCTTATACTAAACCTATTATATCATCCCTAATTTGTAATTAATAACTAATTCTTTACGATCAAATAGCTATAAATTCTCTCTACAATTTCAAATGGCTATAAATAACACAAATCCAGTATAGGGCTGTAAACGAGCCGAGCCGAGCCAGGATGGGCTCGAGCTCTAGCTCGAAGCTTATCGAGCCGAGCCGAGCCGGCTTGAAAATTTTAACGAGCTCAAAACACCGGCTCGAGTTCGGCTCGTGAAAAGCTCGAGCCAGCTCGTAGCTCGTTCGAGCCGGCTCGATTTAATTTTTCTTATTTTTCACATTAATTTATATGAAAACACAAAAAATATATATTAGGGTTTTTATATTTTGTTGGGTACCTCGTACTTTTGGGAACAAAGATCATTATTTTGAATATAAACAATTTACTATCAAGTTATATATTTTTTAAACAAAATACTCAATATTTCTAAAAAGAATACATTTTTATTTTTAAGAAAACATTTTTAAAATCCTAATATAAAAATAATAATCATAATAATAGTAGTAGTAATAATAATAATAATAATTATAATAATAATTATACTATATAAATAGATACATATAAATATATAATATGCACCGAGTCACTGTAAGGCCCCGTTCCCGGGACGCCTACAGTTGGTCATTCATCGCACATAAACATATAATTACATTTGCCTCATGAAAATATTGCAGCGGAAACATTCAAAAATGACATCTCATTTGATCATAAACACTTTTGCCAAATAATACATCATTATCCGATTACAAAATACATGTTTGCATTATATTACAAAAGCATTATAAATGGATGTCATCCCAAAAGAGTCGAGTAGCCTTGCAGTGCCATCCTCAGCAATCATTACCTGCCAACTGGAAAACATAATCAAAGTCAGCGTTGCTGAGTGAGTTCTAGTTTTATAATAAAACATACTTTACTTTTATTTAAAACCGTTCGTTACTTTTGCATGATCACACATCATACGTACGCATAGATAATATCTTTATTATCTCCTTCATTCATCTATTCGTTCGTTCATTATAACTTTACTTGCGCATCAGATATCCTCCGTACCAATACCATATGCTACACCCCGAACTATTTAGCTACTGGGCCGAAGTCAATAATTGAACAGCTGAGCGTATGCCGCAGTACTAGAGGTAAGCGGTAGAGGTTCTACATAAATGGTCGATCACAAAGAAGGACCCGATATCCGATACATGCAAGACTTTTTATTTCTTTCCACTTTACGTTACATAATACTTCATTTCATTCATTACCATAACACGTAAAGCCACAGGAAAGATAAACATACATCATACTAAGGATCATTAACATGCACCGACATCACGTCATACAGGGCAACATCATACATACATAACATGCATCATGCACAAACATGCAACATCATCACCATTATGCCCTACCGGCTCTCTAAGGCCATAACAGTTATCCTACATGCTCTTATGGGAACCTTTACGTCAAAACTTACATCTGCACTTTCCCCCGAAAATCAGAAAGCGAACTACACTTTCCTTCCGGTGCAACAGCCCTATTCATGCATATGGACACCCTTCAGTCGCATGGCCTCCATGCGACTGAACATCATGCGATTGGACTCATGCTGATGATCATCTATGCGAATGAACACCCAGTCGTGCGTATGGACCTCATGTGGATGGAACTAATGCGCATGAGCACCTATGCGACTGACCTCATACGGATGGACTCATGCGACTAAACACCTATGCGACTGGACCCTCAGTCGTATGACTCCCCATGCGACTAGACTCCCAGTCGTGCGAAGGAAACCTTAGTCGTGCGATTGAACCCTCAATCGTGCGAATGAATCCCAATCGTGCGAATGAACCTCAATCGCCTCTCAATCGGCCGTATGGCCTTCATTCGGTTGCATAGCCCTAGCTGATGCAGAATGGAGTTCATCCCGAACCCAATCTGCCATTTTCGGCCTCCAAGCTCATTTAAACCCATTCTAAGCCTAAATCAACCATCTTAGACCTTAGGAAGGCATACCACAACACCATACAAGTACACACAAGCCCGGAAACAAACTCTAAACACATCACATGCAACACACCCAAATGGGTCATAGACACACACATATAAAAACGGATTTTTGATGCTTTCCAGCCCCAAAATCGGTTGAAAACAAGTAAAAGTGGGGTCTTAGAACTCACACAAACGAGCACAACGAAAAGGTGCAGGATCGGGTTTTGTCACTTAACACTTGTAATTCTCTCAAACTCACTTATGATATCACTCAAACAAGATGAAGCAATGCCTTTAACAGAGTTGATAATAATATAATAAGTAATCAAAGGAACAAGCAGAAGTATTTTCAAGGTACTTGTATATATTACTTCTCAACTCAAGATTACAAGACACTTACAAGCATACAACAAGAGTTACAATGAGAAACTATATATACTAGATCCTACAGCCGGTTATACTTGATACCAGCTGGAAACCTACGACTAAAGCATATACTACAATGCTATAGTTAAGGTATCTTAGATAAAGTATTATCTAAGATATGGTAGTCATGACATGTCCATGACTTACCTTTTGTCACCAACTAAAGATGGCAACTGTACTTAACATAAAAAGGTAAACAGTAGATTAAAGTATGGTCAACTACATGGCTTTTGAGAAAACGCCATGCAGTATCTCAGAGATTTGCAGCGGACTGTCAGACAGACCATACTTATGTCTACTGGATAATAGAAGTGTCTTCCGAAGGTTAACTGGCTTCGGAAGAACAAGTTCTTCCGAAGCCACTTATACTTCGGAAGATGCTTCTATGCTTCCGAGGCTTTGAGGACTTCTTTATACTTCGGAAGTTGACTTCAGAACTTTGTCTTTAAGTCTTGATCTTCGGAAGTAGCTTCTTTATCTTCGGAAGTTGGAGTTTTCCTTCGGAAGTGTATTTTACACTTAGACTTCGGAAGAGCTCCTTCTTCCTTCGGAAGTTCCACACTTGGCTTCGGAAGTCCTTTGTATGTTGTACTCAAAATCTTCTAAGTGACATAGTTTTGGTTGCAACAGCCTCTCTAGATCCAACAAACTCCCCCTAGGCTGATGCTACCAAAACTTCACTTATTTCTGCTTCTCAAAGTTTTCAGCACCAGGGACAAAAGATATTTGTCTGTTTCTCTGTTCTTCCCGGAAGTAGTGCTGAGAAGCTTGTACAAGTCATTCGTGGATAGGAGATCCAGTCTATCACTTTGAATGACATGTACCTTTGTTGTGACCCCCTGAAGAGAGTTAGTTGACGGGAGTTGTAGTCATACTCCCATCTAACTATGGACTCAAGTTCAGGACCTTCAACCATTTGAAGAAAGGCTTTGCCTTTGGTTGCTGATCCTTTCCTTTCCTCCTCCTCTCTCAGTTTTGACTCCTCTTCGACCTTGCTTCTGGCAGTAAGCTCGGCCATGTGAAGGCTGCCTAGATGATTTCTGATGTGGGCAGCTACATCGGAGTTTGAAGGGTTGGAGAATGGTTTCTCTGCTAACTCAGCAATATCAAATCTGCTTAAGTGTAGCAGAGATGAGGCATTCAGCCTGTTAATCTCACCATTCTCTCTCTCAACAACAAAGTTGTGAGAAGAGTCTTCGAACCTCCACTGGACTATCTTCTTTCTGGGTACAAGAGGTTGTCTTGGTACCCTATCTCCTTTCTTTGTATCCAGCAGAGTCACCAGCTTTCTCCTCAGCTTCTTTTCTTCCTCATTCAATGTATCTGAATTGAGGCCAAGGAGTTTTGCAGCTTGGTCCAAAGTTCCTCTGGGCAGATCAAGAAACTCATCTCTTGTGAGGGAACTTGAGGATCCATCAACATAAGTTAGGTTGACTGAATCCTCCTCACAGGATATGTCGCTCAGAGTTGTGCAGTTGATGAGCTTAGTTTTGATCGCCTTGAATTCCTCCATAGAGAGATGTTTGGAAGGCTGAGGGGATGGTTTGATTGGTTGTTGGGTAGGTTTAGGAGTTTGGGTTCTGGCTAAGGTTTTGGGTTGGATGATGGGTAGTTTAGGTGGTTGAGGTGAAGAGGTTGGTAGGTGTGATGGTGTAGGTTCAGGGGTGAAGGGTTCAGGTTCAGTTTTGATTGGGAAGGGAAAGGGTATAGGTTCAGGTTGAGGTTGGGTTTGGATTTTGGGCTGAGAGGTGGCTTTGAAGGTCATCCCCTGTCCCCTTCTATACATCTCTTTTCTTCTCCCCGCACGAATGTCAGCCTTGATGTCACTGACATGTCGTTGGAGAGTCTTCTCAGACATTGGACCCACCTGCCTGCCAAAGAAGCCATGAGATTTAAGATAGTTCTTCATCCAAGCTTTCTCACCTATCTTCTTGGCGGCAGACAGTCCAGCCTCTTCTTCTTTCTTCCTCTTCTCCACCAGCTTCTCCCTTGCAGCTCTTTTTCTCTCCTTCTCCATTTGATCTTGCTCTTTGTTGAAGAGCCATAAGATCGTGTCACTATTGTGTGGAGACAACTCCTCTTGAGAGAATCCTCTGGAGAGTAGGAAAGTGATCCTTTCTCTCCTGAGCTGCAGATCAGCTTCTCTTTCTTTTCTCAGCCTTTCTTCTTCCAAGGCCAACCTTGCAGCCTCTTCTTTTTGCTGTCTTTGCAGCAAGGTTGCCTTTTCAAGCTCTATCAGCTCCTCTAATGGTAGCAGGAGTACATCTTCCGAAGCAGCCCCTAGACTGACAAGTCTATCGATTACCTCCACCCTTCTTCGATTGTTGACTGCCTCCTGGTTGGCTGCAGCTGCTTTGGTACTTGCAGCTAACAGTTTCCCAGTTGGCAGTCTACCTTTCCTTCTGAGCTTCTCCAACCTTTCTTCTTCCTGAAGCTCTTCCGAAGTCATCTTCCTCTTGCCTTTTATGTCTTCGGAAGTGCTAGACTTTGGTGGTTCTTGGATAGAAGATCCAGGTTGGGTGGTAGAGGTAGGAGCTGGGGTCAATGCAGATGTTATAGCTAATGGTTGGCTGAGAAAGTCCTCCCTATTAACCTCAGATGCAAGTTCCAGAATTGCATCTGTGACTATTAGATCATCGGAAAGAGAAAATAGTCCTTCCGCAGCAGCAATCTCAGCTTCGGAAGTTTGTGCTTGTTCTTCCGAGGCTTTGAATTGTGCTTCGGAAGTCTGTGAAAACACACCTTCTGTCCCAACTGTTTCAGTTGCTGGGCCATCAGTCCTAGTTTCCCCTTCGAAATCAATCTCAGGTTCCACTTGGGCCTTAGGTTGACCAACTTCCTCAACAGTGGTAGGAGGTGCATTCAACCTCTGAAGCTCTTGAGCTCCAAAGTAAATCACAGACATATCTGGACTGGGCTGTTCTATCAGGGACTCTAAAAGGAACTTGTTGAAGATCCTATTTAGATCCTGAAGCATCCTTTGATCCACTTGAAAACAACTGGAGGAGGCTCAGGGAAGATGGCAGCTTGTTGTCTTGAGCTCAAAGAAGTAAGAGCTTGACTGATGGTATCCTGTCTTTGGCTTTGTCTCTCAACATTCTCCCCCTTTTTGGTAGCATCATCTTGAGAGGTAGATGAGCTAGAGGAAGAGGTCAAGGAGACCTGAACTGGTACATGCCTAACAGATCTCTCAATCTGTGTCTCAGCTAGTTTGGCCTTGAGACTTTCAATCTCAAGTTGCTGAGTGGCAGACCTATCCTCTAAAGTCTTAACCTTTGATTCAAGGTTTGAGACTTTAGAAAGTAGGTCTCTTATGGTGAGTTGCATACTTCCCTCATCTTCTTTTGAAGAATCACGGGGAGATGAGGTAACATACCTGGTATGTTCATCCTCACCACCAGATGTGGTTTCTTGGCACCCTGGTTTCCCTTGCACAATGATGTCTCTTTCAGAGGCATCAAAGGGCATGGTTGCCGTAGATTCAGTCTGACTGTCGTTACCACTGTCCTGAGGATCCATTGAGGCTCCTTCAGTAGTGGCAGCTGAATCTACATGAGTCCCCTCCACATCAGTGGGACTCACCTCAGTAGGGCTTTGCTGGTGTGGGCTAGAGACAAGAGGTTTCTCTAGGCTCTGTTGATCCTTAATAGGGTGTAGTGGATCAACTTCATCGCCTTTGAGAGACATAGTCTCTTCACCAGCTCCGGTCAATAGGTCAGTGAAAGAAAAGGAATGAAGACCTAAGGACCCGGGACTTTGATCAATGTCAAAAGGCATTGAGCTGTCCCTTTGTGGCTGCTCAGGGGAGTATAGAGACTCACCCTGAGGGCTATCAGCTGGGGTTTTGGGCTCATGGGTCTGAGACTGAGGAGACTCAAGACCCATATTGAGGTCAATAGTGAAGGATTGGTGGACCTCTGGCTGAGTGGGAGCCCCTTGTTCCACTCTAGCCTTTTTGGTTTGAAGAGGAGGGGCTTGTTCAATCAGAGTAGATTGAACAAGGGTTCGTTTGGTACGTCTCTGGTAGGTGACAGTGATGGGAGGAGAAGGTAGATTTGGAATGGTGAGGGTAGTTGCTGGTGTGGGTTCATCACCTGTGGGGTGAACAGGGATGTCACCAGGAGCCGTTGGCTCAATCATACCTGGAAGTAGTGCGGTATCCCTTCCAGTGTAGTTGGTAGACACTCTCTTCAAGACCTTGAAGATGGTCGGCCTCATTTGGGGAGCAGACAGAGCAGCTGCACAGACAAGCTTACCCTGATCTAGCTCGCAGTTGATTATGTGCTGGAGAAATCTGGGATACATAAAGAATGTGTCCCTTTGCAGATTTCCCATAAGGTTAGTCAGCACAAACCTTGAGTAGTTGAAGCGAGGCCTTGTACCAACCCGTGAACTAAGCACCCGAGTTCATAAGGGATTTGATCCCATCCCCCGGATTTGTTAGATAGACAGTGAAGAACCACATGCAGCAGGAACTTCCACTTGTAGGAGAAGTTGAATTTGTAGACCGTTGACCTGCTTACATCTCCACCGTATCCCATTTGGAGATAAGAACTATCTAACTCAGATTTGGGGAATTCCGTCGGTGCGCCTTCATCATGGAGCTCAAGATGCTCCCTGATGATCTGTTCAGTGATGACCAACTCTTGGCCACAAACACTTGACCTAATAGCACGAACCCCGTTTAGGGTTTCAATCCGACCATTTGCCCAAAATTCGGACATTTGGTTGGAGTAGATGGTAGGGTTTACGGTCAAGGCTGTGTAGTATGAAGATTGGGCTAAGAAAGAAATGATATCAGAGAAGTCATCATCCCTTGAAGAGTCAAGGAGTGCGACCTGGTTGTGCTGAGGGTTTAAGGCCATTTGAGAAAGATAGCAGTAGAAAAGTTCTGAGTAAGGTAAATTGGAGAAGAAGAAAGCTTTTAGGGCAGTGAATTTGGTAAAAAGAGTGTAAGTGATTAACCGGAAGTATTTAAATGGGTGAAATGGCGGTTTAAAGGGTGGTTTGGATAAGATGATGTGAGGGTTCAGTGGATGATGTGACAAGGGCGGTAAGGTTAGACCATTTAAATAATCCGACATCATTAACAAAATCTTTACTTTTTACAGAGTGGGGCCCAAAAGATTTCCGTTACACAGTAAAATCTTTCTTCCGAGTATAAAGTATTTCCGAAGGTAATGTTCTTCCGAAGGCAAATGTACTTCCGAAGGTAAATTGCTTACTTCCGAAAACACATGTTGCTTTCAGGTGGAGTGTATTAAGTGCTTCGGAAGTAGATCTGAGGTGAACTCAATCGCTTCTTCCGAGACTTAGTACTCTTCCGAGAAGAAAATTATCCTATGAGAAATTTGCTTCGGAAGTTATGCTAGATATCTTCCGAGGGCTAATTTCTCTTCGGAAGAACTTATACTTAGATAAATAAGAAAGGATCTTTTGTAACAGGGCTTAGATTGTTTTGACATAAGACTTTACACATTAAAAAGGTTTTCAATTGAGATTAACTAATCAATGTTTATCATCCCAATAGCTGTAATGAGATATTTAAATCTTTGTTCATCAAATGCTTTGGTGAACAAATCAGCATATTGTTCATTTGAATCAACTTTGATTAGTTTTATAAGATTTTTCTCATGAATATCTCTAATGAAATGATACCTGATATCAATGTGCTTTGTCTTAGAGTGCTTCACTGGATTTTCAGTGATGGATATAGCACTGTTGTTGTCAATGTGGATAGGAGTGCTCATGAAGTTGAATCCATAGTCAATCATCTGGTTTTGAATCCACAGCAGCTGAGCACAGCAACTTGCAGCAGCAATGTATTCAGCTTCAGCAGTTGATGTAGAGACACAGGATTGCTTTTTGCATTGCCATGAGATGATCCTTCCACCAAGAAATTGACATCCACCTGATGTTGATTTCTTGTTGATGTTGCAGCCACCATAATCACTATCAGAGTAACCATAGAGATTAAAATCACTATTTCTTGGATACCAGAGACCTAACTTAGGTGCTCCTTTGAGGTATCTGAGGATTCTCTTGACAGCAATTAGGTGAGACACCTTTGGAGCAGCCTGATATCTTGCACAGATGCAAGTTGCAAACATGATATCAGGTCTACTTGCTGTGAGATACATCAGAGAACCAATGATTGCTCTATACTGATGTTGATCAGTATCCTCCCCCTCAGAATCAGGGCATAAATCATGGTTTCTGGGTATGGGTGTCTTTGCTGCTTTACAATCCTTCATATCAAATCTCTCTAAGATATCATTGACATACTTAGATTGATTGATGAAGAACCCTTCCTTCAGTTGCTTTACCTGAATTCCAAGGAAAAAGTCCATTTTTCCCATAGAACTCATCTCGAACTTCTTCTTCATAATGCTCTCAAAGTCTTTGCACATTTGGTCATTTGAGGAACCAAATATGATGTCATCAACATAGACTTGAACTAGCAAAATGTCTTTCCCAGACTTTCTGATGAAGAGAGTCTTATCAATGGTACCTCTAGTATAACCATTCTTCAGAAGAAATTGAGACAATGTCTCATACCACAGCCTAGGTGCTTGGTGCAGCCCATATAGAGCTTTATCCAACTTGCACACATAGTTTGGGTGCTGTGGGTCTTCAAATCCTGGAGGCTGGCATACGTAGACTTCCCTATCTATATCCCCATATAGAAAGGCACACTTGACATCAAGCTGGTAGACAGTGAAATTCTTGGATGCAGCATAAGCAAGGAAGATCCTAACTGCCTCAAGTCTTGCAACAGGTGCAAAGACATCAGTATAATCAATTCCTTCCTCTTGAGTGTATCCTTGAACCACCAGTCTTGCCTTGTTCTTGATAATCAAGCCTCTGTCATCTCTTTTGTTTCTGAATACCCACTTGGTGCCTATAGGTACTTGACCAGATGGTAGCGGACATAGGTTCCAAACCTTTTGTCTTTTGAATTGAAGCAGCTCCTCTTGCATTGATTCAACCCAGCTACTATCTTTCAAGGCATCTTCCACCTTCTTGGGTTCCATTTGGGATAAGAAGCATGAGTACAAGCAGACATTCCCATTGTGAGTTTGTCCCCTTGTTCTCACACCCTCAGAGACTTCCCCTATGATGTTTTCAGCTGGATGAGTATTGTGAATTCTAAGTCTTGGAATCACCTCCAGTTGCAAAGATAAGTCCAAGTTGGACATATTTTGCTCAGGAGCTTGAATACTTGGTCCAGCTGTTGTTTCAATCTCATTCAATGAGGACTGATTGAATGAAAGAGAAACATCATCATTTCTTTGCTGTGAAGCATCATTAACAGTTGCCTGTTCCTTCAAAATGCTGCTTCCATCAGCTTGGTGTTGTGCAGGATCACCTGAGGAGACTTGAAGATCATCAGGTGAATCCCTTGTTGAAGTTCCACTATTTCTTGAAATGGTTATGCTGTCAGATCTTTCAATAGTGGGAACTTGATTTGTTGTAGCTCTTGGAGAACTTGGAGCAGGTCTGGGAAGCTCAAACAGTTGATCTTCATCAGAATTGCTTTGAGCACCTGTTCCAGCTGAAACATTCTCACAAGATGGTTTAGAATAGTTTGGAAACAATTCTAAATCAAAAATATGATCAGGGCCATTCCCCCTAACACAAGGAGTGTGCTCATTAACTACAATGTTGGAGGATTCCTCAAATTGTTGGTTTTTAATATTATAAACCCTGTAAGCTTTAGAATAGGAGGAATATCCAACAAAGATAGCATCATCTGACTTTTCAGCAAATTTTGCCAAATTGTCTTTTGTGTTAAGTATGGTACACCTGCTGCCAAAGGACCTTAGAAAGCCAATGAACGGTGGCCTCTTGTTCCATAACTCATAAGGGGTCTTTCCATGTGGCTTTACTACAAGAACTCTGTTCTGCACATAGCATGCAGTGCTGACTGCCTCTGCCCAGAATGTTAGAGGCAGCTTTGAATCAGCTAACATAGTCCGAGCAGCCTCAATAAGTGTCCTATTTCTCCTCTCAGCAACACCATTTTGTTGAGGAGTTCTAGGAGCACTGTATTGTCTGGCAATCCCTTTTGAGTTACAAAATGAGTCAAGAACAAAGTTCTTAAACTCAGTCCCTTGATCACTTCTAATTATTTTAACCTTGTGATCAACTTGATTTTCTATTTTAAGAATAAAAGATTTTAAAGTTTCAGCAGTTTCATCTTTAGTTCTTAAAAAGAATACCCATGTAAATCTAGTAAAATCATCAACTACCACAAGGCAATATGATTTCCTTCCAATGCTCATTATACTTGTGGGACCAAATAGATCCATGTGCAATAAGTGTAATGGAGTAGTGATAGAGTTAACAACCTTGGATTTATGAGAAGACCTGTGTTGTTTCCCTTTCAGGCAAGCAACACAGTTATCTTTGCAGAAAAATTCCTTTTTAGGCAAACCATGTACCAAGTTATTTTTAGCCAATTTATTCATTGTCTTAAAATTGACATGACACATTCGTTTATGCCATAGTGTTGACTCATCACTATCAGCTTTGGAAAGAAAGCATGATACTTCTCCCATTGGGGAAGCATTGTTCATATCAAGCTTGTACATATCCCCTCTCCTGGGAGATCTAAGAAGCACCAATTCCTGAGGAATTGTCATCCCAGGTTTGAGGATGATGCACTCATGTTCTGTGAAAAGCATTTGATGCTTTTGATCACAAAACTGAGAAACACTTAACAGGTTGTGTTCAAGCTGTTTGACAAAATTAACTTTGTCAACTTTAATTTCCATTGGATATACTTCCTCTGCCAGAAATATATCCTCCGGCCTCACCTCCAAACTGGACAGGACCTCCATCATAATGTTGAAATTGTTGAAGGAGAGATCTGTTCCCTGTCATGTGCCTGGAGCATCCACTATCTACAATCCAAATGTTGTTATTCTTGTCATATGGATGTCCCTGCACATAAGGTGAGATAATTAGTTTTGATTGGAAACCCAAGCCTTGTTGGTCTTGGGTTCTTCCAATGAGAGTGACATGATTGAACCAAAATTTATGCATGGGGGTTCAATTGATGTCTTTGAAGAAGAGGTTTGGGCTACAGCATCTTCCTTGATCTTCCATTCCATCCCTTGGTTGATCATAGAAGATGAGCTTGATGAAGCTTTTGTAGCTTGGCATTCTTCCGAAGCTTCTTTCTTTTCGGAAGAGACCTTCACCACCTTTTCTTCCGAAGCAGTCTTCTTCTGGGATGGTTTCAAGGGGACTCTTTTGTGAGTCTTTGCAGCTTTCACTTCCGAAGCCTTTTTCCTTTCGGAAGAAGAGTTTTCTTCCGAGAGAAGCCTTGCTTCGGAAACAAGCTTTCCCTTTTTCATCACTTGAACCATTTGATATGGTCCAAATGTGAAACCTTCCCTGACTCCTTCTCTTTTAACATTATTTGCATAATGTGTGCTAGCAGGATTGTAGTAACAATCTTTAGCCATGTGGTTTTGCAGACCACACATTATGCATGCAATGTTAATTTTCTGGGAATTAGAGGGTTGCTGTTTCTTGTTCTTTTTCTCCTCATCAGCAACCTTTCCCTTTAACTTCTGATCCTTTGGTAGGATAGGAGTACTGGTACTGTACTCTTTCCTGAATCAGAAGGTCCAACCACCTGAAATCCTGCTGATATGAATACACCCTTTTGCTTTGGGTCTATCTTCAGTTTGGATTCAGCCACCTTCTTGGCAGTTTTTCTGGCTGCTTTAGCCCTGCTTCTTCTGGCTTTGGTGGTCAGGGTTTGATCATCATTGGCTGGGGAGGGCACAATTACCTGTTCCTTCCCTGTGATGGTCATGGTCTCCATAGTTGCATCACTCTTTGACTCTTTAGAAGGTGGGTCAACAGATGGAACCTCTTGCTCTTCAGTACCACACCTTGGTTGTCTTACAGACTCATAAGAGTGTGGTGGAGCAATTTCATTGGTTCCCAACCCACTTTTGTTTTGATAACAAAGTTTGGAGTGAGAGGATGATGCAAGTATGGCTTGGAAGTTTTGCTCGGAAATAGCATACTTCCTGGCTTGAGCCTCAGCAGTGACAAGCTGGGCTTGAGCCTCAGTCAATTTGGATATTAAATCCTTGATTTGAGTCTTGTAGTTGGTGTGTTCATGTTTTAAAGAGATACAGTTTTCTCTAACTCCTCAATTTTCTTTTGGTAGTCAGATTCAGCCCTTTTAAAGTCAGATTTTAGCACATTTAAAGACTCAATATCATTTAATTTCCATATTGTAGTCCTGGTACAATTTAACCTTAGCAATACAAGCAGGGGTACAGAGATGTTCATATACCTTATTTTCATCTGTTCCTGCCATGAGTGCTTGAGCAGGAGTCACATCTTGAACCATAAAGCTCCAGTCAACTTCTTGAGCCATTGCTGCTGTTTCAGTTGACTTTCCGTTGGGCTTTGGTGTGGAAGGATGTGTGGAGGCCTGTGAGGTTCCCGGGTTGGACTTGGGAGCCTTGCATTCCCTTGCAAAATGGCCAAGCTGGTTACAGTTGTAACATTTAGCCTTGCTTTTGTCAAACCCAAACTTGCTAGTGATTGGGTTTTGAGGGAATTGCCTTCCAGTTCTCTTAAAGAACTTCTTCGCTCTGTAGGTTAGAAGAGCCATTTGTTGGACAATGTCCACATACTCTATGTCATCTGGACTGAAGCACTCAAGATCATCAAAGCAGAATTGATGATCATTGGAGTGTCCACTCCCTGAGACAAACGCACAGCCCTCCTGAAAGGAGCTTTGCTGAGCTTGATGAGACCTTGGAGTCTCAGGGAATGTGATGTAAGGCCCAGATGAACAAGATGGCTGCTGGGTGTATGACAGGTACTGCTGAGACTGGGAGATACCTGAGCCTTCAGCAACCATTAAAGCGTTGCTAGCAGGAAGGCTCAAGGGTCTGCTTGCTTGGTGACCCTTCTTGCTTTCCATTTCCAAACGGTATCCATCAAGGATCCCATAGAGTTCGGTCATGGTGAGTGTGTTTAAATTCTCTGTTCTCTTGATGGAGACACAGTAGAAAGTCCACTCATTGGGTAGAGCACTCATAACTTTCTAGTAAGGTCTCTAAGTTCTTGAGTGATTCCCACAGATTGGAGGGAGGAGATAAGATCCATATACCTGAAATATTGCTGGCTAAAAGTTTCTCCAGCAACATAGGTGAAGTTCTCAAACTGCTGCTTCAGTGAGTCCTTCTTTGAATCATTAGAGCTTGAGTACATTTGAGCAAGAGCATCAAAGAGTTCTTTGGCTGACTTACAATGCTCAAACCCACCATGATGGAGTTTGGGATTGCAGTCATAAGAACAGTCATAGCATTGCTGTCTATGTCAAGCTTCTTCCTGTCTTCATCGGAGTAGTCTTCAACGGCCTTCTCGATCATGGCACCGTTTCCACCAGCAACTTTTGGCTTGTACGGGCCATTAACGATGGACTGCCACATCTTGCTATCCTGGTATCTGATGAAGCCTTCCATTCTTCTGCTCCAAGACCTGAAGTTTTCAGGGTCGATGATGGGAGCTTTGGTCATCGTTCCCATTTCAACTTCAGATTTGATGAGGGCCATTTTGAGTGAGGTATAAGGAGGAGTGAAAAACTGGTTGATTAGGATGGTAAGATCTCACAATCAAGAGCCTAAAAGCTCTGATACCAATTGCAGGATCGGGTTTTGTCACTTAACACTTGTAATTCTCTCAAACTCACTTATGATATCACTCAAACAAATGAAGCAATGCCTTTAACAAGAGTTGATAATAATATAATAAGTAATCAAAGGAACAAGCAGAAGTATTTTCAAGGTACTTGTATATATTACTTCTCAACTCAAGATTACAAGACACTTACAAGCATACAACAAGAGTTACAATGAGAAACTATATATACTAGATCCTACAGCCGGTTATACTTGATACCAGCTGGAAACCTACGACTAAAGCATATACTACAATGCTATAGTTAAGGTATCTTAGATAAAGTATTATCTAAGATATGGTAGTCATGACATGTCCATGACTTACCTTTTGTCACCAACTAAAGATGGCAACTGTACTTAACATAAAAAGGTAAACAGTAGATTAAAGTATGGTCAACTACATGGCTTTTGAGAAAACGCCATGCAGTATCTCAGAGATTTGCAGCGGACTGTCAGACAGACCATACTTATGTCTACTGGATAATAGAAGTGTCTTCCGAAGGTTAACTGGCTTCGGAAGAACAAGTTCTTCCGAAGCCACTTATACTTCGGAAGATGCTTCTATGCTTCCGAGGCTTTGAGGACTTCTTTATACTTCGGAAGTTGACTTCAGAACTTTATCTTTAAGTCTTGATCTTCGGAAGTAGCTTCTTTATCTTCGGAAGTTGGAGTTTTCCTTCGGAAGTGTATTTTACACTTAGACTTCGGAAGAGCTCCTTCTTCCTTCGGAAGTTCCACACTTGGCTTCGGAAGTCCTTTGTATGTTGTACTCAAAATCTTCTAAGTGACATAGTTTTGGTTGCAACAGCCTCTCTAGATCCAACACTATGCTCTATGAAGCACTCCCAGGTTCTGTGATTGTTGACACTTTCTCCTCCTTTTTGGTAGCACCACCCACTTGCATAGGTGAGCTAGGAGTTAGGTCTATTACATCCACAGGTTCTTGTGTTCCCAGATGAGCTCTTCTTAAAGCTCTCTCAACTAGTTGTTTCTTGAGATAAGATATCTCAAGTTGCTTATCATTGATCCTGTTTTTGTAAGGTAGTCACCTGAGATTCCAGGTGACTAACCTTAGAGACTAAATAGAAGCATGTATTTTATAATTTCTGCACCTTCAGTCTCATATTCCCCTCCTCTTCATCAGAAGAATCATGGGGATGAGAGAATTGGACCAAAGTCTTCTCTCTCAACACCAGCATGGTGTTCTTGGCAGCTAGATTTCCCCTGCTCAGTGAAAACTTCAAGTGAAGTGTCAATGGGCTGAGTTGCCATGGTTGAGGTCCTAATGATGTAATCACTTGCATAAGTAAGAGCCTCTTCCATATGGATCTCCTGAACAGGTTCAGGTAGATCCGCCTTAGTGATAGGTGAATGATGTAGGATAGACAACGGAGCGGCAGGAGTACTCATCTCTCTTTGAGTATGGGAGGAATAGAGAGACTCATGGTAGTCACTAAATCCCATGTCTTGATCATCATAGAATTCTAGGTTGGAAATTGGTTGGTTTAGATCAAGAGGTTGGGGATGGTAACCTTCCCCTGAAGGTTGTTCACTAGAGTGTTGAGACTCTGAGTGAAGGCTTAAGGCTGATGGGTTGATGGGCTAATAAGCTCATGAGGCTTAGCATGAGGAACCTCAGCACTGATTCTTGATGAGATGGGAGTGGTTTCCTCATCAAGAGAAGTGGGAGCTCTAGTGTCCACTTCTTCCAATATGGGTAGTGATATGGGGACCTGCACAAGCTGAGTAGCTAGTGCAGGAATTTGTTTGGATTTTCTATGGTAGGTGAGGAGTATTTTAGGTTATGTAGCTGGTTGAGAAGTAGAAGGTGTGGGTTCAACACTAGCTTGTGCTGCTAGGTTGTCACCTTGAGTAATAAGCTCTAACATTTTTGGGACAAGGGTTGTTTCTACCCCAGAGAAGCCAACAGTTTGCTTCTTTATTGTTTTAAAGATGTCGGGCTTCATCTGTCCCACTTTAAGAATATTACATGTTCCCCTCAACTATGAGCCCGGTTCACAGTTGAGAATGCGTTGAACATATCTAGGGAACATGTAATACTCTAAGGAGTCTAAGTTAACACGCAAATTTGTATACACAAACTGCGAGTACCTGAACTTGACCCCATGGACTATTCCATCAACTATAAAGGAGAGATCTTTAGGAATCTGGTCCCATCCTTCATGCTTGTTGCATAAGCTGTGGATGACCACATTGAGTATGTACTTCCACTGGGATGAGACCTTCCCTTTCGTGAAGGTCTTTACAGAGAAATTTCCCTCATAGCCCATCTGCTCAAAGAAATGATTTACAGCTTCCTTTGGGAAGGACAAGTCACCTTCTACATCATCCAGCTGAAGATGTGTATTGATGGTGGCTGGAGTGATGAAGATTGTCCTCCCCTACACTGTGGCAGACAATGCCTTCTCCCTATCCATAATGACCTCCTAGCAGGTCTTCCAAAATTCTAACTGCTGATCTTCATAGAGTGGAGAATCAATGGTTAGAGAGTTAAAGTAGTTCAATAGAGCAAGAAATTGGCAAACCTCTAAGAAACTAGAATCTTTCTCATAGTTCAATAGGGCAACCTGATTGTGCTGCCTGCAAAGTTGCATGGAGAAATCAGGATCGTTTCTGCGGTTAAGGTTGGCTATTTTGAGAAAGCTTAAGGGTGAAGGAAGATAAAAACAAAGGCGGTTTGTGGGTGAATTTAGGTTTTGGAATAGTTTACATGAGAAGAGAGTGAAAGAAAGGGGAACCATTAGGTATATATATGATATGGATCTGAGACAAAATTAATGAAAGAGGATAAACTTTGAAAGCCGGATGTCGGTCTCACCTCTGAAAAAGTGCCCACAAAGGGAGTTTCTTGGAAGTCGAAAATCTTCTGAACGTATTTTATCTTCGGAAGTTTTGATAAAAAGCTTCCGAAGCTAAAATGGCTTCGGAAGGAATTTCAAAGATTTTAGAGAATTCTACTTCGGAAGATATTTAGACTTGAAGATTTATTCCAAAAGCTTCCAAGACTTAAACTGCTCTCGGATGAAAATTGTTCTTCAAAAACGTATAAATATTCAAGAAGAATTTTAAGCTTTGCAAGATATTTTGGAAATTTCTTGCGAAGGTAAATTCGCTTAGGTAGTAATTTGTTTTGAGTACATAATTTTCTTCCGAAGGTAAATACATATCTTCCGAAGAATAAAATGATTGTTAGATCTAGGAACAATAGGTCTAGATCCTTTGTATAGGCTTAGAACTTTAATCAATCTCTTGTAATAAACTCTTGTGAATCATTATCTTATGTATGCATTATATATATAGGTTAACCCATAACTGTGTTGATTTATATGTGTGAGTGCAGGTTTAACATCATACTTAGTCAATTTCATGAAATTGACTAAGTGTAAGAAACATCTACGGATGAACATTTTTGTTCTTCCGTAGATAATCTTCTTAAACAAAGGGCATCCAAGGATCTTCTGCGGAAGAATACTTTTCTGTGGATGAAGTCAAGGGACCCCTATGGAAGAACAAAGATCTACGGATGAAGAACTTGGATTCCAATGAAGTCCAAGTGAAGTCTCCTACGGAAGGCAAAACTCCTACGGAAGACTAATGATCTACGGAAGACCAACACTTGCATGTACTTCACCAAGTACATCAAGTCAACAAGTCAATCACTGAATGATGTCATAAAGTCAACTCCTACGGACGACTTTAACTCAGTCAAAGAATGACACATCATAACATTCTCTGAGTAACTTTCTTACCAGTATAAGAAAGTTACTGATTCCAAGAGATTTACTGTTACCCTAACAGTAAATCCCTGAGCCTATAAATACAAGGCCTAGGCTCACACTTTAAGAGAGGTTGTATACCTAACAATACATCGATTGAAACAATCAATCAATCACAAAAACCTAGCAGCCACCACATTAATTACACCAAAATCATCAATAGAGTCATAGCAAACATCATCATCAGCAATTACTATTTGATCTGTTGTAATCATTAATATGTTATTAACGATATACTTTTGAATCAAATCGTGTTCATTCATTTATTGCACTGAATTGTTCTTTTCTTTATTATTCTTTCTATTGCAATTGTTATTTCATATTCAATCAATTGAACAACGATTAGTGATAATCATTATTCCAACTCAATCTAACACTGATACTTCCTGATTGCGATCCTTGGATTCACAGTGGTATCATAGCCAGGTGCTCATTGATTTAGATCAATTGATCTATCAGTGTTAGAATTGTTTGGTTGATTGTTTATATCATTAGATCTATCAGTTTTTTGTTTAGATCTATTGATTTTAAGTAAAATTGCTTTTAAGTGTTAATAATGTCTTGAGAGTTTATAATTCTGATTCAAGGTTGTTATAGAATGAACTTATCAATATATAAGTTGAGTTAGGTATTATAATCATCGATTTGGTGTAAATCAATTTAAAACAATCAAACTGTGATTCATCGTTCAGCGAGTACTATTACATTGCTCGGTTAACATTGATCTACATTCTCATCAGTTGATACGTAGATCCGTGTTATTGATTCATATTCAACAATTGTTCAATTCAATTGAACAAAACATATCAACAAACATCCTTGATTTGATATCAATTTTGATAATCATTAAGAGGATTGACTTATTTGTGACTTCAACTACTTTATTATTCAATAATCAAGTGTTTGTTATTAATTAGTTCATTCACAAAAGAATTTATGTTTTAGTTGAACATTAATACTTTGACTAACATGAGTAATTCTTTCGGAGGATCATCATACCAACCCCAAAGTTGGAAACCAAAGTGGATTTCAAATCCTGGAAAATCAAATCTAGAAATCATGTGAATCACACTGATTTTGATTTATGGGTATCAATAACTAAAGGTCCTTATATTCCACCAGCTCTTGGGGCTAAATAAAAAAAATTTATCACCTAAGGATGTTAAAAAGTTTAAAGTCGATATTAGAGCATACAGTTTACTCAGTATGGCTTTACCTAAAGATATACTTATTAGGTGTGAGAACTATAAAACAACAAATTCCTTATGGAAGATACTTCACACTCTCTGTGAAGGGAGTGATGAAATCAAGAGCATAAGGAAGGATACTCTTCACTCCCAATATGAAACATTTTATCATATTGAGGGTGAATCAGTGTAAGGATTCCTTTAAGTCTGATGCAAACCAAAACATCCAAAGTCTCTCTGCAAGTAATGCATTAAGTACTGAAGAAGAATTGCTTCGGAAGTTTTACACCATGCACTAGAAATATTCTAAGTGTAAAATCTTCCGAAGCCAAGACCAATATCTTCCGATGCCAAATATGAAGTCTTCCGAAGCCTCAGAGACAAAGTCTTCCGAAGCTTCATCCTATGAAGACAGATTTCTTCCAAAGACTTTTAGTAACATGCTTTATCTGATGTACTGTTCCATAAAGCTGGACACCTTTCCGCTGGATCTCTGTAAAGTCACCATCTTTCATGAGTTGGTGAAAAGGTCCATGCTTTTGGTAACTGTTCATTGAGGTCTTGAGTCTGTAACCTTCTACTTTATGTACTTTATCCTTTTTGTAATAGATAAGGATGTGAGCTATGGCATGTCATAGTCACAAGGTCAAAAGGCAGACATGCCTTTTGATTCTACAATTGATTTTGTTTGTGTCTAGTCAATTGTATCCAGCTGGCTTTCAAAGTATAGCCGGCTGTAGGTTGTAGTATAAGTATTCCTTGTTCTAGTATCTTTCTTTATGCTTTGTAACACTTGTAATAGAACTTGAGAAAGCAATATACTGCATCCTTAAAACCCAAATCTCTTATTCTGTCTCTTTATTGTTACTTGTGTTCTTTGTATCATTATCTTGGTTAATCCAGTTTACTGTTTGATCAAGTTTAGTTAATCTCCTCTTTGTGTTGCTGTGTTGTAATTGTTAAGCCCTTAACCGGTCCTGCAATTGGTATCAGAGCATTTCAGGCTCTTGATATAAGATCTCACCATCTTAAGATCCCTCACACACACAAATACTAAACTTTCAAAATGGCATCCATTTCAATGACTGATATGGAGACTGGAACCATGAACAAGTCCCCACTGATCACTCTTGATGACTTTGATACCTGGTGTATGAGAATGGAAGGTTTCATCAGGTCTTTAGACTCAAGAATGTGGGAATCTGTTGAAAATGGACCTTTCATACCCAGCACTCCTTCTGCTACTGGTGCTGGTATGATCCCTAAAAATGTGGCTAACTACTCTGATGAAGATAGGAAGAGAGTAGAGATTGATAGAAAAGTCATGCTGCTCTTCAAACTACCCTTCCAAACTCTGTGTACAGAGGTTTCAAGAAGTGCAAAACAACTAAACAGCTGTGAGATGCACTAAAACTAATGTATGAAGGCTCCTCTAAGCCAAGGAGAACAAGAAGGATCTCCTGAAGCAGCAGTTTGAAAACTTCACCTTCAAAACAGATGAAACCATGACTCAGCAATACTTCAGGTATGTTAAGATAGTGGATACCCTTGTGGATGGAGGAGTTCCTCTTGAAAACAGAGACATTGTAAGGAAGTTCATGTCCTCACTTCCTAGGCAATGGACACACTACTGTGTGGTGATCAAGAGGCCTGAAAATCTCAAAACTCTTACTCTGACAGAGTTGTATGGGATTCTCAGTGGCTACCAGATGGAGATGAATATGCAAGGTTCATCTGGCAATTCCAATAATCAATTGGGTTTAGCCCTGCATGTGGTTGAAAGGGATAGCATAGAACCGCAACATCATCTCATATGCTACCCTGACAACTCACCAAAGGGTCCTTTCATCACCTTCCCTGAGACACCTAGGGAGAACTACACTCAAGGAAGCCCATTCCAAGAGACAAGCTCTTCTCAAGCCTTTGTGTCTTTTGATGAAAGTTATGACAACTCTCTTTTCACTCTTGAAGACCTGGATTGTATCCATCCAGAGACCTGGAATATATGGAAATAGTCCAGCAAATGACTCTTCTCACTCATAGAGCCAAGAAGTTTTACAAGAGAACTGGAAGGAGGTTTCCAAGCAATGCAACCAGTGGAAAGTTTGGCTTGGATAAAAGCAAAGTCAAGTGTTACAACTGTAACTTGATGGGCCACTTTGCTAGAGAGTGTAAGGCACCTAAAACAAATGGTGGCTAAGCACAAACCAGACCAAACTACACTAACAAAGCCTCTCAGAATGAGAAGCCAAAGCAACAAGTTGTTGTTGCTGTTGAAGAAGGAGGCTTTAACTGGAGCTTTCAGGTAGAAGATGCTTCTCCAAACCAAGCACTAATGGCGGATCATGATGAAGCCAAGGTATTGGAATATCTCTGTACTCCTGAATAGATTGCTAAAGTTAACAGATATAGGTCCTATAACTTGGAGATGAGATCTGATCTTGAGTCCTTAAACATTTTAAAATCTGATTTTAGAAAGTTTGAAAATGATTATAAGCTAAAGATAGAGGACTTAGAGAAAACCATTTCAGTACTAAAACATGAACATACAGATTTTAGGACTCAAATCCAAGATCTCATAACCAAGCTGACTGAGTGCCAGGCTGAGCTTGTGATCAGCAAAGCCAGGGTAGAAAAGAGTGTTCTTGAAGAAGAGACCTTCAAGAACATGATATCCTCCTCCCTGCACAACAAAGTGTGTTATCAAAATAGACAGGGACTGGGATCAAATGAGATAGCTCCTCCACACACAATCCTGTCTGTAAGATCTCCTAGGTGTGGAACTTGTGAAGATGAGCTTCCTCTCATAGATCCTATAAGTGAAGAGGATGAAGAAGAGATAGTGAATAATTCCTCTGAGAAGACTGAAGAGGAGGATTCTACTAAGGGCCACTATCCTTCTAAGGAGAAGAAGACTACTGAGATGACCAAGTCAAAGAGAAAGAACTTGATCAGGAAGAGCAAAAGAAAAGCAAAAAAGGCTCAAGAGATCAAGGCTACTTTTGACTCTAAGCAGAAAACAGTTTTTATCTCTACAGGGTTTGAAGTAGTAAAGACTGAAGACATCAACCAAAACTCTTCAGCTAAGAGTTCTAGTCCCTGTTCAAATCATCTCAGTACCAAGAAGAAGACTAATCTGCTGTGTACCACTGCTACACAGCCTGGACCATCAAACTCCAAGAACAGTTCACAGCCCAAAAGAACTGTCTCAGCATCTACAAAGATGAAGGTGGAGAAGGGATGTGACCAAAGACAGTCTTGCTCTCATAAGGAGACTCTTGTGAAGAAGAAAATGTTGTGTGTCATGTGTGAAAGTACCTCTCACATTGCTAAGGATTGTCCATATAATCCTAAAAGTACTGTCCATATGACCAAGACAAAGACTTCAAAAAGTTTCAAGAAGATCCAAGCTTCGGAAGGAAAATTTGTTTCCTTCGGAAGCTCCAAATCAAAGAAGAAGGTAAATGGAAAATTACCTTCGGAAAAAAATTTGGTCTCGGAAGAAAGGAATTCTTCCGAAGCAGTGAAGTCTGCTGCAGTGACTGCAAAATCTTCCGAAGGTTCAGTCATCAAAACTTGTGAAGTCCCGAAAGCTTCCAAGGTTTTGAAGGTCAAGTCCACGACTCCAAAGGTGGTGTGGAAGTCTAAGAAAGACCAAGTGACTAAAGTGTCTCCATCAACAACAGCTGAAGATCCCTCTAGCATAACCATAGGATCTATTACTGTTGCATTACCTTCTATTATACTTAGTGAGCCTTAGACAAGTAAGGCTTGGATTTCCAAATGTAACTAATAATTTTCTTTGTGTAGGAATAGCTCAAGACAAACAGGAATGTCTGGATCATTGATAGTGGCTGTTCCATGCACATGACAGGCAATAGGTCACTACTCCACAACTTTGAGAGAATTGATGGAGGACCATTTGCTTTTGGAGGAGATGAAGGTGGTTACATTTCTGGAAGGGGCAAGGTCACAAATGGTAAGCTCAGTATTGAAAAGGTAAACTTTGTCAAGGAGCTTGGGTACAATTTTCTGAGTGTATCCCAATTTTGTGATCAGAGTCGTAACATGCTCTTTACTGAGCATGAGTGCATTGTTCTCAAGCCTGGAGTGGTCATTCCTCATGAGCACATCCTACTTAGAGCCCCCAGGAAAGGGAACATGTACAAGATGGATTTTCAAGAAACATCTCCCTCTGGAGAAGTTTCATGCTTTCTATCTAAAGCAAATAGTGATGAGTCTTTCCTATGGCATAAAAGAATGTGCCATGAAAACTTTAAGAACATGAATAAACTAATTAAACATGATTTGGTAACTGGAATGCCAAAGAAAGAGTTTACAAGTGATGATCATTGTGTTGCATGCCTGAAAGGGAAGCAACATAAGGTATCTCACAAGCCTAAGGAAAAGAACTTTATCACTACTCCCCTACATTTGTTACATATGGATCTCTTTGGCCCCACCAGTGTAATGAGTCTAGGAAGGACCTCTTATTGTTTGGTGATCACAGATGATTTTACAAGATTCACTTGGGTTTTCTTTCTTAGAACTAAGGATGAAACCCCTGAGATTCTGAAGAATTTCATCTTAAAAATTGAGAATCAAAATGATCACAAGGTCAAAACCATAAGATGTGATCAAGGGACTGAATTTAAGAATCAAATCCTTGATACATTTTGTGATGAAAAAGGTATTACAAGACAATATAGTGCTCCCAGGACTCCTCAGCAAAATGGAGTTGCTGAGAGGAGAAACAGGACACTAATTGAAGCTGCAAGAACTATGTTGTCTGACTTTAAACTGCCCATCACCTTCTGGGCAGAGGCAGTAAATACTGCTTGCTATGTGCAAAACACAGTTTTAGTAGTTAAGACACATGGTAAGACTCCTTATGAACTTTGGTACAAGAGAAAACCTTTCATTGGTTTTCTCAGGTCATTTGGATGTCCCTGCACCATCTTGAATACCAAAGATCAAATTGCCAAGTTTGCTGAGAAATCAGATGATGGACACTTCATTGGATACTCTTCCCAAGCTAAAGCTTATAGAGTATACAACCTCAGAACTAGAATTGTTGAGGAGTCAGCCAATGTGACTTTCAATGAACACACACCCTGTGTGGCTGGTTCTGGTCCTGATTGGCTATTTGATCTTGATTTAGTTACCAACTGTTTTAACAAATCTTGTGAGAATGTTTCAGGATCTGCAGAAAATTTAAATACAGGTGATCCTGATCCAAGATTTGAGCTAGGAAGACCCTCAAATCATACATCTTCAGCTCTAGTTGGAACTACTTCAGCAAATGAGGTTTCTATCAGCACTATAATGACAAACTCAGCTGATACATCTGGTGTGCCTTCAAATTCCAGCTCAGAGGCTCCACAACCAGATAAAGATACCTCAATTGTGGAAGACAACAATGGTGATGGTGAAAGTGATCAAGAATTCCTTGATGCTAATAACCACACCATAGGTGACAACATCAATGATGTCACACACTCATTGGATCAAGTTAATCTTGATAAGTGTGGTGATGTGGAGGGTGAATCATCTATGCCAGATCTATATTTCTCAAATTTGGATCTTTCTCAGCAACTTGCTGTGATCCCTCAGCTAAGGATCCACAAGTCTCACCCTATCACAAACATCATTGGAGATGTTGTCACAGGGGTAAGAACAAGAGGACAAACCCATGAAGCAAATGTTTGTCTTCACTCTTGTTTCTTATCCCAGATAGAGCCAAAGAAAGTTGATGAAGCTCTAAAGGATGGAAGTTGGGTTGAAGCTATACAACAAGAGTTGCTTCAATTCAAAAGGCAGAAAGTTTTGAACCTTTGTTCTCTTCCTCATGGGAAGACTACCATTGGAACCAAATGGGTTTTTAGGAATAAGAAGGATGATAGAGGAATCATCATCAAGAACAAGTCAAGACTAGTTGTTCAAGGATATACACAAGAAGAAGGGATTGACTACACTGATGTCTTTGCTCCTGTAGCAAGATTAGAAGTTGTTAGGATATTCCTGGCATTTGCTGCATCCAAGAACTTCAAGGTCTTTCAACTTGATGTAAAGTGTGCTTTTCTGTATGGAATGATTGATGAAGAGGTATATGTCAAACAGCCACCTGGTTTTGTAGACCCTGATCATCCTGATTATGTCTGCAAGCTTGACAAAGCTCTTTATGGGCTGCATCAACCACCCAGGAAGTGGTATGAGACATTGTCTGAGTATCTTTGTAAACATGGATACAGAGAGGTACTATAGATGGAACTCTCTTCATCAAAGGACAGGGAAATGACTTATTGCTAGTTCAAGTATATATAGATAACATCATCTGTGGTTCAACTAATCCAAAGCTCTGCAAAGACTTTGAGAAGCTGATGAAAGAAAGATTTGAAATGAGTGCAATGGGAGAACTCAATTTCTTTCTGGGAATTCAAGTGAAGCAAGTTGAAGATGGCATCTTCATAAGTCAGTCAAAGTATGTTCAGGACATACTCAAGAGGTTCAACATGACTGATTGTAAGATTGCTAAGACACCCATAGCCAGAAACCACTCCCTTGGACCTGATCTTGAGGGGGAGTGTGTTGATGGACATTTATACAGGGCTATGATTGGGTCTTTTATGTATCTCACAGCTAGCAGGCCTGATATCATGTTTGCTACATGTATTTGTGCAAGATATCAAACCAACCCTAAGATGTCTCACCTCATCACTATCAAAAGGATTTTAAGATACCTCAAAGGTGCCTCAACACTTGGTTTATGGTATCCAAAGAATCCTAACTTCAATCTGTATGCTTATACAGATAGTGATTATGGTGGTTGCAACATGACTGCAAAGTCTACATCTGGGGGATGTCAATTCCTTGGTGGAAGGGTTGTCTCATGGCAATGCAAGAAACAATCCTATGTGTCTGTATCAACAGCTGAGGCTGAATACATTGTTGCTGCAAGTTGCTGTGCTCAAGTGCTTTGGATTCAAAATCAGATCACTATGGATTTAACTTCAAGGAGACTCCTATCCACATAGACAACAATAGTGCTATCTCGATCACTGAGAACCCTGTGCAGCACTCAAGGACCAAACACATTAATATCAGGTATCATTTAATAAGAGATAACTATGAAAAGGGATTAATTAAACTAGTCAAAGTTCATACAAGTGAACAATATGCTGATCTGTTTACAAAAGCTTTTAATGAACAGAGATTTAAATATCTAATATCAGCTATTAGGATGATTAACTTTGAGTAGATCTTTTCTTAAAACTAATTCTAATTATTTCTTAAAATATGTGTGTCCTAAGTTGTCTAGTTTATCACTTTCATAAGCTCATGTTTTCTTTGGATATAAAATTTTTTTAAGACTTTCCTTAGATTTTTGAAAATTTTCTGATCCTTCGGAAGATATACTTTTATCTTCGGAAGAAAATCATGTCTTCAAAATAAATAACTGTCTAAGAAATTTTACCTTCGGAAGAAGTCTAACTCTATCTTCCGAAGCTTAAAACCTTGTCTCAGACACTTATTTGTTTTTAAGAACTTTTTCCTTCCGAAGCAAATTTAACTCTCGGAAGCTTTGTTGTTTCATATACAAAGCATTCAAGTGTTTATTTTTCTTCCGAAGCAAAATTTTCAAGACTCTCAGGAAAATCTTCCGAAGTCATTTTAGCTTCGGAAGCTTTTTCATTTAAACTTCCGAAGATAATTTACCTTCGGAAGCTTTTCGAATTCCAACAAAACTACTTTTTGAGCAAAAGTAAACTACTTTTTCAGAGGTGGGACCGACTTTCAGATTTCAAAGTTTATCCTCTTTCATTAACTTTGGTTCAAATTCCTTTTCACATAAATACCCAACGGTTCCCCCTCTTCCTCACTATCTTCTTCAATTCCACTATTCCTCAAACCTAATTCCCAAAACCGCCTTTGCTTTCTACATTTCTTTAACCTTAAGCTTCTCAAATGGCCAACCTTAACCGCATAAACAATCCAGATTTGTCCATGCAACTTCACAGGCAACACAACCAGGTTGCTCTGTTAAGCTCTGAGAAAGATGAAAATTTCTTAGAGATTTGCTAATTCTTAACTCTATCAAATTATTTCACCTCCCTAACCATTGATCCTACTCTGTATGAGGATCATCTGCTTGAATTCTGGAAGACCTGCCAAGAGGTCATTATGGATGGGGAGAAGGCATGGTCTGCCACAGTGCAAGGGAGGACAATCTTCATCACTCCGGCCATCATCAACTATCATTTGCAGCTGGATGATGAAGAAGGTGAGTTGTCCATCCCAAAGGAAGCTGTCAATCATTCCTTTGAGCAGATGGGCTATGAGGGAGATTTCTCTGTAAAGACCTTCAGGAAAGGGAAGGTCTCATCCCAGTGGAAATACCTACTCCATATGGTTATCCACAGCTTGTCAAACAAGCATGGAGGGTGGGACCAGATTCCTGAGGATCTCTCCTTCATAGTGCATGGAATGGTTCAAGGGGTCAAGTTCAGGTACTCTCAATTTGTTTATACCAATTTACTTGCAAACTTGGACTTCTTAGAGTATTACATGTTTCCTAGATTATTCAACATATTCTCAACTGTGAATTGGGCTCACAGTTGAGGGAAATAGGTAATATTCTTAAATTGGGACAGATGAAGCCCGGCATCTTTAAAATCATGTAATCAGAGATCAAGGTGTTGAGAATGTCTATACATGGCAAGACATAATCAACTTACCTCTGCATTATCTCTTTGAGATGAGAAGATACTATGAAAGTCTGAATGATCCTGACCATCTAATGAAGAAGGGTATGGTCATGATTGTGCTGAAGACTACTAACATCTGAAGATCTTCTAAATGTTTTGGTAGCATCAGCCTAGGGGGAGTTTGTAAGGATTCCTTTAAGTCTGATGCAAACCAAAACATCCAAAGTCTCTCTGCAAGTAATGCACTAAGTACTAAAAAAGAATTGCTTCGGAAGTTTTACACCATGCACTAGAAATATTCTAAGTGTAAAATCTTCCGAAGCCAAGACCAATATTTTCCGAAGCCAAATATGAAGTCTTCCTAAGCCTCAGAGACAAAGTCTACCGAAGCTTCATCCTATGAAGACAGATTTCTTCCGAAGACTTTTAGTAACATGCTTTATCTGATGTACTGTTCCATAAAGCTGGACACCTTTCCGCTGCATCTCTGTAAAGTCACCATCTTTCATGAGTTGGTGAAAAGGTCCATGCTTTTGGTAACTGTACATTGAGGTCTTGAGTCTGTAACCTTCTACTTTATGTACTTTATCCTTTTTGTAATAGATAAGGATGTAAGTTATGTCATGTCATAGTCACAAGGTCAAAAGACAGATATGCCTTTTGATTCTACATTTGATTTTGTTTGTGTCTAGTCAATTGTATCCAGCTGGCTTTCAAAGTATAGCCAGCTGTAGGTTGTAGTATAAGTATTCCTTGTTCTAGTATCTTTCTTTATGCTTTGCAACACTTGTAATAGAACTTGAGAAAGCAATATACTGCATCCTTGAAACCCAAATTTCTTGTTCTGTCTCTTTATTATTACTTGTGTTCTTTGTATCATTATCTTGGTTAATCCAGTTTACTGTTTGATCAAGTTTGGTTAATCTCCTCTTTGTGTTGTTGTGTTGTAATTGTTAAGCCCTTAATCGGTCCTGCAATCAGTTCCTCAACAACTCCACAGGTTTATGCAATTGGTAATCGAGATGAACATCTTGGAATTAAACTATACCAATGAGGATTTAAAGATGCTCCACACTTTGCCTGAAAGTTGGAAGCAAACTGTATCTATGTTCAAAAACACCCTTGATCTAAAAACCATTGGTTTAGATACATTGGTGGCAAAAGTAGAAGCTCATGAAATGGATGAAAAATCAAGAAACAAGAGTGTGAGAACACATGTCACTCCTTATCAATTTAAAGAAACTAAAAGTGCTGGAAGTGCTTTTATTTCTATCCATGATGATGACAACTCTTGTACTTTGAGTGAAGACGAGGAAGAAGTTAGTTTCTATGCATCAAAGCCTTCAAAAACATCATCTCAAAGTAAGTCAGCAAAAGAGAAAGGGAGATCTGATGAAAGGAAAGATTCATCTGCATCATCAGCAAAGTCTTCCTCTAACAACAATCAAGCAGAGCCCATCACTATGATTTTGGACCCTGAAGAACAAAAAGCAGCACTTGCAGCTTTCAGCTCAAGCTTTCAAGCTTATTTAGGCAGCACTTTAACACCTCCAAACATCTGCCAACAAGATCTAGAAGAACTTCATCCAGATGAAGTAGAGGAAATGGATCTTTAGTGGTAAATAGCAATGATTGCATACAGAGCCAAGCAGTACCTAAGAAGAGACAAAAACTTGGCTGCAGCTTGTAAAACAACCAAAATTGGTGTTGATAAATCAAAGGTGTGATGTTTCAAATGCAATCTCTATGGACACTTCTCAAGAGAGTGCAATCAACAATCAACTCCTGACATGAGGTAAAATCAGCAACATCATCAACATCAGTCTCCTCAATCTCATCAACCAACAACATCTCAAAGATCCTTCAGACAACCTCAGCTAACCAACTCATCCCCACCAGCTACAAGCTCATTAGCAGAGCATATTAACTTAAAAAAAACTGGGCTGATAATTTTACAAGATGAAACATGTGACTGGAGCATGTATGAGAAGGTGTTGAAATAGAATCAAGCTTTAATGGACAACATGGAGAACAAAGTCCCACCTATGGCCAGAGAGGTAAGAGATAGATTATGTTCATCAATGTGTGTTGAGGAAGTTGAAAGATATAGAGTCCATGCTTAACAACTAGCAAATAAAGTAACAGAAACAATGGTTTTAAATGAATCTCATGTAAGAGAACATAAACTATATCAAATCAAAATCAACTCTTTGCAAAAAGATTTAGACAAACTTGTTTCTGAAAACTATAACTTAAAAGCCCAAGTTGAGCATCTGACCACTTCCTTAACAAAATCCATGTCTGATCATGCATCAACTGAAGTGAAATTTCAGAAGTTTCAACTATCATCTCAGCAATATGAAAAATTATTAAATTCTCATATTGAATCAAAGAAAAAGTATGGGTTGGGATACAATGCTGTTGCACCCCCTTTGAATGATAATTACACAGCTTTACATAAGACAATGACAAACAGTTTGTCAATTCATTTTGTGCCATGCACCAACTTTGAAACAATACCTAATCAATTGGTAAATGAAAATGATTCAGAGTTAAGTGAAGCTGTGTCTTTTGAATCAAAACAAGTCAAACAAAATGACTCAAAATTTGACTATGATGATTGTGATGACTTGGATGATTTTGATGAACATGTTGAGAAAAAGTGTGGATGAATTGGATATTGGTAAGAATGTCACATTTGAACCAACCATCCCCAAAGTACTTGAAGAAACCAAGCTGCCTTATCCACCTAAGCAAAGAAATATGTTGAAAACAATCTACAAGAGGATAGCTCAGCTGAATGAAGGACTTCATGAACTTAACAAACAACAAAAATCATCAACTGAAGAGGGTGTGAAGTTCACATCTACAGAAGAAATAAAAATCTCTTCCGCAGAAGAAGGAAAGAAGAAAAATGCTGATCATTCATCCGTAGCAGATCTCTGGAAGAAGAAGAAAAATGTTGATCATTCATCCATAACAGATCTCCGGAAGAAGAAAAATGTTGATTAATCATCATCCATAGCAGATCTCCAGAAGCAAAAATCTATTGAATCAGTGGAAGATCAGCGAAAGCAAAATACAACAATCATCAAGAAAACCAAACAATAAAAGATTATTAATCCTAAGCAACATAAGTTACTTTTGCTAAACAAGAACCCTTTGATATCATGTCGGGAAAGCAAGGATTCATCAGCTGCCAAGTTTGAGAAAGAATTGGCTGAAAAGAAAAGAAAGAAGAAGGTGATTGCCCACTAAATTAAGGAAGAAGAAAAGTATTGTAAATGGTGTGACATGAAAAATCACACCACTAAAGATTGTTACTTCAGCAGCTATTGCTCCATTTGCAATATGAACAATCACATGACTTCTGATTTTTAATTCAACAAACATTATGCAATTTGAAACAAAATAATCATTCCATTTAGGAATATTATTTTAACAAAAAGAACAAAACAAAGAGCACAAAGAAGCAGCAATCTGAGAAGGCTGAATCAGACTCTCAATCAAGTGATAGTCCAGAAGATTCAAAGCCAAAGAAGAAACAGTAAAAACAAAAGCTGCCAATAATAAAGAAGCAACCATCTGCTGATGGTAAACCTTTGAAGAAGAATGAAAAATCACATAGTCAACTCAAAACACCTCACAAAAAGGTAGAAAAGAAAGCCAATACTGATGACACCTTCTTTGATCATTTTGAGAAGGGTACTCAAATACCACAATCAAAATCAAAGGATGGTGAAACTTTCTTCAATCAGGGATAATCTTCAAAATCAAAGCAGCAACTAAACAAAGAAAAAGTGGAAGAAGAATGGATCCAGAAACAAGAACAAAGTTCCACAAGCTCATCTTCAACGGAATCATCCTCACCACAAACAAAATATAAAGAATCAATTGAGTTTAAAATAAACACTAAAACATCAAGACTCATTCATGAGGGAGTAACAATTTAAGATACTAGTAGTAAACCCAAGATCATTAAGGCTTGGGTTCCTTATTCTAATTGATTTCTTTATATATGTAGGAACAAGCATGGATAGCTGACAACAAGTGGTATGTTGACAGTGGTTGTTCCAGGCATATGACAGGAAACTGTTCTCTACTCCATGATTTTAAACAAAAAAATGCCTCCTATGTGGCATTTGGTGGGGATAAGAAGGGAGGTAAAATTTTTGGTGAAGGAATGGTAACTAATAGTGTACTCAAGTTTGAGAAAGTAAATTATTCTGAAAATCTACAATACAATTTACTGAGTGTATCTCAAATTTATGATTAAAATTATACCACTTTGTTTGTTAACACTAATTGTTACATTCTTAAGCCATGTTTTTCCATTTCAGATGACTAGATCCTTCTTAAAGCATCAAGAAAAGGAAACACATTTGTTTTGGATATGAACAATACTGCACTCACAAGCAATGAAACATGCCTGTTGTCTAAGTCATCAAAAGATGAATCTCAATTGTGGCATAGAAGGCTTGTTCACTCCAACATGAAGAACATGAACAAATTGGTGAAAAATGACCTCGTCATTGGACTTCCAAACAGAGAATTTTATTTCTCAAACCATTATTCTTCATGTTATAAAGGAAAAAAACATAAAGTGTCACATAAATCCAAATTAATCAACACAAACTCAACACCACTCAAATTGCTTCACATTGATCTATTTGGTCCAACCAATATCATGAGCATTGGCAAAAGGCAATATTGTTTGGTGATTGTAGATGATTCCACTAGATTCACATGTGTCTTTTTCTTAAAACATAAAAGTGAAACATCAGAAACATTAATGGAGTTTATCACTAAGATTGAAAATCAACTTGATTCAACAGTCAAAATCTTAAGAAGTGATAATGGGTCTAAATTTGTTAATCATTTTTTAGATTCCTTTTGTAGGATTAAAGGCATTGCAAGGCAATTCAGTGCACCAAGAACTCCTCAACAAAATGGAGTTGCTGAAAGAAGAAACATAACTCTCATTGAAGCAGCAAGGACAATGCTAGCTGATTCACACTTGCCAATTACATTTTGGGCTGAAGCAGTGAACACAACATGCAATGTTCAAAACAGGACATTAATTGTCAAAGAACATAACAAAACACCATATGAGCTCTTATTTAAAAGAAAACCTTTCATAGGATATCTTAGAGCCTTTGGTTGTCATGTGTCCATTTTAAATACAAAAGAACAATTAGAGAAGTTTTCTGAAAAAGCCTATGATGGTTTCTTTGTTGGATACTCCTCAACATCTAAATCATATAGAGTTTACATTCAACACAAAACATTATGGAAGAAACACCTAATGTCTCATTTGATGAATCCTTATTTCCAAAATCTGTTAAAGGATCATCATGGCTTTTTGATATAGATGCACTCACAAACTCATTTAACTTTGGTTATTGAATACTGCATGTTCTACAGATACATGTTATCCTTGTGTTCCTCCAAACATGAATGAAGTGTCATTATCTGCTGATCCTTCAAGAATTCAGACACACACTTCAAGTGTTGTTGATCATGGCACTTCATCTCATCCAAACATTGTAGAACAAGATCAGTCAAACAGTTCAACATCCTCAGATGAAAACACAGCATCAGCAGCAGCCAACTCTGCATCCGTAGATGTTTGTCCTACATCCGGAGATATGGACATTGCATCATCAGATGTTCCATTCACACCAGTGGATATTCCATGCTCTGGAGATGCTTTCGATACATTCCAAAGAAGTTATGTCAGCAGATCAACAAACATCATCCATAGATGTTCCATACCTCCTGCGGATGTTCAAAACACATCCGTAGATGTTCTTGCGGAAGTAGTTCACAATGCTACTGATACACAAACTCATGAGGAGGGATATCATTCAGCTTCAGAGGATCAAAATGATGAAGAACTTGACTACTTTTTTGATTCTTCATCTCAACAGGATCCTCTCCATCAATGAATATGACCAACTTGTAATCATCGATTCCAGTTGCATCTATTCCAACAACAAGAATTCATATCATCCAATTGAAAATATTATTGGTGATCTTAATGATAGAACCACAAGAAGTAAAAGGGGAGCTGCCAAGATTTGTCTCTTCACTTGTTTTCTTTCACAAGTGGTTCATCCTAATATCACAGCTGCATTGAAGGATAACAGCTGGATTGAAGCTATACAAGAAGATCTTTAACAATTCAGAAAGCAGAAAGTCCGGAATCTAGTTTATCTTCCTGAAGGCCAATATCCAATTGGCACAAGGTGGCTATTCAAGAACAAACTAGATGACAGAGGTATTATTGTGAGAAACAAAGCAAGGCTGGTAGCACAAGGATATACTCAAGAAGAAGGAACAGATTATGATGAAGTCTTTGCACCAGTTGCAAGAATTAAAGCCATAAGAGTATTTCTAGCCTATGCTTCATATAAGAAGTTCACAGTTTACCAAATGGATGTATTATATGGGAAAATTGATGAAGAGGTCTATGTTGCTCAACCTCCAGGTTTTGAGGATCCTGATTACCCACACAGGGTATACAAGCTTGACAAAGCTTTGTATAGTCTTCATTAGGCTCCAAGAAAGTGTTATGAAATATTATCATCTTTCTTACTCAAGCATGGATATAAAACGGGAAAAATAGATCAGACTCTCTTTCTTAAACAAGAACATCAAGATCTCTTAATTGTCCAAATTTATGTAGATGACATTATCTTTGGATCAACAAACAAGAGATTGTGTGAAAGCTTTAAAGGGTTAATAAAATCTGAATTTCAGATGAGTTCAATAGGAGAATTAACCTTCTTTCATGGCTTACAAGTTCATCAGAAAGAAGATGGCATCTTCATTAATCAAGAGAAGTATATTCATCAAATCTTGAAGAAGTAGGATCTTGCCGATACTTCTTTATGCAAAACACCAGCATCAACAATTGACAAGATTGTACCTGATCCTACAGGAAAATCAATTGATCAAGGACCGTATAGATCAATGATAGGGTCCCTAATATATTTAACTGCCAGCAGACCAGACATAATCTTTGTTGTGTGTGTTCGTGCTAGGTACCAATCAGATCCTAAAGAGTCCCATCTGAATGCTATTAAGAGTATCCTTAGATATCTCAAAGGGAAACCATCACTTGGTCTTTAGTATCCCGAAGATGGAGATTTCAACCTCTACTCATACTCAAATAGTGACTTTGGAGGATGCAACAACCATAGAAAATCCACAACTGGTGGATGTCAATTCATAGGACCAAGACTTGTTTCTTGGCAGTGCAAAAAGCAAACAAATATATCTGTATCCACAGCTGAGTACATAGCTACTTCAGCTAGTTGCTCTCAAGTTCTTTGGTTGTAAAACCAATTACTTGATTATGGTTACAGTTTACTTCAAACACCAATTCATATTGATAATTCAGCTACTATGTTCATCATTGCTAATCTAGTGCAACATAGTAAAACAAAACATATTGAAATCAGATATCATTTTCTGAGAGATTGTTAAAAAAAAGGTTAATTAAGTTAGTCAAAGTGGATACAACAAATCAGCTTGATGATTTATTCACTAAAGCCTTTGATTCAGTTAGATTTAATTTTCTAATTGAGTCCTTGGGTATGATCAACTTAGCTTAATCAACATCATCAAAAAAAGCATTTGTCTGTCCTTGTATATATTTTCAAATCTAAAATCCGAAAAAAAACATACATAAAATCATATAAAACTACAAAAATATCGTCCTAGTTAGTTTGATTTCCTGTTCAGCATATCATAACTGGGAAATGATAGTACACTATGTCTTTGCTTCTTGCCTGAGCTTTTAACTTTCATTAATGACTGATCAGAAGTGCTTTGATATGTGGGTAGGTTCAGCTTGAGTGGAAAATACATTCAGTGCATGCAAAACATAATGAAAAAGTGACTGTTTGTGGAAAATTCCATTTTAAGGATCAAGCAAGTAAGTCTTATCCTGATGTAGTCAACTCACTCACACAAGCACACTATGTAAAAACACTTTATAACTTATATCTTTGCAAATCATATTCCCTCTGTTTTGTGTAAACAAAGACCTGGTTTATAAACTCATTGGTATACATCGTTAACCAACTGGTGAATAGATTATGATCCTCATCATCCTTCTGTTTTGTGTAAACAAAGACATGGGTTAAAGGCACCTTTGTTTTATATAAGTAAAGACTTGTTGACTTGATGATGATCATATCTCAGCTCTAAAAAGAATCCATTGTGATCACCTATATATTAATTTTAGAGCTTTTGCATACAAGCATCAATGAGCTTCAAATATGTTTCAAGATAGAATTTATAACTTAAAGTACATAGTTTCTAAGTGTGAAAAAGTGATGAATTGACTCACAAACAGAGGACAAACTCTAATGAGAATTGAATGTGGAGACCATGATTGTCTATCTTTAATAAAAATCAAAACATGATAAACAGCATACCTATATAAACATATACTCGTGCTTGAGTTTATGTGAGACATTATACTTGCAATCAGCACTAGATTCATGTCACATAACATCAAACAAATTAAAACAGAAAGATGCCTAGTGTAATAGTATGATCCTATTATATGTTTATTTATGCTTGTACATAGGTTTTTCTTCACTTTTGTTTAATTTAGTTTATTTATTTTTCAGTTCTGTTGAATAGACATGTGCCTTTCATGGTATTCTTCTACAAAAATTTATGATGAATGTATCACCTCATCATTAATCATAAATTTAGGGGGAGTAGTTAATACATTAAAGCTTGAAATCTGAATTGTCAAAACAATAGTCATATGAAGGAATTGGGACTTGAGCACTAAATTGGCTATAGAATACATGAGGTTTTTCAATTTATAACTTTTCTTGCACAAATTATCATATAAAAAAAGTCAACAAGGTCCAAAAGCAACAAATGGTTTTATCACTTGATAGAATCAGACAAACAAATAAGTTTCAAACTTCACATTTAGCAGAAGCTACAGTGCATTTTTCACTTAGCTACAGTGCATTTTTCTTATTCAGTAGAAGCTACAGTGCAAAATTTGGACTTCAAGTGCATTTTTCTCAATCAACATATGCTACAGTGCGAAGCTTTAAATTAGAAAATTTTGCCCATCCGTAGATTGGTAACCTACGGATGTGGTGATGTTTTAAAGTATAATACATTTCCATCGATTGGTAACATTTGGAAAGTTATACTCATCAAATTCAGTTCTTTCAAGGTAGGCATCCGCAGATGATCTACGGAAGAACTAGTATCTGCAGATTCAATAAAATTCCACGGAAGGGTAATAAGGAAAGAGGGCCCCACATCATTTAATAAATGAAATTAATTAGTCCAGGAAGTATAAATGATGTTTTTGACTTAAGTATTCATTATTCACTTTTACAGTACACTTTTTCAGACCTAAGAAATCGTTCACTAAAACATCACCTCTCTTTCCACCAACATTCAAATTACCCACATCAAAACATCAAAAAATACACTAAACTTGATCTTAGCTCTAATTTTGGATCATTGTTTTCAAGAAAAAACATATCATAATCATCAATAATGAACTGTTTGATTCATTGTTATCATCAAAACTCTTCACATGCTTATGATTGATAACTTTGCTCTAAACTAATCTCTTTCATTTGTATGTACAGATGGCAAATCGATTTGCTAGAGAGCACAACGTATGTGCTTTTCTGAATGCCGGCGACCTTGTGTCTAACGAGTCGAGACATTATCCGCTACTTTAGAAGATCAAGGCTGTTCTATGCCCTGTCGGCGGAGCCTGTAATCTACAAACGGCATATTGTCGACATCTGGAACTCAGCTGAGATAGAAGAAGAATGAGAAAGTGAAGTGATATTTGTTGAGATTAAGAATGAACGGCTGAGGGTTGATGAATAAATTATCAGGAGAGTTCTTGAGCTGGGAGAACAAGAGGCATGTCACCCAGATGTTTTTGAAAATGAATACATTACGAAGATCTTCTATTTGATGGGTTATGATGGTGACTTTGACAATGGAGAAATCAAGAAAGGAAGACTGTGCAAGCCATATCGATTTCTATGTCACACTTATCTGAAATGTATTTCAAATAGGAAATCAGGTCTGGATAGGTTTTCAAGGCATATTTCTTCTGGAATCATTGGAATATTTGAAGGAAGGATCTAAAACTACTCAAAATACATCTTTGGAGGTTTATGTGACCAAATAAGAGTACAGAAAGCTGATAAGATGTTCTTGTTTCCAAGGTTCCTCCAACTGATCATTAATGTTGAATTGTCTGACATAGAAAGAGTAGGTGATGTCTTTGTACAAGCTCACTTGGGAAGATCTATATTAAACTAGATCAGTGGAAAGTATAAAGTTGAAGATATGCCCATGTTCGCACATGTGGTTAATCCTAATGCCAATTTTCCACAAGAGCTTGTGTATGAAAATCAACAAGACAGTTCTTCTGTTGCTATTGAACAAGCATCCCACTCTCCTCCTCAATCACCCATACATCACCATCATCGATCTCCACAAGTTCAATCACCTGCCAGTGAAAACACACATCCCATCTCTCCCATTCACCCACAATCACCAATTCATCAACAACCTCCATCACCATAAATTCAATCACCAGCAAATGATCATTCTTTGCCTATTTCTCCTACTCATTCCCAAGCATCAGTCCACTCTGGTGAGACTGAACAAGTATCACAAGCAAGTACTGTTCAACTATTAATCACCCAATCTCAAACCCCTATCAACTCTAATGACACTGAACCATTTTCACCCACCATTGATCTTCAACTCCAACATCAAGAACCAGTATTTCCAGCAGCTGAATCAAGCTCAAGCTCTGCAAGTGTAGTTCTTGCTGAAGAGATAAACCCTGAGGTAGAAGATAATACTGAGCTGGTTAAGAATGATGAAGTAGTTTTAGAAGAGGTTAATCAACCAGTTCAAGCTGTTCATGAAGAAGGTGAAGGTGAAGCAAATTATGTTGATGTCATTGCCTACCATAAAGATGACCTAAGTGATGATGACATTCTTGTGAATAAGAGTTACCTGGTGGCTGACTACAACAAGTTGACCACTAAATCAAACAAAATGCTTGAAAGAATAAGAGAGTTGAAGGGAATGATGAAAGAGAAGGAGGAGCTGTTGAGCAAACATGTATCTTCACTAAAAAGATTAAGAGAAGATGCTCAAACTAATAATGAAATGATTGACGCACTAAATGAGCTGGTTAAAGAGCTTAAAGAGTTTGTGAAGTATGAAAAGAAAGAAAGGGAGAATATATTGTTGGAACTAGACAAAGCAAATAACTCTCTGATTGAATAATCAATAATGCTAAAAAGAAAAGATGAATAATTAATGAGCTAAAGATGAAGGTTTGTGCACTTGAATCAAATGAAGCATCAACAAAAGTTACAAAAACATCAGCTGAGATTGAGAAACCACTCATTCAATACAGAAGAAAGAGAAAATATCTGGGGTGTTTCAAGAAAGAAGTGACTGAGATTGAAGACTCTCCCAAGAAAAAAAAGATTTCCTCCCCAGAACACACTCCTTCAGTGGATGTGTCCACTTTGAAGCCTATAACACATGCTGAAGTAGAGAATGATGCTGAATGGGAAGAGTTGACCAAGATGGACTCTCCAAAAGAACAAAAGAAGTCAAAAGGTGATGGCTTGCTGACTACTAAAGATATCTTGGAAGAGAGGCCAGAATCTACTATGTTCATGACTCTGATCAACCATGGCTTTCCATATGACTTGGTAGAAAGAATGAGTATGAATGAGATGAAGGATGTACTTAAAGATTTTGAGCTTGCAAGATTTTTGATCCCCAACTGCAAATATGAAACCTTCACAGCTTTTCAATCTATTCAAAAAACAAAGAAAGAGCTAGGTCACTGTGAGACAGCCAAACTCAGCAAATACAATATGACTTGTTGGTTGCAAGGTTACAATTACAAGATGCATGAGCTGAAAGAGAGATCAGTGGGTGAGCTGAGAAGAATGATGGAACATGTAATGAAGGTGGAATTGGAAACTGGAGTGAAATTTATTACTGAAGCTCCAAATCCTGCCTATGAACAACAAGCCAAAACTCCTGCTGAACTAGTAACTATTGAAAGCAAAGATCAATTCAAAGGAAAAGAAAAATTAATTAAAGAACCAAGAGAAGTAATACCAGACAAAGTATGGCCACTTGGTATAACAGTGAGAGAGATTACAGAGCAAACGTCAACACTGATTGAATTGTTTGATCATCTCACAACTCCCAATTCTGTTGAAGAAAACAGTATTATGGCCTAGAAATATGATCCAGACTAGGATTGTTCAGTCATTAAAAGAACATCTGGAAGGATTGAATACTTCCATTCATTAGAAACAATACTGTCTCTCCTTGACTGTGACATTAAAGATCTTCAAAGCTTAATCATTACTAACTATCCTATTAACCCAAGAGGAAGATATTTCTTAGTGGCAGTGGGGAAGTTAAAGAACAAGTTCAAATATGATGTGTTAAAAGAAGCCAGAGGAGAAGATTTGAACACAACTAAAGGAAACAAGTACAAAGAAGATCAAATCCAACTCCTCCTCATTGGTTGATGATGAATTCTTAAGGAGGGTTGGATACTCAAACAAAAAGACAGCATCCATCAGGAACATTGAAGGAAATCAGTATACATTTTTCATAACAGAGTGGGGATGTGTTGAGAAAACAAAAGAGATGGTGCTGTTAAGAAATGAAGAGAGAAAGAAAGCTCAATGTATAAGGATTTTTTATCTTGTGGAAATCAAGCTTCTCCATCCAAGTTACATGTCAAATCTTCATGATAAGTATTTTCCTAAGCTAATTGATAAGCGAGCACAAAATATTTATGCTTATATGTGCACCTCATTCAAGTGATTGACAAATTACATGCAAAGGCTTATAAGAGAAGGAAGTACGAAGCAGGCCAGCTTATTGGAACCAAGATCAAAGAAGTGACTGAACTAAGAATCTCAGAGCAGGATGAACTAGAGATAGTTTACAATAACAGTGTTTTGGAAACCCTTACTACTGAGGAAGATGTTCTGGGGTTAAGTTTTGAAACATTAAGGATGATCTGCAAGATGGAAATCAAATACAAATATGATGATCAGAAGGCTGCAGTCTCCTACTTAAAACAACAAGATGGTTGCAAGAGTGAAAGAACTTTCAAGTCTGAAGAGCTGATTTCTACTAGCTAAGCCTAAGGGGAGTATTGTTAGATCTAGGAACAATAGGTCTAGATCCTTTTTATAGGCTTATCACTTTAATCAATCTCTTGTAATAAACTCTTATGAATCATTATCTTATTGTATGCATTATATGTATAGGTTAACCCATAATTATATTGATTTATTTGTGTGATTGCAGGTTTAACATCATACTTAGTCAATTCCATGAAATTGACTAAGTGTAATTTTTGTTCTTTCGCAGATAATATTCTTAAACAAAGTGCATCTGAGGATCTTCTGTGGAAGAACACTTTTCTACGGATGAAGTCAAGGGACCCCTACGGAAGACCAAAGATCTACGGATGAACAACTTGGATTCCAATGAAGTCCAAGTGAAGTCTACTACGGAAGGCAAAACTCCTACGGAAGACTAATGATCTACGAAAGACCAACACTTGCATGTACTTCACCAAGTACATCAAGTCAACAAGTCAATCACTGAGTGATGTCATAAAGTCAACTCATGTGGACGACTTTAACTCAGTGTCATATCATAACATTCTCTGAGTAACTTTCTTACCACTATAAGAAAGTTACTGATTCCAAGAGATTTACTGTTACCCTAACAGTAAATCCCTAGGCCTATAAATACAAGGCCTAGGCTCACACTTTAAAAGAGGGTGAATACCTAACAAGACATCGATCGAAACAATCAATCAATCACAAAACCTTAGCAGCTGCCACATCAATTACACCAAAATCATCAATAGAATCATAGCAAATATCATCATCAACAATTACTGTTTGATCTTTTGTAATCATTAATATGTTATTAATGAAATACTTTTGAATCAAATAATGTTCATTCATTTATTGCACTTAATTGTTCGGTTCTTCATTATTACTTTCTATTGCAATTGTTATTTCATATTCAATTAATTGAACAATGATTAGTGATAATTCTGCGATCATTATTCGAACTCAATCTAACACTAATAATTCCTGATTGCGATCCTTGGATTCACAATGATCAAAATTTTCAAAAATCTAAGAAATATCTTTTAAACTATTTTTCTTCCAGAGTAAACAAGGACCGAGTTAAAGTCGTCCGCAGGAGTTGACTTTATGACATCACTTAGTGATTGACTTGTTGACTTGATTTACTTGGTGAAGTACATGCAAGTGTTGGTCTTCCGTAGATCATTAGTCTGTATGCATATACAGATAGTGACAATGATCAAAATTTTCAAAAATCTAAGAAAATATCTTTTAAATTTTTTTTTTCCAGAGTAAACAATGGCTTATTAAGGTGATAAAATAGATAACTTATGACACATAGGTTTTAGATAATATGAGTTAGTTTTAAGAAAATCTACTCAAAATTAATCATCCCAATAGCTGATACAAGATATTTTAATCTCTGTTCATCAAAAGCTTTGGTGAACAGATCAGCATATTGTTCATTTGTGTTAACTTTGTCCTTGAGTGTTGCATAGGATTCTCTGTAATATAGATAGCACTGTTGTTGTCTATGTGGATGGGAGTCTCTTTTAAGTTGAATCCATAGTCTAGCATCTGATTTTGAATCCAAAGCACTTGAGCACAGCAGCTTGCAGCAGCAATGTATTCAGGTTCAGCAGTTGATGCATATACACAGGATTGTTTCTTGCATTGCCTTAAGACTATCCTTCCACCAAGGAATAGACATCCCCCTGATGTAGACTTTGCAGTCATATACAGCCACCATAGTCACTATATGTATATGCATACAGATTGAAGTCAGAATTCTTTGGAAACTAAAAGCCAAGTGTTGGAGCACCTTTGAGATATCTTAGAATTCTCTTGACAGCGACCAGGTGTGACATCTTGGGGTTGGCTTCATATCTTGCACAAATACATGTGGCAAACATGATATCAGGCATGCTAGCTGTGAGGTACATAAGAGACCCTATTATAGCCATGTGAAGATGTTCATCCACACACTCCCCGTCAAGATCAGGTCCAAGAGAGTGGTTTCTGGCTATGGGTGTCTTAGCAACCTTACAGTCAAGCATGTTGAATCTTGTAAGTATGTCTTGCACATACTTTGACTGACTTATAAAGATGCCACTATCAACTTGCTTCATTTGAATTCCTAGAAAGAAATTGAGTTCTCTCATTGCACTCATTTCAAATCTATTCTTCATCAGCTTCTCAAAGTTTTTGCAGAGCTTTGGATTGGTTGGCCCAAAGATAATGTCATCTACATATACTTGAACTAGCATTAATTCATTCCATGTTCCTTTGATGAAGAGAGTTCCATCTACAGTACCCCTTTTCTAGCCATGTTGACAGAGATACTAAGATAGAGTCTCATACCACTTCCTTGGAGCTTGGTGCAGCCCATAAAGAGCTTTATCAAGCTTGCAGGCATACTCAGGATGATCAGGATCTGCAAAGTCAGGTGGTTGCTTGACATACACCTCTACATCAATCACCCTATAGAGAAAAGCACATTTGATATAAAGATGGTAGACCTTGAAATCCTTGGATGCAGCAAAGGTTATATTCTGACAACTTCAAGTCTTCCCACAGGAGCAAAGACATCAATGTAGTCAATTTCTTCTTCTTGTGTGTATCCTTGGACAACTAGTCTAGCTTTATTCTTGATGACAAGTCCTCTATCATCTTGGGCAACTAGTCTAGCTTTGTTCTTGATGACAACTAGTCTAGCTTTGTTCTTGATGATAAAAGACTTGTCATCAAGAACAAGGCAAGACTAGTTGTCCAAGGATACACACAAGAAGAAGGAATTGACTACACAGATGTCTTTGCTCCTGTTGCAACACTTGAAGCTATTAGAATATTCTTAGCTTTTGTTGCATCCAAAGATTTCAAGGTCTACCAACTTGATGTCAAGTGTGCTTTTCTTTATGGTATGATTGATAAAGAGGTGTATGTCAAACAACCAGCTGGGTTTGCAGTTCCTGATCATCCTGATTATGTCTGAAGGCTTGTTAAAGCTTTTTATGCGCTGCACCAAGCACCAACGAAGTGGTATGAGACTCTATCTGAGTATCTCTGTCAGCATGGATATAAAAGGGGTACTATAGATGTAACTCTCTTCATCAAAGGAACAGGAAATGACTTAATGCTAGTACAAGTATATGTAGATGACATTATCTTCGGGTCAACTAATCCAAAGCTCTGCAAAGACTTTGAGACGTTGATGAAGGATTGATTTGAAATGAGTGCCATGGGGGAACTCAATTTCTTTCTAGGAATTCATGTGAAGCAAGTTGACAGTGGCATTTTCATAAGTCAGTCAAAGTATGTACAGGACATACTTAAATGATTCAACAAGACTGACTGTAGGGTTGCTAAGACACCCATAGCAAGAAACCACTCCCTTGGACCTGATCTTGAGGGGGAGTGTGTGGATGAACATCTCTACAGGGCTATGATTGGGTCTCTTATGTAACTCACAGCTAACAGGCCTGATATCATGTTTGCCACATGTATTTGTGCAAGATATCAAGTCAACCCCAAGATGTCACACCTAGTCACTGTCAAGAGAATTTTAAGATATCTCAAAGGTGCCTCAACACTTGGCCTTTTGTATCCAAAGAATTTTACTTCAATCTGTATGCATATACAGATAGTGACTATGGTGGATGCAATATGACTGCAAAGTCTACACCAGGGGGATGTTAGTTCCTTGGTGGAAGGATAGTCTCATGGCAATGCAAGAAGCATCCTGTGTCTCCGTATCAACTACTGAAGCTGAATACATTGTTGCTGCAAGCTAGTGTGCTCAACTGCTTTGGATTCAGAATCAGATGCTGGATTATGGATTCAACTTCATAGAGACTCCTATCCACATAGACAACAAAGTGTTATCTCTATCACAGAGAATCATGTGCAGCACTCATCAATATTAGGTATCATTTGATTAGAGATAACTTTGAAAAGGGATTAATCAAACTAGTCAAGGTTAACACAAATGAACAATATGCTGATCTGTTCACCAAAACTTTTGATGAGCAGAGATTTAAGTATTTTATATCAGCTATTGGGATGATTAACTTTGAGTAGCTTTCTTAAAACTTAATCGAATTATATCTAAAATTTGTGTGTCCTAAGTTGTCTATCTTTATCACCTTCATAAGCCCTTGTTTACTTGGAAGAAAAATCTTTTCAGAAGACATTCCTTAGATTCTTGAAAATTTTGATTTTTTATTCTTCGAAAGATATGTATTTACCTTCAAAAGAAATTTAAGTCTTCAAAACACACAACTACTTAAGAAAATATACCTTCGGAAGAAATTTTCAAAATATCTTCCGAAGCTTAACAATATTCCTAAGTACTTGTATGCTTTCAAGAACAATTTTCTTCCGAAAGCAATTAACTCTCGGAAGCTTAATTAAAACTTTCAAGTCTTACTCTCTTCCGAAGCAAAATTTTCTAAACTCTTTGGAATATCTTCCGAATTCATATTGGCTTCAGAAGCTTTTCATCAAAACTTCCAAAGTAAAATTACCTTCGAAAGATTTTAGACTTCCAAGAAGACTACTTTTTGGGCAAGAGAAAACTACTTTTCAGAGGTGGGACCGACATCCGGATTTCAAAGTTTATCCTCTTTCATTAACTTTGTTTGAGATCCATTTCATATATATACCCAATGGTTCCCCCTTCTTTCACTCTCTTCTTCATCTGCACTATTCCAAAACCTAAATTCACCCACAAACCTCCTTTGTTCTTCACTTTCTTCACCTTTAAGCTTTCTAAAATGGCCAACCCAAATTGCAGAAACGACCCTGATTTCTCCATGTAACTTCATAGGCAACATAATCAGGTTGCTTTGTTGAACTCTGAGAAAGATTCTAGTTTCTCAAAGGTTTGCTAATTTTGGCTTTATCTAACTACTTCACCTCCCTGACCATTGATCCTACTCTCTATGAGGATCATCTGCTTGAGTTCTAGAAGACCTGTCAAGAGGTCATAACGGATGGGGAGAAGGCACTATCTGCTACGGTGCAGGTGAGGACAATCTTCATCACTCTGATCATCATCAACAGTCACCTTCAGCTGGATTATGAGGAAGGTGAATTGTCCTTTCCAAAGGAAGCTGTTAACCACTCCTTTCAGCAAATAGGCTATGAAAGAGATTGCTCTGTAAAGATCTTCAGAAGAGGGAAGGTCTCATCCCAGTAGAAGTACCTGCTTCATGTGTCATCCACTGCTTGTCCAACAAGCATAGAGGGTGGGACCATGTTCTTGAGGATCTCTCCTTTATAGTGCATGGAATGGTTCAAAGGGTCAAGTTCAGGTACTCACATTTTGTCTATACAAATCTACTTGCAAACTTGGACTCCTTAGAGTATTACATGTTTCCTAGATATGTTTAATACATTCTCAACTGTGAACTGGGCTCACAGTATGAAGAAGCCAATTATGGGCTTCTTGGTTAGAAACATCCCTTGTCCCAAAAATGTTAGAGCTCAATGCTCAAGGTGACAACCTAGCAACACAAGCTAGTGTTGAACCCACACCTTCTACCTCTCAACCACCTAAACAGCCCCAAATCATCCTCACCTACCAAAGAAAATCCAAACGAACCCCAGCACTAGCTATTCAGCTTGTGCAGGCCCTCATATCATCACCTATACAGGAGGAACTGGACACTGGAGCTCTCCTGAGGAGCAAACCACTCCCGTCTTATCAAGAATCAGTGTGAGGTTCCTCATGCTCATCCTGATGAGCTCATTAGCCCATCAGCCGTAAGCCTTCACTCTGAGTCTCAACACTCAAGTGAATAACCTTCATGGGAAAGTTACGATCCTCAGCCTCTAGATCTCAACCAACCTATTCCTAACCTTGAGTTCTATGATGATGAAGATATGGGATTCAGTAAGTATCATGAATCTCTCTACTCCTCCCCTACTCAAAGAGAGATGAGTGCTCCTGATTCTCCCATATCTAGCCCACGTCATCTACCCAACACTGAGGTGATTCTCCCTGAACCTGTTCAGAAGGTCCATATGGAAGAGGCTCTCATTACTGCAAGTGATTACATCATTTAGACCTCAACCATGGCAACTCAGCCCATTAACTTCAGTTGAAGCTGTCAGTGAGCAGGGGAAATCCAGCAGCCAAGAACATGATGTTGGTGGTGAGAGTGAAGACATTGGTCCAATTCTCTCATCCCCCAATGATTCTTCCGATGAAGATGAGGGGAACTTGAGACTAAAGGTGCAAAAACTGTCACAAACTTGCTCCTATCTAGTCTCTAAGGTTAGTTACTTGGAATCTCAAGTGACTACCTTACAAAATAGGGTCAATGATCAGCAACTTGAGATATCTTATCTCAAGGAACAACTAGTTGGGAGACCTTTAAGGAGAGCTCATCCAGGAACATAAGAACCTGTGGATGTGATTGACCTAACTCCTAGCTTTCCTGTGCAAGAGGGTGATGCTACAAAAAAGGGGGAGAAAGTCATAGCAATCACAGAACCTGGGAGTTCTTCACAGAGTATGGACATTAAGGACTCACCATCCTCACTTTCAGTTGTCCATACTCAGCAACTTCCTCAAGTTCATATTGATGTGCACTCACTAGACTCTCTCATTTAGAGTCTCTTTGAGGAAGGTATTCTAAGGTCTATGTCATCCCCAACCCAAGGATCTTTAAACTACATTATTGGGTGGAGGTATGATGCTGATGAAAGAGCTCTCATACTTGAAAGAGTTCAAGGGCAACAAGAAGTCTTCAACTTTTAGACCTTGAACTACTATGAAGGTCTTGAACTTGTCAACATGCCACTTGCCAACCAAGCCAATTTAGGCAAAGGATTAAAGGGAAAACCTTACTGAAGGCCCAGTGATGAGCTAAGAGCCCTGTCACAACTACAACTACTTCAACAATCCATTCCCTTAGTGAAACACCTGCTGGTGAAGGTGTATCACAACCTCTCTCTGGCCAGAGCATGGAAGCTACTCCAAGCAATGAAGGCCAAAGCTCTCTCCACCTTGAGTCATAAAGGTCTGTTGGTGACAAAGGGAAAAGGATACTGACTCTTGAGGAGATTGAGGAGGAGGAGAGAGAGAGAGAGAGAGAAGAGGAAGCTAAGGGGAGAAAGTTTCACTGCTGGGTCTTCAGGCTTCATAGAAGCTGCGATCAGGGCTGCCCCCAGACCAAATACTCAAAATGATGAGTTAAATGCAGTCAGGATTACTTCTTACAGACCAGGAACTATGATATTGATGAAATCATTTCACTCCCCTTAGAAGAATTAAATGAACTGGCAGACATAGAAATGTCTAGAGAGAGGAAGGAAGCTGAGGATGCAAGGTTGCTCCTCCAAATCAAAGAAAGAAAGGAGAGAGAAAATACTATACAAGCATGCTCCTACCCTCTCTCCAGTTCAAGAAAGCCATGTGCAAGAGACTGACAGGCAAAACAAGATCAACTACCTGAGTGCCACAGGTCTCTACCAGGCAACTGCACTTATTCCCCTGTCCTTTGAGTATATTGAGTTTGAGTACCTCAAACAACTTGAACTTCACGTACTCAAAGAACAAAATGCTACAAAGAGGAAGATGAGGGAAGAAGAAGCCAAGTCAAGAGCCATCATCCAGAAGAGTCAAAAGAAGTCTGCTGATAGGCAGAGGATGATGAGCTTCTTGAAGCTGTATGGATTCTCCGGAAGGAGACTTGGCCCAATGTCTCTATCCACCATGGATGAGCACATAAGGGTGATCAAGCAGAAGATTAAAAGAGGATAGCTCATTGACTTACACTCCCCACCAAGTCAAGCCCCTCAAGAAGTGGAGTTAAGGTAGAACCATTTGAGACAACACAACATGTACCTCTTTTGAACCTCAGCAAGCTTTATCTTCTAATCCATAGCAAGGTCAAACTCCCTCTCCTTCTGAACCAGTGAGAGAGGTAGACCCAACTGAGAAAGACAATACTGAACAACAAGGTGCTGAAGGCCAATCTTCTCAGCTGAAGAGTTTAAAGAGGAGGAAAAGGATGGCCTCAAAACCCAAGTCAAAGAAGAAGAAGAAGACAGGGTCATCCACCTCTAGACCTCAGGATGAATCAAAACATCCTAAGGAAGTGCAACAAGAGGAAGCTCAAACAACTCTAATTCAAGCAGCTCCTCTTGCATCAGGAAGACCCATCTTGTCCTGGACTTACTCTACTAATCCAGAAAGTTGACATGTAATCAGAGATCAAGGTATTGAGGATGTCTACACATGGCAAGACATGTTCAATCTACCTCTGCATGATCTCTTTGAGATGAGAAGACCCTATGAGAGTCTGAGTGATCCTGACCATCTAATGAAGAAGGGTATGGTCATCATCATGATGAGGACTGTCAACATCTAAGGTCTTTAAATGTTTTGGTAGCATTAGCCTAAGGGGAGTTTGTAATGTTTTATGTAAGGCTGATGCACCGAAAACATACAAAGTCTTTCCTGCATGCATGTACTGAAGTACTGAGTAGGAATGCTTCAAAAGTTTTACACCATGCACTAGAAAATATTCTAAGTGTAAAATCTTCTGAAGCCAAGACCAACATCTTATGAAGCCAAAGTGAAGTCTTCCGAAGCTTCAAAGACAGTCTTCCGAAGCCAAGAAGTGAAGACAGATTTCTTCCGAAGATTTTTGAACACATGCTTTATCTGATGTACTTTTCTATAAAGCTGGACCACTTTCCGCTGCAACTCTGTTGACTCACCAACTTTCACAAGTTGGTGAAAAGGTCCATGCTTTTGGTAGCTGTACGTCGAGGTCTTGAGGCATATTGTCTTTTGACAACAAAATCAATGTAGAGTCAAAAGGCAGATTGTCTTTTGACAAGTGATTATGACATGCCATAGCTCACATCCTAATATATTACAAAAAAGATAAAATTACATAAAGTAGAAAGTTACAGGCACAAGATCTCGGTGTACAGTTACCAAAAGCATGGACCTTTTCACAAACTTATATAAGTTGGTGAGTCTTTAGTTTTAGTGGAAAGTGGTCTAGTTTTATAGAAAAGTACATAAGATAAAGCATGTATAAAAAGTCTTCGGAAGAAATCTGTCTTCACTTCATTAGCTTCGTAAGACTTTGTCTTTGAAGTTTCGGAAGACTTCACTTTTAGCTTTGGAAGATATTGGTCTTGGCTCGGAAACTTTCATACTTAGAATAATTCTAGTATAGAGTATGAAACTTCCGAAGCAACTTCTACTTTGCACTAAGTGCATGCATGCAGGAAAGACTTGGGTTGTTTTGGGTGCATCAGCCTTTCATTAAACCTTACAATTTTTATTAAGGAACGACTAATTACAAGAAAAAGTAAACAAAAAACTTTTATATAAAAAAATTTTAAAAATAAAATAAAAACCATTTATAAAATATGATGATATGAAAACATGTTATTTAGATTTTATTTGAAACTAGAATTTAGCCCCCGGGTTACGGCAGGGGCTGGTCCCAATTAGTATCAGTGTCACACTGTCGTCAGAGAACACTAACACCGGAAAGCTCGTATTAAAAAAACTAAGTCGATGTTGGACCCCCACGTTGCGACGTGAACGTTAAACACGAAAATATAAACGCAACAACGTTAAACCAAACATGTACTTTATGACGTGTAACTCCCAAAATTTTGGACCAAAATGTAAATGAAAAATTTGTAAAAGATTAAAATATAGGGGAACAAAGTTGAAGGTAAAAAATTAAAATGGCAAAATTGTAAAATATAAAAGTATTGAGTTTTAAATAAATCTAGTATTAAGCATTCTGCGTTGCGGCGGGGGCGTAAAACCATACAAAGTAGCACCAATGTCACACCACTGTTAACAACCATTAACACCGCAGAAATAAAACCAAATGTAAAGTAGACGTAAAAAAGTTGAACAACGCATTTGAAATCTAAAACATTAAAAATAATAACTAAGTCGATCTAGAACTCCATGTTACAACGGGATGTTAAATGGGAAAAAAATATGTGTAACAATGTTGAACCACACGTGTACATTACAACGTGTTAACTCTCAAAATTTAGCTTGTGAATCAAAAAGTTCGTAAATATAAAAGTTATGTGAATCAAAGTTGAAAGTGAAAAATTATAAGGGATAAAATATAAAATATGTAAAAGTATTAGGTTTAAAACAAAAAAAAAAAAGAAATATACAATCTTTTATACACGTAGTACAATAATTAATGCATTCACAAATTGAATATTAGTATTATTTAAATTTTATAAAATATATATAATTTGTTAAGTAACATTAAACTCCAACAAAAAAAAACATTTATTGGTACCGGGAAAAGAAGATCAAACATTTACTGGTACTGCTAGGAGGAGTACCATTTCGTATATATTTATATATTGATTATTGATTATTGATACAACCTAACAAAAAGTCAGTACCGTTTCCATAAATGTTTATCGACAAACTACAACTCGAGACAGCAATCAAATTCAGAAAATGGGGAAAAATACAAACTCCTTTCCAATTCAATAGATAAACTGAAATATATCCATACCATATTTCATCTTCTATAAACAGGTATAAAGATCTGTAGATTTGATATCCAGTTTAAATAAGTTAAAAGGCAATCTGATTTTTGGATTTCTTTTAATTCAACGACCATCAATTCCTTATTATTAATTATTATTGTTGTGTTTGTTTCTGTAGTTTCATACATGGGTGGTGGACCGATGTTGTTCCCGGAGTCTCCGGTGGTCGGAAATCTTTGTGCCTTGGTTTTGTCGACCTGCTTAGCACTTTCTTTGCTCCGATTATTCGAAGAAACTGCAAAAAGAGGCCTTTTTGAGCAGGTATTATTTTCCTCATATCAAAGTTAGAGTTAATTTCAATTTTGTTTTGTAAGGGTTCGACAAAAATAACTATTTTTTTTAAAAGTTTAAAAACTATCAATTTACCTCCAAAATTTTAATATGTTATTTTGTTTTCATTCCAAAAGTTTCATTATTTTGGATAAAAATGAAACAACTAATAAAACCTTGGATTGAAATTGAAATAAATTATAAAATTTTTGAAGTTAATTTGATGTTTTTAATCTTTTAAAAAGGAAAATGGTTATTTTTAACAAATCTCAACAAGTAAAATGAAACTTAACTCTTACAGTTATTTGTCTTTGACTTTGACTTTGACTTTGACATGGGTTTAGTTTGATGTTTGCAACTGCATTCAGTCATTTTTGTTATGTATACAATTTTGATTCATAATCTATTTTGCAGTAGAGAATTGCTAGGTTTGATAAAATGTAGGTTGAGACATTTTGAATTCCAACCTTGTTAGTGTTAATGAGAAAGGGATGATGACCAATAAAGTAAAGCTTTTTTTCTTTCTCAATCAGAAACTAAACAGGAAGCTTGTGCATATAACCATTGGCCTGGCATTCATGTTGTGCTGGCCTCTCTTCAGGTAATTATTTTACTAAAAAAACAAAACTTTTGTCATTTCATGTGTAAATGTATAATGATCGTGTTATCCGTCTTACATTACCATCCCAGTTCAGGCAGTGATGGGGCGCTCGTAGCAGCTCTTGTTCCTGGTGTCAATATAGTGAAAGTGCTTCTCATAGGTCTTGGAATATTGAAAGATGATGCCACTGTGAGATCTATGAGCAGATATGGAGACTACAGGTTTTTCAACTTATCATATATCTTATGAGCTCATTGAAAAAAAAATTTATCCATCTTTTAGGATCTCTTCAATTTAGAAGTAGCTACATTGATTACAGGTGGATAGACCATGTTATTACAGTAACAATCTTTGAATGGAAAAGTTTAGTAGGTTGTATCCATCAGAAATATACTTTTGGTGCCTTCAAATCTTAAGGACTGTGTGACAGCCTCTTAATCAGCCTTTTAATGGTTCAGATGTCTGAATGGTTCAGTACTTAATGGTTCAGACTGTTTGTTTTGTTAGCAAATGTCTGAATGGTTCAGACATTTACCTCTGAATGGTTGAGCATTATACTGATGCTGAATGGTTAAGAGATCTAATGCTGAATGGTTAAGACCTCTTATCTGAACTAGTCAGATAGTTGCCTTTGAATAGTTAAACGATATAATAGCTTTTAATGGTTCAGACCTCTTAATGGTTCAGCACTTAATCATTCAGAAGTTGACAAATGGCCTCTTAGTTAGATTGTTCCCTCTTTTAGCTAAACTAATTAATTTGACCCGTTTAATATGTAGCACAACCCAAATCGAAGCATTCCTAAGTGTATGGATCGATATTGCCACATGTAGGATCACAATATGAAACACGCTGATGTCGTTTATGCTATGTACCACTGTACCAGGGAACTTCTTAAAGGTCCGTTGTACTATGCTTCTGCAATAACCTTTTGTTGCATGAGGTATTGGAGGACATCCCCGATTGCCATTGCTGCAATTTGCAATCTTTGCGCTGGAGATGGTAATGGAAAAAGCAAGGAAAAGAGGGTCTATTTTTGTTTACTCGTTTCCCTTTTTTAAAAGCATAATGCTTTCAATTAATGACTTTATTCTTGCTGTAGGTTTTGCGGACATTATTGGGAGGCGGTTTGGAAAGAAGAAGCTCCCTTATAACAATGATAAATCTTTTGCAGGGTCCATGGCCATGGCAATTGCTGGTTTCCTGTCATCTGTTGGGTAACTCGCTGCTTGTTTTTCATAGCACCTCGTGTTGCATAATATTAGTAACGTCGATTTCCTTCCACAAGAGTCTTGTTTGTTCCATGATGCATTTTGGCTATTACGCTAATATTGCCATCAAATTTGTAGGAGTATGCATCTTTTTCTGTTTTTTATCTGGTCGAGGTAGTATAGTGTGTGTCTGGTGTGTTGCATAATTGGTATAAAACGAGAAACTAGAAGCAAGCATGGGTTAGAACAGTTAGTTTAGTAACCTCTTTTAAATTGGAAAACTTATACAACCCTCTAAACCTACTCCTAAATCTACACCAGTGCCCTCCATGAAACCGTTATGACACACCTTGAAACCATTGGGCTATAGGGCACACACGCTTTGGTGGTTAGTTTGTTAATGTGTGTCAAAACATATTGGGTTATGCTGACCCACCAATAGTTAAGAAAACTATGTTGTTAAGAATTTAATTAAGTATAATAAAGAAAACTATGTCAAACATAACCCAATATGTTTTTGCCCTAGTTTAAATTCTTAATAGAGAGATTTAAGAATTTAAATACACTCAGGAATCATTTTCAACCCTGTTGACATATTTCCCTCTTAATTAAGTTAAAAAATTTTTACCTGTGTTATGTGTTGGATATAGTATACAATTGTCTGCTCTAGACTGTTAGATATTGATATTTTGTAACTTGATTGGTGTTCATCAACTTGAGACACTCATCTGTTGTAAACTTATGAAAAAATGTTGGTGATATGTATAGGTACATGTGTTATTATTCGATGTTTGGTTTTGTGGAGAGAAGTTTTGGCATGGTGGTCGGCTTCTTAATGGTGTCAGTTGCGAGTTCGTTGGTTGAGTCCCACCCGCTAAGCACCAAGTTTGATGATAATCTCACGGTGCCTCTTGCTTCATTGTTGATAGGAACATTGGTATTTTGGTAAGTGTAAATGGGATTTTGTTGCAAGGATAATTGTCGAAATAAACTTGGGTAGAATAATATTGGTCCACCTGAATCTGGTTTTAGTGCCATATCTATTTATGATTCGAACCAATTCTTATGATCCAGTCTGGTCTCGTGTGTGTGAGTTAATAAGTGATTGTTTAAACATAAGTCTGTCAAAAGAATTTGTGGATACTACCTTTTAAGCTTCACTTATTTGTAAACATCAATTTCTAAATATTTTGTAAATCTACTGTATATAAGAAATTTAGTCCTGGGAGGATTGGGCCGGGTTAATAAATCATCTGTGTTAGGGTTAAAACAGGGTTGCGTCAAAGTGGATTATTTTTAAAGATAGTCAATATGATTGAGGTTAGTAAGAGTTCTGGCGAAGAAAAGAAAACATATTGACGTGTTGGAAAGAAGTACTAAATTATAGCACGAGACCATGGATGTATAAATGGTTGATGTAAAATAACATAACTTATAAAATTAAAAAAAAAAATGAAATTGTGTGACTGACTTGTATAAAGCAAATTGAAGGGTAATAAATACATTATTAACTTACCAGTGATAAGCCTGCGGGCGTTGCGTTGCGCCACGTCTGCGAAATTTTATATGAGAAAACCAAAACTTTTTCGTGAAGTCAAACGCTACAACAATTATACATGTATGATATGTTTTGTGGACATATATGTCATTCAGTTGAAGTAGAATTGCAACTTCCATATGCTTACATATATATTAAATATAAAATGTTCTTTGAGTGAGTTTACTGTACCTATTGGTACAACTAGATCTGCATGGCATGGGGTACAATCATATTTTGTGATGGCGTCTTTATTTTGCTTACATGTCACTTACACCACTATTTAAATCACCCATCCCCTTCTCTTCGTTTCTCTCTCTCCTAACCATGACACCATAACAGCTTAAGACTCGACCGCCCTCCCCCGCACCATCACAACTACTGACGGAAAAAATATCGGTTTGGGTTTCCAAACCGGTTTGAAAACTTTTTTTTTTTGGGTTTCGAAACCGGTTTGGCCCAAACCGGATTGGTTCCAAACCGGCCCGCCGAGCCGTAATCAGTTAGGGCGTTGGAATCATAAACAGGTTTATAATCCGTTAATGTCCAAACCGGTTTTTATCATTTTCAAAAATAGAGCCATTGGGAGCCTTCATATAGCTTTTTTGGCATTTTTATCATCAATTTAACCTCCCTACACTACTATAAATGAGTTGTGAGTGTTTTGGTTGAATTACAAGAATCAAAAACTCTCTCTACACTCTAAAAACTAAAAAACGCTCACTTTCTATTCACAACAATCAAAAACTCTCAACAATGGCTTTTGCTAGTGCTCAATCTTCGGTTGGTTGTGATTCATATTCTCAAAATGTGGTTTTTTGGTGCAACTATATATTTGTGTGAGATGTCAACGGGTTTGAATAAGGCTCGTTGCAAATTATGTTTAATTTATTTTCAAATGATGCAAATTCTAATTTGAAAAATCACATTCAATTAAAATATTACAAAGCTTTGAAAGGAGAACCGTCTCGAGGTCAAACTTCGATAACAAACGACAGTAATTTATGGGCTTACAATGTTAATGCGATTCGAGAGCAAATGACGCATTTTGCCATCCAAGAAAGCTTATCATTCAAGCACTTTGACAATGAACGTTTGACTCGGCTAATTCAACAAACTTTCCAATCACGATACACACATGTAAGTCGTGCTACACTTAGACAGATTGTTTAAAAATAAGGAAAAAAAACTAAAAATGAATTAATGTCTTATTTTGAAACTTTACAAACCGTTGTTAACTTAACTAGTGAAGTTTGATTGAATCCTCACGGTTCACCGAACTCGTACATTTGTATCACCGCCCATTAGGTTGAACCCAATTCATGGCAAAGGATAAAACGTACCATTGCATTTGACTTGTTTGATTATCCTTACACCGATCAAAATATTTTTTATCTTATTAACAAAGTTATTATAACATATAAATTGGAAAACAAATCTTGTTAATATCTTTTGATAACGCGTCAAATAATACGCTTGCGATAGAACATCTAAAATTAAAATATAAACCAATTTGTGATGGTGTGTTTTTTCATAGTCGATGTGTTGCGCACATCATAAACTTAACCGTTCAAAACGGCTTAAAAACTATTGAAGCAACAAAATATGATTTTAAAAGAATGATACGTGGCATTTTTAGTAGTAACCAAAGATATAGTAGGTATCACAAGAATTGTATAGATGCAAATTTCAAATGTTTAGGTCCGAATTGGGACGTACCTACAAGATGAAATTCGACTTTTAACATGTTTGAAAAAGCTATTGAGGAAAAAGAAAGTTTAATAGACCTTCATAATACTGTAGTGAGACGTGGAAAGGCTTCGATTTACCGTCCATCGGGTTGGGCTATTATTAAAGAAATAAACAAAACGCTTAATGTTTTTTAAAACCGCAACTACTTATTTTTTTGGAGTTTATTATCCAACGAGTCCATTAATATTTCACCAAATTTACTTAATGAATATGATACTGATGTGTGGAAATATATATATTACTTTATTTTGAAAGTGTTTTTCATAAATTAGTTTTAAGATTTGGAAATTTCTAACTAAATTTCACACAAACGGAAAATGTACCGGTCGTGATATAGTAAAGCTGACGTAAGTCCGGATATCGAACACTTGAGACACGTTTGGCGGCTTTCGTTACTAAACCTCTATCGACTTCTAATCTAATTAATTGGATTATTTTAAGTAATTAATAATAAACAAAATAAACAATTTAACTCAATTAATTAATCTAAACACGACGGAAGAAATAAACAAATAAATATTAATTCAAACTTGGAAACTTGAATACGATCAAATATGTGAAATAACTATCTAGGCAGGAATTCAACTAATATGTGATGACATAAAGGTAATAACTCATAAGGCTATATCCAAAAATACGGATCTAGGGTTAACTAGGTATGTTGCTCTTCCCTAAGAAAACCAAAGACACGTGTAAAGCATTAGTAGGTTTATTAAAATGTCTAATGGAAGATCACCCCTAGGTTTTCTATCACATTATCTTTAAGATTATATTTTCAAAACTTAAGATAAATGACAACTTATTAAATCCAATTAAATACCCTAAAACATTAACACCACGAATGAAAGGCAAAACACGCTCTCGCTAAATCTAAACCTAACAAATAATGGGTAGGAGGTGTTAAGCAATATCTATCACCCCCTAGATTCTAGATAAGGTGACACATTGAAAAATACTATCAAATCACAACCAATGCTTCTAATATTATCTCTAATCAAAATCTAAAATTAAAAACACAAAGTAATTAGTTTTAACGTACAAACCTAATCTAGATGTCACACAATCAATCTAGATAAAACATACACGAGCATGGCAATAAATTTCAAGAATAAAATACACACTTATATTTAATTAAAAGAATAATCAAGTTTTAAGATTAACAAACAAATATACGAAATTAAAATTAATTATTAATGAAAACATATTAGTTTTCAACCTAACCTAAGTAGTACTAAAAAGTTAGCTATTTATTAACGTTTATAAACATTAAAACGATAATAAATTGCAAACTTTAGTAACATAAATAGAATAATCAATGAGATAAAGAAAAATAATCTATAACGAGACAAAACCGAATGGCCTCCAATGCTTGAATGTTTTAATCCTTGCTCTCCAGTCTTGTTCTCCACTTTAAGATTGCTCTTCACATTAGTAGTATTTTCTTTTATATGAATTAAATTAATAAAAGAGCTAGACCGAAAATAACTAACACAAACAAAATAAGAAAATAAAATCATTAATTATTCACGTTAGTAGTATGTTCTACTAGCATTTAACCTCCTTGAGATTTGTTTAGTTTTTTCTTCTTTTTTTTATCTGTTAAATTTGTTTTTTAGATCCATAGTTTTAATTATAAGATTAACTTTAAACAAAATAAATGTTCATAAGATATATAATATGTTCAAAGTTGCACGGATCTCAAATTTAGTTACAATTTAACATTTTAGCTCGTGGTCTCTTGAACCCTATAGAATATAAATATCAGCTAATAACGAGTAATATTTAATATAAATTAACCAAAAGTTATTTAAAATGTAAGAAATATTTGTATAATATATATTTAATATAGATCACATCAGATACCACAAATAAAAGAAAATTTTAAAAAATATTTTAAAGAAATGCCTCCGGCTATTGACTGTGCCACTGCCTTAAACAATTGATTAAATACGTTAGGGGCTGAAAATTTACTTGATAAAATTACTTTTAATTTGGATTTAGAAGAAGAAAACACATATTAGGAGAATTGGAATATGAAACCGAAATATATGAAGACGAAGAAGATGGTGGATTGACATCCCGAATGACCGATGATGAAGCGACATATGATGATTATCTTCGTAATAGTTTGGGTTCGGGGGGTGAAGAATAAAAAAAACACCTCAATTCTCAAGACTCAAGCGGCATAGAATCTTAGTTGTTTTGTAATCTTTTTTATGTATTTCATTTAGAGTTTGGCAAAAAAAGTTTAAATAATTTAGCACAACTAAACGTATGTTTTTATGTAATTTATTTATAATTAAAAAAATTCAAAGAGTTGTATGTTTATTATGTATTTCATTTAAAAAATTAAAAAAATTCAAACCGAACCGGTTTAGGCCCGAACCGGTTGGGATAGGGTTGGGTGTTTTGGCCTGAAACCGGTTTATAAACTGAACCGGTTTGGGCCAAACCGGTTTGCCCACCTAATTTAAAAAACTGGTCCAGTTTATAAACCGGTTTGGTTTGGCATAAAAAGAAAAACCGGTTTGCCCACCTCTAACCGGCGGTGCAATATATGAGATGGATCTTGTTACAATAAAAGAATAGAAAATGTCACACCCCAACCTTTACGGCGGAATCGTCGAGATGTGAGGGTTAAGATGTTCACAACCACATAACGCTATTATTTATTTCAAATATTATAACCATAAGTTTCAAAGGTAAATTACAACCATAAGTCTCAAATAAGAAATCAACATAACGTAACATGAAATAATCCAAGGCAATTCATTTATTTAACTAGGTCCATTCCTAGATGTGAATAAGCTTCAAAGATAGCATCAAACTTGGGCGTTTCCTGAAACATGTTAAAAATAAAGGGTCAACATAAAGTTGGTAATATTTCTATAGTTTTCATACATACATATATAAAAGATGGCAATTTATGTCATAAGTTAGTGAGCAAAGTAATTAGGGATGTATGATAGATGTAACAATCAAACCTTGACAGTTTACAAGATTACATGTTTACAAGATTATACGATTAGCTAAGTGTACTTGGATTAACCAAGCAGGCTTGTCAGGCCCATAGATCTATGACGTCGCCAGGCTAGCAATAGTTAATGATTGCACATATAATAGTCAATACATGGTAATTACTAAAGTTCAACTAACCACAACAAACGAGGTGAATTGCCCAAATGTTCATAAGATTCAAACGAGTTTACAAGTGCAATAGTTATAAGGTAACATGTTTCACCACAAAGTGTAAGAATAAGCAAAAGGGGTATAGAAATACTCTCATGGTCAATAAATATATAATTGACGATTAGTAAGATTAATGATAAGCGTCGTTCCAATGTAAACCGTCACAAGACACCTAGTTATATATATTTACAAGATTAAAATTTAATTATAAGAAGTTTAACGAATTAACGAGGGCTAGGGTCTTAAGTGAATTTTTGGGGTTTGTTCAATAATTATATTTTAAATATAGAAATCATTCATATTTTCTTGGGAAAATTATATATTTATTTTTCATACAAAGATGTGAAAAGAAACACTTATAATAATTTAAAAGGTTTATATATAAAGTTTAAATAAAGTTTTCTAACTAAATACTATTTAGACAATATTAATTGTAAAGAGATATTTGACCAATACTAATTTACTATTTATTATTTATAATCCATATTATTAGAAATTATCCAAAACAATCTTTGCTCAAATGTTTTATTAATAAAAAAACATATTTATCTAAACTTAGAAAAATTACAGAAAATATTTGAAGGCTTTTGAAAATATTTGAAATTTATAAAAATAATTTTTATATATATTAAAAATTTCTGAAATTGGTTTTAGGCTAAAAAGCCTTTAAAAAATAAAACATGAGGCTGTCCTGGTTTGAACCCGGGACCTCATGTTAGGGGGACAGTGCCTTAACCAATGAACCAGGGCCGCGGCCTTGGTTTACTTGGTTTTGAATTCCTTTAAACCTAATTTAAGATCATTCCCACAAATTCAAAGACCCTAGAACCGATTTGAATCAAATTGAAGTTTAATTTGATTCGGTTAACAACAATAATCATGGGACTTTTACTCCCCATGATTAAACGAGTAGTATGCCCAAAATAATTACCCGATTTGAAAACGAAACGAATTTGAACAAGCAGGATGATAATCGCGACTAAGGTTAAGTCGTTGGATGAGAAATCAGTGAATATAATCAAATTAACTTCGTGGATAGCTTCGTATGACAAGACCAGAAGCCCCTTATCAATTTTGAATTTTGAACCCCAGGTGATGGTGTTCGACCCGTTGCAGGTTGGCGACGAGGAGAATGATCAAAACTTGATACTTAGGCTTGTTTCAGATGCAATTGAGTGTTGTATTCGATTAATGATTGATAGATGATCGTTTTGGGTTAGTTAATTGGACTATTATGATGTGTTAATGCTCGAACGGCTAGAGAGTTTAAGATGTTTCGGTTACGTACCCGATCCGACTAATAACGAATGTTTTAATTTGATTAAATGTTGTACACCGGTTCGAATCAGGTTCTAGAATGGTTCGGGGGTGTTTTTAGATCATGAACTGACGAAATTTGTTAGGTTTGGGACTCGTCGGATATTGCCGGAGGGTGGCAGGAACTTATGCCGGAAAAACGGGCTCAGAAATGTGCGGGGGGTTGGGATGTAACTTTTAAAGTTACACATTCGGCCCTTGTAGTTTAATTTATTATTATTTTATGCCCAAACCTTTATATTAAAGTTTTAAAATTAACAAAATACCCCCTGGATTTAGTTTTAACATTAATTCTTAATTTGCTAACTTTCATAACCTATTATTAATATAGTTATTGTTATTATTATTTATTACTATGATTATTACAGTTAATATTATAAGTATTATTATTATTATACTTATTATTATTATTATTATTATTATTATTATTATTATTATTGTACAATTTAATATTTTAATTATTAACTTTCATAATTTAAAATTTAATGACAACTAAGAAATTAACATAGATAACCCATAAATTTCATAAATGCCAACAATAGCCCTTACAAGAATTTAACGAAGCTAACTTGTAGTTAACCAAAAATACATGATGTTACAGTCTCCCCAACTTAAAAGAATGTCTCCCCAACTTAGATGGATTTCGTCCCGAAATTAAAAAAACGAACTAAGCGAACAAATGCGGGTATTTCTCCTTCATATGATCCTCACGCTCCCATGTGAACTCAGCTCCACACTTATTTTCCCAACGAACCTTGACAATTGGAGTAGTTGTGGTTCTAGTCTTCTTCATAATGCGATCCATAATTTCAACAGGTTTCTCAACAAAGTGCAATGACTCGTCGATCTGGATGTCTTCTAGTGGAACATGCAGACTCTCCTCAGCCAAATACTTTCTCAAATTTGAGACGTGGAACACAGGATGAACTCCACTAAGGTCGAAAGGTAGTTCCAGTTTATAAGCCACTTTCCCAATCCTTTTCAGAATTTTGAAAGGTCCTACAAATCTTGGAGCCAGTTTACCCTTCTTTCCAAAGCGAACAACACCTTTCCACGGTGAAACCTTATTGTAAGGATTCCTATAAGTCTGATGCAGCCAAAACATCCAAAGTCTCCTTGCATGCATGCACTGAAGAACGGAAGTAGAAATGCTTCGGAAGTTTTACACCATACACTAGAAATATTCTAAGTGTAAAATCTTCCGAAGCCAAGACCAACATCTTCCGAAGCCAAAAGTGAAGTCTTTCGAAGCTTCAAAGACAAAGTCTTCTGAAGCCAAAGAGTGAAGACAGATTTCTTCCGAAGACTTTTAGAGACATGCTTTTATCTGATGTACTTTACCATAAAGCTGGACCACCTTTTGTTAGGACCTGGTATTTGAACGAAATACCTAGTGATTAGCGTGTTAAACCAACTCAAATAGTGCGGAATCCTATTTGATTGGCGATCCAATCAGTGAGAACACACGAAGAATCAATCAAGAATTGAATCTAACGTTAGAAGTCGATTAGGAATCGATCTAATGTGTTCTGTGAACTTGGAGAACGATTTGGGAGGTCTCTGGACGGCTAGGGTACGTCTGGAATCGTAATGGGATGAATGCTTACGTTTTTCCACGAATTGGGTCTATTTATAGGTTAGTATTGTTCAATCGTGCGACTGGGCCATAAGTATGGTTCAGTCGTGCGATTGAACCATGCGGTTGATTCATCCGCACGACTGAGTGTTCAGTCGTGCGATTGAGCCAATCTTATGTGTCAATCATACGACTGATCCAGTCTCCTGGTTCAGTCGTGCGATTGAGTCAATCGTATGAAGTTATTCATGCGTGTGGTCCATTCGCATGGGCCATTCGCATGAGAACTTCATTAAGTTAAGTTTGAATATTTTAATTAATATAACATAATGTGTAACCATTCAAACAATCATAAACCCAATCAATTCAATCACGACTCATTAATGAAATATTAAACATTACAAATAACAAACAATCCAAGTCATTTCATTAATCAATACAACTTACATCATAATCAGACAGACAAGATCTATTACATTACAAACCATGATCTAGGGACATACATGCATTAACAAACTCCCCCTTGGACCTAGATCTATCTAATCTTTTGTCTTCTGCATAACCTCCTTATACTTCTTGTACTTCTCCTCTTTGGTGACTCCTGCGTGAATCTCAAACGCAAAGCAGAGTCGTATAACGTTTTGGAACTGGAGGGCTTGTACAATATCTTGTGTGTCATAGAACAGTGGCCACTTGTATAATGTATAGACATCATTAGCAGACAAGTTGGTTAGCCACATCGGGTCGAATACCCTGATTGTATCCATTTGGCCCTCTTTATTTAGAACTATGACAGCTTCAGCTGTTCTCCAATCATAGTACCACCATTTGAAGTGTGGAGTGAAGTCCTGTGGCATTTCCCTGAGAGGGATTCTCGACATAGTGCGCGGAGGACTCCACTTCAACACAATCTTGGGCTTGCCAGTAATGGCATCAACCTCAGACCTTCTTATATACCTCGTAGGCTGTTGGGGTCTGAAATTAACCCATCTGGTGTGGTACTCCTTCTTCAGGGCAGCCTCGAACCAGCCTGACATCTTCCTTGGGTCAGCATACAGCAGCTTTAGCTTAGCCAGCTGGTTGAGCTCAAAACCAGGTAGAGTCTTCAGATCATGTGGAAACCTAAAGTACTCTATGCCCTGTTCCCTCTTAACTGCATACGCGTTAAGATCATCAAAATATGCCCATGCTATAATCCTGCCTGACATCTTGTGGTGTTTCTTGACTCTGTAGAGCTTGGTGTAGGCATCTTTCTTTGGTGCAGCACGTTGGGCTCTCACTTCTTCAAAACAGGCAGCCCACTCAGCCTTTCAAATGTCTACGTCATCATTTGAGGCTTGGGCTGTTCCTTCGGCCTTTTCGGTTCGCTGCTCCATCTTGTCTAGTACCTCAAACGTATCACTGACTAGAGACTCACCCAGATTGGGGACCACATTACCCTCATTGTCAGCGTACTGAGGGTACTCTTCTGCAGTGATATCTTCGACCTCAACTTCATCAACATCATTAAGCTCTTCATCACTGGTCGAATCAACTGTTGGAGCATCCTTGACAATTTCATCAGGATTGAGTCTGAACATCTCTGCCAGTTGCTCGTTAGATAGGTCATGAATTATTTCCCCTTCTTCAGGGGTATAACTCACAGACCTTCTTACAATCCCTTGCAGATCAAGAATCATGGTTAGTTGAGTCTTGACCTGTTGAAGGGGAGCAATGTCAAACTCATCTCTTTGAAAGTTTGGATCTGTTTGATTTAAACATTCAACACATAAATCATTAGTAAGTAATCAAACTGAAGTACATAAACTTAATATATAAACATTCAAAACATTTGTTTTTCATTACATGATTCAAACACAAAAATAATTAAATACATAAAACATCTAATCTGTACTTTTGTCTTGAATCATGGTCTCGTCGCTCGGAGGAGCAGAAGTGGTAAATGACTGGTCCTGTCGATTCTTTGATCTTCGTTCTTGACCAGAAGCAGAGGCCGATGCAGCCGCATCCCCTCCTTCTGCTTCGTCATCATCATCTTTTCCCTCTGTCCTTTCTTCCTCAGTCTCATCCTCATCCTCATCATCCTCCTCATCCTCATCATCATCTTCATCGTCATCATCACCATCTCCATCATCCCCATCACCCTCCTTTATCTTTAAGGGCTCATCCTTTGACCCCTTTAATCGCAGCATAATGGTCTTGTTGGTAGTCTCCAACTCCTCTATACGTTTGGCTGATTGGGCCTGCTGGTCCTGGAGTTGGGACATCTCGACTCTCTGTGCTTCCATTAGCTGGGTCTGCTGCTCTATCACCTGAGCCTGCTCTGCCATCTGCTGAGACTGGGCAGCAGTCAGGTCGGTCAACTGGCAAATCTGCGCAGCTTTCTCCTCATCTGCAGCTAGCAGGCGCATCACCATACGGTTTAGCGCCGACAGCTGCTCCTCTACCCCATTGGAGGTAGAGGAGATCCATATAGGTGTGATGGCTGGGCTGATGGTCCTGCATGATGTGAGGTGGTGGTGGTAGTGGCAGTGGTGAATATGGGTCGGTAAACAGGTGCTGGTGATGTAGGTGTAAATGGTATGGTGGTGGATGGGAAGGGTACAGTGGTGGTAGGTGAGGTGGTGGCTGTGGTAGCAGTAGTGGATGTGGTGGCTGTGGTGATGGGTGGTATATCAGTGGAGGTGGTAGTGGTGGCTGTGGTGGTGGAAGTAGAGGCAGCAGTGGTAACGAAGGTCAGTCGACGCTTCTTCTTCTTCAGTCCATGGGGTTGAGCCATCCTCTTCCTCCTAGTCCCAGTGGAAGTGGATGCTCCCCCTGCAGCTCTGCCCACTGAACCCGGAGCATAGCTCGGGTCAGTCTCTGTCTCTCTAGAGTCCCGAGGGTGTTCACCAACCACCCTAAGCCCGTGTTCTGTGGGAACAACCTTGCTTCCCACAGTCCTCGTGAGGGGCTCCTCATCCGACTCCTCCTCCTCCTGATCACCAACTACGAACTCCTGATGGAAACCGGCCGTCTCAGCAACCTCTCCGGCAGGGGCAGACCCCGGGGGAATAACATCTGAATCAGTGCCTCTAGGTGGAGCAGGCATATCATCCCCGCCGTCTCCGTATCATCATCATCTGAATCCAATATCTGGGAGGAGCAGCCTCTCATCATTAGAGTCACTGTCATCATGACGCCATTTGCGTCTGCCTGGCGCCACATACCTCTCGTTGGCCAGGTGGCCAATCAGTCTCTTCACTTGGGGCTTCACCTGCTTCCCCCTATAGACTCTCATCCGGCCTAGAGTAGTATCATCCATAATCTCTAAGGCCACTGCGTCATGACTCTCTTTGGGCAACTGTGGCAGCTTCTCGTTGAAGACGAGCTGTAAGAACCTGGGATACATGCAAAACCCCTCCTTTCCCTTGGCCTCCAAGTTCTCCACCAAGTAGGAGAATATCATGCTCGAAAAACTGAAGGGGTGGTTCAGAACCAGTGCCACGTAGGCATTTTGGATCTGGTCTGAGAGGTCGTCGAACCCACCCCTCCTCGATGCAACACACTTGAGGATCACGTGCGCTAAGTACTTGTACTGGGGGCTCAGGTTGCTCTTGTTGAGCACACCTGAGTTGATGTCCCCAGCGTACTTTATCCTCAGAAAGCATCCTCGCACTGTCAGTGGATGTAATCTAGTAGGATGATCAGTGTCGTCCCCAAACTCTAGGACTCTCTGAATGTCGGCAGCAGTGATCTCAATATCATGGCCCAGTATGGAGCTCCTAATGCAGTAGGGCTCACGGGAGCGGTCCACAAAGGCATTCTCCCAGAATGCCCGATGCAATGATCTGTATGGAGTGCAAGGGGTGGAGATAGCCTTATGAATCCTGGACCGTCTAAGAAAGGCTATAATGTCGGTAAACTCGGCCCCGTTCCTGGTGGTGTGATCCAAATGAGCACAGATGTTGTGCTTTGGATTTATGGACCATCTTTCTGCCATTTTCCTGAAACACACATGACATAGAACCATTAGTACATAAGACATGAAAAATTCTGTTCTAAGTGTAATGTTGAAAATCATTCTGATTCATTCGTGCGAATGAATCATGCGACTGAAGTCAGTCGTCTGTTCTTTCATGCGACTGGACTCATTCTGGTCAATGTGACATGCGATTGGGTTCAGTCTGCTGACTGAGTCTGCGAATGGTTCAGTCGGCCGACTGAGCTCAATCGTATGGTTCATTCGGCCGAATGACCCAATCGCAAGATTCAATCGTGCGATGGAGTTCATCCGGACGACCAGTCGCCTGTCTCAATAGTTCAGTCGCCAATCGTTCGAAACTTCAACAAAATAAGTGTTTTAACCCAAATAACCGGTTCAGTAGACTCGCATTCTCGTTACTAATAACCTATTTGACTTAATTTTAACGTTTTGCTTAGTTTTAATAGGTTATTAGGGCTTTCTTGTCTCGGTTCTTGTTTCACAGTCGAATAATCAAAATTAGGGTTTCAATCCTTCTGATTTCGGTGAAATAAGACTTCAATCTACCTGTATAATCAATAGCGAACGTCAGTGAATCAAAAGCGATGAGAAAACAAGGTCTAATAAAATTTTGGCAGCGTAACGGTAGGGAATGCGATTTAAGGGCGATTTGGGTGTGATGAATGAAATGCGATCGACTGTGCCCTTTAAATACTGAAGCTGGGTTCAGTCGGCCGACTGGCCTCAGTCGCCCAGTTCATTCGGGCGACTCAGGCTCAATCGTACGATTGGCCCAACCAGTCGCATGCAGTTGACCGACTGAGGTTCAGTCGGTCGACTGACTCAGTCGTGCCTTTCATTCGCATGTTCAGTTGACCGAATGAGTTTCAATCGGTCGACTGACTCATTCGCCCTCTTCCAATCGGTCGAATGGGCTATTCTGATAAGCCATTCGTGTGAAAGGCTCACTCATATGTCCATTCGTGCGAGTGGAAGCCATTCGCATGGTTGGTCCATTCTCATGGTTCAATCGTGCGAATGGGTCACACTTAGTTAATTTTCTGCCATTTTACCAATTTACATTTAAAACCCTTTTAAATTATTGAAATTTACGTTATGAGCCTTTGATCATCTCAGACATGATCATTTTATCTTGAAAACATTTTGATCACCTCAGACGTGATCCTTTTAAACACTTTAGTCACCTCAGACGTGACCCTTTTCAACACTTTGTCACCTCAGACGTGACTATTTTAAACTTTCAAAGCACATGTGGTCATCTCAGACATGACCCTTTTAGTGAGTTGATTCCTTTCTGATTTTCCTGATGTAGTCCGACACACTAATAAAATTAAAATTAAAAACGACTAACTAATTTAGAAACTTTAAACTAATTACTTAAACAAACTTGTTTTTGGCTTTTTGTGAGAGATAAATCCTGAGATAGATATCTACGGGATTTGGTTCGAGAGTAGACAGCTTCAACTTGGATTAATCATATCTGGACCAATTCAATTTTGGAATCATACAGGCAAGTCAAATCATTTGGGACTTGTTATCAAAACTTTTGATGCTCAATTCTCGGTGTTCATCCAGAGTCGTTAGCAACTTAAGGAAATCATACTGAAACTCTTAGATTTTCACATTGATTTGAACTTTTGAGAATGTAGCCACAATGATTGTCAATATGTTTGTCCACTTAAATCCATACACAGACTTTTGACACAGACTGGTGACTGATTTAGGTTTAATTATTTCAACTAACATTTGTGGATCCCACACTTATATGGTAATCAACATTCCTCGGGAGCTTTTGAGCGGTCTACGGGTATTATTACAAGAAGAGACTATTCTTAGAGCTTTCAAAGAGAAGCCAGTCCTCAGGTCAGTGCCATCGCACAGCAGAGAGGCGGCAAACAACAATGAATTCTAGAATATCTAGGTTGTGCTTATCCTCAGGTCAGTGCCATCGCACAGCAGAGAGGCACACAACCTATCTCCTTGTTAGAGCAACTTGTTTTATTTTGCACAAAATGCACCAACAACATAAGTCATTAGCTTTATAGCATTCGTCTTTCATTTTTTCTTGCTTTGCTCTAATTATGGTCATCCGCACACATTTGTGGCGTTTAATTGCTCATTACCCCTTATTGGAATATATTTGATTGTGTTAACCAGTGATAAGATGGAAGCCCACAGTCAGTTGAACAACTTAGTTTGATCTTGAGATCACCAATCATGTCTAATTATCTATTGTGTTGAATCTACCGACATATCATTTGTGGTCTAGCAACCTCTAAGTCTACTTTCTTTGTGTTACCTTAGGAGTTACCAGTTTTCTATCATCTTCCCTTTGATATTGCTTAGACTACACAGACTTATACTTTGAATTTTTGCATCTTTTCAAAACTTAATTTTTTAAAGTCCCTCTTGATTTGTTCCTGTGTACTATCATTTTCCAAAGGTATTGAATCGGTATCACAGACACAATCTACCTTATATCAGCTATTTACTCCTTCTCCCTCGTTTTTTTTTAATGTTAACTTGCTGACATATTCTCCCCCTAAAATACTAAAATCATTACTGGTTTAATTATTTTAGGATTTTAATAAACAGCAAAATAACATGAGTTTAAATATAACAGACGAAAATAAACAAATAAAATAAAATAAAATACACTTTAACTAAACTACATCGGACTACACATTATCATCATCAGGAATTACCTCACTTTTCTTTTTAACGCCGTTGACCTCTAGCAAATATTGAAAACGTGGTTTATCAAAGGCTTTAGTATAGAGGTCAGCGCGTTGAAAATCAGTATTAATTTTAACCACATCAATTAAGTTCTTTTCAAAACAGTCTCTTATGAAATGGTATTTAATACCGATGTGTTTGGTCTTAGGATGTTGAACCGGATTTTTAGTTACTGCAATTGCAGCAGAGTTATCAACAAAAATAGGAGTAGATGAGAATTTTAAACCGTAATCCCGCATTTGCTGTTGAATCCAGATGATTTGTGAACAGCAACTTGCAGCAGCAACATATTCGGCTTCACAGGTTGACAATGCAACCGATGTCTGCTTCTTACACTGCCAGGTAACTAATCTTCTCCCAAAGAATTGACACCCCGCTGATGTAGACTTGTAGTTCATCTTGCAGCCCCCGTAATCCGAGTCACTATACGCGGTAAGCTCAAAGTCATCATCATGAGGATACCACAATCCAAGTGTGGGTGTACCCTTCAGATAACGAAAAATCCTCTTGACCCCGATCAGATGGTTGACCTTTGGTTTAGCCTGATATCTAGAACATAAACATGTAGCATACATAATATCAGGTCTTGAGGCAGTGAGATACATGAGGGATCCAATCATTCCTCGGTACATCGTGGCATCTACAAGATCTCCATTCTCATCAGGTGCTATATCGTGATTCGTAGCAAGTGGAGTCCCAGCAGCAGAAGCATTCTCCATGTCAAAGCGACTGAGAATGTCTCCTACATACTTGGTCTGATGTAGAAAGATCCCATTAGGTGTCTGATCCACCTGTAACCCGAGAAAGAACTTCATCTCCCCCATAGCACTCATCTCAAACTCTTTCTTCATCACTGCTTCAAACTCTTTGCATAACTCTTCGTTCTTTGATCCGAAGATTATGTCATCAACATAGATCTGTACAAGCAGTAGGTCGCCATCCTTTTCTTTAATAAACAGTGTGCAGTCAATGACTCCCCTGCGAAAGCCGTGTTTCACAAGATGAGTCGAGAGTTTCTCATACCAAGCTCGAGGAGCTTGATGAAGCCCGTATAAAGCTTGTCGAGCTTGTAAACTCTATCCCGATGATAAGGATCTTCAAATCCCTCGGGTTGACTTACGTAGACTGTTTCCCTGATTTCCCCATGAAGGAATGCACTCTTCACATCTAATTGGTAGACTTTAATCTTCATGTACGATGCATAGGCAAGGAAGATACGAATAGCTTCCATCCTTGCCACGGGTGCAAACACCTCATTGTAGTCAATCCCCTCGACTTGGCGAAAACCTTGAACCACCAATCGAGCTTTGTTCCTGATAATGACCCCTTGGTCATCCTTCTTGCATTTTAGTACCCATTTGGTGCCAATGACTTTAGCACCTTTAGGTCTATCAACCAGAGTCCATACACCTAACTTCTTGAACTGCAGAAGTTCTTCTTGCATGGCACTCACCCACGCCTCATCATTTAGTGCCTCACTGACATATTTTGGCTCAACCTGCGAGACAAAACATCGATAAGCACCATCATGAATGTAACCTTTCTCCATAACCGAGGCGTAATCAGCTGAGTATAGCTGATTTCGGGTTTGTACTCCTGATCTGACATCCCCAATAACATTGTCAAGGGGATGATAGACGTTTAGTCGTGATCCTGGAGTAGTAGGAACAGCCACCTCAGAACCGAGATTATGAACATTTGGTTCTGCATCTGAGGTAGTTGGAGTTTGAGGTTCCGAAGTCGAAGGTGCATCACTGGTAGATGCTTGTGGACTTTCAGGAACTGGAACCTGTTCCTCCTGACTGTTCTGGTCATCTGCTTCAGTTTCATCTTCAGAGGAGGAGTCACTGTCATCGACTACTCCCCCTGACTGAGTAGATGATTCTCCCTGTGTGCTAGATGGTGTATTCAGAATATCATACATCATCCTAGTAGCTAACTCATCATCCGAGGGAGAGAGAGGGATGTTGAAGGACTTGAAGAATCCATCATAATCGAAGAAGTATGCGGGTCCTTTGCCTGTAGGTGGTGTGGTATATCTCTGAACGTCGACATTACACCACACTTCTACAAGACCCGTTGAGTTGTTGTAAACTCGCTTGTTCGGTATGTTGTATCCTAGAAAGATTCCTTCATCCGCCTTCTCGCTGAATTTGCCTTCTTGTGTCTTCTTCAGAAGTGTGCACGGCGCGCCAAAAGGTTCAAGATACTCCAAATTCGGTTTGCGTCTTTGTAGTAGCTCATAACATGTCTTTCCGTGGCGCTTGACTATTAGGACTCGATTCAGTGTATAACATGCATTCGCCACTGCCTCATTCCAGAATTGGATAGGCAGTTTCGAGTCCGCCAGCATAGTCCGTGCTGTCTCTATCAAGCTTCTGTTCTTCCTCTCAGCAACACCATTCATCTGAGGCGTGTAGGCAGAAGTGAATTGATGCACAATTCCCTTTTCCTTGCAGTATGCCTCCATCCATTGATTCTTGAATTCTGTCCCGTTGTCTGAGCGTACTTGTCTAACTTTTAGCTTGTAGAGAGATTCCAGTGTGGTTACTAACTCCTTGAATGACTCAAATGTTTCTGATTTGGATTTCAGAAACATTACCCAAGTGAACCTTGAGTAGTCATCAGTGACCACAAAACAGTACAAGTCGCCTGCAATGCTCTTTGTACTGACTGGACCAAACAGATCCATGTGAAGAAGTTCAAGAGGAAGTTCTATTGAATGAACTTTCTTTTCCTTATGAGACTTCTTTGTCTGTTTGCCTTTCTTGCAAGCTACACAAAAGTCAGGAAGTTGGAAGTTCTTGACATTACTCCTCTCACCAAATCCTTCTGAATCAAATGATTCATCTTCCTTTGACTAATGTGTCCCATTCTCCTATGCCAGGAGATGGAATCCTTCTCAGTAGCTTTAGATAGAAAGCACTGAACCTCATGATCCGTTGTAGCAGCTGTTGACAGATCCAAGACATAAAGGTCTTTATATCTTGAAGCAGTCATCAGAACTTGGTCCTCTGGGATCATGTAGTCTTTCTTCAGCACGTAACACTTCTTGTTGTCGAAGATGACTTTAAATCCTTTATCACAGATTTGGGAAACAGAAAGTAAGTTATTCTGAAGTTGTTGAACGTAGTTCACCTTATCAAACTTAACTTTCTGATTTCCCACTTCTCCCTGAGCTGTGATATAGCCTCCCTTGTTTCCTGCAAAGGAAACATGCCCTCCTTTTATTTGTTTGACGTTTGATAAAAGGGCTCTATTTCCTGTCATGTGCCTGGATGCTCCGCTGTCTACAATCCACGTGTTAGTCTCAGCACTGTATCGAACACCCTGCACATACAAAGTAAATGAATTAGTTTAGGTTAGGAACCCAAGCCTTTACTGTCTTGGGTTTCCCAGAGGCATCACACATCATAAACTCCACCCATTGACCCTTAGAGGGTGAGGGTAGCTCAGGTTCCTTCTTGTCATCAGTATCAGACACGTAGGATGACTTTTCTTTCCATAAGCCAGATTTGTGCAAGGCCTGTTTATGATAAACAGTCGTCTGGCTTACAGGTTGGACTTTAGGTTCACTAGATCTTCTAGGTGGAGTCAAAGAACTCCTCTTAGAAGACCTAGGTCTAGAGTCCTGAAGATCAATCTTCTTCCTAGGTGTCTGATAGAAAGGACAATAGGAAGCAATGTGTCCACATTCTCCACAGTTGTAGCATGACCGGCTATCAACTTTATGAGTAGACTTTCTTTGTGGAGAAGTGCGTGACACTCTAGTAACATCAATCACTTTAGGTTTTGACTCTTGTGCGTTTGATGTTTTCTCTGGTTTAACAAAATTAACTGTTTTAACCTGTTTAACATCTTTCTCTTTTTGGTTAACTGGTTTTTGACTTGAAGCATGTGAAAAATTAACATTTGAAGTCCTTTTAGGTTCTGATTTGACTCTGTTTGACCCTGACTTTAAGTTAACTTTTTCAAATTCATTTTCCAGATTAACACAAGGCAATTTACCCTTTGCCTTTGAAGTGGCCTCCTTTTGTTTCTGTCCAGATTCAGTAGATGAACATGAGGTGTCTGGATCAGTAACAAGAGGAGTAGTCACCACATGATCCTTGATGGGGTTATTATTTACTGGTCTAGACTTAGTGTTCATCAAGGTCTCAGGTGGTGGTGGAACCACTTTGTAGCCTAATCCCTCCCCGTTATTCCTTTCTCTCACTAAGTGTTGAACTATGTGTGAAGAACTAGTCCAACTATGCAGTTTCTGTTTTAATGAATTTACTTCTACTTCTAGAACTGCCTTTTGCTTCTTAGTGTCTTCTAGGGAGTTTAGATAGTACCTAATGTCATTTGCTTGGTTAAAGGCAACTACTTCGGTTTCCCTAAGCTGTTTAGTCAATAGGTCTATCTTTTCTTTATAACTATGCTCATTTTGTTTTAGTACTCTATTAGCCTCAGTGCACAGTTGTAAATCTTTTACTAAGTTATCATTATGATCTAATAACCTAGCAAATTTTCATCTATGCTATTCCTAAAAGTATCACAATCAGAACAAGCATGATTATTAAACATTTGGTCAGTAGTACTTACCTGAGTTGGTTCAGAAGAGTTAGCCATCAACGCAGCATCAGATGTCTCTGGTTCTGGTGATTCTGACTTTTCTGTCTCTGACGTGGAAGTCTCCTCCTTTGGCTTGTAACTGACCTCGGCTGCAGTTGTTCTTCACTATGTGACATTGCTATCTCAACTGCTAGATCACCTTCACTCGCAGAATCATCATCAATATCCTCTACACTGGCAATGTTAGATTCCCCTGGTGAGACAAACCTAAAGCTCCAATCCTGTCCTTCATCATCATGAGCAGTCAAGGCTTTTGGATCCTTGTTTGATGAAGTAGAACTGGAAGCTTGCTTGTCTTGGCGAGTAAAGGACGAGAACGGGTTCCCATTACCCGTCTTCTTTGGCTTGACACATTCTCTCTTGAAGTGCCCCTTCTCTCCACAGTTGAAGCAGGTCACTTTGCTCTTGTCAAAGCCAAATGTGGTATCCTTAGTAGCTACCAAGTTCTGTCCAGTCTTTTTAACAAACTTCTTCGCCCTTCGGACAGCACTAGCTAAGGCCCACATTATATCCATCCTCTCAAGCTCCATTTCGTCCACCTGCTCGTAGTCCTCATCTGCCAGATGGCAGTTTCCAATCTTCCCGGCAACAAGTCCATCATATGAATGAACCACTGCAGCTAAAAGATCCATATGCTCTCGAGCTACTTCTACGGTCACATTACCGAGGTTCTCGGTCTTCAGTTTGGTAGCACTTGCTTCTGATCCAATATAGTGGGTACATGACGACCCTGACGTGTCTGATCCAGAAGGAGAAGCATGTGAAGGACCTGACGAGCTAGACACAAAAGCAGTCTGGAGAGGTGCTCCAGATGTCTTAGCTTGAGGCGTGGCGTTGTATAAAGCTGGATTTTGTGTGTACGAAGACTTCTGAGCTCTGTACTTCATCCTTAGTGCTTCTTCTCGCAACTTAAGAATGAAGTCATTAATATCCAGCTTTATAAGCATTTCATTCTGTCTCAGGTTAGACACGAATGAAGCCCACTTATCAGGCAATCCGTCTGCGAAGTTGCTCACTTTCTCTTCCATGGTCGTTTCCACTCCATGTGTATGCAGTTCGCTCATCAAGTGGTAGAATCTGTCTATGACTTCGTCTAAACTCTCGTTACCAATCGATGAGAAGTTATCGAATTCCTTCTTTAACTCCTTTGCCTTGATTGCCTTCAATGAAGCATTCCCATCATACCTCTTCTCTAGCTCATCCCACAGTTTCTTGGACTGCTTATTCTCTGAATACTGGTGGAATATGTCTTTGGGGATAGACTGAGTGATCAATGCATAAACCCTTTTCTCTGCATTGTACTTGACTTTCTGTGCGTCTGTCCATCCCACTTAACGTTAGCTTAACTCCATCAGCTCCCACCGGTGTACTATAACCAATCTCAATGGCTTCCCACAGATTAGGATCTACTCCATTGAGGTAGATCTCAAAACGTTGTTTCCAGTGGGGAAACTCATCTAAAGTCAAGAGCTTTGGTGGTTTATTGTGATTACCCACCTCACTCTCAAGCAACAGCAGGTTCTGTATCCTCGAGTCCTTCCCAGCAGTAAAGGCTGACATCTGATCTTCCATGGCGAATAACTTAGAATCTAATCAAACAAACTTTCACTGATGCGACTGAAGGATGCGAATGGTCTAATCGTGCGTATGAACTCTGCGACTGGTTCAATCGTGCGGCTGAACTGGGCGATTGGTTCAGTCGTGCGAATGAATCTGGTGCGTATGAGCTATGCGAACGAACGGTTCAGTCGGCCGAATGAGGGTGCGACTAGGTCCAATCGTGCGAATGAGCAATGCGAATGGAGTCCAGTCGTGCGAATGGGTCACTCGTGCGACTGAAGCTGCTGTGTTTTGCGAAAATTTCTAGGTTTGACGGGTTTCAGCCGTAAAAATTCGAAATTCACAAGTCCTAATCGCCTAAGTCCGTAGAAACCAAACTTCGATGAGCAGGGAACGTCCAAGATCACTTTTGACACAAAGATTGCGTTTTTAGTGCAAAAACAAAACTTTTATGCAATCTTGATTGAATCAACACGTAATCAAGAGCCAAAGCTCTGATACCACTTGTTAGGACCTGGTATTTGAACGAAATACCTAGTGATTAGCGTGTTAAACCAACTCAAATAGTGCGGAATCCTATTTGATTGGCGATCCAATCAGTGAGAACACACGAAGAATCAATCAAGAATTGAATCTAACGTTAGAAGTCGATTAGGAATCGATCTAATGTGTTCTGTGAACTTGGAGAACGATTTGGGAGGTCTCTGGACGGCTAGGGTACGTCTGGAATCGTAATGGGATGAATGCTTACGTTTTTCCACGAATTGGGTCTATTTATAGGTTAGTATTGTTCAATCGTGCGACTGGGCCATAAGTATGGTTCAGTCGTGCGATTGAACCATGCGGTTGATTCATCCGCACGACTGAGTGTTCAGTCGTGCGATTGAGCCAATCTTATGTGTCAATCATACGACTGATCCAGTCTCCTGGTTCAGTCGTGCGATTGAGTCAATCGTATGAAGTTATTCATGCGTGTGGTCCATTCGCATGGGCCATTCGCATGAGAACTTCATTAAGTTAAGTTTGAATGTTTTAATTAATATAACATAATGTGTAACCATTCAAACAATCATAAACCCAATCAATTCAATCACGACTCATTAATGAAATATTAAACATTACAATAACAAACAATCCATGTCATTTCATTAATCAATACAATTACATCATAATCAGACAGACAAGATCTATTACATTACAAATCATGATCTAGGGACATACATGCATCAACACCATCAGCCAAGGGGAGCATCCTCTTCTAAGGGATCGAGGAAGAAGAGGATGGCTCAGCCCCATGGGATGAAGAGCAAGCGAAGGAGGATTACTTTGATCACCACCACATCCACTACAGCTACCACCACTACTACCACACCCCCTACCACTACTACCACATATCCTACCACTACTATCACACTTCCCACCATCACTACCACACTCCCAACCACCACTACCACAGCTACCCCTTCACCATCCACTCCTATCCCACCACCCATATTCACCACATCTACCATTGCCACCACCAGCCACCAAGTAGGTCCCTCAACCCACTCTACCTTCACCACCGGACCCACTCTACCCTTCATTGGGGTAGAGGAATAGCTAGACATACTAAACCGGATGGTGCTAAAGCTGTTAGCTGCTGATGAGCAAAGAGCTACACAACTAAGTCAGCTTAAGGAGCTCAAGGCTACTCAAGCACAACAGATTACCCAACTTCAGGAGCAGAATGATCAATCAGTTAAGAGGATTGAGGAGTTGGAGGCCAAGAACAAGAAGATCATGCTCAGACTTAAAGGATCAAAAGATGAGCCTCTGAAGATCCGGGAAGGTGAAGAAGATGATGATGATGATGATGATGATGATGGTGATGATGATGAGTCTGATGATGAAGATGATGGTGATGATGATGAGTCAGATGAAGAAGATGACAGTGATGATGCAGGATCGAGGGGAAAGAAGAAAGGTGATGAGAATGCTGAAGAAGGTGATGATGCTGCCCCAGCCTCTGCTGAAGGTCAAGAAAGATGGACCAAGAGAGCACAAGACCAAGGAGGATCATCCTCAGGCCCTGCTGTTGAAGAACTGACGGATAAGGATAAAAGTAAAGATTAAATGTTTATGTATTTAAAAACTTTTGTACTAAAATCCTGTATTACATTTATGTAATTAATCTTCATCTATGTTTATCAAATGTTTAAATGTCTTGATTAATTACTAATGATTGATTTGTTAAATGTTTAAATCAAGCAGATCAAACATCACAGCAAGATGAATATGATGTTGCTCCGTTGCAGCAAATCAAGTCTCAATTCACCATGATTCTTGATTTGCAAGGGATTGTGCGAAGGTCAGTGAGCTACACTCCCCAAGAAAGAGAAATCATACACGACCTGACCGATGAGCAACTTGCAGACATGTTCAGACAAAATCCAGATGAACTGATCAAAGATGCTCCCGAAGTAAATGTTCTAAGTGATGAGGAGCTACAGGATGTCGATGAAATAGATATTGAAGATGTGACAACTGAACACTATCCAGAGTACACTAACCGAGAGGGAAATGTGATTCCCAACTGGGGTGAGACTCTCGGCAGTGCTACATTTGACAAACTGGATGAGATGGAAAAAGAAACTGAAAAGAATGAAAGCCAAGCCCAAACCTCGGATGCAGATGTTGATTTAAGGAAGGCTGAATGGGCAGCTTGTTTTGCTGAGATACGAGCCCAACGCACAACTCAAAAGCAAAATGCTTATACCAAGCTCTACAAGGTCAAAAAACATCTAAAGGTGTCTGGCAAGATTATTGCGTGGGCTTATTTTGCGGATCATAATGTTTATGCTGTAAAGAGGGAGAAATAGAGAACTTCAGATATCCACATGATTTGAAGATTCTTTAAGGTTTTGAGCTCAACCAGCTGGTGTTGGATTCTTTATGCCCAAGACACATAGAATATTGATGTGGTTAGTACGTTATGATCCAAGTCGGGTCATACCCAATAACAAGCTTAGCAAACACCAATTAATATTTAATTGATGATATGATCATGCAATTAAATAAATACACCAATTTAGAAAATGGGTTTTCTAAATAAGTTGCATATGAGATTGAACAACTTATATGGATATTTTGTTCATGGATATTATTTGTAATGTTGTTTAATTTAGTTAAATAACATCAAATAATAAAAATGTGTGTGTATGTTATATAATTAAAAGGTTAATTATATATATATATGTATCTTTATTAATCTTTAGTTTGACAAAAAGATCAATATATAAGGACCTTTTGGAAAATTAACTAAGAGGGGAACAACCCTAAAAGGGTGAAGAGTTTCGGCCGCCCCCCTCATTATGGGCAGCCCTCTCTTTTGGTTTTTTTGTATGTTGTTCTCCCTTTAGTTGATGCTCTCCAAGAACACACACATACTCTTCCATCTCTTATCTCTCTCATATATGCAAGAACCTCAAGGCACAAACCCTTCGATCTAGAAGATTATCTCGGTTGTAATGGAGTATTCCAGCAGCTTTGATTTCGGCTGAAAATGGGTTTTCAGCAGCCTTTAGGTTCGATTTTTGGTGTCAAATCCTAGCAAATATGGTGTTTCTTGAAGGCTTGTGGGTATGTACACTTGAGGACACCTATCCTTGGTGTTTTGGCCATCCAAGGACAGCCACTTCTTCAACAAAACGAGATTTCCAGCAGCTCTAATGTCGGTTCTTCAAATCGCCCATAAAGGTAGTTTGTTGATGTTGTTTTGGTTGTTTTAGCTTGTTGATAACTAGTTTATTCACATACATATGATCCTATGTCTTTGGGTTTGTTAAAATAATATTATGAACTTTAATTTTCAGATTATTGAATAGGATATTAAGTTCATATTCCGCTGCGTTTTCTTGTTTAAAATGGTTAAACGACATTGTTTTGGTACAACAAACCCAACATTGGTATCAGAGCCGGTTATGTGGATGATTAGTTTCATGTGTTCTTTGTATAATTGGTTATATAAGGTTTAACAACCAATTTTAGGGCTGTTTTGTATTGATTTGATGATACCCCAATCTTTCAAGGTTATATCAAACATGCTAGTGATTAAACCTTGAAAGGAAAGATATCAATTTGGTTGATTGTGTTTTGTTTGGACAAAAGACCCTAGATTTTGGTTTATGTTGGCTGAAAATTTAGGGTCAATGGGGTTCATTTTGGTTCTTAGTATGATGTATATGGATACATAATTTTAGTGCATAACATAGCCTTGACCATGGTTGTTTTGGGTTTGGTTGATTATGGAATTGTCATGTTGATTGTATTCTTTCTTTATGGGTTGTAGTAATTTCTTTTGTGTTTCCTTTTGGTTTGTAATTTATTTATTCATTTGGCAATGTAATAAATAGATTAGGAGCATTTTTTCCTTTACTAGAAAATATGTATTAGGATGTATATATTTTGTAAAAGAAGATGCTCGGGAAGGAAGCACAAAAGGAAGACACAAAGGATGGACTTGAAGCATTTGGATGCAAGTTCAAGTGGGGGTCTTTGGAGATCTCATCATTTGTGTTGTGTTGAACCCTTAGGAAAAGACCTTATGACAACACTTGTGATGGCAAACAAGTGTAGTCAACTTAGTGGCTATGGTTATGCACATATGTTTGTATGATTATGCTTGTTTGTTTTATGTTGATTGTTTGATATATGAATATGCTTAACGATCTAAATAAATTATGATAAAAGCTGAATTTTATGGTTCTAAATCATTAAGTAATTAATAAAAGGTTATTAAAAGGATTAATGATTTCAAAATAAAAGAGGTTTTATTAAAAGAGAACCATAGGGTACCATGTATTTGAAAGCATGCAATTACAAGGTACATAGTGTTTTCAAAGTCTAAAATTAATGAAACTTAAAACCCTTTGGTAACAAGTCTAACACCATCCTTTTACACGACACTCGAATCACTTGGGAACTACTTGTGGGATAAAGGTCACCTAACCACTTGTAGGGAACTTGTGTCCTTGAGGTGAGTCTAACATACTTGTGGGATAAAGGTCACCTAACCGCTTATATGTAAAAACTCACACGTGTGTGTAAGTAGGACGACTTGAATTGGAAACCATGTGCTTAGGGTCACCGAAGCATGGCGTACAATGGTGTTGATGAGATTAAACATGCCGACTAAACATATGATGTTTAACCGATCCCATAAGACTAGAAGTTGCAATAGGTTGCAATTGTCAACTGTTGACTACCTTGTTAATTTAAATAATGGGATAAAGGTCACCTAACCATCATTTAAATGTAACGTTGGATTCTAGATTTTAATTGTTAATTGTCTATGAGACATTTAAGGGTATTAACGATTAAAATAAATTTATGAGAAATACTAATATGAACTTTGTCAATTTTGTAATAATGACCTCTAACTATAATGCTACCACCCCGATCGTCCCTTCCCTATCACTGAGACCTATTCTCGAGAGGGATAGTCCTAACCATAATTATCTTATGGACTCATTTTGAAACTTGAGAATCGTTCTCAAGAATGAGTAAAGGTCTATGTCCTTGACGATCCCATACCTCACCAACCCACGCTGTTGATGTTATGGCCTTTTGACGATTGAGTTAAGCACACTTAGGATTCTGTGCAAGCATCCGATCTCATGTTGGGAATATGATTCCCAGACTCCAAAAGGGTTTGGAGCCTCATGGGGCACATGACATGTTAATCTAAAAGGGAAATGTTCCTTCCACAAACTTTAGTAAGATTGCTTTGAAACGGTTCAAGCACTTTATACATGTCACATGAAAAGACCCAATCAATATCATCTTATATATCCTTAAGATAAAAGCCATATTGATAGCCTCAAGATGCTTTGCTGTCCTGTCTCAAAGTAGTTGGCCAAGGATTTGATCCTTGATTGCCTAACTAAAGGTTTGAGACATTCATAATAAACTGTAATATGAACGGATGGGACAAGAGCATCGGTGAACCTCATGCAATGCTCAAAGCAACCGAGGCGGGGATAAGTAGAGAGGTTCTACCTATTCTCTCAATCAATAACGGAGGCTATAAGAAGTGGCCAATCCCGATCCTAAAGCAATTATTGCTAAAGGAAAGGAATACGTCAAAGCAAAGGTTATAGCGAAACCTCAAAACCTAAGCTTATGAAGCCTAAGGTAACGGAGAACGATCCATGCTTTGAGTATGGAGAGATAGGACTATAAAAAGGGTATTGTCCCTTCTATCTCAAGGAGTTGAAACACAAGAAGGGTTTTGGGCAAACCTCAAATACAATTCCATGATTCATACGCTGTTTTAAAAGCCATTTCTTCAATCACATGGGTATTAGATACCGGATGTGAGACTCATACTTGCAATTGTTGCAAAAGGGTTCAAAAGAAATGTCCGCTTCAAGAAGGGAAACTCTATTTTGAGACCTTCAAATGGTTTGGAAGTTGTTCTCAAAACATTTTTTGTATGCACCTAGTTTGACTAGGAACATGATTAATGTTTCCTTTTAAAACAATATGATCATGATTCAAAATTTATAAATAATGGTATTGAGTTTTGAATGATGTATATCATTTTAAGGATATGCCTTTTAATGACATCCATGAATTGGTTCATGATAGATCATCCTATTATAACTCATTGATACACATTTAGCATAAAGAAACTTAAAATGGGTTTAAGTTATTACTATCTTTGACATTGTCGCCTTGGTCATACTAACCAGAATTAGATTCAAACACTTCAAAAGAATGGTCTTTTGGAAACAAATGAAAATGTTTCATTTGATAAGTATGAACCAAAGACTAATTAGGAATGATGCATTTGGATGCATATGATCCTTTTAAGACAATGTCTAAGACTGGTGAAAGATACTTCATTAATGTTACCGACGATTGCAGTCGCTATTATTGTGTGCACTTGATGACACATAAGTATGAAGCTTTTGAAATGTTCAAAATCTTCAATAATGAAGTAGAAAATCAACTCCTCATAATTATCTATGCTCTTCATTCAGATAAAGGAGAAACTGAACCCTATTTGGATATGGTTCAATTTATTATGGCTATGAGCTTACCACCTTTATCATTTTGGGTTTTCGCATCGCTCTCTAAGGCTCATATTATGAATATGACCCGGACAAAGAAAGTGTGTATTCATTTAGAATCCAAAGATACTGTATAAGATACCGTTTCTTTGACTCAACGAATCAGAAATATTTATTGCTCCAAAGTCTATGGTTCTTGAAACCAAGTCCTTTATGGAAGGAATGACGTATAGAACTGTGGAACTTGATAAGGATCAAAATCCACAAGGCGATACACATTTGATTGACACTAGCAATCAGCAGGAGGTTGTTAATAAAGATCAAGAGGTTGATCAACACACACAAAACGTTCACAAATCTGGTAGAGTTAGTATTCCATCTGAAAGATAAGGATATTTCATGAATGGATGCTATGTGGTTATACCCTGTAGGCTAACCATACACCAAGATGTTATGTCCAATTTGGATTGGGACAAATGGCTAGAGGCCATGAACGTAAGGATGCAATTCATGTATAACAACCAAGTTTGGCAATTGGTTGAACCTCCACTTAAACTCCAAATCGGTTGGATACAAGTGGGTTTTCTGGATGAAAACAAATATACATGGAGACTTGAATACTTATAAGTCAAGACTTATAGCATAAGGTTTTCATCAAACTCAATTGGTTGATTATGATGAAAGTCTTACGCCCGTGGCAATGCTAAGGTCGATTAGGATGTTAAGTGCCATAACTGCATATTTTGAATATGAGTTTTGGCTAATGGATGTCAAAACCGCTTTCCTTAATGGACATCTCGTAGAGACTGTCCACATAGTTCAGCATGAAGGTTTTGTCGATCTGTGACATCCCAATAAAGTATACAAGTTAAAGTGATAGATCTATGGATTGAAACAAGCATCAAAAGGGTGTGTATATATGAATGCTAGTGGGAGCAGAAGTATACTCTCAGTATTGTATGCTGATGACACACTGCTATTTGAAAAATATATTCCAACCTTGGAAGGTGTTAAAACCTTGCTTGGAAGATGTTTTTCATAAAAGGATCACGTTTAAACCACCCATATTTTGGAATAAAGATCTATAAGGATAGATCGAGGTGGTTGATAGGGTTAAACCAAAGTGCATATATATATTGATAAATCTTGAAAAGGTACAAGATGAAAAAAACTCTTAGAAAGGTATGGTACCTATTCAAGGAGGGACAGTGTTGACTATGTCTCAATGTCCAAGCTCATAGGATGAGCAAAATCAAATGAATGATATCCCATACGCATCTGCTATAGGATCCATCATTTGTGTGATGATATGCACTAGACCAGACGAATCATGCCTATTAAGTATGACAAAGTAGATAACAATAGAAACAACCATCGGGTGGCTGTTAAAAGTATATTGAAATACCTTAGTAGGACAAAGGATATATTTCTAATATACGGATCTGTTTAAAAGGAAGTCCATGTAAAGGGTTACACTGATGCGGGCTCTCAAAACTGATCCATATGGTTCTCGACCATCAATCAGGTGTACTTCCATTATGAATGGAGGTGTGGTAACCTTGAAGTGTTCAAAGCAGGACACGGTAGCATTATTCACTCTAAAATCCGAATACATAGCCGCTTCATTAGCAGCTTTGGAAGCTGCATGGATAAGCTTGTCCATTGCTTATCTAGGGGTGGTCTCTACCATTCAAGACTCCCTAGAGATCTTTGGTAAATACGTGGGTGTGATTGCTCATATCAAGGAACCCCGTACTCATCAAAGACTAAGCACCTTGAGCGGAGATTCAACATCATAAGGGATGAAGTTGAAAAGGGTAAAGATATGTATTCGTAAAGTTCATTAAGATCAAAACGTTACGAATCCACTCACGAAGCTCCTTGCGAAGGCAAAGTATGAGGGTCATACTTGTGCCTTAGGACTTCGATATTCTAGCGATTGGAATTGATCTATTTAGTATTTAATGTATGGAACAATTGTAATTTTGACCTTTTGAGTCGTGTTCCCTTTTAGCATGTTTACATCCATGAATATGTTTATTATTCTAAATGTCCGTAGTCGGTCATATTTGTGGGAACAGATATGAATGTAAGACTATTATGAACATGGATTGGTAGATATTTATATGGTATGAATATAGAGCAATTGGTTGCTACCAAGGTTCATAGATATTTGTGGGATACAAATATTGGACTGACCCGCGTCTCAATTTTACTACATGGAATCTTTAGATTGATCATAAGTAAATTTGAGTAAAGGCGAATATCATTTGGTATCCTCTGACCTGAGATACATATTGGGTTTTGATATTCACCAAGTGTTATACCTTGAGCTAGTTCTTCGCTGCTCTGAAATAATGGTCAGTACATAAGGCTATGTTTGGGTACAACATAAGGTGATTGTGAGAAACGTATGTAGTCAAGATGGAATTTGTTCCTCTTATTCGTTGAGAGCATGATGTCTAAGGCCTGATTAAGTTAAATCAACAAGGAATGATCATTCTGTGTCCTTGGATTTAACATGACATCTGTAACAAAAGGATAAATGATTGATTCACCTAAATCATTTCAAGTTTGGAACTTGAAGGGGATGATGTTATTGAATGGCTTATAGTCATGCGTATTAATGGTAGTAAACCGTTGTTAGGCGGTATTTACTGCTTGCATCAATCTTCTATGTATCTTGTGCAAGTGGGAGATTGTTGGATTCTTTATGCCCAAGACACATAGAATATTGATGTGGTTAGTACGTTATGATCCAAGTCGGGTCATACCCAATAACAAGCTTAGCAAACACCAATTAATATTTAATTGATGATATGATCATGCAATTAAATAAATACACCAATTTAGAAAATGGGTTTTCTAAATAAGTTGCATATGAGATTGAACAACTTATATGGATATTTTGTTCATGGATATTATTTGTAATGTTGTTTAATTTAGTTAAATAACATCAAATAATAAAATGTGTGTGTATGTTATATAATTAAAAGGTTAATTATATATATATATGTATCTTTATTAATCTTTAGTTTGACAAAAAGATCAATATATAAGGACCTTTTGGGAAATTAACTAAGAGGGGAACAACCCTAAAAGGGTGAAGAGTTTCGGCCGCCCCCCTCATTATGGGCAGCCCTCTCTTTTGGTTTTTTTGTATGTTGTTCTCCCTTTAGTTGATGCTCTCCAAGAACACACACATACTCTTCCATCTCTTATCTCTCTCATATATGCAAGAACCTCAAGGCACAAACCCTTCGATCTAGAAGATTATCTCGGTTGTAATGGAGTATTCCAGCAGCTTTGATTTCGGCTGAAAATGGGTTTTCAGCAGCCTTTAGGTTCGATTTTTGGTGTCAAATCCTAGCAAATATGGTGTTTCTTGAAGGCTTGTGGGTATGTACACTTGAGGACACCTATCCTTGGTGTTTTGGCCATCCAAGGACAGCCACTTCTTCAACAAAACGAGATTTCCAGCAGCTCTAATGTCGGTTCTTCAAATCGCCCATAAAGGTAGTTTGTTGATGTTGTTTTGGTTGTTTTAGCTTGTTGATAACTAGTTTATTCACATACATATGATCCTATGTCTTTGGGTTTGTTAAAATAATATTATGAAATTTAATTTTCAGATTATTGAATAGGATATTAAGTTCATATTCCGCTGCGTTTTCTTGTTTAAAATGGTTAAACGACATTGTTTTGGTACAACAAACCCAACAGCTGGCACATTTGAATCTGCTGTATGCGGATCCCAGAGAAATGTCAGGATGGTTTGAGGATGCCCTAAAGAAGGAATACCACACCAGATGGGTAAACTTCAAACCCCAACAACCAAAGAGGTACATTCGTAGGTATGAAGTGGATCCCATATCGGAAAAACCTAAAGTGGTGCTGAAGTGGAGTCCCCTGCACACAATGTCTAAGATTCCCTTACGGGAAATGCCACAGGACATCACTCCACACTTCAAATGGTGGTATAATGATTGGAGAACAGGCGAAGCAGTCATAGTTCTAAATAGAGAAGGAAAAATGTAAACTATATGGGTATTCAACCCGATGTGGCTTACAAACTTCTCTGAAGAAGATGTCTACACATTGTACAAGTGGCCACTGTTCTATGATGCGTAAGATATTGTACAAGCCCTCCAGTTCAAGAATGTTATAAGACTCTGCTTTGCATTTGAAATACATACAGAAGTTACTAGAGAGGAGAAGTACAAGAGATTTGAGGAGCTTATGAAGAATGTCGGACGTTAATGTAAACTAGGTCCAAGGGGGAGTTTGTTGATACAAATGTACCTAGTTTAGGAGTTTAATATAAATGTCTGTCATGGCTTACATATATGTAATGAATGAGGTGAATGAATTACAATATGTGATTGATGCTTATAATGTTTAATGTTTCATTGTTTATTGTGTGAGAAAGTATATTGAACTAACTATATAGGTTTGAGGTTATTGTGCATAGTTCTTAGTCAATAATGATTGAGAAACATGTTTAAACTTAATTGTATGAAGTCTTCATGCGAATGGACCATGCTAATAGACCATAGTCATGAATACTTCATGCTAATGAACCAGTCGCATGACTGAACCAGACGACTGGATCAGTCGTACGAATGAGACATGAGATTGACTCAGTCACACGATTGAACCTTCAGTCGTGCGTATGAATCAGTCGCATGAGAAAGTCGCACGACTGAACCATGCTAATGGTTCAGTCGCACGAATGAACATTGCAAACCTATAAATACCACTTAATTCGTGGAAAAACGTAACTTTAGACACATAATCATAACCTAGCCGTCCAGAGCGTTCTGAAAGCCTGTTCCAAGTTCATAGATCGCATCTGATCGTTCTCTACTCGTTCTTAACGTTTCTTTAATTGTTAGATTGATCGGGATTGCGTTCTCACTGATTGGATCGCCAATCAAATAGGATTCCGCACTATTTGATCTGGTTTCACGCATTATCAGTTGGTATTCCGTACGTACACGGTCCTCACAAAATAATTGCCCAAAACTCATGTTTTTGTGTAAGAAAACATGTAAGAAGCTTAGAAATAGCTTATTGGGTGATAAACCAAGGATTTGGGTGTAAAAGATTGAAGTTTTTGGTCAAAAATAGGTTAGTTTGTAATTTCAGCCCGTTCTGCGAAACTGGGTGTTCATCCAGCAAAATTATGTAGTCATCCAGCGAAACTATGGATCTTCCTGCAAAACTATAGTTTCACACGTAGTTGCAGACATGGTTTTCCAACGAAAGTTGGGTGAAACTAGCAGCGAAACTGCCAGCGAAACTGCTGGTGAAACTAGCAGCGAAACTGCTGGCGAAACTAGCAGCGAAACTGTTGATTTAGCAGCGAATTTAGTAGCGAAATTAGGCGGAAATTAACTCCTTTGAGTGTTAACTTATCTGCAGGCTGTGTAGTGTGACCCTTGCTTAGAAAGCTTGATTGAGAAGCTACTAATTGGTCTAGGTGAGTTCTAGATCCCCTATTTTAAAGGTTTTAAACTTGTTTTGGGGCTGGAAATGCATACCAAATATACGTTTTGATTGACCAAGATTTCAAGAGGTTTTAACAGGAAGATCGATTTTTCTATAACAAAATGTGATATACAGAAATGTTAAGATAAAAATTTTTCACGCTGACCTGGCAGCGCGACCCCAGCCAGGGGCATTGCTGCTTGGACCCCACTAGGGGCTTCTGCCCCTAGGACCCTGCTGTCAGGGGCTGCCGCCCTCGAGCCCCCACTGTCCCGCGGTGAGTTGGTTATGTTCTATGATGACTTGTTCTTGTTGTGCATTTGTATGTGTATGTGAATGAATGATGCATGATGTTTATGATGATGTGTGATGGGGTATGTGATGTATATGTGGTGCTATGTATATTCATGTTTTGTTTCCTTATGTTCCTATTGAAGGATTTAGTCTGCCCAAGATACATATTAAATTGATGTGGTTAGTACGTTATGATCCAAGTCGGGTCATACCCAATAACAAGCCAAACAAACACCAATAAATATTTGTTCGTTGATGAGATCATACAAATAAATATTAGCACCAATTTAGAAAACGAGTTTTCTAAAACATTGGCTTTTGTAAATGAACAACATTATGTAGATGATTTGTTCATGAGAAATCATTTGTTTCATTATTTAAGTTAGTTAAACAATGACAAATGAAAGTGTTCTAGTGTTCTAAAATTAAAAGGGGTTTTAATTTTATAAAACAAAGGGGGAGAGTGTAACATTTTATAAAAGAAAAATAGGAGGGAAACCCTTTTTGGGGGTCCAATTTTCGGCCGCCCCATTTGGCCCTTGGGAATCCTCCTTTTGGTCTTGGTTCATGCAATAATAATTTCACTCTAACACTCTTCCATAGACACACCTTTTCTCACACACACAAGCAAGTTCTCTCTTCTTCTTCTTGGCTGAAAATCAGCTTTGCAAGCTTCAAAATTCAGATTTGCTTGGGTAGATTCGGATCTACAAGAAGAAGAGCAAGTTGGTGTTTTACTACCTAACAAGTAGGTGTCTTGGAAGGGCTTGTGGGTATCATATCTTGAGGGCTTCTACATTGAAGTCTTAGCTTTCAAACATCATCATCTTCGTGCATCATTCTCCATGTTTCGAAGGTAGTAAATGTGTTCTTGAGTGTTTTTGATAGTATGCTCTTCCATATAAATAGATCCTTGTCTTGGGTTTTGTTTTAACAAGTGTATATGATACATAAACTCACGTTTTTGACCTAAACTCCGCTGTGTTTTACATAATAAATGGTTAATATGACTTTGGTAAGGATCTACAAAACCCAACAATGGCATCAAGAGCCGGTTATATGGATACATGCTTCAAAAATTGAATTTTTCGGGTCCTTTTTTAATAAAAAGTGGGCTGGAAATTTCTCTCATGGAAGTCCCTTTGTTTTTCAAGATATTACTTTTATATGCATGTAAGGATATTGAAAAATTAAAATCATGAGATAGTTTGTTTGTTTGGACAAAAACCCACTTGTTCTTGGTTTGTTTTGGCCGAGAATTTGGGTTCAAAAGGGCTGCCATTCTCGATTTTAAATACATATTTGGATGTGTTTTAGTGCATAAAAACCTAGCCATGACCTTGTGTTTGATTGTTTGTGGTTGTGATTTCATTTGGTTGTAATAAAGGCTATGTAATTTATTTGTTTCATTTGGTATGTAATAAATAGATTAGTTTGCACTTTATTTTCCTAGAAAAATGTATTAAGTTCTTTCTATGTAATAAGAATTTTGGGGCTGATTTGTAAGACAAAGAAGGTGCCTAAAGATGGTGGTGGAATCACAACACAAAAGGGATACTTGAAGCATTTGGATGCAAGTTCAAGTGGGAGTTCATCAACACAACATTGTGTCATGCTTTACCCTTAGGAATGACCTCTTGACACACTTGTTATGGCAAGCAAGTATGGTCAAAATAGTTGGCTATGGTTATGCACTTATATTTTATGTTTGGTTGTTTTGGTTGTGTTTGACATTTTAATTGAAAGTTGATAAACTTGTTGAACAACTATGATAAAACAAGCATAAAATTGGTTCTTTAATATCATTAAAAGAATTAATAAAATAAGTTTAATAAGGGTTAATGATTTAATAAAAATGAGTTTTATTAAAAGGAACCATGAAAATTGTTTTTCATAAAATACCATGCATTTGAATGCATACAAATTGTATGGTATAAAAGTTTTCTAAAAACTAGATTTTAGAACCGCAAAACCCTTTTCAAAATAAGTGTAACACCGTCCTTTTAAACAACACTCAATTCACTTGCAACTTATTTATGGGATAAAGGTCACCTAACCATAAATGAAGAAACTTGTGAAGTTGAGGTGAAATTACCATATTTGTGGGATAAAGGTCACCTAACAACTTATATTTGTAAAATCACAAGTGTGTCTAAGTAGGACGACTAGATTTGGAAATCATGCATTAGGATCACCGAAGCATGACGTACAAACGGTGTTGATGGGATAAACATGTCAAACAAAACATAAGATGTTTAAACCGATTCCATACAACTAGAAATTGTAATAGGTTACAATTGTCAAACGTTGACTACCTTGTTAATTTAAATAAAGGGATAAAGGTCACCTAACCGATACTTAAATATAACGTTGGATTCTAGATTTTAATTATTAATTGTCTATGAGACATAAAAGGGTATTAATAATTAAAATACTTTGATATCAAAATAATAAATATTGAACTTTGTAAAATTGTAGATGGCTAACAACAACAACTCAATCCCGACCGTCCATAACCTATCACTAAGGACTATCCTTGAAAAGGAACGTCTAAACCATGGGAACTTCATGGACTGGTATCGAAACTTGAGAATCGTTCTCAAGCAAGAAAGAAGTCCTATGTGTTAGACGATCCCATTCGCGATCAACCCAATGAGAATGACGTAGAGGCCTTTGCCGAGTGGGTCAAATACACCGAGGACTCTGTGCAAGTCTCATGTCTCATGCTAGCGAGTATGATTCCTGATTTGCAAAAGGACTTTGAGAACCACAATGCCTATGACATGATCACCCAGTTGAAGGAAATGTTCCAACAACAATCAAGGGTGGAGCGCTTCGAAACGGTTCGAGCACTCCATGCATGTCGGATCGACGAGACCCAATCGGTATCATCTTACGTTCTCAAGATGAAGAGCCACATTGATCGCCTTGAAAGGCTTAACTGTCGTGTGTCCAACGAGTTGGCAACGAATTTGATCCTCAACTCCCTATCCAAGAAGTTTGATAGCTTTGTTATGAACTATAACATGAATGGATGGGACAAGAGCATTGGTGAGCTTCATTCAATGCTTAAAACGGCCGAGGCAGGCATGGGTAGAAAGGTTCTACCGGTCCTTACGATCAATGAAGGAGGTAGTAAGAAAAGGATCCTCCCCAACCCTAGGGCAAGTGTTGCCAAAGGGAAGGGGCACGTCAAGGGAAAGGGTAAGGGTAAAGCTAAAGTGGAACCAACCAAACCGAATGAAAAGAAGCAAAAAGTTGCTCATGAAGACCCGTGTTTTGAGTGGTGAGGTAGGCCATTGGAAACGCAATTGTCCGGTCTATCTCAAAGAGTTGAGATCGAAGAGGGATGCGGGGCAAACCTCAGATACAATCTTTATGATACATGTTGAGCTAAATATTATTTCTTCTAACACATGGGTATTGGATACCGGATGTGGAACTCATATTTGCAATTTGTTGCAGGGGTTCAAAAGAAGTGAGCATTATGCAAAAGGGGAAATTAGTCTCTTTATGGGCAATGGTGCAAAGGTTCACGTAGAAGCCCAAGGAGACTACATTTTGAAGCTTCCAAGTGGTTTGGAAGTTATTTTAAAGAATGTTTTGTATGCTCCTAGTTTAACTAGGAACATTATTTCTATTTCCCGTCTAAGACAATGTGATTATGATTTCAAGTTTATTGACAATGATATTCATGTTTCTTTAAATCATGTGTTTTATTTTAAGGCTATACCTTGTAATGGTATTTATGAATTGGTTCATGATAACACAACATATGATAGCTCAATGTACCAAGCAACCACCAAAAGGCTCAAATTAGATTTGAGTAATTCCTATCTTTGGCATTGTCGCCTTGGTCACATAAACAAGAATCGTATGCAAAAACTTCAAAAGAATGGTCTTTTGAAAACTAATGAAAATGATTCATTTGATGTATGTGAGTCTTGTTTACAAGGTAAAATGACAAAGGCCCCTTTTAGTGGGAGTAATGAAAGGGCAAATGATTTATTAGGGATCATACATTCGGATGTATGTGGACCTTTTAAACCAATAACTAGGAATGGTGAAAGATACTTCATTACCTTTACCGATGACTATAGTCGTTATGGGTACGTGTACTTGTTAAGACACAAACATGAATCTTTTGAAATGTTCAAAATCTTCAAAAATGAAGTTTAAAATCAACTCAACAAAACGGTGAAGATTCTTCGTACAAATAGAGGAGGTGAATACCTAAGTAGTGAATTTCAAGAGTATCTTAGAAGTTGTGGGATTGTCTCACAACTTACTCCACCTGGAACACCACAACATAATGGTGTATCTGAGAGGAGGAATCGGACTCTATTGGATATGGTTTGATCTATGATGGCTAGAAGTACACTACCTCTGTCATTTTGGGGTTTCGCATTGCTCTCCGCGGCCCGTATTTTAAATATGGCCCCAACCAAGAAAGTGGAAAGGACACCTTTCGAAGTATGGCATGGAAGCGTTCCATCATTATCATATTTAAAAGTTTGGGGGTGTGAGGCTTATCTTAAGCAATACACTCAAAACAAACTGGAAGCCCGATCCACAAAGTGTATCTTCGTTGGATATCCTAGAGATTGTATTGTATATTATTTCTATGATCCAACAGAACAGAAAGTGTTTATTGCTCGAAAGGCAGAGTTCTTGGAAACTAAGTTCCTTTCGGAAGAAACTAGTGGAAGAACAGTGGAACTTGAAGGGGTTCAAGATTCACAAGACGATACACATTTGGTTGATACTAGCAATCAACATGAGGATGTTGAGAATGATCATATGGATGATCAAGATACACAAAACGTTCGAAGATCTGGTAGAACTAGTGTTCCTCCTGAGAGATATGGATTTTTCATGGATGGATGCTATGTGGTAGATTCGGATGAACCAACCACATACCATGATGCAATGTCAAAACCTGATTTTGACAAATGGCAAGAAGCCATGAATGTTGAGATGCAATCCATGTATGATAACCAAGTTTGGGAATTGGTTACACCACCTCTTAAGTCCGAGGTAGTTGGAAGTAAGTGGGTTTTCAAGAAGAAAACCGATATGCATGGAAACTTGGATACTTATAAAGCTAGAATTGTAGCAAAAGGTTTCACTCAAACTCAAGGGGTTGATTATGATGAAACTTTTTCGCCTGTGGCAATGCTAAAGTCTATCAGGATATTATTTGCCATAGCAGCATATTATGACTATGAAATTTGGCAAATGGATGTCAAAACCGCCTTCCTTAATGGATATCTTGAGAAAGATGTCCATATGGAACAGCCTGAAGGTTTTGTCGATCCAAAACATCCTAACAAGGTATGCAAGTTAAAGAAGTCAATTTACGGATTGAAACAAGCGTCGAGAAGTTGGAATCACCGTTTTGATGATGAAGTAAAGAAAATTGGCTTCATCAAAAATGCTGATGAAGCTTGTGTATATAAGAAAGCTAGTGGGAGCACTGTTACTTTCCTTGTATTATATGTCGATGACATTTTACTACTTGGAAACGACATTCCAGCCTTGGAAGGTGTAAAAGCCTGGCTTGGAAGCTGTTTTTCCATTAAGGATCTTGGTGAAGCCGCCTATCTCTTGGGAATAAAGATCTATAGGGATAGATCAAGACGGTTGATAAGTTTAAACCAAAGTGCATACATTGAAAAGATCTTGAAAAGGTTCAAGATGGAGAATTCTAAGAAAGGTTTGGTACCTATTCAAAAGGGGACTATATTGAGCTCATCTCAATGTCCTAGTTCAAAGGTTGAACAAGAAAGAATGAATGGAGTCCCATATGCATCTGCTATAGGATCCATCATGTATGCAATGATATGTACTTGGCCAGACGTGTCATGTGCTCTAAGCATGACAAGTAGATATCAACAGAATCCTGGTAATAGTCATTGGATGGCTGTTAAGAGTATCTTGAAATACCTTAGAAATACTAAGGACATGTTCTTAATATATGGATCTGGTGAGGAGGAACTCGTTGTAAAGGGTTACACGGATGCGAGTTTCCAAACTGATCGAGATGATTCTCGATCACAGTCGGGATATGTCTTCATTATGAATGGAGGAGTGGTCTCTTGGAAAAGCTCAAAGCAAGATGTAGTGGCACTATCTACAACAGAATCAGAATACATCGCCGCTTCATTGGCAGCTCAAGAAGCTGCGTGGCTTAGGAAGTTCATTGCTGATCTAGGGGTCGTTGCTACCATTCAAGACCCCCTAGAGATCTTTTGTGATAACGAGGGTGCGATTGCTCAAATCAAGGAACCTCGTGCACATCAAAAGACTCGGCACATTGAACGGAGATTCAACTACATAAGGGATGAAGTTGAAAAGGGAAAGATATGTATTCGCAAAGTTCACACCGATCAAAACATTGCAGATCCATTCACAAAACTCCTGGATAGGTCAAAGCATGAAAGTCATACTTGTGCCTTAGGAGTTTGATATTCTAGTGATTGGACTTGATCAAATTTTGTATTTAGATATTGGAACTTATTTAATTTGACTTAATTATATGGTTATAATCTTCATTTGTTCTTCTATTTTAGCATGTTTAAATCCGTGAATAAGTAAGTTATTCTAAACGTCTGTAGTTGATCGTACTTGTGGGAACAACTATGAATGTAAGACTATAATGAACTTGGATTGGTTGATATTCATAAAGTATGAATATAGAACAAAAGGTTGCTACCAAGGTTCATTGATATCTATGGGATATAGATATAGGACTGACCCGCTCTCTATTATTTCTGCATGGAATCTTTATGATTAGTCATAAGAAATATTGAGTAAAGGCGAATATCATTGTATCCTCAGACCTGAGATACATATTGAGTCTTTATATTCACCAAGTATCGTACTTTGACTTAGTGCTTTGCTGTTCTGAAACATTAACAGTACGTAAGGCTAGGTTTAGGTATGATATAAGGTAATTGTGAGAGACGTATGTAGTCAAGATGGAATTTGTTCCTCTTATTCGTTGAGAGTTAGATGTCTAAGGCCTGTTAAAGCTAAATCATCAGAGAATGACAATTCTGTGTCTCTAGGATTTAACATGACATCTGTAACAAAAGGATGGATGATTAATTCACCTAAAACTTTTCAAGTATGGTACTTGAAGGAGATGATGTTATTGAATGGCACCTAGTCATACGTATTAAGGGTAGTAAACCGTTGTTAGGCGGTATTTACTGCTTACATCAATTTTCTATGAATCTTGGGCAAGTGGGAGATTGAAGGATTTAGTCTGCCCAAGATACATATTAAATTGATGTGGTTAGTACGTTATGATCCAAGTCGGGTCATACCCAATAACAAGCCAAACAAACACCAATAAATATTTGTTCGTTGATGAGATCATACAAATAAATATTAGCACCAATTTAGAAAGCGAGTTTTCTAAAACATTGCTTTTGTAAATGAACAACATTATGTAGATGATTTGTTCATGAGAAATCATTTGTTTCATTATTTAAGTTAGTTAAACAATGACAAATGAAAGTGTTCTAGTGTTATAAAATTAAAAGGGGTTTTAATTTTATAAAACAAAGGGTGAGAGTGTAACATTTTATAAAAGAAAAATGGGAGGGAAACCCTTTTTGGGGGTCCAATTTTCGGCCGCCCCATTTGGCCCTTGGGAATCCTCCTTTTGGTCTTGGTTCATGCAATAATAATTTCACTCTAACACTCTTCCATAGACACACCTTTTCTCACACACACAAGCAAGTTCTCTCTTCTTCTTCTTGGCTGAAAATCAGCTTTGCAAGCTTCAAAATTCAGATTTGCTTGGGTAGATTCGGATCTACAAGAAGAAGAGCAAGTTGGTGTTTTACTACCTAAGAAGTAGGTGTCTTGGAAGGGCTTGTGGGTATCATCTCTTGAGGGCTTCTACATTGAAGTCTTAGCTTTCAAACATCATCATCTTCCTGCATCATTCTCCACGTTTCTAAGGTAGTAAATGTGTTCTTGAGTGGTTTTGATAGTATGCTTTTCCATATAAATAGATCCTTGTCTTGGGTTTTGTTTTAACAAGTGTATATGATACATAAACTCACGTTTTTGACCTAAACTCCGCTGTGTTTTACATAATAAATGGTTAATATGACTTTGGTAAGGATCTACAAAACCCAACACCTATTATGTATTATTCCATGACTTACGTGTTATGGGTAAGAAATGAACGTAAAGTATTATGTAAGGAAAGTGGAAAGATAATGAAAAGAGGAACGTAAAGAATGAAAGAATGCATGTATTAATGAAGTAATGAATGAATGGATAAGTCTTACCCCGCTGTTGGTGCCAGGCTATGTGCGTTATGGAAGTCTTATCAACTTCGGCCCAATACCCGCTTTGTGCCTAAGGTTGGGGTAAACTTATGTATGGAATCCTTGTTGCTTACCCTGGTGCTGGTGCCAGGCTATGTGTGTTATGAAAGTCTGATAAACTTCGGCCCAGTACCCGCTTTGTACTTACGTTTGAGATATAGCATACAGGTGGGATCTTTGTCGCATACCCCGGTGCTGGTGCCAGGCTATGTGCGTTATGGAAGTCTTTTTATAAACTTCGGCCACTTTGCACGCTTTGTGCTTACGTTTGGGGTATAGCTGATGACACTGATCCGGGAAGAATGAATGAAAGATGGATACCGAATGGTAAAGGAAGATAATAATGATATTACCTATGTGTACCTATGATGTATGATCGCGCATGAAAGTAAAGAATGGTTTTAAGCAAAAGAAAAGTATTTTATTTATAAAACTAGAACTCACTCAGCAACGCTGTCTTTTATGTATTTTCCAGTTGGCAGGTGATCGTTGACGAGGACGGCACGAGGCAGCTACTTGGCGTTTTGGGATGACATCCATTAGTTTTAATTATGATGTTTTTGCATTGTAATACAAACAAACAATATTTTGTAACGATTATGAATGTTGTATTATTTTGCAAAACCAATGAATGAAATGATTTTAAATTATTCCGCTGCATTGTTTTGGTATACTTAATTATATGTTTTATGTTTTATGTGCAATGATTGACCAGCTGTAAACGTCCCGGGAACAGGGCCTTACAAGTTGGTATCAGAGCCAAAGTTTAAGTGAATTGGGTAAATATTTTCAAAACAAACCTAAACTTAACTGAGAATGGGACAAAGGGAAGGAATGCCAATCCAAGTAGCTACGTGCCATCAGGTATTTTCTTAATGTTAATCGGTATTTTGTGCGTATGTTATGTGGTTTATGTGCCTTTAGTAGATTTAGATACTAATATAGTTAGGATACGAAATGCTTGGGGTATGAAGAGTAAAGTAAGTGGCTAACCATAACTGGCCACTGTAGTTAGGGACTTACAATACTCGACATAAACTGAGTGGTTACCTCGAATGACCGTGTTGGTGTTTGGATCTTATAGCGTGTTAGAGGATGGTTGGAGGTAGATCTTTAAAGGTTTCGCCAGGTGGAGGCCGTGGTGGACGTGGTGTTGGACCTCGTGTCACGAGAAGCATGGATTGGGTTGCTACAATGGCACTCGAAGAGCTCGAGATCCATCACCCGGAAGGCGGTGATGATAGTGCTAATCTAAGGACCGCAGTGAAAGAGGCAGTCGTCGAGGGAGTTCAACAAGTCATGTAGACGATTTTGCCATTTGTGGTGACTGAGACGATTAGAGCGGCGAGGAAGGATGCCGTAATTGAGGTGAATAAGAAGGGTGGTGGAGACCGGAACTGGAATGGAAAGCGGTTTGGACGTGGCGGGGCCACTCCAAACAACAAGGCTGTAAGGGTCGATGACCGGCGTGTGGTCACATCCATTGTGGGGAGGAAGGGTTGTAGTAATTGCGGGAAGAAGCATGCAAGAGAGTGTAGGTGGGGATCAAACCTCTGTTTCAAACGTGGGAGGCCGAGTCATCTGGCAAGAGAGTGTGGGGTGATACGGTGCTATAATTGCAAAGTAGAGGGTCACATGAGCAGAGACTGCAAGAAGCCAAGGGCTAAGATTTCTGGAGCAAAGGAGATGACCGGAACCAAAGGGTAGAAAGCAAGCGCCATAGCTTTCAGGATGACCCGGTAGGAGGCTAGGACGGACCCCGATGTTATGTCAGGTACGTTTCTAGTAAACCAAACTCTAGCTTCTGTTTTATTTGATTCAGGTGCTAGCAAGAGTTTTATTTCTGCTCCTTTCTGTGCTAAATTGCCTGTTAGTAGTAGGAGTTTAGATAAGCCCTTCGATGTAGAAGCTGTCATAGGTAAGTCTACCAAGATTGTTGATCTGATAGAAGGTTGTGACATAGAACTAGAAGGTCATAAGTTTCATGTTAGACCATTCGTGATGACCTTAGGCGGGTTCAATGTAGTCCTGGGAATGGATTGGTTGGCAGCCTACGAGGCGAACATTGTGTGTCGAAAGAAGATGATCCAATTGACAGCGCCTGACGGGAGTTCAGTGACGATCTACGGTGACCGAGTCACTATGATTCCGAAGGTGATTTCGATGGCAGTGGCGGGAAAGTGCAAGAGACGTGGATGTAGTGCCTACTTGGCCTACGTGAAGGATGTGGATACATCAACACCACAATTTTCTGATGTATCGGTTGTGTGTGACTTCCCAAACGTGTTTCCAGATGATTTACCAGGTGTGCCACCGGACAGCGAAATCGAATTTCAGATTGACTTGTTGCCCGGTGCCCAATCGGTAGCTAAGGAACCGTATCGGTTGGCTCCGATCGAGATGAAGGAACTGACAGAGCAATTGCAGGAGTTGCTTGATAAAGGGTTCATTAGACTGAGTATCTCTCCTTGGGGTGCTCTGGTCTTATTCGTGAAGAAGAAGGTCGGTAGTATGAGGATGTGCATTGACTACCGTGAGTTGAACAAGTTGACGATGAAGAATCGGTATCCATTGCCGAGGATTGATGACTTGTTTGATCAACTTCAAGGTGCCAGTTGGTTCTCGAGGATAGATCTTCGATTTGGCTACTATTTGCTGAAGGTGAAGGAGCAAGATATTCCTAAAACAGCTTTTCGCACGTGTTATGGACACTACGAGTTTCTCGTTATGTCTTTTGGTTTAACAAACACGCCAGCTGCTTTTAGGGACTTGATGAATCGAGTGTGTCGGCCGATGTTGGATAAATCAGTGATTGTGTTTATTGATGATATCCTAATTTACTCGAGGAGCGAAGAGGAGCATGTTGGTCACATTCGGGAAGTGTTGGAGACTCTTAGACGGGAGATATTATATGCAAAATTCTCCAAGTGCGCGTTCTGGTTGCACGAAGTTTAGTTCTTGGGTCACGTGGTGAATCCAGAGGGGATCATGGTAGACCCGACAAAGGTGGAGGAGGTGATGCAATGGAAGTCTCCAAAGACGTCATCTGAGATCCATAGTTTCTTGGGGTTGGCAGACTATTATAGAAGATCCATCAAAGACTTTGTGACATCTCTATATTTTGTTAACTTAGAAGTTAACTTTGTTAAATCTTAAAAGGGTTTTTTTTATGCCATTTTGAAACCTTAAGGATTTATTATGCTTAATAATTAATTTGATGATTTACCAATTAATTAAATGGATAATAGAAATAATATTATTAATGCTTAAAACGTTTGATAAATATGTTTTTTTTAATGATAAAACTAATACTTGTAGTTATGCAAGTAATATCAACATTTGCTCTTTTTGTTTAAAAAAAATATAATAAAAAAAGTTAACAATTTATAATAATTGTTAAATATAATTTAAAAAAAAAGAAATTAATCAAGGTTATACATTAAAACTTAAGAGAGCTTTGATGTCATTTTATAAACTTTCAAATGAAAGCTTTTGGCATGAAATAATAAAAACTTAAATAGAAGGGGGTTAAAGTGTAAATTATTTACAAATAAAACAAAACTTTAAAACTAAAATGATAGAGTAATAAAAGCATTGGGACCAAATGTGTAATTTCCCAAACCAACCCCCCTATTTCCCCTCGTCGGCTTTTATTTCCGACCTCACCTCCGGCCAAACTCCGGCGAACGTCAAACCACCTTTAACGCCTGTTTAACTTGCAATTAAATCGTTCCTACACCTTCGTGTACCGGTTTCGAACAGAAAGACACTATTAATTGAATTAATGCAGTTGATTAAGGCTGCACACTCGAAACCAAAAATTTCAATCAAAGTGTGAGCTCGTTCGACTCGAAACAGGTTAAGACAAACCTTTATGATCGAGGGCAAACCATCAAAACAACACCCTTAAACAGTTTCGACCCCCAATTGCATCTGAAAAACACATACCTTGAAGATCATCGACCTCGTACCCGTCGACCTGCAACTCAAACAAAGACTACCTTCTGAGCGTTAATGATCTCAATTGATAGAGGGCTTTGGTTCACTTAGGCCTTTAGATGCTTTCTGCAAAACGAATTTGACTATCGTGCACATTTTCATCGTGAACCGACTTCGACAAGCCGCAACGTGTTCTTCATTTGTTCTTATAGTGGTCAACTTTGAATCGGGTAAATTAAACACATACATATACTCGAATTTACAAGGGGAATCAAAGCCCTATGTTTATTTTAGTAATCGTTATCTTTTTGATGATCAATTCTGGATTCAATCTTATTAGGGTTCTTGGTGATTTGGGGGGTTATTTGAATAAGTGTATTTAAAGATTTACAACGGGAATTGAAACAGGTATGGGCACTAGCCCAACTGGTTATGGGCGTGGGTTGTAACCAAGAGGTCCCGGGTTCGAACCCGGGGGCCCTCATCTATATTTTTTAGGGCTTTTCAAGCCTTAATTTATTTATGAGAAATTTTCAATAGTTATAAAAATTAGTTTTAGTAAACTTTAACTATTTTTAAAGGCACCAAATAATTTTAAATATTTTTTTTAAAATTTAAGTAATTAAAAAAAATATTATTTAATAAGACATTTTAAACAAAGGTTATTCTTGATTTATTTACATTAAAATGGATTTTAAATATTTAGTAAATTATTGTTGGTTCAAATGTTCCTTTAAATATCCATCGTTCAAATCACGTTATTTTAAATGGAGATTATTTTCAAAATATTATAAATTTATATGATAAATATTAATTTATTCATTTAATTTTTTTTAGGTATGTTATATCATAATTAGTAAATAAAGTTATTCGTTAACTTTTATTTTTATATTTTGAAAGTTATGAAACAATATAATTTTCAATGATTCTTTATTCTCATTTTAACAGTTTCAATACTATAAAGATCATTTAAAGGGTTCAAAACTTAATAAAATGATTTAAGTAATTATAAATTATCCTACAAGTCATTTAAAAAGGTATTCAATTATATTTACCAAAAATTTAAATAATTAAATATTGAATTAATTATTTCTTTTCACACATTGTATTTATTCTTTATGAAATTAATAAATTCAATCATTGAATCTTTCATTATCATTCTTAATCTTAAATATATTATATATATATATATATATATATATATATATATATATATATATATATATATATATATATATATATATATATATATATATATATATATATATATATATATATATATATTAAATCAAAACGTAAACGATTGTATTATAATATATCTATAAAATGTAATTATTAAAACCCTCCAAATTCCAATCGAAACCCTAATCATTATTTGAATGTTAATCATATTATTAATCTTCATTTTGTAACACATATTTAGGTGCCTTGTGATGAATACTTGGGATCACTTTGGATCATCCTTTAATCTTTATTTATCATCTTGTAATGCTTATATCAATGTGAGTATTTCCATACCCCTTTTTGCTTATTTTCACACTTTGGGGTGAAACATGTTAACTTATTATTATTGCACTTGTAAACTTATTTGAGACTTGTAATCTTTTTGGCAATTCATCTTGCAAAGTTGTGGTTAGTTGAACTTTTGTGGTTACCATGTTATGGCGTTATATCTACAATCATTAACTATTGCTAGCCCAGCGAAGTCATAGATCTATGGGTAAGACAAGCCTGCTTGGTTGATCCAAGTACACTTAGCTGATCGTATATACTTTTAACGTTTGAGACTTGTAAAACTTTGTCGAGGTTTGATTGTTGCATTGTTCATAACATCCCTAATCACTTTATTCACTAACTTATGACTTGAATTGCCATCTTTTATATACTTATGTATTGAAAACTATGGAACGCTCACCAACATTTTTATGTTGACCTTTTATTTTTAACATGTTTCAAGAATACCCCAAGTATGCGTTCTACACTTTGAAGCTTGCACATCTAGGAATGGACCTAGATAAATAAATGAAATAAGAATGATTTGTTACATTCTATGTTATGCTTTTAATTTCTTTGAGACATATGTTCTAACGTTACAATTGAAACTTATGTTTAAATTATATTTGGATTATTAATAGCGTTATGTGGCTGTGAACGATCTTAACTCTCACTCCTCGACGTTTCCGCCGTCAAGGTTGGGGTGTGACAGATTGGTATCAGAGACCATAACTATAGGGATTTAGGTTATTAGAAATGGTGACCTAGACTATAGTTGCATGAACCTCATAGAAAGATCCTTATACCTTTGTGCTTACATGTTGTTTGCATGCTACATAATGCTATGCCTTTTGTGCAACTTGATGCCTTAGCATAGGATTGCCTTATGTATGCTTAAACTTAGTTACTTGTCTCTCTTAACTTTGACTCTTTGATCCTCCCCGACAAATGAACTTCCTAAACTTATTTTCAACGACGTGGAATCTACACTTATCATTTGGGTTCAATTCCTTAGACTCTATGTCTAATCTATGAAAATCTCATCAAGGTTTTGATCTCATAAACCGAAGAAATTTGTGTGACACATAGACACCTGTATTCTGGATTTCCTGGCAAAAGGCCTTCGGGCTAAGGCAAGCATATCGTATAAATCTCATTATGAGACCAGTTATGCTTACCTGGGGATTTCTGGGATGAGTGATAAACTATGGTCAACATACACAAGCCTCTATGGTAAATGGGTCAATTTACCTTGACGTGTCAACGATTCCAAATGGTAATGCGTTACCAAATGGAACCATCCTCTATGTATCTTAAAAATCTTTGATTCCTTGAACTGGTATCCCTCCATTCTTATCATACATAATGTCCCTGTTAATATTGAACCTATCCTACATTTCAACTCTTACGTTTGAACACCGTTACACGTTGAGTGTTTCATGTATCTATTTCTATACTTTGACCAACGTGTGCATGACTCTTAATATATCCAATGATATTTGGAATCTAAAACGAATGGTCTTCAAAACTTTAAACCGTTACTTATGGTTCTCAAGTCTTCTTAAGGGTGTGTCCCATAACTAAGAACATGCAATGCTATAGGTGGAATTCTTACATCTCGAGATACTTTGTCTAGGCAAAGTGTAAATGGTGATTTGAATCGATCATTGAATCCATTTACTTGACTCGAAACCCTTGAGATGAGTGATCGCTTATAAGTACGCGTGTCTTCAATAAGGTTACGGTTGACCTCATGACTTGAGAAGTCCATGTATTCCCTTCGATTGTGAATCGAATGTTCACATCTCATTGTGGTGTTGAATCATTTCCTGCCCTTGATTTCGTCTTCCCGATTGAAACCATCCAAGATTTGAACACCACAACAAATTTTGTTATCTTGAACTTTGATCTTAAGCTTGTAAGCATGATTTTTCCTTTTGTTACATTGATGTAACTTGAAATTTTCCCGAATTTCTAATTGATATTATTTTCCTTTCGTCGTTAAGTCAACTCCGTACCGTCTGCACCGTGAGAGATGCAAGTGTTTGCAAGTCAACCTATGACTAAGAACACCCGTATCTCCTAAATGATTTTAACTCATCAAAACAGGGGTGATTCCTTTACTTTGATGATTCTCTATTCGTTCGATAAATGGTTTCCAATTGTGATTTATAAAATTTCATCCTCTGGATCGGGGTGATTTCCTTATCCTGAGGATTGACTTCAATTATTTTCTTTGGAATGACATTTCACAAATGACATGATCTCACCAAAATAGGATTGAAACCCGTACTTTGGTGACAAATGTTAATCTTCGATTGTTTTCTTGCTATTATGAAATTCAATCATCAAGATAGGCGTGAATTCCATACCTTGATGATAATATCATCTTTATGAATTGTATTTGTACAAATGAGACGACTTCATCAAAGTAGGAGTGAATTCTGGATTTTGATGAAGAAGTTCATCTTATTATATTTTGTTTTTGAAAAACTTCACCGTTAAGATAGGAGTGATTTCCCTTACCTTAATGGTGAGTTACCTCGTCTTATTTCTGTGGATCCTCAACAAGGAGTTGAGATCGAACTTTTTGATTGGTAAGTTAGTGGTCATACCTTGGGAATACACCATCAAGTTAGGAGTGAAAACCGCACCTTGATGACTATTCTCATTTCATGATCTCCAACTTACCAAGGTTTTAATCAAGTGACAAGAAACATGTAGTAACTTGAAGGGTGAACCAATGTTAGTGTTTGGACCTATCAAGCCAAAGCATGATTTCTGAACTTGAAAAGAGACCCGATCACTCTAGGTTGATTTTGATTCCGAGCTTGGAGCATTTAAATTTTTAAAACGATTTCTTTCCCTTTATCTTCATGTTTTAACTCGATCTAGCTACATCGAACCATTTACTTATCAACTTTCATTTTGAGATACCATCAACACATGTTTGTGTGATGGTAGTCTTCTTAAACGATCTTTCTACTAAATAAAGACATTATCAACTTGTGGTTATGTCTTTCTAGTCATACGAATGTTCTCGACTGCACTTATGGGTTTGATGAAATACGTATGCAATCTATATTTGGGAATTTGTTACCTTGCAAAACAAGGTTACAAATGCATGTCTTATTGTTTGCGTTACCTCTTGAATCACTTTTGAACCCTTAACCTTGGAAATCTTTAAAACTCTATCTTGAATTCGATCTACGAGACTCGTTATTGCGACGCGGATATGGGGAATCATAAATTTTCGTAATTTGTACTCATGGGTTTGGCATGAAAGAAAAGACATAACTTGGTATATGTCCAAGTGTCTCACCTTCATATATGACAATACCTAACCTTCGTGTTCCTGTGAATCTCCTGTTTCATTTCTCATCACCGAATGTCTCATATTTTGGATGTTATACTGAAAATTGGTGCATTATAGACCAATTGACTAATCTCATATTGACTCATGTGAGATAATGGGTCGATAAATTGACTTGTATCAAACTCAAGAATTCGTATACCGTGGTGGGCGTTAAAACATCGATCGTTATTTTGAATGAACGATTCATTTTCTTCTTTTAATAATGTTCCTAACCATCGTCGTGAACTTATTCCAAATAGTCACATATCGTATTATTCTTAGACCGATGATTGGTCAAAGGAGAGATACATATTCACAAGATATGCGTTAAGATCGTTTCATATAGTGACGTTTGGGATTCTTAAATCCTGACGGTTAACCTTTCTTACAATTGTGATCTTTATTTCGAAAACATCACTACATTCTAGACGTTATGGCTTATAAGTCTAACATACCACGGGAAACTCGTCATCGTTTTTCAACGTTTCATATGCCAAATTTCAAAGCGTCTCGTATTTCACTGGAAGAATTCAAATTGGCATGCATTATAGCAAGAGACTTGTAAGATTCCATGAAGTGAAACATCTCAACTGTAATCAAACGTCTATCACTGTTCGTTGAACACTCACCTTTCATTACAATTCCTTTGTTCATTTAAGTTCATTTTTAATTTCGGGACGAAATTCTTTTAAGTTGGGGAGACTGTGACATCTCTTAATTTTGTTAACTTAGAAGTTAACTTTGTTAAATCTTAAAAGGGTTTTTTATGCCATTTTGAAACCTTGAGGATTTATTATGCTTAATAATTAATTTGGTGATTAACCAATTAATTAAATGGATAATAGAAATAATATTATTAATGCTTAAAACGTTTGATAAATATGTTTTTTTTAATAATAAAACTAATACTTGTAATTATGCAAGTAATATCAACATTTGCTCTTTTTGTTTAAAAAAAATATAATAAAAAAAAGTTAACAATTTATAATAATTGTTAAATATAATTTAAAAAAAAAGAAATTAATAAAGGTTATACATTAAAACTTAAGAGAGCTTTGATGTCATTTTATAAACTTTCAAATGAAAGCTTTTGGCATGAAATAATAAAAACTTAAATAGAAGGGGGTTAAAGTGTAAATTATTTACAAATAAAACAAAACTTTAAAACTAAAATGATAGAGTAATAAAAGCACAGGGACCAAATGTGTAATTTCCCAAACCAACCCCCCTATTTCCCCTCGTCGGCTTTTCTTTCCGGCCTCACCTCCGGCCAAACTCCGGCGAACGTCAAACCACCTTTAACGCCTGTTTAACTTGCAATTAAATCGTTCCTACACCTTCGTGTACCGGTTTCGAACATAAAGACACTATTAATTGAATTAATGCGGTTGATTAAGGCTGCACACTCGAAACCGAAAATTTCAATCAAAGTGTGAGCTCGTTCGACTCGAAACAGATTAAGACAAACCTTTATGATCGAGGGCAAACCATCAAAACAACACCCTTAAACAGTTTCGACCCCCAATTGCATCTGAAAACACACATACCTTGAAGATCATCGACCTCGTACCCGTCGACCTGCAACTCAAACAAAGACTACCTTCTGAGCGTTAATGATCTCAATTGATAGAGGGCTTTGGTTCACTTAGGCCTTTAGATGCTTTCTGCAAAACGAATTTGATTATCGTGCACATTTTCATCGTGAACCGACTTCGACAAGCCGCAACGTGTTCTTCATTTGTTCTTATAGTGGTCAACTTTGAATCGGGTAAATTAAACACATACATATACTCGAATTTACAAGGGGAATCAAAGCCCTATGTTTATTTTAGTAATCGTTATCTTTTTGATGATCAATTTTGGATTCAATCTTATTAGGGTTCTTGGTGATTTGGGGGGGTTATTTGAATAAGTGTATTTAAAGATTTACAACGGGAATTGAAACAGGTATGGGCACTAGCCCAACTGGTCATGGGCGTGGGTTGTAACCAAGAGGTCTCGGGTTCGAACCCTGGGGCCCTCATCTATATTTTTTAGGGCTTTTCAAGCCTTAATTTATTTATGAGAAATTTTCAATAGTTATAAAAATTAGTTTTAGTAAACTTTAACTATTTTTAAAGGCACCAAATAATTTTCTATTTTTTTTTAAAATTTAAGTAATTAAAAAAAATATTATTTAATAAGACATTTTAAACAAAGGTTATTCTTGATTTATTTACATTAAAATGGATTTTAAATATTTAGTAAATTATTGTTGGTTCAAATGTTCCTTTAAATATCCATCGTTCAAATCACGTTATTTTAAATGGAGATTATTTTCAAAATATTATAAATTTATATGATAAATATTAATTTATTCATTTAATTTTTTTTAGGTATGTTATATCATAATTAGTAAATAAAGTTATTCGTTAACTTTTATTTTTATATTTTGAAAGTTATGAAACAATATAATTTTCAATGATTCTTTATTCTTATTTTAACAGTTTCAATATTATAAAGATCATTTAAAGGGTTAAAAACTTAATAAAAAGATTTAAGTAATTATAAATTATCCTACAAGTCATTTAAAAAGGTATTCAATTATATTTACCAAAAATTTAAATAATTAAATATTGAATTAATTATTTCTTTTCACACATTGTATTTATTCTTTATGAAATTAATAAATTCAATCATTGAATCTTTCATTATCATTTTTAATCTTAAATATACTATATATATATATATATATATATATATATATATATATATATATATATATATATATATATATATATATATATATATATATATATATATATATAAAATCAAAACGTAAACGATTGTATTATAATATATCTATAACATGTAATTATTAAAACCCTCCAAATTCCAATCGAAACCCTAATCATTATTTGAATGTTAATCATATTATTAATCTTCATTTTGTAACACATATTTAGGTGGCTTGTAATGAATACTTGGGATTACTTTGGATCATCCTTTAATCTTTAGTTATCATCTTGTAATGCTTATATCAATGTGAGTATTTTCATACCCCTTTTTGCTTATTTTCACACTTTGGGGTGAAACATGTTAACTTATTATCATTGCACTTGTATACTTATTTGAGACTTGTAATCTTTATGGCAATTCATCATGCAAATTTGTGGTTAGTTGAACTTTTGTGGTTACCATGTTATGGCGTTATATGTACAATCATTAACTATTGCTAGCCCAGCGAAGTCATAGATCTATGGGTAAGACAAGCCTGCTTGGTTGATCCAAGTACACTTAGCTGATCGTATATACTTTTAACGTTTGAGACTTGTAAAACTTTGTCGAGGTTTGATTGTTGCATTGTTCATAACATCCCTAATCACTTTATACACTAACTTATGACTTGAATTGCCATCTTTTATATACTTATGTATTGAAAACTATGGAATGCTCACCAACATTTTTATGTTGACCTTTTATTTTTAACATGTTTCAGGAATACCCCAAGTATGCGTTCTACACTTTGAAGCTTGCACATCTAGGAATGGACCTAGATAAATAAATGAAATAAGAATGATTTGTTACATTTTATGTTATGCTTTTAATTTCTTTGAGACATATGTTGTAACGTTACAATTGAAACTTATGTTTAAATTATATTTGGATTATTAATAGCGTTATGTGGCTGTGAACGATCTTAACTCTCACTCCTCGACGTTTCCGCCGTCAAGGTTGGGGTGTGACAGACTTCTCCAAGATAGCTTCGCCTTTGACTAAGTTGACCCGCAAGGACATGAAGTTTGTTTGGGGTCAAGATAAAAAGAAAGCTTTTGAGGAGCTAAAAGTAAAGTTGACTCAAGCTCCTGTCTTGTCATTACCCGACGGAAGCGAAGGCTTGGTGGTCTATTCAGATGCTTCATACTCGGGGTTAGGTTGCGTACTGATTCAGCAAGGAAAAGTTCATGAAAGCTCATGAGGTCAATTATCCTACTCATGACTTGGAGCTAGCAGCTATGGTTGTTGCATTAAAGATTTGGAGGCACCACCTATACGGAACGAAGTGCACAATCTTCACGGACCACAAAAGCTTGAAGTACTTCTTCGAGCAAAAGTATTTGAATATGAGGCAGAGGCGATCGTTGGAGCTCATAAAGGATTATGATGGTAGGATTATGATGGCGAGATGCATTACCATCCGGGCAAGGCCAACATGGCGGCGGATGCCCTTAGTCGAAAGAAGAGACCCAAGCCGATTCGGGTGAAAGCTTATAAGTTGGTCATGACCTCTGAAGTGATGAAGCAGGTCAAGGAGTTTCAAGACGAGGCGTTGAAAGAAGATCGTCTTAATACCGAAAGGATGAGAAGTCTAGTCGCGGAGTTGGGTGAAAATACTCTTGGTGCTAGAACCCGATTCGGACGGAAGTGGATCCCTCGTTATGGAAACTTCCGTGGGAGGATCATGGATGAAGCTCATAAGACTCGATACTCCATTCATCCCGGTGCCACGAAAATGTGTCAAGACATGAAGAAAGATTATTGGTGGCCCGCTGTGAAGCGTGATGTAGCGGGGTATGTGAGTAAGTGCCTTACTTTCTTGCAAGTGAAAGCGGAGCACCAGAAGCCATACGAGAAGATCCAACCTTCGATATACCCGAGTGGAAGTGGGAGCATATCACCATGGACATTATCACGAAGATACCACGTACCGCAAAGGGGTATGATGCCATATGGCTGATATTATCCATAAAGAGTTAGGGAGCGTCGAGGTGATTGAGGCTACGACTAAGAAGCAGGAAAGGATCAAAGCCTTTATGAAAGCAGCTAAGGATAAGCAAAAGTCATATGCCGGTAAACGGTGTAGACCGATTGAGTTCCAGGTGGGTGGTAGAGTTATGTTGAAAGTCTCACCTTGGAAGGGCATCATTCAGTTTAGGAAGCTGGGCAAGTTGAGCCTGAGATACATAGGGCCTTTCCGAATCATTGTTAAGTGGAATTCATCCGACATTCCATGTATCTCACTTGAGAAAGTGCTTAGCTGACGAGGATATGGTGGTGCCACCGGAGGATATTGAAGTGGACGAACGACTCAATTATGTGGAGCAACCGGTGGCGATCATCGATCGCAAGGAGAAGAGGCTAAGAAATAAAGTGGTTCTACTTGTGCGAGTACAGTGGAAGCACAGAAAGGGATCAGAGTCTACGTGGGAGACTGAAGAAGAGATGAGACAACATTAACCACATCTAACGGGTGGACTTGTAACGCCCAGAATAAAGTCGAAACGAGCGAATTAATAATAATGGGCTTAGCCGGGGTTATTTATAGAAAATACGCGGGAAATGGAGTATGGACCGAGTAAACCTTGCGGGTTATGTGTTAGACGAGTTTAAGGTCCCGGGAACGCCTGATATATATATATAAACGGATCAGCTTGAGCCACTCTCATTTGCACTCAACACCTAACTTCTAAAGAGAGAGTGTAAAGAAAGAAAGTGGTGATTCAAGGCTCGGTTGATCAAGAGATTGAAGATCGGTGTTCGTGGGCACCTAAACAACAAGAAAACACCAAGAATCCAGGTAAGAAACATCGTTTAATCGTTCCTTTTGATATAAACACGGATTCTAGGGCTTGGTGTTTTTGAAAGTGGCAAAGAATCGCCCAAAATCAGGTTTATGTGTAAGAAAACATGTAAGAAGCTTAGATATAGCTTATTGGGTGATAAACCATGGATTTGGGTGTAAAAGATTGAAGTTTTTGGTCAAAAATGGCTTGGTTCGTAATTTCAGCGCGTTCTGTGAAACTGGGTGTTCATCCAGTGAAATTATGTAGTCATCCAGCGAAAGTATGAATCTTCCTGCAAAACTATAGTTTCACAGGTAGTTTCGCAGACATGGTTTTCCATCAAAAGTTGGGCGAAACTGGCAGCGAAGATGCCAGCAAAACTGCAAGCGAAACTGCTCGTGAAACTAGCAGCGAAACTGCTGGCGAAACTAGCAGCGAAACTGCTGATATAGCATCGAATTTAGCAGCGAAATTAGGCAGAAATTAACTCCTTTGAGTGTTAACTTATCTGCAGGTTGTGTAGTGTGACCCTTGCTTAGAAAGCTTGGACCCCACTAGGGGCTGCTGCCCCTAGGACCCCGTTGTCAGGGGCTGGCGCCCCCGAACCCCCGCTGTCCCGCAGTGAGTCAGTTATTATCTATGATGACTTGTTCTTGTTGTGCATGTGTATGTGTAAGTGAATGAATGATGCATGATGTTTATGATAATGTGTGATGGGGTATGTGATGTATATGTGGTGCTATGTATGTTCATGTTGTGTTTGCTTATGTTCCTATTATGTATTATTCCGTGACTTACGTGTGATGGGTATGAAATGAACATAAAGTATTATGTAACGAAAGCGGAAACATAATGAAAAGAAGAACGTAAAAAATGAAAGAATGCATGTATTAATGAAGTAATGGATGAATGCATAAGTCTTACCCCGGTGCTGGTGCCAGGCTATGTGCGTCATGGAAGTCTTATCAACTTCGGCCCGGTACCCGCTTTGTGCCTAAGTTTGGGGTAAACTTATGTATGGAATCCTTGTTGCTTACCCTGGTGCTGGTGCCAGGCTATGTGCGTTATGGAAGTCTGATAAAATTCGGCCCAGTACCGCTTTGTACTTACGTTTGAGGTATAGCATACAGGTGGGATCTTTGTCGCTTACCCCGGTGCTGGTGCTAGGCTATGTGCATTATGGAAGTCATTTTATAAACTTCGGCCCAGTGCACGCTTTGTTCTTACGTTTGGGGTATAGCTGATGACACTAATCCGGGAAGAATGGATGAAAGATGGATAAGGAATGTTAATGGAAGATAATAATGATACTACCTATGTGTAAGGATGATGTATGATCGCGCATGAAAGTAAAGAATGGTTTTAAGTGAAAGAAAAGTATTTTATTTATAAAACTAGAACTCACTCAGCAACGTTGACTTTTATGTATTTTCCAGTTGGCAGGTGAATGTTCCTGAGGACGGCACGGGGCAGCTACTTGGCGTTTTGGGATGTAGGTACATGTGTCCCTAGTTTCTGAACTGAATGTAATATGTCTTTAATGTCTTACACTTATGTAATAGTTGGGTACTTAATGAAATGTAAATGTTTGGTTGTGTTTATAATGTTTAATATTTCATTAATGAGTTGTTTAACGCATATTGACTTGATTAATATAGGTTTGTGGTTGTTTGAATGAATCTTGATAATGTAATGATTACTGAATACATTCAAACTTAGTAATATGAAGTTCTCATGCGAATGGCCCATGCGAGTGGACCATACGCATGAACAACTTCATGCGAATGACTCATTCGCACGACTGAACTAGGAGACTGGATCAGTCGTATGATTGTAACATGAGATTGGCTCAGTCGCACGACTGAACACTCAGTCGTGCGAATGGATCAACCGCATGGCTCAATCGCACGACTGAACCATACTAATGGTTCAGTCGCCTGAATGAGCAACTCTAACCTATAAATACCACCTAATTCGTGGAAAAAGGTAACAATTCATATCACTTCGACTCCAGACGTACCCTAGCCGTCCAGAGACCTCTAAGAACCTGTTCCAAGTTCATAGATCGCACTAGATCGATTCCATATCGTTCTTAACGTTTAGATTTAATCCATAATTGATTCGACGTGCGTTCTCACTGATTGGATCGCCAATCAAATAGGATTCCGCACTATTTGATTTGGTATACACGTTAATCAGTTAGTATTTTGTTCAATACACGATCCTAACAAGTGGTATCAGAGCTTTGGCTCTTGATTACGTGTGATTCAATCGTTTTTGATACAAAAATTGTGTTTTTTCACTAAAAACGCAATCTTTTCGTGTCAAACGGTGTCTTAGACGTCTCCTGCTCATAAAGTTTGGTTTTTCCGGCATACGGCAATTAGGGTTAGTGAAAATTCGGGTTTTTACGGCCAAAACACCTTAAACGTAGAAATTTTCGAAATCCAGCAGCTTCAGTCGCACGATTGACTCAATCGCACGACTGGACACATTCGCATCCCTCATACGCACGATTGGACTCATTCGTACCTCCATCCGTACGACTGAGCAGTCTATTCACATTGTTCAACTGCATAAGTTCATTCGCCCGACTGAACCATCCACATTTGTTCAGCCGCACGATTGAACCATTCGCATAGTTCAATCGCACGAATAGCCCAATCGCACAACTCCATTCGCACAAGTGAAACAGTTTTGTTTCAAAGACTAAGTTAATCGCAATGGAGGACCAGTACTCAGCATTCACAGCAGGGAAAGACTCACGTATTCAGAATTTACTGCTACTGGAGAGTGAAGTAGGGAATCACAACAAACCCCCTAAGCTAATCACTTTAGATGAATTCCCACACTGGAAGCAACGTTTTTAGATCTACTTACATGGAGTAGATCCCAATATGTGGGAAGCAATTGAGAAGGGGTATAGTATGCCAGTAGGTGCTGATGAAGTCAAACTTACACTAGGTGGCATGACTGATGGACAAAAAGTCAAGTACAATGCAGAAAAGAGAGTTTATGCTTTGCTTACTCAGTCAATTCCTAAGGACAATTTTCATCAATTTTCTGAGAACAAGCAAGCAAAGAAGCTATGGGATGAGCTGGAGAAACGTTATGATGGGAATGCGTCATTCAAGGATATAAAGGCTAAAGAGTTGAGAAAGGAGTTCGACAACTTCTCATCAATGGGGAATGAGAGTTTGGATGACGTCACTGATAGGTTCTACCACTTGATGAGTGAGCTGCACACTCATGGAGTTACAACAACCATGGAGGATAAAGTGTCAAACTTTGCAGATGGGTTGCCAGAGAAATGGGCTTCTTTTGTCTCAAATCTCAGACAGAATGGTATGGTAGCGAAGTTGGACATAAATGATTTCATTCTGAAGCTGAGAGAGGAAGCATTAAGGATAAATTACAGAGCTCAAAAGTCTTCTTATACTCAGAATCCGGCACTGTACAACGCGACTCCACAAGCCAAGACGTCTGGAGCACCACTTCAGACAACTTTTGTGTCAAGCTCAGCTGGTCCTTCACAAACCTCTACTTCAGGGTCCGAAACGTCAGGGTCGTCTAGTACCCAATACATTGCATCTGAAGCAAATGCTACAAGACTGAAGACCGAGAATCTCGGTAATGTGACAGTAGAAGTAGCAAGAGAGCACATGGATCTCTTAGCAGCTGTAGTCCACTCCTATGATGGACTAGTTGCTGGGAAAATTGGAAAGTGTCATCTGGCAGACGAGGACTACGAGCAGGTAGATGAGACAGAGCTGGAAAGGATGGATTGATGTGGGCCTTAGCAAGTGCTGTCCGGAGAGCTAAGAAGTTTGTCAAGAAGACCGGACAAAACTTTGTTGCAACTAAGGACACTACCTTTGGTTTTGACAAGAGCAAGGTGACATGTTTCAACTGTGGAGAAAAGGGGCACTTCAAACGAGAGTGTGTGAAGCCCAAGAAAAATGGAAACGGGAATCCATTCTCGTCCTTCACTCGTCAAGATAAGCCAACTAGCAGTCCTACTTCATCAAGCAAGGATCCTAAAGCCTTGACTGCTCATGATGATGAGGGACAGGACTGGAGCTTTCGGTTTGTCTCTCCGGGAGAATCAAACATTACTAGTGTGGAGGACTTAGATGATGATTCAGCTAGTGAAGGAGATATTGCAGTGGAACTAGCGATGTCAAACATTGAAGAGACTGCAACTGAGGTCAACTACATGCCTAAAGAAGGGAAAACTACAACAAAGTCAGAATCACCAGAACCAGAAACACCAGACTCTGCTTTGATGGCTGATTCATCAGAACCTTCTCAGGTAAGTACTACTGACCAACATTTCAATAATCATGTTTGTTCTGATTGTAATAAATTTAGGGAAAGCATTCTTGAAATTTGCTAGGTTATTAGATCATAATGATAGCTTAGTAAAGGATTTGCAACTGTGCACTGAGGCAAACAGAGTTTTAAAACAAAATGTGCATATTTACAAAGAAAAGATAGACCTATTGAATAAATAGCTTAGGGAAACAGAAGTAGTAGCTTTTAACCAGGCTAATGACATTAGGTACTATCTTAACTCCCTAGAAGACACTAAGAAACAAAAAGCAATTTTAGAAGTAGAAGTCAATTCATTAAAGCAAAAACTGCATAGTTGGACAAGTTTATCTCATATTGTCCAACACTTAGTAAGAGAGCGTAAGAATGGGGAGGGTTTGGGATATAAAGTGGTTCCACTACCACCTGAGACCTTGATGAACACTAAAAGTAAACCAATTAATAACAATCCAATCAAGGATCATATGGTGTCCACTCCTCTTGTAAGTGATCCAGATTCCTCAAGTACATCAAATGAATCTGGAACTAAACAAAAAGAGGAGACTTCAAAGGCAAAAGGTAAAATGCCTTGTGTTAATTTGGAAAAAGAGTTTGAAAAGGTTAATATAAAGTCTGGGTCAAACAAAGTCAAATCTGAACCTAAAAAGACTATTAATGTTAACCAATCACGTGTTTCATGTCAAAGTCCAGATAAACAAAATGGAAAGGATGTTAAGAATGTTACAACAATTAAATTTGTTAAACAAGATAAAACATCAAAAGAAGTAGAGTCAAAACCCAAGCAGAACAATGTCACTCGGGTGTCACACACGTCTCCACAAAGACAGTTCAATCATAAAGTTGATAGCAGGTCATACTACAACTGTAGAGAGTGTGGACACATTGCTTCTTACTGTCTTTACTATCAGACACCTAGGAAGAAAGTTGAACTTCAGGAATCAAAACCTAGGTCTTCTAAGAGGAGTTCATTGACTCCACCTAGAAGAGCTAGTGAACCTAAAGTTCAACCCATTAGCCAGTCGTCTGTTTATCACAAACAGGCCTTACACAAATCTGTCTTATGGAAAGAAAAGTCAACCTCTGTGTCTGATAATGAGGACAAGAAGACACCTGAGCTTCCCTCACCATCTAAAGGTCAATGGGTTGAATTCATGATGTGTGATGCCTCTAGGAAACCCAAGCCAGTAGAGGCTTGGGTTCCTAACCTTAACTAATGTTTTAAATTGAATGTGCAGGGTGTTCGCTACAGTGCTGAAACCAACACGTGGATTGTCGATAACGAAGCATCCAGGCACATGACTGGGAACAAGGCCCTCTTATCAAACGTCAAACAAATAAAAGAAGGCCATGTTTCATTTGCGGGTAACAAAGGAGGGTATATCACAGCTCAAGGGGAAGTGGGAAATCAGAAAGTGAAGTTTGATAAAGTAAACTACGTTCAACAACTTTAAAACAACTTACTTTCTGTATCCCAAATATGTGACAAAGGCTTTAAGGTCATATTCGACAACAAGAAGTGCTATGTCCTGAAAAAGGACTATGTGATCCCGGAGGACCAAGTCTTGATGACAGCTTCAAGATATAAAGATCTTTATGTCTTGGACCTTTCAACGGCCTCCACAACGGATCATGAAGTTCAGTGCTTCTTGTCAAAAGCTACTGAGAAGGACTCCATCTCCTGGCATCGGAGAATGGGACACATTAATCCACGGAAGATGAATCACTTGATCCAGAATGATCTAGTGAGAGGAGTTAATGTCAAAAATTTCCAACTTCCAGATTTCTGTGTGGCGTGCAAGAAAGGAAAACAGATGAAGAAGTCTCATAAGGAAAAGAAAGTTCATTCCATCGAGCTTCCTCTTGAACTTCTTCACATGGATCTGTTTGGTCCAGTCAGGACAAGAAGCATTGCAGGCGACTTGTACTGCTATGTGGTTACTGATGACTACTCAAGATTTTCTTGGGTAATGTTTCTGAAATCCAAATCAGAAACATTTGAGTCTTTCAAGGAATTAGTAACTACACTGGAGTCTCTCTACAAACTGAAGGTAAGACAGGTACGCTCAAACAACGGAACCGAGTTCAAGAATCAGTGGATGGAGGCTTACTGGCAAGGAAAAGGGAATTGTGCACCAGTTCACTTCTGCCTACACGCCTCAGATGAACTGCGTTGCTGAAAGAAAGAATCGCAGCTTGATAGAGACAGCACGGACAATGCAAGCAGACTCGAAACTGCCTATCCAATTCTGGAATGAGGCAGTGGCAAATGCGTGTTACACGTTAAATCGAGTTCTGGTAGTTAAACACCATGGCAAGATATGTTACGAGTTACTATAACGATGTAAACCTAATCTAGAGTATCTCGAACCGTTTGGCGCACCGTGCACCCTACTAAAGAAGACTCAGGAGGGAAAATTCAGGTAGAACGCTGAAGAAGGTATCTTCCTAGGATACAACATACCGAACAAGAGAGTTTACAACAACTCAACGGGTCTAGTTGAAGTGTGGTGTAACGTGGACGTTCAAAGATACACCACCCCACCTACTAGAAAAGGACCCTTTTACTTTTTTGACTATGATGGATTCTTCAAGTCCTTCAACATACCTATCTCCACTTCTGACGAAGAGTTAGCAACCAAGATGTTGTATGATGTTTTAAACTCACCGTCACTAGATTCAACATCAACTGGATCACAAGGTGCCTCGTCTCACCACTCAGGGGGAGTACTCAAAGCAAGTGACTCCTCCTCAGAAGATGAAGCTGTGGAGAATGACCAGAACAATCAGGAGGAACAGGTTCAAATTCCTGCAAGTCCACAAGCATCTAACAGTGATGCCTCTGCGTCTTCGGAACCTCAAACTCCTACTACCTCAGATACTGAACCAAATGTTCATAATCTGGATTCTGAGGTAGTTGTTACAACAACACCTGGATCACACCTTAATGTCTATCATCCTTTGGATAATGTCACTGGGGATGTGAGGTCAGGAGTTCAGACCAGAAATCAGCTGTACTCAGCTGATTATGCCTCAGTAATGGAAAAGGGATATCATCATGATGGTGCATATTGTTGTTTTGTGTCTCAGTTTCAGCCAAAGTATGTCAGTGAAGCCCTGAATGATGAGGCATGGGTGAGTGCCATGCAAGAAGAACTTCTTCAGTTCAAGAAGTTAGGTGTATGGACTCTGGTGGATAGACCTAAAGGTGCTAAGGTCATTGGCACCAAATGGGTCTTGAAATGCAAGAAAGATGACCAAGGCGTCATTATCAGGAACAAGGCTTGACTTGTAGTTCAAGGATTTCGACAAGTCGAGGGAATAGATTACAATGAAGTATTTGCACCCATGGCAAGAATGGAAGCCATCCGCATCTTCCTTGCCTATGCATCGTACATGACGATTAAAGTTTATCAATTGGATGTGAAGAGTGCATTCCTTCATGGTGAAATCCGAGAGACAGTGTACGTCAGTCAAACCAAGGGATTTGAAGATCCATATCATCGGGACAGAGTTTACAAACTCGACAAGGCTTTATACGGGCTTCATCAAGCCCCAAGGGCATGGTATGAGAAACTCTCGACTCACCTTGTGAAACACGGCTTTCGTAGAGGTGTTAATGATTGCACACTTTTTATCAAAGAGAAAGATGGTGATTTGCTGCTTGTTCAAATCTTTGTTAATGATATCATCTTCGGGTCAAAGAACGAAGATTTATGTAAAGAGTTTGAAGCAGTAATGAAGGCTGAATTTGAGATGAGTGCCATGGGAGAGATGAAATTCTTTCTCGGGTTACAGGTGGATCAGACATCAAAAGGGATTTTCCTACATCAGACCAAGTATGTAGGAGACATTCTCAGTCGGTTTGACATGGAGAATGCTTCTGCAGCTGGGACTCCACTTGCTACAAACCATGATGTAGCACCCGATGAAAATGGTGATTTGGTCGATGCCACCATGTACCGAGGAATGATTGGATCTCTCATGTACCTCACTGCCTCAAGACCTGATATCATGTATGCTACATGTCTATGTTCAAGATATCAGGCAAAGCCAAAGGTTAACCATCTGATAGGGGTCAAAAGGATATTTCGTTATCTGAAGGGTACTCCAACACTTGGGTTGTGGTATCCTCATGACGATGATTTTGAGCTCACGGCGTATAGTGACTCGGATTACGGTGGCTGCAAGATGAATTACAAGTCTACATCAGCAGGGTGTCAATTCTTTGGGAGGAGATTAGTGACCTGGCAGTGTAAGAAGCAGACCTCGGTTGCATTGTCAACCTGTGAAGCCGAATACGTTGCTGCTGCAAGTTGCTGTTCACAAATCATTTGGATTCAACAGCAAATGCGGGACTATGGTTTGAATTTCTCTTCTACTCCTATTTTCGTTGATAACTCTGCTGCAATTGCAGTAACTAAAAATCTGGTACAACATCCTAAGACCAAACACATCGGCATAAAATATCACTTTATACGTGACTGCTTTGAAAAGAACTTAATCGATGTGGTAAAAATAAACACTAATTTTCAACGCGCTGACCTCTATACAAAGGCTTTTGACAAACCATGTTTTCTATATTTGTTAGAGGTCAACGGCGTTAAAAAGAAAAGTGATGTAATACCAGATGATGACCATGTTTAGTCCGATGCATTTAGTCCATTTTTATTTTTATTTCCTTTATTTATTCTATTTTATGTTTAAATTAATCTCATGTTATTTTTGCCTATTAAAATCCTAAAAGCGCAAATCATTTTGTAGTTTTAGAATTTTAGGGGGAGAATAGGTTTAGCTAACAAAACTAAAAAAAACCAGGGAGAACGAGAGGCTAGCTGATAGAAAGTGAATCGTATCTGTGATACTGATTCAATGATTTTGGAAAATGATAGTACATAGGAACAAATCAAGTGGGACTTTAAAAGTTTAAATTAGATAAGATGCCAAATTCAAAGTATAAGTCTGTGTAGTCTGAGCAATATAAAAGGAAAAATGATAGAAAAACTGGTTACTACTAAGGTAACACAACAAAAGTAGACCTAGAGATTGCTAGACCACAGATGATGTCGGTAGATTCAAGACAATAGATGATTATACCTGGTTGGTTATCTCAAGATCAAACTAAGTTGTTCCACTGATTTAGGGTTTCCATCATTACACTTGTTAACACAATCAATAATATTCCAATAAGGGGTGACGAGCAAATAAACGCCACAAATATGAGCGGATGACCACAAATAGAGCAAAGCACGAAAAAAAATGAAAAGCAAACGCTATCAAGCTAATAACTTATGTTCTTGGTGCGTTATGTGCAAAAGAAAAATAAAGTAGCTCTAACAAGAAGATAGGTTGTGTGCCTCTCTGCTGTGCGATGGCACTGACCTGAGGATAAGCATAACCTAGATATTCTAGAATTCATTGTTGTTTGCCACCTATCTGCTGTGCGATGGCACTGACCTGAGGCTTGGCTTCTCTTTGAAAGCTCTAAGAATAGTTTCTTATTGTCAAAATACCCGTAGACCACTCAAAATCTCATGAGGAATGTTGATTACCACATAAGCGTGGGATCCACAAATGTTGGTTGAAATAAGTAAACCTTAAACTATCACCAATCTGTGTCAAAAGTCTGTGTATGGATTTAAGAGGACCAACATACTGACAATCATCGTGGCTACAATTTTTGAAAGTCCAAATCAATGTGGGGATCTAATAGTACCAATATGATTTCCTAAATTTGCTAACGACTCTGGATGAAAAACAAGAAGTGAGCATCAAAAAGTTTTTGATAACATGTCCCAAATGATTTGACTTGCATGTATGATTCCGAATTGAATAGGTCCAGGTATGGTCAAAATAAATTGAAGCTGTCTATTCCGGAACCGAATCCATTAGATTTCTATCTTAGGATTTACACCTCACACAAAAAGTCAAAAACAAGTTTAGTTTTGTACTTCAGCTTATGTCTTTTATTTTATTTAAATTTAGTCAATTCAGTTTGTTTAATATCGAACTACATCATGGAATTCAGTAAGGGAAATGGTCACGTTTGAGGTGACCACACGTGTTTTCAAAACATAAATGGGTCACGTCTGAGGTGACAAAGTATTTAAAAGGATCACGTCTGAGGTGGTCAAAAGTTTTTCAAGTTAAAATGCTGATGTTTGAGATGATCAAATGTTCATAATGTTAAATCAATAGTTTAAAAGGGTTTAAATGTCAAATGGTCATAAAGTCAAAAAATTTCATGAGTATGACCCATTCGCACGAATGGACCATGAGTATGGACCAACCGTACGAATGGACCATATTCATGCCTTATATAGCCGAATGGACATGAGTATGGACCATTCAACCGAATGGCTTATCAGAATGGGCCATTCGACCGAATGAGAGTGTGCAAATGAGCCAGTCCCCCGACTGAACTCCAGTCGACCGACTGGAGGTGATCGACTGAGCCAATTGCTCGACTGAGGTCCATTCGCCCGAATGAAATGAGCAAATGGGTCCAGTCGGGCGATTGAACTCAGATTCAGTATAAATAGGGCACAGTCGATCGCATTCGACTCATCACCCCCTAATTGCCCTTAAATCGCATAGCCTACCGTTACTCTGCCAAAATTTCATCAGACCAAGATTTTACCCTTCTATTGACATTCTGACATTTGTGTGTGATCATAAAGGTACAATGAGTTGAAATATGGAGTAATGGTGCCCTAATCTATGAAATAAGACCCTCACAAGAACCGAACCGTTAAACGGACTAATAACCTACTTAAATCAAGTAAAATGTTAAAACTAAAGTTATTAGGTTATTAGTTAAGTGATTGCGAGTCTAAAGAGCCATTACACAACGTTTAATTTTATGAATTGGTCAAGATTCGAATCTCAGTCAACCGAACAGTGGGTCATGCGACTGGTCGTCAGGATGAACTCCAATCGCACGATTGAGCTGGCCAAATGGCTCAATCGGACGAATGGATCATACGACTGAGCTCAGTCGGCCGACTGAACCAATCGCAGGCTCAGTCAACCGATTGAACTCAGTCGCCTGTTCATTCACCCGACTAAATCTAGTCACATGACATGACTACCGACTTAATTCAGTCGCATGACATGACAACCGACTGAACAAAGCGCATGCTCAGTCGTGCGTATGAGCTCAATCGCACGACTAAACTTCAGTCGCATAGTTCATTCGCACGACAGACCAAAAAGATTCAAATTTAGGAAATTCAAATTGCTATTCACTTACACACACTAACGTTTATCTATACTGTGTAACAGATGGCGAGTCGTTGGACCATGAGCACGAAGCATAACATATGTGCTCACCTGGATCTGACTTTCAGGAATGCGGCTGAGTTCTCGGGCATCATCACATTCCTACGAAGATCTAGGATATTCTGAGCTATCTCGACACCATGTACTCCTTACCGCTAAGTCCAACAGGCTTTCTGGGAAAGCGCTGTAGTGGACAGGTCCACGGAGCCCCATTGCATCAGGAGCTCGATATTCGGCGAGGCTACTCAGAACACAGAGGACAATCTCCGGACTGTTCTATAGTTTGGGGATGACGCTGATTGTCCCACCCGTTTACACCCACTTACTGTTCGAGGATGTTTCATCAGGGCTAAGTACTCTGGGGACATCAATGCAGGTGTGCTCAACAAGAGCAATCTGTGCCCCCAGTTCAAGTACCTTGCCCATGTGCTACTCAAGTGCATAGCTTCTCGGAAGGGAGGTTTCGACGAGCATTCCGATCAGATCCAGAACGCTTACGCAGCGTTGGTGCTGAACCACCCGTTCGGATGATCTTCAACTATCTGGTGGAGAACATTAAGGGGAAGGGGAAGGAGGGATTTTGTATGTACCCTAGTTCATGCAGATGATCATTGATCAGAAGCTCCCTCAGCTACCTAAGGAGAAGGAGGACTTGGTGGTGCTCGAGGTGATGGATGATACCACCTTGGGCCGGATGAAGGTTTACAGGGGGAAGCAGGTGAAACCCCATGTCAGACGACTATTTGGACATTTGATTCGAGTGGATTACGTGGCGCCAGCGAAGAGGAAGTGGCATCATGATGATAGTGACTCAGATTCTGAGCCGATTGTAGTCCCATCCGATGATTCTGATGATATTGACAGTGGTGATGGTGGAGATACTGGTCCCACCCATTCTAGGCCCACTACTACAGATGTTATATCTCCATTATCTATCCACGGAGGAGCAGAGACAGCAGGATTCCATCAGGACTTTCAGCCTGATGAGGAGGACGAGTTGGACGAAGAGCAGTTGACTCGGACGGTGGGCAGCAAGGTGGTTGCCACCGAGAGGGGGATTAGGGCGGTAGGTGGATGCCAGGGTGAGTCTCGGGAGGCTGTTACTGATCCATCTTACACCCCAGACCAGCCCAGCAGCCAAGGGAGAGCATCCTCCTCGAAGGGATCGAGGAAAAAGAGGATGGCTCAGCCGCACGGGATGAAGAGTAAGAGAAGGAGATTCACATTGATCACCACCTCGTCTACCACCACCACCACCACAGCTACCACCACCACTACCACATCCTCTACCACTGTTACCACACCACCTACCACTACATCCATCCCATCAACCACCATATCTACCACACCCACTCCACCACCACTTTCATCTATACCAACCCCAATCTTCACCACTACCACCACCACCACCACCACTAGCCACCATGCCGGCCCATCGTCACACCCCGCCTATACATCTGGATCACCTTTACCTCCCAGTGGGGTAGAGGAACAACTCTCGGCACTTAACCGTATGGTGATGAGGCTGTTGGCTGCCGATGACGAGAAGACTGCTCAGATTCGTCAGCTAGTAGACCTTACTGCTGCCCAATCTCTGCAGATATCTCAGCAGGCACAACAAATAGAGCAGCAGGCCCAGATGATGGATGCACAGCACGTAGAGATGTCCCAACCCCGGGAGCAGAATGCCCAATCAGCCAAAAGGATAGAGGAGTTGGAGACCACCAACAAGACCATCATGCTGCGGCTCAAGGGATCCAAGGACGAGCCCTTAATGATCAAGGAAGGGGATGGAGATGATAGTGATGATGACAGTGATGATGATGATGACGATGGTGATGACATTGAGGATGATACTGATGCTGGTGATGATTCTGGTGATGATGATGCTAGTGATGATGATGTTGATGATGATGAAGATGACACATCTGCTGCGGGTGCCACACTTACAAGTGAGAGGAGGACAAAGAAAGCACAAGATCAAAGTGCCTCCACAACCGCCCCGTCAGCAGAAGAGAATATGATCCAGGACAAGAGTAATACTTAACTGTTTTTGTTATTTAAATCATATGTATTTGAATCTTGTATCATATTAATGAAATGAATGTTTATATTTAATATTGATGTTTATGTTTTGATTATTAACTAATGATTGCTGTGTTGAATGTCTAAATCAAGCAGATCCAAACTTTTAGAGGGATGAATATGATGTTGCTCCCCTCCAACAGATCAAGACTCAGCTCATGTTGATTCTTGATATGCAGGGTATAGTCAGGAGATCGGTGATGTACACTCCTGAAGAAGGAGAGATCATTCACAATCTCACTGACGAGCAAATAGCAGAAATGTTCAAACTAAATGTCGATGAGATCGTGAAAGACACTCCAACAGTCCATGTGGAAAGTGATGACGAGCTCAATGATGTAGATGAAATCGAGATTGAAGATGTCACTGACCAGCATTATCCAGAGTACACTGACAATGCGGGTAATGTCATTCCCAATCTGGGAGACAATCTAGTCAGTGAAACCTTGGAGACTCTGGATAAACTAGAACAAGTGTCAGACAAGACTGAAGATAAGGCCCAAGCCTTAGATGCTGAAGTTAATATCAGAAAGGCTGAGTGGGCTGCATGCTTTGAAGAGATAAGAGCCCAACAAAGTGCTTCAAAGTCGACTGTCTACACCAAGCTGTACAAAGTGAAGAAACATCACAAGGTGTCGGGCAGAATCATAGCATGGGTATATTTTGAAGATCTCAACGTTTATGCAGTTAAACGTGAGCAAGGGATCGAGTACTTCAGGTTTCCACACGACCTGAAGACTCTTCCTGGATTTGAGCTGAGCCAGTTAGCGAAGTTGAAATTGCTATACGCTGATCCATGCAAGATGTCTGGATGGTTTGAAGCAGCTCTGAAGAGAGATTACCACACCAGATGGGTCAACTTCAAACCTCAACAACCAACGAGGTATATCCGTAAGTCTGAGGTTGATACCATAACTGGAAAACCAAGAATACTACTAAAGTGGAGTCCTCCGCTCACCATGTCTAAGATCCCACTACGAGAAATGCCACAAGACTTCACTCCACACTTCAAATGGTGGTACTATGATTGGAGGACAAAAGAGGCAGTCATAGTCTTGAACAAAGAAGGCAAAATGGATACTATCAGGGTATTTGACCCGATGTGGCTCACAAACTTGTCTGCAAATGATGTGTACACATTATACAAGTGGCCACTATTCTATGACTCTCAAGATATTGTACAAGCTCTACAGTTTCAGAATGTTATACGACTTTGCTTTGCGTTTAAGATACTTGCAGGAGTCACAAAAGAACAGAAGTACAAGAAGTATAAAGAGGTTATGAAGAAAGTAAGACATTAGATGAAACTTGGTCCAAGGGGGAGTTTGTAGGTACATGTTGATGGGTTTGTTAGAACATAAAACCAAGTTTAACCATTTAAACTTTCAGAAAACGCAGCGGATATATATAGCTTTAAAACCGATTTTAAAGGCTGAAAAATATGTTCTTTAAGTGACCATACAAGTGTAAAACAAACCCATAATCAAGGGATCTTTAATATGTGAATGAACAAGCTATGAACATCTATTAAACTACATAAAATCACAGCTACATAGAGCTGTGATAAACTACCTTTTTCAGCAGCTTAAGAACGACTTTTAGGAGGATGTTTGATGCTCAAATTCGGCCAAGGCTCCAAGGTAAGGACCCCTCAAGCTTGTATACCCAAAGCCCTTTGCAAAACACCTTCTTGTTAGGAAGAAAAGTACACCAAAGCACTCCAAAACCTCCCAATCTTTCTGCTGGCCGTGAGTTTCTTGAGAGAGAGAGAGAGGTTTAGTTTTTGAGTCTTTTGCATGTATTGAGAGAATCCAACTTGAGTGTAAGACTAGTTAAATGTAATGTGGTGTTCAAGAAACAAGACAACCAATGGGAACAAGGGGGGGGGGGGGGGGCGGCCGAAAATTCAAAGTTTAAAGGGTTTCCCCCCCTTTAAACTTAAACACACATTATATATATTAACTAGTCTTTTTATTAGATATATATACAACTAACCTTTAATTGTATAATCTATACACTCCCAATTATTAATTTGTAATGTTTATCTAACTTATTTAAATAACATTACAAATAATATTGTTGAACAAAATATCCTAATAAATTGTTCCATCTCATATGCAACTTGTTTAGAAAACCCATTTTCTAAATTGGTGTAAATATTTAATTGTATGATCATATCATCAATTGAATATTAATTGGTGTTTGCTAAGCTTGTTATTGGGTATAACCCGACTTGGATCATAACGTACTAACCACATCAATATTCTAAGTGTCTTGGGCATATAGAATCCTACAATCTCCCACTTGCCCAAGATTCATAGAAGATTGATGCAAGCAGTAAATACCGCCTAACAACGGTTTACTACCCTTAATACGCATGACTTATAACCATTCAATAACATCATCCCTTTCAAGTACTCTACTTGAAATGATTTAGGTGAATCAATCATCTATCCTTTTGTTTCAGATGTCATGTTAAATCCAAGAACACAGAATGATCATTTCTTGTTGATTTACCTTGTCAGGCCTTAGACATCTAACTCTCAACGAATAAGAGGAACAAATTCCATGTTGACTACATACGTTTCTCACAAACACCTCGTGTTATACCTGAACATACCCTTATGTACTGTCCACTATTTCAGGATAGTGAAGAATGAGCTCAAGGTATAAAACTTGGTGAATATCAAAACCCAATATGTATCTCAGGTCTGAGGATACCAAATGATGTTCGCCTTTACTCAAATTTACTTATGATCAATCAAAAGGATTCCATGTAGTGAAATTTGAGATGCGGGTTAGTCCAATATTTGTATCCCACAAATATCTATGAACCTTGGTGGCAACCCATTGCCCTATATTCATCCTTATGAATATCAACCAATCCAAGTTCATAATAATCTTACTTTCACACTTGTTCCCACAAGTATGAGCGACTACGGACATTTTAGAGTAAACATTTTACTCATGGATAAAACATGCTAATTTGGAACATTAATTGAAACATTATAACCAAATAATTTTATTCAAATAATAAAGAGTTCCACATATCCAAATATAAAATGTACAGATCAAATCCAATCACTAGAATATCGAAGTCCCATGGCACAAGTATGACATTCATGCTTTGCCTTTTCAAGGAGCTTCGTGAGAGGATCCGCAATATTTTGATCCGTGTGAACTTTGCAAATACATATCTTTCCCTTTTCAACTTCATCCCGTATGTAGTTGAATCTCCGCTCAATGTGCCTAGTCTTTTGATGAGCACGGGGTTCCTTGATTTGAGCAATCGCACCCTCGTTGTCACAAAAGATCTCTAGGGGTTCCTGAATGGAAGGGACAACCCCTAGATCGGCAATGAATTTCTTCAACCATGCAGCTTCTTGAGCTGCCAATGAGGCGGCGACGTATTCTGATTCTGTAGTTGATAGAGCCACCACATCCTGCTTGGAGCTCTTCCAAGAGACAGCCCCTCCATTCAGAATGAAAATGTATCCCGATTGTGACCGTGAATCGTCACGATCGGTTTGGAAACTCGCATCCGTGTAACCTTTTACAACGAGCTCCTCGTCACCAGATCCATAGATTAGGAACATATCTCTTGTCCTCCTTAGGTACTTAAGTATGTTCTTAACAGCCATCCAATGACTGTTTCCAGGATTTTGCTGGTAACGGCTTGTCATGCTCAAAGCGCATGACACATCCGGTCGAGTGCATATCATAGCATACATGATGGATCCAATAGCAGATGCATATGGGATTGCCTTCATTTTATCTTGCTCATCCTTTGAGCTTGGACATTGAGTCGTACTCAATATCGTTCCTCTTTGAATAGGTACGGTACCTTTCTTAGAGTTCTCCATCTTGAACCTTTTCAAGATCTTATCAATGTATGCACTTTGATTCAAACCAATCAACCGCCTTGATCTATCCCTATAGATCTTTATTCCTAGAATATAGGCGGCTTCCCCAAGATCCTTGATGGAAAAACAACTTCCAAGCCAGGTTTTTACACCTTCCAAGGTTGGAATGTCATTTCCAAATAGTAGTATGTCATCAACATACAATACTAGGAAAGTTACTGTGCTCCCACTAGCCTTCTTATACACACAAGCCTCATCAGCGTTTTTGATGAAGCCAAATTTCTTTACTTCCTCATCAAAACGGTGATTCCAGCTTCTCGATGCTTGTTTCAATCCATAGATTGATTTCTTTAACTTGCATACTTTATTAGGATGTTTTGGATCGACAAAACCTTCAGGCTGAACCATATAGACATCTTCCTCAAGATATCCATTTAGGAAAGCGGTTTTGACATCCATTTGCCAAATCTCATAATCATAATGAGCAGCTATGGCAAACAATATCCTTATAGACTTTAGCATCGCAACAGGTGAGAAGGTTTCATCATAATCAACCCCTTGAGTTTGAGTGAAACCCTTTGCTACAAGTCTAGCTTTATAAGTATCCAAGTTTCCATGCATATCGGTTTTCTTCTTGAAAACCCACTTACTTCCAACTACCTTGGAAGTAAGAGGTGGTACAACAAGTTCCCAAACTTGATTGTCATACATGGATTGCATCTCAACGTTCATGGCCTCAAGCCATTTGTCACAATCCAAATTGGACACTGCATCATGGTATGTGGTTGGTTCATCTGAATCTACCACATAGCATCCATCCATGAAAAATCCGTATCTTTCAGGTGGATTACTAGTTCTACCACTTCTGCGAACGTTTTGCGTGTATTGATCAACCATTTGATCATCCTCAACATCCTCATGTTGAGTGCTAGTTTCAACCAAACGTGCATCGGGTTGTGGTTCTTGATCCTCCTCAAGATCCACTGTTCTACTGCTAGTTCCTTCCATAAGGAACTTAGCTTCTAAGAACTCACCCTTTCTGGCAACAAACACCTTTTGTTCCAGTGGATCATAGAAATAATATCCCATAGAATCTCTAGGATATCCAATAAAGATACACTTGGTGGATCGGACTTCCGATTTGTTTGGGGTGGGAGTCTTAACATAAGCCTCACAACCCCAGACCCTTAAGTATGATAGGGATGGAACCCTTCCATGCCATATCTCAAAAGGTGTCCTTTCCACCTTTTTGGTTAGGGCCATATTTAGAATACGGGCCGCGGAGAGCAAAGCGAAACCCCAAAATGATAGAGGTAATGTGCTTTTAGCCATCATAGATCGGACCATATCCAATAAGGTTCGATTCCTCCTCTCAGACACACCATTATGTTGTGGTGTTCCAGGTGGAGTGAGTTGTGAGACAATCCCACAACTCCTAAGATGATCTTGAAAAACATCACTTAGGTATTCACCTCCTCTATCGGTACGGAGAACTTTAATTGACTTGTTGAGTTGATTTTCAACTTCATTCTTGAAAATTTTGAACATTTCAAAAGCTTCATCTTTGTGCCTTAATAAGTACACATACCCATAGCGACTATAATCGTCGGTAAAGGTAATGAAGTATCTTTCACCATTCCTAGTCATTGGCTTAAAAGGACCACATACATCCGAATGTATGATTCCTAATAAATCTTTTGCCCTTTCGTTAGTTCCACTAAAGGGTGCCTTAGTCATCTTTCCTTGTAAACAAGATTCACAAACATCAAATGAATCACATTCATTTGTTTTTAAAAGACCATTCTTTTGAAGTGTTTGTAAACGTTTCTTGTTTATATGGCCAAGACGACAATGCCAAAGATAGGTATCACTCAAGTCCAACTTGAGTTTCTTGGTGTTAGTTTGGTACAATGAGCTATTTAAAGTATTTTCATGAACCAATTCATAAATACCATTAATGGGAATAGCTTTAAAATAGAACATACCATTTAAAGAAACATGAATATCATTTTCAATAAAGGATAATACATATCCAAATTGTTTTAACAGGGCTACAGAGATAATATTCCTAGTCAAACTAGGAGCATACAAAACATTGTTCAAAATCACTTCCAAACCATTTGGAAGTTTCAAGATGTAGTCACCACGGGCTTCAACTTGAACTTTAGCCCCATTGCCCATGTAGAGGCTTACATCCCCTTTCTTGAAGTCACTACTTCTTTTGAACCCCTGCAACAAATTGCAAATGTGAGTTTCACATCCGGTATCTAATACCCATGTGTTAGAGGATATCATGTTTAAATCAATATGGATCATGTATATTGTACCTGAGGTCTGCCCGGCATCCCTCTTTGCTTTCAACTCTTGGAGATGGACGGGACAATTCCTTGCCCAATGTCCAATCTCCCCACACTTGAAGCATGGGTCGTTAGTAGCAACCTTTTGCTTTTTCTCTTGTGGTTTGGGTGGTACCCTTACTACCCCTTTCCCTTTTCCCCAAACGGGTCCCTTACCCTTGGCAACCTTTGCCTTGGGTGCGGGATAAGGCCTTTTCTTGTTCCCACCTTCATTGATGGTGAGAACGGGTAAAACCCTTTTACCCATGGCCGCCTCGGCCGTTTTAAGCATTGAGTGAAGCTCACCAATGCTCTTGTCCCAAGCATTCATGTTGTAGTTCAACACGAATGTCTCGAACTTCTTGGTAAGGCCATTGAGGATCAAATCCGTGGCCAATTCCTTCGAGACGGGACAGTTAAGCCTCTCGAGGCGGTCAATATGACTTTTCATCTTAAGAACATAAGATGAAACAGATTGGTTGTCGTCCATACGACATGCATGGAGTGCTCGAACCGTTTCGAAGCGCTCAACCCTCGCTTGCTGTTGGAACGTTTCCTTCAGCTGGGTTATCATGTCATAAGCTCCGTGATGTTCATACTCCTTTTGGAGATCCGGAGTCATGCTCGCTAGCATGAGACAAGACACTTGGACGGAGTCCTCAGTGTACTTTAACCAATCGTTGAAGGCCTCCTGATCATCCTCGCTAGGTTGATCGGGGATAGGGTCGTCTAAAACATACGATCTTCTCTCTTGCTTGAGAATAATTCTCAAGTTTCGATACCAATCGATGAAGTTGTTATGATTTAGACGTTCCTTTTGGAGGATCGCTCGTAGAGATTGGTTGGACGCGGATGAGTTATCGGAATTATCATTATTTGAGGCCATCTACATAAATTAACAAAGTTTTATTTTAGTATTTTCGATATTGTAATTTTAATAATAAATGCCTTTTAAGGTCTTTCATATTAAAATCTAGAACCCAACATTACATTTAAATTGTGGTTAGGTGACATTTATCCCACGTTTTAAATTAATAAGGTGGTCAACGTTTGACGATTGCAACCATTTGCAACTTCTAGAAATATGGGATCGACTTTGAAACATCATATGTAAAGTCGGCATGTTAATCCCATCAACACCATTTGGAAATCACATCGTAGGTGATCCATTTGACATGATTTGCAAATCAAGACACCCTACTTACACCCACGTGTGAGTTTGCCAAAACAAGTGGTTAGGTGACCTTTATCCCACAAATAAGGCATTCTCACCTCAAGTCACAAGTTCCCTCAAAATGGTTAGGTGACCTTTATCCCACTAAGAGTTCCCAAGTGACTCAAGTGTTGTGTAAAAGGACGGTGTTGATCTTGTTTGAAAAAAAGGTTCAGAGGTTTCAAAATACAAGTTTAGAAAACTCTATGTACTTGTATTTGCATGCTTTCAAATACAAGGTACCCTATGGTTCTTTGATTAAAACCTATTTTAATCTTTAAAATCATTAAATCATTTTAATAACTTTATATAAACTTTTAAGAACCATCAATTTTCAGCTTGTTAAGTTTGTTAATGAGTTTGTTATGAATATCCAAATATCAACCAAACAATCAAACAACAAACAATCAACCAAGCATAAACATAAACAACCATATGAGCATATGTGCATAACCATAGCATCTAAAGTGGTCCACACTTGTTTGCCATCACAAGTGTGGTCCATAGGACATTCCTAAGGGTCACAAACAAAGCATATAGAAAACTTCCAAAAGCTTCCCACTTGAAACCGCATCCAAAATGCTCCATGTTTCTTTCATGACCTTCCTTTGTGCTTCCAATGTGAATGTCTTCATATTACAAGATATAAAGTCCTAATACAAGATATCTAGTAAAATGAAAATACACCTAATCTATTTATTACAACCCAATAATAAATAAATTACATTTGGAACAAAGCACAAACAATAAATAATACAACCCAATTGAATGAATGAATACAACCATCACAAACATCCAAACAATCACAAGGTCAATGGCTAGGTTATGCACTAAAACAAGCATCTATCATATCATCCAAAACATAATGAAAACCCCACTTAAAATCACGAAATTTCAGCCAACACAAACTGAAATTTCGGGTTTTATTTTGTCCAAACAAAACAAACAACAAACATGTATATCTTTCAAAGTTTAATCACAAGCATGTGTGATATGACTTTGAAAGGTTGGGGTTTCATATCATATGAACTTAGCAGCCCAAAATCAGCCTATACTAAGATTATAATCATCCTTTAAAACCTATTTAAAAGGACAAAACAAGCAAGTCATCCACATAACCGGCTCTTGATGCCATTGATGGGTTTGTTAGAACATAAAACCAAGTTTAACCATTTAAACTTTCAGAAAACGCAGCGGATATATATAGCTTTAAAACCGATTTTAAATGCTGAAAAATATGTTCTTTAAGTGACCATACAAGTGTAAAACAAACCCATAATCAAGGGATCTTTAATATGTGAATGAACAAGCTATGAACATCTATTAAACTACATAAAATCACAGCTACATAGAGCTGTGATAAACTACCTTTTTCAGCAGCTTAAGAACGACTTTTAGGAGGATGTTTGATGCTCAAATTCGGCCAAGGCTCCAAGGTAAGGACCCCTCAAGCTTGTATACCCAAAGCCCTTTGCAAAACACCTTCTTGTTAGGAAGAAAAGTACACCAAAGCACTCCAAAACCTCCCAATCTTTCTGCTGGCCGTGAGTTTCTTGAGAGAGAGATAGAGGTTTAGTTTTTGAGTCTTTTGCATGTATTGAGAGAATCCAACTTGAGTGTAAGACTAGTTAAATGTAATGTGGTGTTCAAGAAACAAGACAACCAATGGGAACAAGGGGGGGGGGCCAAAAATTCAAAGTTTAAAGGGTTTCCCCCCCTTTAAACTTAAACACACATTATATATATTAACTAGTCTTTTTATTAGATATATATACAACTAACCTTTAATTGTATAATCTATACACTCCCAATTATTAATTTGTAATGTTTATCTAACTTATTTAAATAACATTACAAATAATATTGTTGAACAAAATATCCTAATAAATTGTTCCATCTCATATGCAACTTGTTTAGAAAACCCATTTTCTAAATTGGTATAAATATTTAATTGTATGATCATATCATCAATTGAATATTAATTGGTGTTTGCTAAGCTTGTTATTGGGTATAACCCGACTTGGATCATAACGTACTAACCACATCAATATTCTAAGTGTCTTGGGCATATAGAATCCTACACATGTGTCCCTAGTTTCTGAACTGAATGTAATATGTCTTTAATGTCTTACACTTATGTAATAGTTGGGTAC
>CM046039.1:23583600-23892053 GCA_025215565.1 Flaveria ramosissima | reverse complement strand
CGTTAGTGATTTTATTCCACGTCTTACTCACGAGATCGATCTGCATTGAAAACACAATCCTTACATCATTGAAGCCTATTATTAAGGTGGTGATTATGTAAGTATTATTGTTTTCTAATACTATTGCAAGAATATGATCACGAAAAAAGTTTGATGATATCATTATTGATGGTTTGCACAAGCACAACCAACAAATGAGAGGAGCTTGATGGAGGTGCTGTTGATACAGGTAATTCTCTAACAAATTAAATTGAATGTTTTATTTGTAACTTTAAATACTTATAGTTTCTAGTAAATCGTTAATGCAGGATCAGTTAAGGTCAATCAAGCTAGGATTATTTCTCAAACTCACTTGGACATACTCGGGTGATGATGTAGAATCTTCAAATAATTGATAATAACATACTAAGTTAAAGAACACAACAGATGGTTATCAAGATACTTATACATTACTTCTCAACTCAAAGTTTACAAGACTCTTACAAGTATATTAATTGAGTTAGAATGAGAAACTATATATACTACTATATATAGCCTGTTATACTTTGATTACCAACTGGAATCTTACTACTAAACAAATACTATATTGTTGGGAGTAAGGTATCTAGAATAAAATATTACCCTAGATTAGGTCGTCATGACAGGTCCATGACTTACCTTTGTCACCAACTAAACATGGTAACTGTACTAACTGAAAAAGGTGAATAGTGGAATAAAGCATGGTCAACTACATGGGCGTGGGAAAGTGCCATGTAGTATATCAGAGCTAGCAGTGGCTTTGTCAAACGGACCGTACTTATGTCCACTGGTTCATAGTTGTTTTTTCCGAAGGTAAACTGGCTTCGGATGAATAAGTTCTTCCGAAGCCAATTATACTTCGGAAGAATCAACCTTTTCCGAGACCTCTGCTGGTCTTCTAGACTTTGTTCTTAGGAAGTCTTTATCTTAAACTTTCTAAGTGTTTAGCTTCGGAAGATATTTTACTTAGTCTTCGAAAGACTTAGTTTCTCTTCGGAAGTTTTTTTTGCTTAAGCTTCATAAGTTCTTCAACTTGGCTCTGGAAGTGCATATAAGCTTCGGAAGACTTTCTTCAGTTGCCCAAAAATCTTCTAAGTGTTGTTTTGGTTGAACCAGTCTTATCTGTCCCAACAAACTCTCCCTAGGCTGATGCTACCAAAACTTCACTTTCTTCGGCTTCTAAAAACTTTTAGCACCAAGGAAAGAATATACTTATCTGTTTCTCTGTTCTTTCCGAAGGTGGTGCTGAGAAGTTTGTACAAGTCATTGGTAGAAATCAGATCCACTTTGTTACTCTGAATGACACGTACCCTTTGTTTTGGCCCTCTGTAGATAGTTAGTTGATGGAAGTTGTATTCATACTACCATCTAACTATGGATTCCAAATCAAGGCTTTCAACCATGAAGGTTTTTCCTTAGGTTGACCCTTCTTTTTCTTCCTTCTCTCTTAAATTCAACTCTTCTTCAATCTTTGCCTTTGAGGTCAGTTCAGCAAGATGAAGACTGCTCAGATGATTCTAATGTGAGTAGCTGCTTGAGAGTTGGAAGGGTTGGAGAATGGTTTTTCTGCTAACTCAGCAATATTAAACCTTCTTGAGTGTAGCAAAGATGGTGTATTGAGTCGGTTGACATCAACATTCTCTCTTTCCACAATGAAGTTATGAGAAGGTTCTTCAAACCTCCACTGGACAATCCTTTTTCGAGGAACAAGGGGTTGAGATGGTAGCTTATCCCCCTTCCTGGTTTCCAGCAGAGTCACCAGTCTTCTTCTTGGATTTTTCTATTCTTCCTTGAGGGAATCAGAGTTTGTTGCAAGAAGTTGAAATGCCTGGTCCAAAGTTCCTCTAGGCAGATCAAGGAACTCCTCTCTTGTGAGGGAATTGGAAGAGTTATCAATGTATGTTAATTTGATAGACTCCTCCTCACAAGATATTTCGCTCAGAGTGGTGCAGTTGATGAGCTTCCTATTGATCTCCTTAAACTCCTCTAAGGTTAGAGGTTTTGATGGTTCAAAGGATGGCTTGGGTGATGGATGGGTGGTTAATGGTTGGGTTCTGGTTGGTATTTTAGGTTTGAGGATGGGTAGTGGTGGAGCTTTTTGTGAGACAATGGGTGAGGAAGAGGGTAAGGTTGATGGTGTAGGTTCAGGGGTGAATGGTTTAATGGTTGGGTTATTTTTGATGGGTAAAGAAAAGGGTGATGGTTTAGGTTGAGGTTGTGGTTTGGGAATAGGTGTGGGTGGTATCCTCTGCACACTAGGTGTTTGAAACACCTCCTTCCTTCTTCATGAGCGAATGTCAGGCTTGAAGTCACTGACATGTCTCTGCAGGGTCTTCTCAGTCAATGGACCAACTTGCCTGCCAAAGAAGTCGTGGGTCCTGAGATATGCCTTCATCAAGGCTTTGTCTCCCACCTTCTTGGCAGCAACAAGCTTGGCTTTCTCTTCCTTTTTCTTCTTCTTTTTCAACTTCTCCCTTGAAGCCTACTTCCTCTCCTTGGCAATTTGATCTTGCTCTTTATGGAAGAGCCATAAGATTGTGTCATTATCATGAGGACTCATCTCTTCCTAAGAATAGCTTCTAGAGCTCAAGAAGGCTATCCTCTCTATCCTCAGATGTTGCTTAGCTTCCTCCTTGTTTCTTCTTCTCTCCTCCTCCTCGGCCAACCTAGGTGCTTCCTCTTTTTCCTTTTGCAGCAAGGCTTCCTTTTCTAACTTCACCAGCTCTTCCAGTGAGAGTAGTAACATTTCTTTGTTTATTACTCCCATATTGACAAGTCTGTCAATAACTTCAAGTCTTCTTTTATTATTGATAGCCACTTGGGCAACTGCTGCGGCCTTGCTACTTGCAGCCAACAACTTCCCAGTACTGAGTCTACCTTTCTTCTTTAATTTCTCCAACCTATCTTCCTCTAATAGTTCCTCCGCAGTCATCTTCCTCTTTCCTTTGGGATCTTTGGAAGATTCATCCTTAGGAGACTCTGGCTCAAAGAATTCAGGTTGGGAGAGGGGTTGATCTTTTGGAGCTGATGGTGTTCGAAGGGGAGGGACTTTGAGAAAGTCCTCACTATTTATCTCAGAGGCTAGATCAAGTATGGCCTCTGTGATAATCAGATCACCGAATAAGGATGATAATCCAATAATCCCTTTTGCAGCTTGAATTTATGCTTTAGAATAGGATGTGGCTGCACGACCTGTCCCAACTAAGTCAGTTGCTGGGCCATCAGTCCTTATTTCCCTTCGAAGTCAATATTCGGGTCAATAAAGGCCTTAGGTTGACTAACTTATTCCTTAGTGCTAGGTGGTGCATTCAACCTTTAAAGTTCTTCTACTCCAAAGTAAGCTTCAGCAACATCCGGTGAGGGTTGTTCAAGTGAGGAGCTCATTAGGAACTTGGTTAAAAACCTACTGAAATCAATGAGCATCCTTGGGTCCACTTGAAATATGATTGGAGTTGGCTGAGGGAAGATGGTTGAAGATTGTTATTGAGTGGGGTAGAATGAAGATAGGGTAGAAATGGCCAATATTGGTTCCTTTTGAGCTGGACTCTGTACATTCTCCCCCTTTTTGGTAGCATCATCTTAAGAAGTAGATGAGCTAGAGGAAGAACTTAAAGAGACTTGAATATGTACATGCCTGACAGACTTCTCAATCTGTGTCTTAGCTTGTTTGGCCTTGAGATTGTCAATCTCAAGTTGCTGAGTGGCAGACCTATCCTCTAAAGTCTTAACCTTGGATTCAAAATTTGAGACTTTAGAAAGTAGGTCTATGATGGTGACTTGCAGACTTCTAGCATCTTCCTTTGAAGAATCATGGGGAGATGAGATAACATACCTAGTATGTTCATCTTCATCACCAGATATGATTTCTTGGCACCCTGGTTACCTTTTGTTGAGTGATGTCTCTTTGAGAGGCATCAATAGGAAAGGTTATCGTAGACTCAGTCTTAGAGATGTTACCATTGTCCTAAGATCCTAATGAGACACTCTCAGTAGTGGCAACTGAATCTACATAAGTCCACTCCACATCTGTGGGACTCACCTCAGTTTGGCTTTGTTGATGGGGGCTAGAAATCAGAGGTTCCCTGGGGCTCAGTTGATCCAAAGATTGGTGTGGTAGATCAACATCATAGCCCTGATGGAACATGAGATCTTCATTAGTTTGGGTTAATAGGTCAGTAAGGATATAGAAGTTATGCCTGGTGACTCGGGACCTTGATCAATATCTAATGGCATAGAGCCAATGATTTGGTTGTCCCTTTTGGGCTGCTTAAGGGAGTATTGGGACTCACCTTGAGAACTAATGGTTTGGGTTTCAGTCTCATGAGGTTGAGACTTAGGAGACTCAATACTGATATTAAGGTCAATAGTGGAGGATGATTGGACCTCAGGCTGAGTGGGAGCCCATCTTTCCACTATAGCGTTTTTTGGCTTGAATAGAGGGAGCTTGTTCAATCAGGGTAGATTGAACAAGGGTTCGTTTGGAGTGTTTTTGGTAAGTGAATTTAATAGGGTGGGAAGTGACAATTACCATTGAGGTGGTGGTGTCTGGTGTGGGTTCATCACCTGTTGGGGTTACATGGATGTCTAGGAGCCATTGGCTCAATCATACCTGTAAAAAGTGCAGTGTGTCTTCCAGTAAAGTTGGTGGACACCCTCTTCAGAACTTTGAAGATGCCCGACCTCATGTGAGGGACAAGAAGAGTGTCTTCACAGAGAAGCTTGTCTTGGTGGTGTTGGTGTTTGGTGTGGGTTCATCACCTGTTGGGGTTACATGGATGTCACCAGGAGCCATTATCTCAATCATACCTGTAAAGAGTGCAGTATGTCTTCTAGTAAAGTTGGTGGACACCCTCTTCAGAACTTTGAAGATGCCCGACCTCATATGAGGGACAAGAAGAGGGTCTTCACAAAGAAGCTTTTCTTGGTCCAACTCACAGTTAATGATATGCTGAATGAACCTGGGATACATGTAGAATGTTTACCTTTGAAGATTTCCTCTTAGGTTGTTCAACACAAACTTGGAGTAGTTGAATATGAGGCCTCTTACCAAACCATGAACGAGGCATCGTAGATCATAGGGAATTTGATCCCACCTTCCTGGTTTGTTTGATAGACAGTGGAGAACAATGTGAAGCAGGAACTTCCAGTTGTAAGAGTAGTTAAATTTGTAGACCGTTGAACTGCGTACATCACCACCATATCCCATTTGGGCATATGTATCTTCCAAATCAGATTTGGGGAATTCAATATGATTATCTCTTGGACACAGATCCTCGACATGCTAAGCCTAACTCCATTCAGTGTGTCATTTTGACCATTTGCCTAAAATTCAGCCATATGAATGGAGTAAACAATGGGGTTTACATTGAGGGCCGTGTAGTAGATATATTAGGTCAAAAATTGGATGATTTCGGTAGAGTCGGCATCCTTTGAAGAATCAAGGTGTGCACCTTGGTTGTGTTGGGGATTAAGAGCCATTGTTGTGTATGATTAGAGGAATAGAAGTAATTTGAGAGAGTGAGTTGCAGAGAAGCTGTTGGACATTTAGGGCTTGTGAGCGGGTAAATAGATTAAAGAGAGAGGTCAGAAGTATTTAAATAGGATGAAATGGCAGATGGATAAGGTTAAATGATAGTTTTGGGTATGATTTGACAGGGGCAGTAAGGTTTAGTCCATTTAAATATCTGACATCATTAATAAAATCTTACCTTTTCTAGAGAGTGGGGCCCAAAGATTTCCATTACACAGTAAGGTCTTCTTCCGAAGGTTAAAGTTTTACCTTCAGAAATTTCTTCCGAAGCCAACTCTACTTCCGAAGGCAAACTATATCCGAAGAGATATTTGCTTCCGAGAGAAAAGTGGTCTTCCAAGTGAAGAAGTTTTAAGTGCTCAAAAGTATATTTGATATAGGATCAAAGATTCTACCGAGACTTAGAAATTTTGCCGAAGAAAATACTAGTTCAATGGAATTTGCCTTCGGAAGATAGATAAAAATATCTTCAAAGGGTAAATTTTCTTTCCGAAGAACTTATACTTAGAGAACGTTTGAAGATAAACCTTTGTAACAACGCTTAGATTGTAAATATACAACAAAAAAAAATACACATTTTAAAAGAATTTTCAAAAGAGATAATCTAGTGAATGTTTATCATCCCAATAGTTGTAGTTAAAGACTTAAATCTTTGCTCATCAAAAGCTTTGGTGAACACGTCAACATATTGTTCATTTGAGTCAACTTTGACTAGTTTAATCAAGTTTTTCTCATGAATATCTCGAATAAAATTATATCTGATATTATTGTGCTTTGTTTTGGAGTGCTTGACAGGATTTTCTGTAATGGAAACGGCACACTTGTAGTCAATATGGATAGGAGTCACCATGAAATTGAAGCCATAGTCCAACATCTGATGTTGAATCCACAATAGCTGAGCACAACAACTAGCAGTAGAAATGTATTCAGCTTCAGCAGTTGATGTAGAGACACATGATTGCTTCTTGCATTGCCAGGAGATGATCCTTCCACCAAGAAATTGACATCCTCCCGTTGTTGCTTTCTTTTTGATATTGCAATCACCATGGTCGCTATCAGTGTAGCCATAGAGATTGAAGCCTTGATTCCTAGGATACAAGAGACCCAGTTTGGGAGTTCCTTTAAGGTATCTAAGGATTCTCTTGGCAGCAACCAGGTGAGACACCTTTGGAGCAGCCTGATATCTTGCATAGATGAAAGTTGCAAACATGATATCAGGTCCACTTGTTATAAGATGCATCAGATATCCTATTGTTGCCCTATACTAATGTTGACCAGTATCCTCCTCTGATTCATGACAAAGGTTGTGATTTCTAGTATAGGTGTCTTTACTGGCTTACAATCCTTCATCTCAAATCTTTCTAAATGTCATTGACATACTTGAATGATTGATAAAGAACCCGTCTTTCATCTGCTTCACCTGAATTCCAAGGGAAAAGTCCAATTTTCCCATGGAACTCATACCAAACTTCTTCTTCATAATGCTTTGAAAATCTTTACATATTTGGTCGTTTGAAGAACAAAATATGATGTCATCAATATAAACTTGTACAAGCAAAATGTCTTTCCCAGTCTTCTTGACAAACAAGGTTTTGTCTATTGTGCCTCTGATGTATCCACGCTTCAGGAGAAACTGAGAAAGAGTCTCATACCACAACCTAGGTGCATGGTGCAGCCTATAGGGAGCTTTATCTGGCTTTCACACATAGTGTGGATGATGTGGTCTTATAATCCTAGAGGCCGATACACATAGACTTCTCTGTCTATATGCCCATACCGAAAGGCGCACTTGACATCAACTTGGTAGGCAATAAAGTTCTTGGAAGCTGCATAAGCAAGGAAGATTCTCATAGCCTCAAATCTACTTACTGGAGAAAAAACATCAGTGTAATCTATCTCTTCCTCTTGTGTGTATCCTTGAACTACGAGTCTTGCCTTGTTCTTGATAATTAAACCTCTATCATCCCTTTTGTTTCTAAACACCCACTTTGTGCCAATGGGTACTTGACCAGGAGGTAGTGGACATAGGTTTCAAACCTTTTGTCTCTTGAATTAAAGCAATTCCTCTTGCATTGATTCAACCCAACTATTGTCCTTCAAAGCTTCCTCCACGTTCTTTGGTTCTTTTTAAGAAAGGAAGCATGAATACAAACAAACATTCCTATTATGAGTCTGTCTTCTTGTTCTCACACATTTAGTGACATCTGTAATGATGTTCTTAGCTAGATGAGTGTTATGAATCCTGAGCCTAGGGATCACATCCAGTTGCATGGAGAGATCTAAGTTGGAAATGTTTTGCTCAGGATTTTGAACACAGGGACCAACTGATGTCTCACATTCATTCAATGAGGAGTAATTGAATGAAGGAGAGACAACATTAATAGTGGTGTGCTGTGAAGTAGAATTAACAGTTACCTGTTCCTCCAAAATGCTATCTTCATCAGCATGGTGTTGAACAATGTTTAAGTTATCAGCTGATGAGTTTTGAGGCTCACTTTGTTGACAACTTGTTGAAGGTCCACTGGTTCCTGAGATAGTCATGCTTTTGGGACTTCCATTTGTAGGTGTTTGATCCTCAGCAATTCTTGGAGAACTTTGAATAGGTTTGGGTAACTTATATAGTTGATCATCATTAGAATCACTTTGAGTTCCTATTCCAGTTGAAACATAATCACAAGAAGGTTTAGAATAGTTTGAAAACAATTTTAAATTAAAGATATGGTCAGGTTCATTGCACTTGACACAAGAAGTGTGCTCATTTATGACAATGTTGGATGATTCCTCAAATTTTTTATTTTTAATGTTATAAACTCTATAGGCAATAGAGTTAGAGGAATATCCAACAAAGATAGCATCATCCGACTTTCAGCAAATTTTAACAAATTGTCCTTTGTTATAAGTATGGTACACCTGCTGCCAAAGGACCTCAGAAAACCAATGAACGGTGGCCTCTTGTTCCATAGCTCGTAAGGGGTTCTTTCATGGTGCTTAACAATAAGAACCCTATTCTGCACATAGCATGCAGTGCTGACTACATCTGCCCAGAAAGTTAGAGGTAGTTTTGAATCAGCTAATATAGTTCTAGCAGCCTTAATAAGTGTCCTATTTTCTCCTCTCAGCAACACCATTTTGTTGAGAAGTTCTAGGAGCACTATATTATCTAGCAATCCCTTTTGAGTTACAGAATGAGTCAAGAACTTGATTCTTAAACTCAGTCCCTTGATCACTTCTTAGAATCTTTACCGTGTTACCAATTTGAATTTTTATTTTAAGAATAAAATATTTTAAAATTTTAACAGTTTAATCTTTAGTTCTTAAAAAGAATACTCATATAAATCTAGTAAAATTATACAATCACAAGGCAATATGATTTCCTTACAATGCTCATTATACTTGTGCGACCAAAAGGATCCATGTGCAATAAGTGTAATGGATTGGTGATAGAGTTAACTTCTTTGGATTTATGAGATGTCCTGTGTTGCTTTCCTTTCAGACAAACAACACAGTTATCTTTGCGGAAAAATTCCTTTCAGGCACACCGTGTACCATGTTATTTTTAGCCAAATTGTTCATGGTTTTAAAATTAACATGACACATTGCAGGATCGATCTTGGTCACTCAACACAAGTATTCTTTCTTTAACTCACTAATATATACTCAAATGATGCTGATGCAGACAAGAAATTGTTGATAATAATATATTAAGTAAACAACACACAAGAAATGGTTTTCAAGATACTTGTATATATTACTTCTCAACTAAATGTGTACATGACTCTTACAAGCATGCTAACTGAGTTTACAACGAGAACTATATATACTACTATCTACAACCGATTATACAAAAGATTACCAACTAGAAATTACTACTAAACAAATATTACATTGCTAGAAGTAAGGTATCTAAGATAAAATACTATCCTAGATTAGGTAGTCACAACATGTCCATAACTTACCTTTTGTCACCAACTAAAGTTGGTAACTGTACTAACTGATAAAGAATGAACATTGGAATAACGTATGGTCCACTACATGGGCGTGGGAAAGCGCCATGCAGTATCTCAGAGGTTGCAGCAGTTTGTTAGAAGGGCCATACTTATATCCATTGGTTCATAGTAGGTTTTTCCGAAGGTTAACTGGCTTCGAAAGATCAAGTTCTTCCAAAGCCACTTATACTTTGGAAGAGTCTACTTCTTCCGAGGCTTGTGCTGATCTTTAAGACTTTATTCTTCGGAAGTCATTTTCTTGAAATCTTCAAAGTGTTGATCTTCGAAAGAGGGATGACTATGTCTTTAGAAGACAGGATTCTTCATTGGAAGTTCTTTTAAGTTTAATCCTCGGTAGTGCAGCTTTTTCCTTTGGAAGTCTTTCACAGTTGCAACAAAAATTTTCTTAGTGTTGTTTTGGTTGCACCAGCCTTACTTGACACAACAAATTCCCCTCAGGCTAATGCTACCAAAACTTCACTGTCTTCTACTTCTCAAAACTTTCAGCACCAAGGAAAGTAAATATCTGTCTGTCTCTTTGTTCTTTCCGGAGGTGGTGCTGGGAAGTTGGTACAAGTTCTTTGTAGATAACAGATCCATTCTGTTACTTTGGATAACATATACCCTTTGCTACGGCCCTTGGAAGAGAGTTAGTTGACGGGAGTTGTAGTCATACACCCATTTAACTATATGTTCCAAGTCAGGGCCTTCAACCATTTGTAGGAAAGTCTTACCCTTGATTGACCCTTCCTTTTCTACCTGCTCTCTTTGTTTTAACTCTTCTTTAATCCTTGTATTGCAGTCAGCTCAGCAAGTTGAAGGCTGCTTAGATGATTCTGAATATAAGCAGCTATTTAAGAGTTGGAGGGGTTTGAGAATGGCTTCTCTGCTAACTCAGTAATGTCAAATATGCTAGAGTGTAGCAGATATAAAGTGTTGAGTCTATTAACCTCACCATTCTCTCTTTCCATAACAAAGTTGTGAGAAGAGTCTTCAAACCTCCATTGCTCAATCTTCTTCCTAGGAATTAGGGGTTGAGTTGCCAGCTTGTTTCCTTTTTTGGTGTCCAAGAGAGTCATCAGTCTTCTTCTCAGCTTCTTCCCTTCTTCTTTGAGAGGATAAGAATTAGTTGCCAAGAGTCGAACTGCCTGGTCCAGGGTTCCCCTAGGCAAATGAAGAATTGCTTCTATTATGAGGGAACAGGAAGTACCATCAATGAATGTTAATTTGATGGACTCCTCTTCATAAGGGATTTCCCTCAGAGTAGTACAATTAATGAGTTTTTTCTTGATTTCCTTGAATTCCTCCAAGGTTAGAGGTTTGGATGATTGAGAGGATGACTTGGGTGGGTGATAGGTAGAAGATGGTTGGGTTCTGGGAAGTGTTTTAGGTTTAAGGATAGGTAGTGGTGGTGGTTGTTGTGATGCAATGGGTGAGGGTGAGGGTATGGTTGATGGTGTGGGTTCAGGTGTGTAAGGTTTAGTGGTTGGTTCGGTTTTGATAGGGAAAGGAAAAGGTATTGGTTCAGGTTGAGGTTGAGGTGTGGGTTTGGAAGTCATCCTTTGTATACTTTGGTATACCTCCTTCCTTCTTCGTGAGCGAATGTCAGCCTTTATGTCACTGACATGTCGCTGCAGGGTCTTTTCAGACATGGGCCCAACTTGTTTGCGAGAGAAGCCATGGGCTTTGAGATATTCCTTCATCCAGGCTTTGTTTCCCATCTTCTTGGCTGCCACAAGTTGTGCTTCTTCCTCTTTCTTTTTCTTCTCCCTAAACTTTTCTCTGGCTGCCTTCTTCCTCTCTTTACCCATTTGATCTTGTTCTTTATGGAAAAGCCACAAGATCATATCATTCTCATGAGGAGTTAGTTCTTCAAGAGAGTAGCCCCTAGAACATAAGAAGGCTGTCCTCTCACTCCTCAGTTGTTTCTCAGCATCATCTTTGCTTCTTTTCTCTTCCTCTTCTAAGGCCAACCTTGCTGCTTCCTCTTGTTCTTTTTGCGGCAGGGTTGCCTTTTCTAACTCCACCAGCTACTCAAGTGGTAAGAGGAGCACATCTTCACTTGTAGCTCTAAGATTGACAAGTCTATCAAAAATTTCCACCCTCCTTTTGTTGTTGATAGCCTCCTAGGTTGCTACAACTTCTTTGTTACTTGCAGCTAATAGCTTCCCAGTGGTGAGTCTACCTTTCCTTTTGAGCTTCTCCATCCTTTCCTCCTCTAACAGTTCTTCCGCATTCATCTTCCTTTTGCCTTTGATGTCTTCAGAAGCTTAATTTGGTGACTCTGGTTCAGGGGATTCAGGTTGGTGAGTGGAGATTTAAGCTTGTGGTGATGATGGTGTTTGAGTGAGTGGGGTTTTGAGAGTCTTCACTATTACTCTCAGAGGCTAATTCAAGAATAGTCTCTTTGATGATAAGGTGATCAAACAACAAAGATAACCCAATAATGCATTCCGCAGTTTGAATCTCTGCTTCGGAAGATTGGATCATTGCTTCATAAGATAGTGGTTCTGCACTACTTGTCCCAACTGATTCAGTTGCTAGGCCATCAGTCCCATATCCCCTTTGAAATTAATCTCAGGTTCAATATGAACCTTAGGTTGACCAACTCCTTCTTCAATGGTAGGTGGTGCGTTTAACCTTTGAGCTCTTCAGCTCCAAAGTATGCAATAGCAACATCTCGTGAAGGTTGTTCAACTGAGGAGCTCATTAGGAACTTAGTTAAGAACCTATTTAGATCAAGTAGCATCTTTGGGTCCACTTGAAAGGTGATTGGAGGAGGCTCAGGGAAAACATTGGTTTGTTGAGTAGGGTAGTTAGAATATAAAGTTGAAAGGGAAAGACTTTGTTGTATGTTTGTTGTTTCCTGCTGTACATTTTTCTCCCCCTTTTTGGTAGCATCATCTTGAGAGGTAGATGAGCTAGAGGAAGAAGTCAGAGAGACTTGAATTGGTACAAGCCTGACAGATCTCTTAGTGTGTGTCTCAGCTAGTGGAGCCTTGAGATTTTTAATCTCAAGCTGCTGATTTGTAGACCTATCTTCTAAAGTCTTAACCATTGACTTAAAATTTGAGACATTAGAGAGTAGGTCTTTTATGATGAGTTGCATACTTCTCTTATCTTCTTTAGAAGAATCATGGGGAGATAAGATAACATATCTTGTATGTTCATCTTCACCATCAATGTGGTTTCTTGGCACCCTAGTTTCCTCTGCAAGGTAATGTCTCTTTCAAGGTCATCAACAGGAAGACTTGCCGCATATTCAGTTTTAGAAATGTTATCACATGTCCCAAGAGTTCAATGAGACACTCTCAATAGTGGTAGCTGAATCTACATGATTCCCCTCCATATAAGTGGGACTCACCTTAGTTTGGCTTTTCTGATGGGGGCCATAAGTCAGAGGTTTCTCTTGGCTCAGTTGATCTTTGGATGGGTGTTGTAGATCAACATCATGGCCTTGAAGGAACATGAACTCTTCATCAGAACCAGTAAGTAGGTTAGTGAAGGATATGGAGGTTATGCCTAATGACCCGGGACCTTGATCAATATCTAGAGGTACTGACCCTATGATTTGGATGTCCCTTTTTGGCTGCTCAGGGAAGTATAGTGACTCACCCTTAGAGATTAAAGTTTGGGTTTGTGGCACATGGGAATAAGACTGAGGACACTCAATACCCATATTGAGGTCAATTGTAAAGGATGGTGAGACCTCTGACTAAGTGGGAGCCTATTTTTCCACTCTAGCCTTTTTGGATTGAACACTGGGAACTTGTTCAATAAGAGTAGATTGAACAAGGTTTCACTTGAAGCGTATCTTATATGTATGTTTGATGGGATGGGAGGGAAGAATTGGCATTGCGGTGGTTGTGGCTGGTGTGAATTCATCACATGTGGGGTTTACAGGGATGTCATCAGGAGCCATTGGCTCAATCATACCTAGAAGAAGTACAATGTGTCTTCCAGTGAAGTTGGTGGACACCCTCTTCAGAATTTTGAAGATGCCCGACCTCATGTGAGGGACAAGAAGAGTAGCTTCATAGATAAGCTTATCTTGATCCAGCTCATAGTTGATTATATGATGAATAAACCTGGGATACATGAAGAATGTCTCCCTTTGAAGGTTTCCTTTGAGGTTGTTCAACACAAACCTTGAGTAGTTGAACCAGAGGCCCTTTACCAACCCATGAACTAGGCATCCTAAATCATAGGTAATTTGATCCCATCCCCCAGATTTATTTGATAGACAGTGGAGCACAATGTTAATCAGAAATATCTAGTGGTAGGAAAAGTTGAATTTGTAGACGGTTGACCTGCTTACATCTCCACCATATCCCATTTGGGCATATGTGTCATCCAAATCAGTTTTGGGGAATTCAGTAGAAGCCTTCATCATGAAGTTCTAAGTGCTCCGTGATTGTTTATTCAGATATGATTATCTCTTGGCCATAGATCTATGACCTGATAACCCTAACTTCGTTCAGGGTGTCAACCTGACCATTTGCCAAAATTCGGCCATATGGTTGGAGTAAACAGTGGGGTTAATAGTGAGGGGTGTGTAGTAGGTGGACTAAAACTGGATGATTTTGGAGAAGTCGGCATCCTTTGAAGAATCTAGGAGCGCGACTTGGTTGTGTTGGGGCCATTGTTGAAAAAGTGCAGGAAGAGTAAGGTAAGTTGCAAGAGTAAAAGTGAAGATGAGGAAGACTTGGGGCTTTCAATGAGTAAAAAGATTAAGGATAGATGTCAGAAGTATTTAAATAGGGTAAAATGGTGGATGGATAAGGTGAAATGATAGTTTGGGGTATGATTTCCATTCAGAAAATCTATACCTTTTTACAAATTGGGGCCCAAAGATTTCCATTACATAGTAAAGCTTTCTTCCGAGAGTATGAGTTTTCCGAATGAAATATCTTCCGAAGCCACAGTTACTTTTGATTGTAAATTTCTTCATAAGAGAAATTTACTTCCGAGAGTAAGTAGGTCTTCTGAGTAAAGAAGTTTTCATGCTTTGGAAATATTTTTGATATAAGATTAAATGTTCTTCCGAGGCTAAAAACTCTTCGGAAGATAACACAATCTTGAAGGAATTTTCCTTCGGAACACAAATAAGATATCTTTCGAGGGTAAATTTCTCTTCGGAATAACTCATACTTAGCAAATTTTCAAAGAGATACCTTTTGTAACAAGGCTTAGATTGTATGACAAAGATAAGACATATTTTAAAAAGGTTTTCAAAGGAGATAGACTAATCAAAGTTTATTATCCCAATAGCTGTGATATGATACTTAAATCTTTGTTCATCAAATGCTTTTGTGAAAGATCAATGTATTGTTCATTTGAGTTAACTTTGACTAGTTTGATCAGGTTTTTCTCATGAATATCTCTAATGAAATGAACCTGATGTCATTGTGCTTTGTTTTGGAGTGCTTGACCGGATTTTCTGTAATTGAAATGGCACTCTTGTTGTCAATATGGATAGGAGTCTCCATGAAGTTGAAGCCATAGTCTAGCATTTAGTTTTGAATCCATAGTAGCTGAGCACAACAACTAGCAACAACGATGTATTCAGCCTCAACAGTTGATGTTGAGACACATGATTGCTTCTTGTATTGCCATGAGATGATCCTTCCACCAAGAAATTGACATTCTCCTTATGTTGATTTCTTGTTGATATTGCAGCCACCATAGTCACTATCAGTGTAACCATAGAGACTAAAATCTTTATTCCTAGGATACCAGAGACCCAGCTTGGGAGCTTCTTTGAAATATCTAAGGATTTTCTTGGCAGCAACTAGGTAAGACACCTTTGGGCAGCCTGATATCTTGCACAAATACAGGTTGCAAACATAATATTAGGTCTACTTGTTGTGAGATACATTAGAGATACAATAATTGCCCTATAGTGATGTTAATCAATATCCTCCTCCTCAGAGTCAGGACAAGTATTATGATTTCTAGGTATAGGTGTCTTTGTTGGCTTGAAATCTTTCATTTCAAATCTTTTTAAAAGGTCATTGACATATTTAGATTGATTGATAAAGAACCCATTTTTCATCTACTTTACCTGAATTCCAAGAAAAAAATCCATTTTCCCATGGAATTCATCTGAAACTTCTTCTTCATAATGCTTTCAAAGTCTTTGCACATTTGGTCATTTGAGGAGTCAAATATGATGTCATCAACATAGACTTGTACTAGCAAAATGTCTTTCTTAAACTTGTACTAACCATTCTTCAGGAGAAACTAAAACAAAGTCTCATACTACAACCTAGGTGCTTTTTGTACACATAGTTGGGATGTTGTGGGTCTTCAAATCCTGGAGGCTGGAACACGTAGACTTCTATATAGAAATGCACACTTGACATCAAGCTAGTACACTGTAAAATTCTTGGATGTTGGATATGTAAGAGATCCTCACCGCCTCAAGTCTTGAAACAGGTGCAAAGACATCAGTGTAATCAATTCCTTCCTCTTGTGTGTACCCTTGTACTACTAGTCTTGCCTTGTTCTTGATAATCAAGCCTCTATCATCCTTTTTGTTTCTGAAAACCCACTTTGTGCTAATGGGTACTTTACCATATGGTAGTGGCATAGGTTCTAAACCTTTTGTCTTTTGAATTGAAGCAACTTCTCTTGCATTGCTTCAACCCAACTACTGTCCTTCAGTTCTTCTTCTTCCTTCTTTGGGTCCATCTATGAAAGGAAGCATGCGTATAAGCATACATTCCCATTGTGGGTTTGTCCTCTTGTTCTCACATCCTTCAAGACATCTCTAATGATGTTCTCAGCTGGGTGAGTGTTGTGAATCCTGAACCTAGGGATCACATCCATTTTCATGGAGAGATCTAGATTAGAAAAGTTCTACTTACGATTTTAAGCACTTGGAACAACTGATGCCTCATATTCATTCAATGAGGACTGATTAAATAAAGGAGAAACAACATCACTAGCAGTTTGTTGTGGAGCAGCATATATAGTTGCATGTTCCTCCTGATTGTTGCATCCATCAGCTAGGTGTTCATCAGAGTTTCAGTTGTCATTTGATGAGTTTTGAGGCTCACATTGTTGACAACTAGTTGAAGCTCCACTTGTTCCTGAGATAGTCATGCTTTCAGGTCTTCTATTTGTGGGAGCTTGATTTTTAGCAAATCTTAGAGAACTTGGAAGAGGTCTAGGCAACTCAAACAGTTGATTGTCATCCAAATCATTTTGGGTTCCTTTTCCAGCTGAAACATTCTCACAAGAAGTTTTAGAATAGTTTGAAAACAATTCTAAGTCAAAGATATGGTCAGGACCATTTCCCCTAACACAAGGAGTGTACTCATTTACAACAATGTTGGAAGATTCCTCAAATTGTTGCTTTTTGATATTATAATCTCTATATGCAATAGAATTAGTGGAATATCCAACAAAGATAGCATCATCCGAATTTTGAGCAAATTTTTCCAAATTGTCCTTTGTGTTAAGTATGGTACACATGCTGTCAAAAGACCTAAGAAAGCCAATTATCGGTGGCCTCTTGTTCCATAACTCATAGGGGGTTTTTCCACGTGGCTTAACTACAAGAACCATGTTCTGCACATAACATGCAATGCTAACTGCCTTTGCCCAGAATGTTAGAGGCAGCTTTGAATCAACTAACATAGTTCAAGCAGCCTCAATAAGTGTCCTGTTTCTCCTCTCAGCAACAACATTTTGTTGAAAAGTTCTAGGAGCACTGTATTGTCTGGAAATCCCTTCTGAGTTACAAAATCAATTAAGAACTTGATTCTTAAACTCAGTGCATTGATCACTTCTAATTATCTTAACCTTATGATCAATTTGATTTTCTATTTTAAGAATAAAAGATTTTAAAGTTTCAGCTATTTCATTTTTAGTTCTTAAAAAGAATACCCATGTAAATCTTGTGAAATCATCAACAATCACAAGGCAATATGATTTCCTTCCAATGCTTATTAAACTTGTGAGACCAAATAGATCCGTGTGCAATAAGTGTAATGAAGTGGTGATGGAGTTAATTTCTTTGGATTTATGAGAGTCCATGTGTTGTTTTCCTTTAAGACATGCAACATAGTTATCTTTGCAGAAAAATTCCTTTTTACGCACACCATGTACCAAGTTATTTTTAACCAAATTACTCAAGGTTTTAAAATTAACATGACACATTCGTTTATGCCACAGAGTTGACTCATCACCATTAGCTTTGGAAAGAAAGCATGAAACTTCATCTAATGGAGAAGCATTGTTCATACCAAGCTTGTAAATATCCCTTTTTCCGAGGAGATATAAGAAGCACCAATTCCTGAGGAATTGTCATACTGGGTTTGAGGATAATGCACTCATATTCTGTGAAAAGCATCTGGTGCTTTTGGTCACAGAATTGAAAAACACTTAAAAGATTGTGTTCAAGCTGTTTGACAAAGTTTACTTTGTCGACCTTTAACTTACCATTGGATACACTACCTCTACCAGAAATGTATCCTCTAGTTTCACCTCCAAACTGAATAGGACCTCCAACAAAATATTAAAATTGTTGAAGATGAGATCTGTTCCTTGTCATGTGCCTGGAGCATCCACAATCCACAAATTTTCATTTTTGTCATATGGATATCCCTACACATGAGGTGAAAGAGGTAGGGGGTGTTTGTTTTCTCTAAGAAGCACTTCTTGAGCTCTTTTATATGGGCCGCGCAAACCACGTGCAGACGTTGAGCTCTGCATATTGTTTGTTTTTTGGAAGACATTTCATTAAAAAAGAGCTTCCTAAGGTCTGCGTGGTAAAGACATTGCGCATCCACTTCTAACCTCTTCTGACCTCTTTTACTCCTTCTCCAAAACCATTTAATTCCTCCATTTGCTTCCTTCCCAAAACCATCGATCTCTCCGTCGGCCCCCACCACCGGTCGTAGCCAGCGCCGGCCGCTGCGGCCTAAGCAGCCACGGCCAACCTCCAGTCCCCATCATACAGCCCCTCCTGTCGCCAACCACCAGCCACGCAGACCTCTTCCATACTCCTTCCCCTCACCACCGCCGGCCAACCCGACACTGGTTGCAGCCAGCGCCGACCACCACGGCCCAAGCAGCCATCACCAACCTCCAGGCCCCCATCGTACAGCCCCTAGTCGCCGACCTCCAACCCCCTTATAGCCTATCAAAGAAGAAGAGAATGAGGAGGTTGAATTGGAAGCGCCGACCTCCAGCCCCCAAAATCAGTGGATCTATTGTCTCATAAGGTGACGTTTTACTGATTTGATTTTGAGTTCGTTAGGTTTTGCTCTTGGATTTTACATTTGTTATGGTAGTTGTTTGTGATACATTTTGTTATGGAGTATTGTTAAAACCCTTATTTTCATTAAAGATGGTTTGTTTTTTCATGTGAATAGCTTATGTTTTTTGTATTGCTTAATGATAAATTTAGGTCCTTTTGAATCATTTTGTTGTTGATTGCTCTAATTGTTGTGTTGTTTGATGTTTTAAAGACGTCAGAACCTCAATTTTTCTTTGCATTTTGATGATTTGATGAATTTGGTTAAACCCTTTTCGTTGATGAGTCTATAGATGTTAAAAAACAAACAGTCTTATTCATACAGACTGCATATGTTTGGTTTACCTCTTCTACTATAGATGTGGTCTGCATACAGCAGACGTTTTTTTGTAGAAAAACAAACAACACCTTAGTTTCTGTTGGAAACCCAAGCCTTGTTGGCCTTTGGGTTTTCCAATGTAGATGACATTATAACCAAAGTGTATGCATGAGAATTCAACTATGGTAGGTAAAGAAGAGGCCTGGGCTGTAGCATCTTCTCTGATCTTCCATTCCATCATTTGGTTGATCAGTCTAGATGAGCTTAATGAAGCTTGAGCAACATTTTTTACTTTCGAGGCTTCTTTCTTCTCGGAGGGAACTTTCACCACCTTTTCTTCCGAATCAGTCTTCTTCTCGGAAGGTTTCAAAGAAATCCTTTTGTTCTTTTGAATTTTCTTTGACTTGTCGTCCAAAGATATTTTCCTTTCGGAAGGATGAGTTTCTTCTGAAAGCAACTTTGCTTCGGAAACAAGCTTTCCTTTTCTTAACACTTGAACCATGTGATAAGGTCCAAATGTGAAACCTTTCTTGACTCCTTTTTTAACATTATTTGCATAATAAGTGCTTGCAGGATTGTAGTAACAATCTTTACCCATGTGGTTGTGTAGTCCATATATTATGCATTCAATGTTACTCTTCATGAGATATGAGGACTATTGTTTCATGCATTTCTTTTTATCATCAACAGTCATCCCTTTTAGGTTCTTATCCTTCAGCTAGATAGGAGTGTTGGTACTACACCTATTTCCTGAATCAGAACTTCCAACCACCTAGAATGTAGCTGACATAAACACACCCTTATGCTTTGGGTCTATCTTTAGCTCAGACTTAATAGCCCCCTTATTCCTAAAGCCCCGCTCCAGCCTGCTCCTTTATCCGTCTTCTAGTCGGCTCCCCATTCATCTTCTGTCTCCCACGGATAGGTGCCATTCGGGAACGTCTCTCTCCGCTACTCCCTTTTTGAATGAATAAGGGTAGGGCCTTCTTCACTTAGTCATCTCTGCCTACGACATTTTTCTTTCTTGACCTTTCTTGCCTAGCTTCCCCTCGGGCACCTCTGAAGAGGGTGCCGCCCTTCCACTAAGCATTCCTACATATATTCAAATCAGTACAAAGGCAAGTATATATTCTATTTTGAGGGAAAAAGGTAAGGAAAAGATGGACTATGCTAAAGGGCCGCTATAAATAAAGGAAAAGTCTTAAGCGAGTGATACCAATCGGACATACTTGGAAAAAGAAATCATCAGCTACTAATACAGCTGAATCAAATGAAAAGAAGTGAAAAAGCGGAAAGAAGTCAATGTGAGAAAGCAAATAAGGTAACGAAGCGACCAGAGGAGGGAGAAAGGAGAAAAGGGGTGGCAAGCAACTCGAAGGGATGTTGTGCCACCTAGGTATGCGTCTGGATCTACCTTGGGCTTTGTCTTTGTTTCTATAGGATTTGCTACTCCAATCGTATCTACTTGTGGTGTACCTGGGTTGGTTTGGCCTCTTCCATAATCCTTGCAGCTGATGGTGATGGGTAAATCACAGTAAAGCAGAAAAGAAAGCCTCCCGAAGAACGTTTTCGTCACCGTTAAATCCGAGAGAGAAGTCTCTAAAGTCGCTATGGTCTGGGCTCTCACTCACGTCGTCTGCCTCGGGGACTCCATTACGCTTCTCGCCCTATTAGCCGGCGGAAACCATATCGATGAAGGAAGGGAGGCCATACGCAAGATAGAGGGATTTAGAACAATGTAGATCCGTCGATACTGCTTTTTACGTTGCCTTCTTGCTTGCCTGCATAGGACGACGGCTTCCGGCTATCAATGAGTCAAAGCCTGAGGGTCTTAGAGAAAGACCAATAGAATGAGTTTTGTGACACTGAATTATGCCTTCTTTTCAAGCCTTTCTCTTTCAAAGAAGGCCCAGCCAGTGAGCTAGGGTTTTCCTTGGCAGTTTTTCTGGCTGCCTTAGCCTTGTTTCTTCTGGCTTTGGTGGGCAGAGGTTGATCATCACTGTTAGGGATGAAGTTCTCTACTAGGTCTTTCCTTGTGATGGTCTCCATAGTTACATCATTCTTCTTCACATGAGGTAGTGGTTCAGCAGATGGAACCTCTTGCTCTTTAGTACCACATCTTGGTTGTCTTATAGACTCATAAGAGTGTGGTGGAGCAATTTCATTGTTTTCTAACCCACCTTTGTTTTGATAACAGACTTTTTAGTGGGAGGATCATGCAAAAATGGTTTTGAAGCTATGCTCTTTGATGGCATACTTCTTACTTTGGCCTCAACTATTACTACTTGGGCCTGAGCTTCAATTAACTTGGAGATTAAATCTTTGGTTTGAGCCCTACAATTGGAGTGTTCATGTTTTAAAAAGGAGACGGATTTCTTTAATTCTTCAATTTTCATTTTATAGTTAGATTTTGCCCTCTTAAAATCATATGTTAGAATGTTTAAATACTCAATATCAGATTTGATTTCCATATAATAGTCTTGATACAATTTGACTTTAGCAATACAAGCTGGAGTACAGATATGTTCAAATACCTTGCTATCATCAGTTCCAACCATAAATGCTTGAGCAGGGGTCACATCTTGCACCATGAAGCTCCAATCAACTTCTTGAACAACAGCAGCAGTTTGTTGTTCAATTGACTTTGTAGTAGCTTTAGATGTGGCAGGATGTGTGGAGGCTTGAGTAGCTCCTGGATTGAATTTAGGAGCTTTATATTCCATGGCAAAATGACCAAGTTGGTTGCAGTTGTAATACTTGGCTTTAGTTTTATCAAACTCAAATATGTTGTTGGTTGGATTCTGAGGGAACTGTCTTCCAGTTCTTTTAAAGAACTTCTTTGCTCTATATGTCAAAAGATCCATTTATTGGACAATATCCATGTATACAACTCATCTGGGCTAAAACATTCTAAGTCATCAAAGCCTAACTGAAAATCACTAGAATGCCTATTTCCTGAAACAAAGGCATAATTATCCTGCAAGGGACCTGATTGAGCCTATTGAGACCTTGGTGTCTCAGGAAATGTATGGCCTAGAAGAGCATGATGGCTGCTGAGAGTAAGTTAGGTACTTCTAAGACTATAGGGGTCTTGAGCCTTCACCAACAACTAAAGCATTGCTAGCAGGAAGACTAGAGGTTCTGCTCATGTGGGAGCCTCTTTGAGTCTCCATCCCTACATGGTATCCATCAAGGATGCCACATAGTTCAGTCATTGTGAGAGTGTTCATGTTCTCTGTTCTCTTGATAGAGACACAATAGTAAGTCCACTCATGAGGAAGTGCACTCATGAATTTCCTTGATAGATCTCTTTTCTCAAGAGTTACTCCCACAAACTGAAGTGCTGAAATAAGATCCATATACCTAATGTATTGCTGGCTGAGGGTCTCTCCAGCAAAATATGTGAAGTTTTCAAACTGTTGCTTCAGGAAATCTTTCTTGAACTCATTAGAACCTGAGTATATCAATGTCAAAGCATCAAAGAGTTCTTTGGCTGATTGACAGTGCTCAAATCCAACCGTTATGGAGTTTGGTACGGCTGTAAGTAGCACAATCATGGCTTTGCTATCAGTGTCCATTCTCTTGAAGTCTTCATCTGAGTAGTTTTCAACAGCCTTTTATATCATAGCACCATTTCCAGCCAGTGCTGCCATCTTTCGCTTATAAGGACCATGGGTGATAGATCTCCACATTTTGTTGTCTTGATACTTAATGAATCCTTCAATATGCTTGCACCAAGATCTGAAGTTGTCATGAGTGATGATAGGGTCTTTAGTCATCGTTCCCATTTCAGATTCAGATGATTTTTGGTTGAGGGCCATTTTGAGTGAAGTGAGTGTATGAGTGATACAACCGGTTGATTTGGTATGGTAAGATCTCACAATCAAGAGCCTAAAAAGCTCTGATACCAATTGCATGATCGATATTGGTCACTCAACACAAGTATTCTCTCTTTAACTGACTAATTTACACTCAAATGATGATGATGTGGAGTCCTTTGAGAGTTGATAATAATATACTAAGTAAACAACACACAAGAAATGGTTTTCAAGATACTTGTATATATTACTTTATCAGTTCAAGGTCTATAAGACTCTTACAAACATGCTAACTGAGTTTACAATGACAACTATATATAATACTATCAAAAGCCGGTTATACAAAAGATTACCAGCTGGAAATTCCTACTAAACACATACTACATTGCTAGAAGTAAGGTATCTAAGATAAAATACTATCCTAGACTCGGTAGTCACGACATCTCCATGACTTACTTTTTGTCACCAACTAAAGTTGGTAACGGTACTAACTAATAAAGGATGAACAAGAGGATAAAGTATGGTCAACTACATGGGCGTGGGAAAGCCTCATTTTAGGACCTTGTACCTACGGAGTACTAACAGATTATGCGTTTATACCGAATCAACTAGTGCGGAATCCTATTTGATTGGCGATCCAATCAGTGAGAACAATTAACCGATCCATATATGATTGAAACTAAACGTTATGAACGAATAGAGATCGATCAGGAATGATCTATGAACTTGGACAGGCTTCCTTGGACGTTTTGGACGGCTAAGGTTCGTAAGAATATCAATTGTTTTCAATTGTTTTGTTTTTCCACGAATTAAGTGGTATTTATAGGTTAGGGGTTTTCAATCGTACGACTGAACCATTAGCATGGTTCAGTCGTGCGATTGAATCATGCAATTGATCCATACGCACCACTGAAGGTTTAGTCGTGCGACTGAGTCAATCTTATGTCTCAATCGTGCGACTGATCCAGTCTCCTGGTTCAGTTGTGCGAGTGGTCCATAAGCATGATGTATTCATGCGTATGGTCCATAAGTATGGTCCATTCACGTGAAGACTCATCCGACTAGGTTGAACAAATTTCTCAATCATTATTGACTAAGAACTGTGCACAACAACCTCAAACCTATATAATATAGTCATACATATACATTACACTTCAACACAATAATAGTGTGAAATAAATAAACATGAATAAACATCAATCACATATTATATTTCATTGAACCATTTCATTACATATGTGTACGACATGAAAGACTTTTACATTTAAGCTCATAAACTAGGAACATATGCATCAACGAACTCCCTCTTGGTCCTTGTTTCCTCTATTGTCTAACACTCTTAACATGTTCTTTGAATTTCTTGTACTTCTCCTCTTTTGTAACTCCTGCATGTATTTCAAAAGCAAAGCGGAGTCGTATGACGTGTTGAAACTGGAGAGCTTGTACAATATCATGCGTGTCATAGAACAGTGGCTACTTGTATAATGTCTAGATATCTTCAGCCGACAAGTTGGTTAGCCACATAGGGTCAAATACACGGATAGTCTCTATCTTTCCTTCTCTATTCAGTACTATGACCGCTTCACCCGTCCTCCAATCATAATACCACCATTTGAAGTGTGGAGTGAAGTCCTGAGGCATTTCCCGCAAGGGAATCTTACACATTGTGCGCGGAGGACTCCACTTCAGCACGACCTTAGGCTTTCCAGATATAGGATCCACTTCAGACCTATGAATGTACCTCTTCAGTTGTTGAGGTCTGATGTTTACCCATCTGGTGTGGTATTCCTTCTTTAATGCTGCCTCAAACCAACCTGACATCTTTCTTGGATTAGCATATAGTAGATCTAAGCATGCCAGTCGGTTGAGCTCAAAACCAGGAAGAGTCTTCAGATCATGAGGATATCTGAAGTACTCAATCCCCTTCTCTCTCTTAACAACATACACGTCCAAATCTTCAAAATATGCCCACGCTATGATCTTGCCAGACACTTCTGATGACGTTTGACTCTATAAAGCTTTGTGTAGGCATTCTGCTTTTGGGGCGTGCGCTGGGCTTTCATCTCAGCAAAACAAGCTGCCCATTCAGCTTTCTTGATATCAACATTTTTGTCTGTAGCTTTGGCAGTGCTTTCTTCTTTATCCTTTTCTTTTTCAACTTCATCTAGCTTCTCAAAAGTACCACAGTCGAAGGTTTCACCCAAATTAGGGATAACATGTCCGTCCAGATCAGTGTACTGAAGATAATGATCAGTAGTAACGTCCTCTATCTCGATTTTGTCGACATCGTTAAGCTCATCGTCACTTGGAACATCAACTGTAGGAGCATCTTTGACTAACTCATCCGGATTCAGCCTAAATATTTCAGCCAGCTGTTCATCCGTTAGGTCATGTATGATCTCTCCCTCCTCTGGAGTGTAGCTCACAGACCTTCTAACTATCCCTTGCAAGTCAAGAATCATGGTTAATTGTGTCTGGACCTGCTGAAGGGGTTGGACATCAAATTCATCTATTTGTTGAGCTTCATCTGTTTGATTAGACATTAAGCATATCACACATATGTAATTATATGAAACATTAATACATAAACAAACATAAATGATCAATAATTACATTAATGTAATATATAATTCAAGTACAAAAGTTTTTTAAATACAAAAACATCTAATCATTACTTTTGTCTTGAATAGTGGGTTCTTCAGATGGAGGAGCGGAGGACGAGGCTCCTTGATCTTGACTCCGTTTGGTCCGCCTCTCTTGAGCTCGAGGAGGGGCTGATGCAGCAGCATCACCTTCCTGGTCATCCTCGTCCTCTTTATCTTTATCGCTCGACCCATCTTCTCCTACATCCTCCTCACTGTCATCTTCATCCTCCTCATCATCATTATCATCATCATCACCATCACCCTCCTTGATCTTAAGAGGCTCACTCTTTGACCCTTTCAGCTTAAGTAGTATCTTCTTATTTTTCTTCTCCAGCTCCTCAATTCTCTTCACCGAAGCCAACACCAGCTCATTTTGACTTGTATGTGCCTTGTGAGCTTGGCCTAAAGCCCTCTCATACTGATCACTCCTCTCAGTCAGCTCCGTAAGCTGCTTTCCTCGGGCGTTGTTGATTAATATCAGCTGGTTAATTTGATTTCCCCCTGTTGGAGCTGTAAAAGATAGTCTATATTATCAACACAGTGAAAGTCAACAAAAGTCAACATCACGGTCAAAGTCAACAAAAGTCAAACCCGACATGTTCGAGACGAGGAACCAAGATGAGATGTTGAAGATTTAGATGACTAGGAGTTATATTGTAATAAATATATTTTGTGTGAACAAAATATATTTTATCTTGTTTTTAGTCATTTTTATGCTTAATATGTAATTTTGTATTAATTAGCCTAAGTCTAGGGGGTTAAGTGCAATTAGTGAATCTTAGTCTAGACTATAAATAGGTTAATTGTCATTAGGTTTTGGTTAATGGTTGCATGACCAATTGATTGAGAGATTTACTTGTAAACAATATTATTGGCAATCAATAGAGATTAAAGGGGTTTTATTGTGATTATCATTATTTTGATCTAATTTTTCATGATTTGATTCAAGTTTGATCATCCTGGATCAACAATTGGTATCAGAGCTATTTTGGATCAAATTCACTGAAGATTTGAAGATTTTTAGAGTGAGAAGTTGAGGTTTTGGTTTTTTTGTTCAATATCAAGTTTTCATCAATTTCGGATTAGATTTGAGTGTTATTGATATGGAAATTGATTGAAGTTTGCTTGTTATTGGTTGGGAAAGCTCTGTTGATCATCAGGTATCAAATCCATTGAGATTTGGGAGTTTTCAGGTTGATTTCGTGTTGAAAAATTTTTCCAGCTTCGTTCAGCGAAATTACCAGTTCATCCAGCGAAACTACGAGTTCTTCCAGCGAAACTACATCGGTTATCCTCATTAAAGTTGTTTTCTGCTGTCCTGCGAAACTAGTTTCATTGAACGAAAGTTTAACAGTGCTTGTGGTTGATTTACAAGCGAAATTGCTGCCGAAAGTATCATTGAACGAAAGTTCAAGCTTGTTTTGTGCGAAATTGTCGGCGAAACAAAGTAGTTTAAAGCATTTGGCTAGCGAAACTGCTGCCGGAATTTCCAGCGAAACTACTGTCGGCTCAGCGAAACTAGATATTTCTGCGAAACTACAATTTCGACGAAATTATCATTTTGTTTCAGCGAAACTAGAATGTCAAAGATGACTTTTTCCCCTTAGTTGAGATTAATTGAGTTCATCATGGTAAAGAAATTTTCATCGATTTTGCAAGATTAATAAAAAAAACAAGCTGACCTGGGGGAGAAGTATTCTAAATTTTTTGGGAAAAATATTTTTGGGGCGTTTAATTGTTTAAACAAAATAAAAACAAAAATGGTTTTTGCAGAACTGATTAAATCCTTCGAATCTGATGATCTCACAATTGCACAATGTCGGTTTGATAATTTTGCAGCTTTAAAGAATGAAACGATGTCTGATTTTGTTGATCGTTTTCTGTTGGTGGCAAGTAATCTGAAGAAGTTTGATGCCCAATTGGGAAATCATGAACAAGTTCTAAGATTGCTTGATTCCCTCCCATCAGAATGGAGCTCACGCGGCAAGTTGATTAAAAGAGATAGAGGTTTTCGGGATTACAAACTAATGAAGGTGATCAACAAACTGAAAGAAATGGAGTTGGATATCAAACGTGGTGAGTACTATGAAGTAACATATCTAACTCCAATGATCACTTCAAACTCCAAAGAGAAACCAGAAGAGAGATCAGATTTTGGCACCAATTCCGACAGTTTACCGAAACCGGGAACTGAAGAGGTACAAGAGGAGCTTAAGCAGACATCAGTGGGTAAAAGTGGAGCTGAGTTGAATGCTAAAGTTTGTGATGCTGAGAAGGAAGAGGAATGGAAGGGAAATACCAGAGTTTGCAACTTTGAGAAGGCTCTTACTGCTGAAAGAGTCATCTTGGATCTTCCATACGAGACAGTTCAGGATATGTGTTCTTCTGCTTGTAAAATTCGTTTATTTGGTGTGTATAAAGCTAATAGGTTACTTTTAGATAACCAAAAGGAGTTAACCACCATAAACGCAGAACTTAAAAAGAATGAAGCCAAATATTTCATAAAATTAAATGAAGCTTTAAAAGAAAATGATCATTTAAAACGAACTCTTCTTCAAAGAAATGTTGAAATTAATCTTTTAAACGAAAGAGTCACTTTGGCTGAATTTGAAACAAGCAAGCTTGAAACAAAGCTTGATAGATGGACCATATCCGGAATGAAACAGGAAGAGCTACTGTGTAAACAGAGGGGAGCTAGGATTAAAACGGGAGTGGGTTGTGGTGAAAATCCATACGTCTATCCTCCTCCTAGCACCCATTGTTACTCTCCTATGCGTCAACCTCATCCATCTAGTGATTTGATTGAAGCTGCAGAAACTAATAGTTTAAATGCAGGTTTAAGCAACGTTAATCTTAAAGAGGTTAGAGATGTGCAGGATTCTCCTGTAGGTTTGGGATTTCTCAGGCAGGGGTCTGATAAGAAGATTAATGACGATTCTACCTCTGATGCTCCAACACCAATATCAGTTGCTTCTCCAACCTTCTTCAACAAATTCAAAACAGGTAACATTCCTTCGTTTGTTCCTGTCAGGTTTGTCAAAGAAGGAACAGTTGTTGAATCGTCAGGCAATCAAAATCCTATAACCAAAGCCGACACAATAGGAGGTGTCAATCAAGATCCTTTGGAAGCAGATCTGTGTATACGAGACTGGATAAGCTCAGATGATGAATTAAACACAGAGGAGCGTGTTGGTTCCTCACAAATCAAGATATCTCCTGACATTGTCAAGTCTCAAAAGCTTCCAAAAGCTGAATTAAGACCAATACGGATCTCGTCTCCAACTGCAAAACAACCCACTCAATCAGTGAAGATCTCATTCCCTGTTCAGCAGAGCAAATGCCAAAACAAGCAAGAATCTGCTACAAGCTCAAAGCAATCCTCATTCCCACCTGCATCACACGGTTCAGTCAAGCATCAAAAGCCATTCAAGGCTTGTTTTGAGTGTGGAAAGAAGGTCATGTAGTAAAGAAATGTCCTCAAAGGCTTGCTACGGATGGTAAAGGCAAAACGAATTGCTTCTCCAGCAGTAAGTCTACAAAGAATGTTTCTGATGGTAAAGGCAACAAGGGTTGCTTCTCTGGATCAAGAGCTAAAAAGCACACATCTTTGAATGGTTGGATGAAAAACCCTCCATCCAAACCTTTTCATGTGAAACCGGTTTCACATGATACAAAGATGAAAATGACCAAAGCTTCAAAACCAAATTCTTTTCCTTCTGGTCTTAAATAGAAAATGATTTCCAAATTTAATTCATTCAAATCTAAGTTAACTGAACCGAAACAAATTTGGCAAATTAAAAAGAAGGATACAACAATCCCTGATTGTTTAAACGGTTGTGTGCAGAAGCTTGTTACTTATCTTGATGAAAAAGGAACTTCCAGGACTACGATGGCCTGGGTTCCCTTTTCTAACTAATTTGTTAATAAGTACAGGAACAATTCAGGAGGACTGTTAGTAATCCGGTTTACTGACAAGAATTGTTCATAATTCAGTTTGAGGGGGAACAAACAGGTTAAGGTCATGGTATTTTATCCATCATCTGGATTTTTATATGCACAATCATAGTTCTCACTTCACAATTACTACATATTTTTTGAGCATTCATTTTTTATCTTCATATCAGTATAGTTTGGAAGACCTTCTTTAATAAATTTTTATTTTTTTTATAGTTTTATAAAAAATTAAAAAAATAAAATAAATAAATAAATAAATAAATAAAAATAATAAAAAAAATTAAATAAATAAAAAAGTTTGTAAAATTAAAAATTTAGGGGGAGAGTATAAGTAAATAAAAATGAAAAGGGAAGTGGGAACTTGATTCTTTATTCGAGATGATTGAGAAATGATTGTATATCTTCTTGAAATGCTTGTTTTTGCATGACTTGCGTTTGAAAAATGAGAAATGATAGTAACTGATGTTGTTATCTGATTCATATCTTATTTTTAAGTGCAAATAATAGAAAAACAAATAGATTCTTTAATGATATGCTTGGTAGACTCAGCCTGAAGAATAAAGTAGACAGCAGCATCATGATTTAAATTGAAATATATGCTTAAGGATGTCTGGATTTACGCGATCATTTTGGCCTGTACGAAAACTGAGTCCCGACAAAACTTGGATTGAGAATTGATCTTTCACCCACCATGATACAAATCATATAAGCCATATCTTTGAGCCATGATTGGTGTATTTATGTGTCTTGTGTTTGTGCTAATCTCCTCTGCTGTACGGTAGTACTGACCTGGAGTGATGATCTCCTTTGCTGTACGATAGTACTGACCTGGAGCTCTCATTGGCACATGATTAAATGGCCATCTCCTTTGTTATACGTGAGTATAGACCTGGAGCTCTCACCATTTTGGTCTAAGTAGTGTCAAACATCTACACGATGAATTCATCACAGAATGTAATATTCTGTGAATAATCACTAGCACACTAATGCACAAGCCTTGCTCTGTAAAGATCGTTACAAAATTCAAGAAATCCTGAGATTGGGTGAGGGTTTTTGCCAAATGATTGTGGGGTCCTAGCATTCTAAAGTATCTAATCGAACCTTAACAATCATTTGTTGCTTGTTGAAAAAGATAGGGCATGAGTTTAAGTGGACAAATATATCAGCAATCGTTAGTGGTCTGTTTAAGAATTTCAAAATCATTCAAAGACTGTAATTAGATTCAGTTATCAGTATGATCTCATTGCTTGTCGATGATTAAATTCATCTTTGTGCTAAGTATATCTTGAGGATGTGATCTCATGATCGATTCAGTTCTCGGTTTTAAATGTTAAAAAAAACAACCAAAAAAAAAACAAAAAAAAATAATAGATAAAAAAATGTTATAATAAATGTATATAATAAAAAAAATATTATAATAAAATTTCATTTTAATTTCTCTTAGGTATTCCATATTTTGTTGTTTCAATTTTATCATTTTTCATGCATTTCACGGAAATTACGCACAAACGAACACGAGTTCGTTTATTTTTAACACACAGATAAAAAAGAGTTTGTTTTGTTAAAATGAAATGATCTAATTAGAAATGTCGAGATTGTGTTTGTGATTGTGTTTCAGATTTTTTTTAAGTGATGGCCGATCATCAGTTGAGTAGTGTACCTGATTAGAGAACCTGTTCCTCAAGTTTGCAGAAGATGCCGAGCTAGAATCCTCCTCCTACGTCTTCTGAAGCACTCAAGATTAGAGATTTGGAAAACCAGTTTCAATATCTTTGTAAAGCTTGCACTCGAAAAGGGGGAGCATATAAATAGGGGGAGCTTATGAGAAAAAAAAATCTTTCTCATCAGATTAAGAAAGATTCAAATTGAAGATCTTTCTACTGTTGACTTCTCGATGCTGATTTCGTTTGAAGACGTTGATAATGATAGACTAAGGGGGAGTATTGTTGGAGCTGTAAAAGATAGTCTATATTATCAACACAGTGAAAGTCAACAAAAGTCAACGTCACGGTCAAAGTCAACAAAAGTCAAACCCGACACGTTCGAGACGAGGAACCGAGATGAGACGTTGAAGATTTAGATGACTAGGAGTTATATTGTAATAAATATATTTTGTGTGAACAAAATATATTTTATCTTGTTTTTAGTCATTTTTATGCTTAATATGTAATTTGTATTAATTAGTTAATGGTTGCATGACCAATTGATTGAGGGATTTACTTGTAAACAATATTATTAGCAGTCAATAGAGATCAAAGGGGTTTTATTGTGATTATCATTATTTTGATCTAATTCTTCATGATTTGATTCAAGTTTGATCACCCTGGATCAACAATTTCAACTGTTATTGATTTGTTCTAATTTCAACTGTTCCTGTGCAGATTATGATAAGATCTTGTATTCAGTATGATCTCATTGTCGTTCGATGATTTATGATCATCTTTGTGTTCATAAATACCTAGAGGATGTGATCTCTAATTGATTGAGATCTTAGTGTATGATGTTATTCATTATTCTATAAAAAAATTAAATTATAATACAATAAAAATAATAATAAAAATAAAAAAAATAATAAAAAAATAAAAAAAAGGTGGCGAAACTACTCTTTCGCTCGTTGTTTCGCATGACGAAACTGCAATTTCGCTAGGCTTTCTTATTATTTTTTAACAGACTATCTCTTAGCGAAATTGCAGATTTTTCAAGCAGAAACTGTAAATTTGTCTGGCGAATCTATAGTTTCGCTGTCTGCGAAACTATCTTCTATATAAGTCGTTTTGCGAAATTATTCTCTCATTTTTGCAAGATCGACCTGAGTAGTTCTCTAGTGTTTATCCGTGACTTTATTTGGCGATTTGGAGTTTTCGTGGTGTTTCTTTCGAAGTGAGTGTTATTCTATGTTCGCCTGTGAGTTTCGATCTTGGAACGATCATCTGATTGTGTTAATATTAACACATTATAAGTCATTTGAATTTTGACCCTTCGGTGTCTTCGCTGTTCGTCTAGCAAAATTGAAGATTATTCTGCGAAACTGAACGAAAGTTCATAACTTCTCAGCGAAACTGTGGGGTTATGCTGTCCGTGCGAACCTAACAGTTTTCGCCAACCTATTTACAGTTTCGCAGAATTTGGACTAAGTTGGAGTACAGTTTCGCCTGGTCATATTTTTCTTTTAGAACAGCAAAACTGTTATGTTTTAGCTAGCGAAACTATGTTTTCGCCTGCCGAAACTAACAGCGAATCTATTTTAAATAATTTTCGCTAGCCGAATGTCACAAATGGCTTAGTTTCGCTGATAAGTTCGCACCAAACAAGCTTGAACTTTCGTTCAAAAACAATGTCAGTAGCAATTTCGCTTGTTAACCGTTCACAAGCACTACTGAACTTGCGTTTAAAAGATTAGTTTCGCAGAACCACTAGAAAACAACTTCAGATGCAGAATAACCCATAGTTTCGCTGAAAGGAGATGGCAGTTTCGCAGGAAGAACAGTAAATTCGCTGATCGATCTCAAAACCCTTTCTCAAAACCCTTTTTCAACTCAAAATCAATCTGAAATCATCCAATACTCAATGAATTTGAGATCTGATGATTGTGAGATCTTTCTCAATCAAAAACTAGCATAATTCAATCAATTTCCATGTCAAAAACACCGTATAATTCAATGAAAATTGATTGAGACTAGATATTGAACAAAAACCACAAAAACTCAACAAATCAAGAGCACTAAGGCTCTGATACCTAGAGGTAGGAGAGGGCACATCTGGTGCAGCAACCACTGATGCTGGAGATCGTGAAGCTCCAGGAGAGGATGTTGGAAGAGATGATGAGGAGGATATTATAGAGGCTGGTTTTGTTAATATGCAATTTGATTTTGAAAAGGATTTGGTTGGTGAAGAAGTAATAGTAACAGATACTGCTGAAGGAGTTTCTGAGAAAGGAAAGGGGTTGGTTGATGAGGATGAGGAAGATGAACAGCTCATAGATTATGATTTAGAACCCGAGTTCTATGAAGTTGATGAACGACCATTGATTTATGTTGCTAGAAGGGAGAGATATATGATAGTGTTTTTGAGATGGATAAAATGACTGGTTTGTGAAAAAGAAATTGAGAAAGAAATCTCACTCCTTTTTTCAACACATGGAGGGGCTAAGTAGGAAGGAGGCTGACAAGAAAACATAAGCTGGTGTTATAATTCAAGCTTAAAGATGTTTATGATCAAGAGAAGGGGAGGTAATATCAGTTATATGCTTAAAAGGAAGGCTTTTAAGACCTTGCCTAAATGGGATTTAAGGCAATTGGCAACTCTACCACTGATTAATGCCCATCTGAGTGAAAGAGCCACTTTTCTTGAAAAGAGATAAAGAATGGGCTTAATGACAACTTTGAGTCATTCGGGTATATGAAGGCAGAAGAAAGAGGTCAAAGAAGGATAATGACTGGAGACGGGAAAGGAAGGATTGTTTCTAAGGGTTAAATCTCCAAAGACTGTAAACAGAGTAAGATTGGCTGATCCTCTTCCCCAACAATTACAGGACTTTGAGAAATGGTTTTATGATAACAACACTGTAGAAGCTGTGATCAGAGTAAAACATGGAAAAGAGTTTAGAGTATTTGATCCAATGGAGTTGTTCAGTTTCTGTGATGAAGATCTACTGGTATTATGTGAGAATCACATAAAGGCTGGGGCTGGAGAGGAAACTAGGAAAGAAGCTAGTTTGTTTATGAATATTGCCAACAAGATTAGGGGTGTGAGGTCTGAGGTAAAGAAGTTAGCTGAAAGGGTAAGGGCTCAGGATGATTTTAATATGGATGTTCAAGATCTGACCAAGCAATTTGCAAAGGCTAGTGGTCATTCCGAAAAAGCTAGTGATGCAGAAAAAGACCATGGAGGATCATTTGCTGAAGCTTCTGAGGAAGTAGCTGCAGGAGGTGACGAAGACAGATCAAACGCAGCAAAGGAAACCGGAGCTGACAAGACAAATCAAGAAGAGTGAAGACGGTGAGATTCAACCTAGGGGGAGTATTGAAGATCATGTATAGGTTGGACTCACCTTAGTTTAGATTGTTTACTTTACTTGTAATAGGACTTTTGTTAGTTTCCTTTTGTGTGTACTAAGATTTGTGCAGTTTTGCAGTCTAGCGAAACTGTGAGCGAATCTGTAAATTCGCTCACAGTTTGTTGTTCTTGTTTACCTGGCGAACTTATGTTCTTCAAGGAGAAACTGTAGTTTCGGCATGACAGTTCGCTGTCATCGAAACTGTCTGCGAAACTAAGACTGCTATATATACTAATGTTAATTTTCATTGTATGGTTAGCTTGCAAAACCCTAATCGTGGATCATTGTTCCAAGTTACCTATTTCAAGCAGTTATTACACAGAAATATCATTGTGCTTTTTGTTATTGATTCTCATTGATCATTTTGTTATCAAGTATGAGTTAGTATTGTGTTCAATCTTCTCTATTATCATTGTTTAGCATGCTTGTTGGATATTGAGAGATTCTTCACATCATTTGCACTGTTTTTCGATCACATGGACCAACACCCCCATGTGATCTGTAACTAACAGCTTTAGAACCAACCTGTTAAGGTTTGCCAGTTGTTCCTCTAACCCAACATTGGGTAGAGTGGAATCATGAATCATTGGGGCTTGGGTAGATGTTCCGGCTTGGTGGGTGGTGGTAGTGGTGGATGTGGTGAATATGGGAGGTGGAGTGTGAGTGGGATGTGGTGGAATGGTTGTGGTAGGAGTGATAGTGGCTGTGGGAGATGTGGTGGTGGTAGTGGGTGATGTGGTAGTGGTGATAGCTATGACAGTGGTGGTGGCTGGTGCAGAAGATGTAGTCACTGTGAACCTCAGCCTCCTTCCCTTTCTCCCATGAGGCTGTGCAATTATCTTCAACCTGGATCCCTTTGCAGTAGGCGCTCCCCCTTTGCTGATGGACTGGTCAGGGGTGTATGTAGGATTAGTGACATCAGTAGCATCACCCCTAGACTCAGCCTGGCGTCCACCAACCGCCCTGATCCCTTTCTCAGTGGCCACGACCCGGCTCCCAACTGTCCGTACCAGAGGCTCATCATCTGTCTCCTCTTCTTCATCTATCAGAAAATTAGGATGAATAGCAGCCTGCTCAAATCCACCTGGATCCGAAGAAGTAGTTGGTGGAGGTGGTGAAGATATAGAAGAAGTATTAGTGGCCCGTGAAGTACTGGGACCTGTATCTCCCCCACCTTGGACCGTCATCTTGGTCATTATCATCGTCATCGTCGTCGGATGTGGCAGTCATGAGGGGCTCAATATCCGAATCACTATCATCGTGACGCCATTTCTTGCGAGCAAGCGCCACGTAATCCTCCCTGGCCAAGTGCCCAAACAATCTCCTCCTAACAAGGGGCTTCACCTGCTTCACCCTGTAAACTTTCATCATGCCTAAGGTGGTATCATCCATCACCTCAAGCACCACACATAATCATTTCTCTCCTTGGGCAGCAGGAAGCTTCTCATCTATGATCATATGTAAGAACCGTGGATACATACAGAAGCCTTCTTTGCCTTTAGCCTCAAGGTTCTCGATCAGATAGGACAAGATCATGCGAGAGAAACTGAACTGGTGGTTCAGTACCAGTGCAACATATGCATTCTGGATTTGGTCGGAGAGCTCGTCAAATCCTCCATGCCTGGAGGCTATACACTTCAGGATCACATGTACCAGATACTTGAACTGAGGGCACATGTTGCTCTTGTTCAGTACGCCGACATTTAAGTCACCGGCGTACTTGATCCTCATGAAGCATCCCCAGACAGTCAGGGGATGTACCTTAGTTGGGTAGGCTCCGTCTTCCCCCAGATCTAATACCCGCCTCAGATCAGCCTCAGCTATCTCAATCTCTTGACCAAAAATGGAGCTCTGTATACGGTGTGGCTCAACGGATCGATCAACCCTGGCATTTTCCCAGAATGCCTGCTGTATGGATCTGTAAGGTGTGCATGGTGTAGAAATAGCTTTGAAGATCCTCGATCTCCTAAGAAATGCAATAATCCCAGCAAACTCGGAAGCATTCCGAGAGGTGGCATCCAAGTGAGCACATATGTTGTGCTTTGTGGTCATGGTCCATCTATCACCCATGTTTCTGTTAAACAATAAACATATACATTACTGATGTGCATAACAAAAGACAATAGAAGTTTAAACTGTTTTGATCAAATTGGCTCAGTCGTGCGACTGAACCATACGACTGAGTTCAGTCGTGCGATTGAGCCTGCGACTGAGTTCAGTCGTGCGATTGAGCCTGCGACTGAGTTCAGTCGTGCGATTGAGCCTGCGACTGAGTTCAGTCGTGCGATTGAGCCTGCGACTGAGTCAGTCGTGCGACTGAACCCATTCGCATGATTCATATGTGCGATTGAATCGTGCGTATGGCTCAATCGTGCGACTGAGGTTCATTCGGAGTGTCCATTTGCAGAAGTCTCTATGCGACACTCCGACCTTGAATCTTGGTTAAAACTTGATGTTAGACGTTGTGTTTAGACTCATTAGGTTCGCAGAGACTCTAAATAGCACTTAATATCCTTTAAGTCAACTTTAATATCCATTTAAGTGGTCTATTTTTAGGGTTTTACTGATTTCTTGATTTTAACCAATTAGGTCATTTAGGGTTTGATTTCACTGGTCATTTTGATCGATTTTAGTCCCACAATACCTATAGATGAACAACAGATCGGTTAGCAACGCAATCAGCAAGAAATCAAGCTAGAACGTAATTTGGGCAGAGTGTCTCCGTATGAGCAGGTTTTTGAACGGTTTGAGGGGTGGTGAGAAATGCGACCGACTCACCCCTCTTTTATACTGTCTTAATGTTCAGTCGTACGACTGGACCCATACGCATGTTCTAGTCGTGCGACTGAGGCCATACTCATGCTTCAGTTGTGCGACTGGGGTTCAGTCGTGTGACTGGCTCATACTCCTTCATCCAATCGTACGAATGGTTCATTCTGGTGATCCATTCGTATGAATGTTCCATACTCATGGTCCAATCGTATGATTGCTCCATACTTATGGTCCAATCGTGCGATTGGCTCATACTTATGGTCCAATCGTGCGATTGGCTCATACTTATGATTCAATCGTGCGATTGGCTCATACTTATGAGTTTGACCTCAGACACTTTCACATACTTAAAGTTTTAACTTTTGAGATAACATTATGCACAGTGATCATCTCAGACATGACCTTTTAATTTGACACACATTTGGTCACCTCAGACGTGATCCTTTTAATTTGAAAACCTTTGATCACCTCAGACGTGATCCTTTTAGTTTAAAACCAATTGATCACCTCAGACTTGATCCTTCTAATTTGCAACTGATTGGTCACCTCAGACGTGACCCCTTTTAGTGAGTGATCCACAGAATTCATCTAGTTGTATAGTCTGACTTTTACCTAACGAAAAAATTAGAAAAATAGAAAAACAACTTGAAATCAAAGACAAACACGACATATTTTTGGGTTTTTGATTAGAGATGGATTGAAATCTTTTAGAAAACCGTCTAGCAGATTTTTCTTCCTAAACAGCACAACTTCAAGTTAATTTGATCTTTTCTGGAACGATTCATTATGGAATCATACAGGTATATAAGAATCATTTGGGACATTTTAATAAAACATTTTGCTGCTATCCTCGTTTTGACCGAGAGTCAATAGCAATTTGAGGAAATCATAATAGAGCTATAAGATGCACACAATGATTTTAACTGTCAAGAATTGCAGCCACGATGATTATCTGTATATTTGTCCTCTTAAATCCATACACTGATTTTTGACTCACATTGGTGATGAGTTAAGTTATATTATTTCAACAAGCATTTGTGGATCCCACACTTATATGGTAATCAACATTCCTCAGGAGATTTTTGGGTCTACGGGTATTTGATAAGAAGAAACTATTTTACGAGCTTTCAAAGAGATGACAAGCCTCAGGTCAGTGCCATCGCACAGCAGAGAGGCGCAAACAACAATGAATTCTAGAATATTTAGGTTATGCTTATCCTCAGGTCAGGGCCATCGCACAGCAGAGAAGCACACATCCTATCTTCTTGTGAGAGCACTTTTCTTTTCTTTTTGCACGTAACGCACCAACAACAATAGTCATTAGCTTGATTGCGCTTAACATTTTTTTCATGTGCTTTGCTCATTTTTATGGTCATCCGCACACATTTGTGGCGTTTATTTTGCTCGTCACCCCTTATTGGAAATGCGTTGATTGTGTTAACCAGGGATAAGATGAGAACCCACAGCAGGTTGAACAAATTAGTTTGAATTTGAGTCACCAGTGAGGCCTACTCATCTATTGTGTTGAATCTACCGACACATCATACAATGGACTAGCAACCTCTAGGTCTACTTTCTCTATGTTACCTCAATAGCAGACTAGTTTTACTATCATTTTTCCTTTAGTTTTGCTTATACTTCTGAGACTTATACTTTGAATTTTGCATCTTAATCATTTAGGTGCTTTTGAAGTTTCAAACAATTTGTTCCATGTGTACTATCATTTTCCATAAGCGTTGAATCAGAATCAAAGATTTGATTTCATTTCTTTTCGCTAAGCTGCCCTCCTCCCTCGTTTTTTTTAATTTTTTTTAATTAGTTAAATATTGCACGAATTAAATACTAACCTAACCTTTTCTCCCCCTAAAATTCAAAAACCGAAAATGTTTTTGTGTTTTTTGATTTTAATAGACAAGAAAATAAAATAAAATAAATAAAAAAAATAAAAAGAAACTAAAACTTGTCGGACTACGCACTTTCTTCTTCTAGAATCACATCACTTTTCTTTTTCACGCCATTAACCTCTAAAAGATATAAAAACCTCGATTTATCAAATGCTTTTGTGTAGAGGTCGGCACGTTGAAAATCCGTATTAATTTTAACAACATCGAATAATTTTTTTTCAAAACAGTCACGTATAAAGTGATATTTTATACCTATGTGTTTAGTTTTTGGATGTTGGACCGGATTTTTGGTGACAGAAATAGCAGCAGAATTATCAACAAAAATAGGGGTGTTAGAAAATTGCAAACAGTAGTCACTATATGCTGTAAGCTCAAAGTCATCATCATGAGGATACCACAACCCGAGTGTTGGTGTACCCTTCAGATAACAAAAGATCCGTTTAACTCCGATGAGATGATTAACTTTTGGATTTTCCTGATATCTGGAGCAAAGACACGTCACATTCATGATATCCGGACGTGAGGCTGTGAGATACATGAGAGATCCGATCATTCCACTGTACATTGTAGCATCAACCAGATCACCATTTTCGTCGGGTGCCACATCATGGTTAGTGGCAAGTGGAGTTCCTGCAACTGAAGCATTCTCCATGTCGAACCGACTGAGGATATCACCTACATATTTGGTCTGATGCAGGAAGATTCCTTTGGGTGTCTGATCCACCTGTAATCCAAGAAAGAACTTCATCTCCCCTATAGCACTCATCTCAAACTCTGCTTTCATTACAGATTCAAATTCTTTACATAATTCTTCATTCTTGGAACCGAAGATTATGTCGTCAACATATATCTGTACCAGCAGTAGGTCGCCATCTTTTTCTTTGATGAACAATGTATAGTCAATCACTCCTTTGCGAAAATCATGTTTCACCAGATGAGTTGAGAGTTTCTCATACCACGCTCTAGGGACTTGATGGAGCCCATAGAGAGCCTTGTCCAGTTTGTAAACTCTATCCCGATGATAAGGATCCTCGAATCGTTCGGGTTGACTTACGTAGACTGTCTCACGGATTTCACCATGAAGGAATGCACTCTTTACATCTAGTTGATAAACTTTAATCTTCATGTAGGATGCATAGGCTAGAAAGATACGGATTGCTTTCATTCGAGCCACAGCTGCAAACACTTCATTGTAGTCAATGCCTACAACTTGTCTGAATCCTTGAACCACAAGCCGAGCCTTATTCCCAATTATGACCCCTTGGTCATCTTTCTTGCACTTCAAGACCCATTTCGTGCCAATCACCTTAGCACCTTTTGGTCTGTCCACAAGGGTCCATACTCCTAACTTCTTGAACTGTAGGAGTTCTTCTTGCATTGAACTGACCCATGCCTTATCGTTTACGGCTTCACTCACATATTTTGGCTCAAATTGAGACACAAAACATCGATATGCACCATCGTGAAGATATCCTTTTTCCATAACTGAGGCATAATCAGCCGAGTATAGCTGATTTCTGGTTTGTACTCCTGATCGAACATCTCCAATGACATTGTCCAAAGGATGATAAACATTTATCCGGGATCCAGGAGTGGTGGGAACAACTACCTCATTATCCAGATTGTAAACCACAGCTTCAGTATCTGAACCTGTTGGAGTATGAGGTTCTGAAGTGTCAAAGGCATCAGGATTTTATGCTTGTGTACTTTTATTGGTAGGAACATGTTCCTCCTGATTTATATTTTCAGTCTCAACTGCTTCATCTTCAGAAGAAGAATCACTTACTTCAAGCTCTCCCCCTGAAGGGCTAGAAGTATCATCTAATGGAGCCGTTGATGTCAAGTCTGGTAGTGGAGTGTTCAGAACATCGTACATCATCCTCGCAGAAAGCTCATCATCAGTGGGAGAAGGCGGTAGATTGAAGTATTTGAAGAATCCATCATAGTCAAAGAAGAATGAGGGTCCTCTTCTAGCAGGGGTGGTGTATCTTTGAACATCAACATTGCACCACACTTCAACCTGACCCGTTGAGTTGTTATAAACTCTCTTGTCTGGTATGTTGTATCCGAGAAAAATACCTTCTTCTGCCTTCTCACTAAACTTCCCCGTTTGAGTTTTCTTCAGCAGCATGCACGGTGCGCCAAACGGTTCTAGATACTCCATGTTTGGTTTACGTCGCTGGAGCAGTTTATAACATGTTTTCCCATGTCGTTTGACCACTAAGACTCGATTGAGCGTGTAACAAGCATTAGCCACTGCCTCATTCCAGAATTGAATAGGCAGTTTCGTGTCAGCTACCATTGTCCTGACAGTCCCTATCAGGCTCCGATTTTTCCTTTCAGCAACGCCATTCATTTGTGGAGTGCAGGCAGATCTAAGTTGATGTACAATTCCTTTCTCTCTACAGAATGCCTCCATCCACTGATTCTTGAACTCTGTTCAGTTATCTGATCGAATCTGCCTTACTTTCAGCTTGTAGAGTGATTCCAAAGTAGTAACTAGATGTTTGAATGATTCAAAAGTTTCTGATTTGGCTTTCCGAAACATCACCCAAGAGAATCTTGAGTAATCATCCGTTACTACAAAGCAATACAAATCTCCAGCAATGCTCTTTGTACTGACAGGGCCAAACAGATCCATATGTAGAAGCTCAAGAGGAAGATCTATTGAATGAATTTTCTTTGCTTTCTGAGACTTCTTGGTATATTTCCCTTTCTTACATGCTACACAAAAATCCAGGAGTTAGAAGTTCTTGACAGTTACCCCATTCACTAAATCATTTTGAACTAACTGATTCATCTTCCTTGGATTAATGTGTTCCATTCTCCTATGCTAGGAGATTGAATCCCTCTCAGTTGCCTTTGACAAGAAGCATTGAACTGTGTGATTAGTTGTGGAGGATTTTGATAGATCCAAGACATACAAGTCGTTATAACTTGAAGTTGACATAAGAATTTTATCCTCCTCAATCACATAGTCCTTTTTCAACATGTAGCACTTCTTGTTGTCAAATACAACTTTAAATCGCTTATCACAGATATGGGAGACTGAAAGCAAGTTGTTCTGTAGTTGTTGAACGTAGTTAACCTTGTCAAACTTCACTTTCTCGTTTCTCACTTTGACTTGAGCGGTGATGTATCCTCCTTTATTCCCAGCAAATGAAATACGTCCCCCTTTAATTTGTCTGACGTTGAAAAGGAGAGACGAATTCCATGTCATGTGCCTGGACGCCCCATTATCAATAATCCAGGTATTATTGATAGCGCTGTATCGGACACCCTACACATACAAAAGAAATGATTAGTTCAGGTTTGGGACCCAAGCCTTAACTAGCTTGGGTGACCTGGAGGAATCACACATCATAAACTCAACCCATTGTCCTTTAAAGGATGAGGTCATATCTTTCTTCTTATCGTTCTCACTATCAGACCCGATACTTGATTTTTCTTTCCATAAGCCAGTCTTGTGTAAGGCCTGTTTGTGGTAAACAAACACCTGACTTATGGTTTGAACTTTAGGTTCACTAACACTCTTAGGTGGAGTGTTAGATCTTGTTTTAGAAGAACTTGGTTTTGCATCAAAAAGTTCAATTTTCTTTTTGGGCGTCTGATAATAAGGACAATTAGAAGAAATATGTCATCGTTATCCATAATTGTAGCAAGATATCCCTTCTACAAATTGAGGAAAAATTTTGTGTGATGTTGAGTTTAGTGAAGGTGTGAGATGTTTTCGGTTTAGTTTTGTCACTATTCTTTTAGATGTTTCATCCTTATTAACAAACTGAATTGTTTTAACATGTTAAACATCTTTAACTTGCACTTTGGTTGGAATTTGATGATTAATACATTTGTGGTTAACTGGTTTAGTCATTTTGGGTTCTGAAATGGACGTTGGTGAACCTGACCTTACATTAACCCTTTTGAATGCATCATTCAAATTCTCAACTTGCATCTTGCCTTTTGCTTTCAAAGTAGCCTCCTTCTGTTTAGTGTCAGATTTCACAATCTTACTCATGGAATCAGGATCAGTAACTAGAGGAGTAGACACCACATGATCCTTAATTGGGTTGTTATTAATAGGTCTACATTTTGTATTCAAAAGGATCTCATGTGGTGGTGGCACAACTTTGTATCCCAAACCTTCCCCATTTTTTCATTCTTTCACTAAGTTCTGTACTATATGAGAAGAACTAGCCAAACTATGCAGTTTTATTTTAATGAATTAACCTCGACTTCCAAAACTGCTTTCTCCTTTTTGGTTTCTTCTAATGAATTTAAATAAAACTTTATATCATTAGATTGATTTAAGGCAACAACCTCGGTTTCCCTTAGTTGTTTACCCAAAAGTTCTATCTTTTCTTTAAAAACTGCACTTATTTTGTTTTAATATACGATTAGCTTCAGTGTAGAGTTGTAAGTCATTTACTAAGTTATCATTGTGTTCTAATAACCTAGCAAATTTTAGATCAATGCTTTCCCTAAACTTTTCACATCCAGAACACGCATGTTTATAAAATAATTTATCTAAGGAACTTACATGTGAGGAGTCAGTTGAATCAGCCATCAATGTAGAGGTTGACTCTTCTGTTGCTGGAGTAACTGAATTAGTTGCTCTGAGCTCTTCCTCAATCACGTGATTTACCACGTTTACAGCTTCTTCTGAATCTGACATATCTTGCTCAGCTGCAATATCACCTTCACTGGCAGATCCATCATCCAATGCTTCAACACAAGCAATGTTTGATTCTCCAGGAGAGACAAATCGAAAAGACCAGTCTTGTCCTTCATCACCTTGAGTAGTTAGTGCCTTAGTCTCTTTACTAGAAGAACTAGTTCCAACCATGTATTTGTCTTGACGATTGAAAGTAGGAAATGTGTTACCATTTCTCGTTTTCTTGGGCTTCACACATTCACGTTTAAAATGCCCCTTCTCACCACAGTTGAAGGAGGTGACCTTAGTTTTGTCGAATCCAAAAGTCGTATCTTTCGTGGCTACTAGATTCTGCCCCGTCTTCTTGACAAGCTTTTTAGCTCGTCTAAGTGCACTTGCTAGAGCCCACATGATATCCATTCTTTCTAGCTCGTTCTCGTCAACCTGCTCGTAGTCTTCATCTGCAAGATGACAATTTCCGATCTTCCCAGCAACTAAACCATCATATGATTGGACCACTGCTGCTAGAAGATCCATATGCTCCTTTGCAACTTCCACTGTGACATTACCGAGATTCTCGGTCTTCAACTTTGTTGTATTGGCTTCAAGCACTATGTAGTGGGTCCCTGATGACCCTGACGTTTCTGGTCCTGAAGCGGTGGTTTGGGAAGGAGCCGCGGAGTTGGACACAAATGCTGTTTGAAGTGGTGCTCCTGAAGTACTTGGAGTGGGAATTGAGTTATATAGTGAAGGATTCTGAACGTAAGATCCTTTCTTTGGCTTGTACTTCATCCTCAGTTCCTCCTCCCTTAACTTCAAGATGAAGTCATTTATGTCTAACGTAATAAGTATGTCGTTTTGTCTCAAGTTGGACACAATGAATTCCATTTCTCAGGCAAACCATCTGCAAAGCTTGAAACTTTATCTTCCATAGACGTCGTTACACCATGAGTGTTTAGCTCACTCATAAGACGGTAGAACCTGTCGATGATGTCATCCAAGCTCTCGTTTCCTATAGGAGAGAAGTTATCGAACTCCTTCTTGAGAGCCTTAGCCTTCAGTGCCTTTAACATTGCATTCCCTTCGTATCTCTTCTCTAATGCATCCCACAACTTTTTGGCCTGCTTGTCCTTAGAAAATTGGTGAAAGATTTCTTTTGGGATTGACTGAGTCAGCAGAGCATAAACTTTCTTCCCAGCATTGTAGAGAATCTTCTAAGCTTCACTCATTCCACTCAACGTCAACTTTACCTCATTTGAACTTACTGGTACCGTCTAACCAGTCTCTATAGAAGTCCAGAGATTTGATCCACTCCATTTAGGTAAATCTCGAACCGCTATTTCTATTGTGGATAGTCATCCAATGTTATAAGCTTCGACTGTTTATTATGATTTCCAACCTCATTCTCCAAAAGCAGAAGGTTCTGGATGCGTGAGTCCTTCCCGCTAGTAAACGCTGAAAACTAATCTTCTATTTGTATGAACTTTGTACTTTGAGAACAGGACAACTTCAATCGTACGAATGAACAATGTGTATGGATCACTCGTGCGTATGAAGAGTGCGAATGAATTCGGTCGTAAGATTGGACTCAGTCGTGCGTATGGATAAGGCGAATGGACTCAAAACATTGTAGTGGTTCAATCGTGCGAATGAAGGGTGCGACTGGGGTTCAGCCTTAGCCTTCAGTGCCTTTAACATTGCATTCCCTTCGTATCTCTTCTCTAATGCATCCCACAACTTTTTGGCCTGCTTGTCCTTAGAAAATTGGTGAAAGATTTCTTTTGGGATTGACTGAGTCAGCAGAGCATAAACTTTCTTCCCAGCATTGTAGAGAATCTTCTAAGCTTCACTCATTCCACTCAACGTCAACTTTACCTCATTTGAACTTACTGGTACCGTCTAACCAGTCTCTATAGAAGTCCAGAGATTTGATCCACTCCATTTAGGTAAATCTCGAACCGCTATTTCTATTGTGGATAGTCATCCAATGTTATAAGCTTCGACTGTTTATTATGATTTCCAACCTCATTCTCCAAAAGCAGAAGGTTCTGGATGCGTGAGTCCTTCCCGCTAGTAAACGCTGAAAACTAATCTTCTATTTGTATGAACTTTGTACTTTGAGAACAGGACAACTTCAATCGTACGAATGAACAATGTGTATGGATCACTCGTGCGTATGAAGAGTGCGAATGAATTCGATCGTAAGATTGGACTCAGTCGTGCGTATGGATAAGGCGAATGGACTCAAAACATTGTAGTGGTTCAATCGTGCGAATGAAGGGTGCGACTGGGGTTCAGTCGTGCGGATGGAGTGTGCGAATGGGTTCAATTGTACGAATGAGCTATTCTTGCGACTGAAGGCTGTTGTGTTTGGAAAATTCGAATTTTTGACACTTAGACACGAATTACGATTTACCTGGAAACCCTAATCTGCCGTATGACGAAAAACTTCTACTTTAATGATTGAAACGACGAAAACACCTGTGGACTCAAAAAGATGACTCTTTTGAGTTAAAACGTGAGTTTTGACACAATTCTAATTGAATCAAACGCAAAATCAAGAGCCAAAGCTCTGATACCACTTGTTAGGACCTTGTACATACGGAGTACTAACTGATTATGCATTTATACCGAATCAAATAGTGCGTAATCCTATTTGATTGGCGATCCAATCAGTGAGAACAATTAACCAATCGATATATGATTGAAACTAAACGTTATGAACGAATAGAGATCGATCAAGAATGATCTATGAACTTGGACAAGCTTCCTTGGACTATAATATAGTCATACATATACATTACACTTCAATAAAATAATAATGTGAAATAAATAAACATGAATAAACATCAATCACATATTATATTTCATTTAACCATTTCATTACATATGTGTAAGACATGAAAGACTTTTACATTTAAGCTTATAAACTAGGAACATATGCATCTACACCTCATGCAGTATCTCAGAGGTTGCAGCGGCTTGTCAGAAGGGGCATACTTATATCAACTGGTACATAGTCGGTTCTTCCGAAGGTTAACTGGCTTCGGAAGAACAAGTTCTTCTGAAGCCACTTATACTTCGGAAGAGTCTACTTCTTTTGAGGCTTGTGCTGATCTTCAAGACTTTATGCTTTGGAAGTCATTGTCTTGAAATCTTCAAAGTGTTGATCTTTGGAAGGAGGATGACGATGTTTTCGAAAGACAGGATTCCTCTTCGGAAGTTCTTTTAACTTTAATCTTTAGAAGTTTAACTTTTTCCTTCGAAAGTCTTTCACAGTTGCACCAAAAATGTTCTTGGTGTTGCTTTGGTTGCACCAGCCTTATTTGATCCAACACACATTCGTTTATACCATAGAGTTTACTCATCACCATTAGCTTTGGAAAGAAAGCATGATACTTCACGTAGTGGGGAAGCATTGTTCATATCCAACTTGTACATATCCCCTTTCCTAAGAGATCGAAGAAGCATCAATTCCTGAAGAATTGTCATCTTGGGTTTGAGGATAATGCACTCATGTTCTGTGAAAAGCATTTGGTGCTTTTGATCACAGAATTGAGAAACACTTAAGAGATTGTGTTCAAGCTGTTTGACAAAGTTTACTTTGTCAACTTTTAACTTACCATTGGATACACTTCCTCTGCCAGAAATGTATCCTTTGGCTTCACCTCTAAACTGAACAGGACCTCCATTAAAATATTCAAATTGTTAAAGAAGAGATTTGTTCCCTGTCATGTGCCTGGAGCATCCACTATCCACAATCCATAAATTGCCATTTTTGTCATGTGAATGTCCCTACACATAAGGTGAAATAGTGAGTTACTTAGAAACCTAAGCCTTGTTAGTCTTGGGATTTTCCAATGTAGATGAGATAATTGAACCAAAGTGTATGCATGAGGGTTCAATTATGGTTTTTAAAGAAGAGGTTTGGGTTGCAGCATCTTCACTGATCTTCCATTCCATCCTTTAGATAATCAAAGTAAATGAGCCTATTGAGATTTGAGCAGCAATACATACTTCCTAGGCTTCCTTTTTTTGTAAGTTGTTATCACCACCTTTTCTTATGAAGCAGTCTTCTTCTCAGAAGGTTTTCTTTTGTTTGTTTTCTTTTTCTTTGACTTGTCTTCCGAAGCCATTTTCCATTCAAAAGAATGAGTTTCTTTATAAAGCAACTTAGCTTCGGAAACAAGTTTTCCTTTCTTTAACACATGAACCATATGATACGGTCCAAATGTGAAACCCTCCTTGACTCCTTCTTTCTTAACATTGTTTGCATAATATGTGCTTGCTGGATTGTAGTAACAATCTTTAGCCATGTGGTTATGCAGACCACACATTATGCACTCAGTGTTATTCTTCATAAGGCCTAAGGACTGTTGCTTCTGCACTTTTTTTCTTTTGCAACATCCTTTGCCTTTGACTTCTGATCTTTTAGCTGGATAGGAGTGATGGTACTACACTTCTTTCCTAGATCAGAATTTCCAACCACTTGGAATCCTGTTGTGATAATTACACCTTTTTGCTTTGGGTCTATTTCTAGCTTTGACTCAGCCATCTTTTTGGCAGTTTTTCTTGCTGACTTGACTTTGTTTCTTTTAGCTTTGGTTGTCAAGGGTTGATCATCAGCAGTGTGGATGAGGTTTTCTACCTGGTCTTTCTCCGTGGTGGTAACCATTGTTGCATCATTCTTCTTTTCATTGGGTAGTGGGTTAGCAGTGAACCTCTTGCTCTTCAGTACCACATATTGGTTGTCTAACAGACATATAAGAGTGTGGTGGAGCAATTTCATTGGTTCCCAACCCACTTTAGTTTTGGTAGCATACCTTTGAGTGGGAGGATGATGGAATAATGGTTTTGAAGTTATGCTCTTCAATAGCATATTTCTTTGCTTTTAGCCGAAGCTATTACTAGTTGGGTTTGAGCCTCAGTCAACTTGGAAATAAATTCCTTTATTCAAGCCCTGTAGTTTGAGTGTTCATGTTTAAAGAAGACACATTTTCCTCTAACTCTTTAATTTTTAGTTTGTAGTTAGATTCTGCCTTTCTAAAATCGTATTATAGTATATTTAAAGGCTCAATATTAGATTTGATCTCCATTTTCTAGTTGTGAAAGAGTTTAACCTTAGTTATACATGCAGGAGTACAAAGATGTTCATATACCTAATTATCTTTTGTTCCTGCCATGAGAGCTTGAGCTGGAGTTACATCCTGTACCATAAAGCTCCAGTCAACTTCTTGAGCAACAGAAGCTGTTTGTTGTCCAGTTGGCTTTGCAGCAGCTTTTGGAGTAGCACGATGATGTTGAGAGGCATGAGTGGCTCTAGGGTTGGATTTTAGAGCTTTGCATTCACTTGCAAAGTGACCAAGTTGACTGCAGTTGAAGCACCTAGCCTTTTATTTGTCTAACCCAAATTTGTTGTTGGTTGGGTTCTGAGGGAACTGCTTCCAGTTTGTTTAAAGAACTTCTTCCCTCCATAGGTTAAAAGAGCCATTTGTTGGACAATGTCCATGTATTCAACGTCATATGCGCTGAAGCATTCTAGATCATGAAAGTAAAAATAAAATTAACTAGATTGCCAATTTCCTGAGACAAAGGCATAACTATCCTGAAAGGGACTTGATTGAGCCTGTTGAGACTTGGTTGTCTCAGGAAAAGTGATGTATGGCCCATAGGAAGATGATAGTTGTTAGGGGTAGTACAGGTACTACTAGGGCTGAGGAGTTCTTGAGCCTTCAGCAACAAGTAAAGCATTGCTAGCAGGAAGGCTAGAAGTTCTGCTTAGCTGAGGAGTTCTTGAGCCTTCAGCAACAAGTAAACCATATAGTTGAGTCATGGTGAGAGTGTTTAGATTTTTAGTCCTCTTGATAGAGACACAAAAGAAAGTCCCTTCATAAGGAAGTGCGCTCATAAACTTTCTTACAAGATCTCTCTTCTCAAGAGTCACTCCCACAGACAGAAGTGATGAGATTATGTCCATATACCTGAAGTATTGTTGGCTCAGGGTCCCTCCAACAATATGTGTGAAGTTTTTAAACTGCTGCTTCATGGTATCTCTCTTGGACTCTTTTGACTCGGTTGAACCAGATTACATCAATGTCAAAGCATCAAAGATTTCTTTGGCAGACTGACAGTGCTCAAAGCCTACTATTATGGAGCTTGTATGGCTGTAAGTAGTATTGTCATTCCTTTGCTATCGATGTCCATCTTCTTAAAGTCTTCATCGGAGTAGTTTTCGACAACTTTCTCTATCATGGCAACGTTACCAGCCGGGGACTACACCTTTGGCTTGTATGGTCCCAAAGTGATAGACTCCACATTTTGACATATTGATACTTGATAAAGCCTTCGATATGTTTACACCAAGATTAGAAGGTATTTGTGGTGATGATAAGAGCCTTAGTCATCGTTCCCATCTCAGATTCAAAAGATTTCTAGTTGAGGGGCAATTTTGAGTGTAGTGAGTGGATGAGTGAAGAAACAAGTTGATTTGGATTGTAAGATCTCACAATCAAGAGCCTAAGACGCTCTGATACCAATTGCAAGATCGGTTAAGGTCAATCAAGCCAGGATTATCTCTCAAACTCACTTGTACACACTCGGGTAATGATGCAGAATCTTCAAATGAGTTGATAATAATACACTAAGTTAAAGAACACAACAGAGGGTTGAAGATACTTGTATATATTACTTTTCAACTCAAAGTCTAAAAGACTCTTACAAGCATATTAACTGAGTTACAATGAGAAACAATATATACTACTATCTACGTGTTGATGCATGTATGTCCCTAGATCATGATATGAAATGTAATAGATCTTGTTCATCTGATTCTGATGTAATTTGAAATAATTAATGAAATGATATTGATTGGTTGTGATTTGTAATGTCTAATATTTCATTAATGAGTCGATATTGAATTGGTTAATTAGGTTTGTGATTGTTTGAATGGTTACACATAATGTTATATTAATTAATACATTCAAACTTAACAAAATGAAGTTCTCATGCGAATGGCCCATGCGAATGGACCATACGCATGAATAACTTCATACGATTGACTCAGTCGCACGACTGAACCAGGAGACTGGATCAGTCGTATGATTGACACATAAGATTGGCTCAGTCGCACGACTGAACACTCAGTCGTGCGGATGGATCAACCGCATGGTTCAATCGCACGACTGAACCATACTTATGGTCCAGTCGCCCGAATGAACAACACTAACCTATAAATATAACCCAATTCGTGGAAAAACGTAAGCATTCATTCTATTTCGACTCCAGACGTAACCTAGCCGTCCAGAAGCCTCCCAATTCGTTCTCCAAGTTCACAGAACACATTAGATCGATTCTCAATCGACTTTTAACGTTAGATTCAATTCTTGATTGATTCTTCGTGTGTTCTCACTGATTGGATCGCCAATCAAATAGGATTCCGCACTATTTGATCTGGTTTACACGCTAATCACTAGGTATTTCGTTCAAATACCAGGTCCTAACAAGTGGTATCAAAGCTTTGGCTCTTGATTACGTGTGATTCAATCAAGATTGCATAAAAGTTTGTGTTTTTGCACTAAAAACGCAATCTTTGGTGTCAAAAGTGATCTTGGACGTTCCCTGCTCATCAAAGTTTGGTTTCTACAGACTTAGGCGATTAGACCTTGCGAAAATTCGAATTTTTACGGCTAAAACACGTTTAACCTAGAAATTTTCGCAAAACAGCAGCTTCAGTCGCACGAGTGAGCCATTCGCACGACTGGACTCCATTCGCATTGCCCATACGCACGATTGGACCTAGTCGCATCTCCATTCGTACGATTGAACCGTTCGTTCGCATTGCTCATACGCATCAGCTTCATTCGCACGACTGAACCAATCGCTTAGTTCAGCCACACGATTGAACCAGTCGCAGAGTTCATATGCACGACTAGACCATTCGCATCCTTCAGTCGCACCAGTGACAATTTGTTTTATTAGACTTAAAGTTATTCGCCATGGAAGATCAAATGTCAGCCTTTACTGCTGGAAAGGACTCTAGGATCCAGAACCTGCTGTTACTTGAGAGTGACGTGGGTAATCATAATAAACCACCAAAGCTCTTAACTTTAGATGAGTTTCCCCACTGGAAACAACGTTTTGAGATCTACCTCAATGGAGTGGATCCGAATCTGTGGGAAGCCATTGAGATTGGGTATAGTACACCGGTGGGAGCTGATGGAGTAAAGCTAACGTTAGGAGGGATGACTGACGCGCAGAAAGTTAAATACAATGCAGAGAAGAGAGTTTATGCATTGATTACACAGTCTATCCCTAAAGACATATTCCACCAGTACTCAGAGAATAAGCAGTCCAAGAAACTATGGGATGAGCTGGAAAAGAGGTACGACGGGAATGCTTCGTTGAAGGCAATCAAGGCTAAGGAGTTAAAGAAGGAATTCGATAACTTCTAATCGATGGGAAACGAGAGTTTGGACGACGTTATAGATAGATTCTACCATCCGATGAGTGAACTGCATACACATGGGGTGACTACTACCATGGAAGAGAAAGTTACTAACTTTGCAGATGGATTGCTTGAAAAGTGGGCTTCATTCGTGTCTAACCTGAGACAGAATGGAATGCTGGCAAAGCTGGATATAAATGACTTCATTCTAAAGTTGCGAGAAGAAGCACTTAGGATGAAGTACAGAGCTCTGAAGTCTTCGTACACTCAAAATCCAGCTTTGTACAATGCCACGCCTCAAGCTAAGACATCTGGAGCACCTCTTCAGACTGCATTTGTGTCTAGCTTATCGGGTCCTTCACATGCTTCTCCTTCAGGATCAGACACGTCGGGGTCTTCTTGTACCCACTATATTGGATCTGAAGCTAGTGCTACTAAACTGAAGACCGAGAACCTCGGTAATGTGACTGTGGAAGTAGCTCGAGAACACATGGATCTTTTGGCTGTAGTGGTTCATTCTTATGATGGACTTGTTGCTCGGAAGATTGGGAACTGCCATCTGGCAGACGAGGACTACGAGCAGGTGGACGAAATGGAGCTTGAGAGGATGGACATAATGTGGGCCTTAGCTAGTGCTGTCCGGAGGGCGAAGAAGTTTGTCAAAAAAACCGGACAGAACTTGGTAGCTACTAAGGATACCACATTTGGCTTTGACAAGAGCAAAGTGACCTGCTTCAACTGTGGAGAGAAGGGGCACTTCAAAAGAGAATGTGTCAAGCCAAAGAAGACGGGCAATGGAAACCCATTCTCGTCCTTCACTCGCCAAGACAAGCAAGCTACCAGTTCTACTTCATCAAGCAAGGATCCAAAAGCCTTGACTGCTCATGATGATGAAGGACAGGATTGGAGCTTTAGGTTTGTTTCTCCAGGGGAATCAAGCATTGCAAGTGTAGAAGACATTGACGATGATTCCGCGAGTGAAGGAGATCTAGCAGTTGAGATAGCGATGTCAAATATTGAAGAAGCAACTGCAACTGAGGTCAGTTACAAGCCTAAAGAGGAGACTACCATGTCAAAGACAGAAAAGACAGAATCACCAGAACCAGAGACATCTGATGCTGCGTTGATGGCCAACTCTTCTGAACCAACTCAGGTAAGTACCACTGACCAAATGTTTGATAATCATGCTTGTTTCGATTTTGATACTTTTAGAAATAGCATAGATGAAAAATTTGCTAGGTTATTAGATCATAATGATAACTTAGTAAAAGACTTGCAACTGTGCACTGAGGCTAATAGAGTATTAAAACAAAATGAGCATAGTTACAAAGAAAAGATAGACCTTTTGACTAAACATTTTAGGGAAACCGAAGTAGTTGTATTTAACCAAGCTAATGACATTAGGTACTATCTAAACTCCCTAGAAGACACTAAGAAGTAAAAGGCAGTTCTAGAAGTAGAAGTAAACTCATTAAAACAGAAACTGCACAGTTGGACTAGTTCTTCAGACATAGTTCAACACTTAGTGAGAGAAAGAAACAACGGGGAGGGATTGGGTTACAAAGTGGTTCCACCACCACCTGAGACCTTGATGAACACTAAGACTAGACCAATTAATAATAACCCCATCAAGGATCATGTGGTGTCTACTCCTCTTGTTAGTGATCCAGATTCCTCACGTTCATCTATTGAATCAGGAAACAAACAAAAGGAGGCCACTTCAAAGGCAAAGGGTAAAATGCCTTGTGTTAATCTGGAAAAAGAATTTGAAAAGGTTAACTTAAAGTCTGGGTCAAACAGAGTCAAATCAGAACCTAAAAGGACTTCTAATGTTAATCTTTCACATGTTTCAAGTCAAACACCAGTTAACCAAAAAGAAAAAGATGTTAAACATGTTAAAACAGTTAATTTTGTCAAACCAGAGAAAACATCAAAGGAACCAGAGTCAAAACCTAAAGTGAGTGATGTTACTAGAGTGTCACACACTTCTCCACAAAGAAAGTTCAATCATAAGGTTGATAGCAGGTCGTGCTACAATTGTGGAAAATGTGGACACATTGCTTCCTTTTGTCCTTACTATCAGACACCTAGGAAGAAGATTGAACTTCAGGACTCAAAACCTAGGTCTTCTAAGAGGAGTTCTTTAACTCCACCTAGAAGAACTAGTGAACCTAAAGTTCAACCTGTAAGCCAGTCGACTGTTTATCACAAACAGGCGTTGCACAAATCTGGCTTATGGAAAGAGAAGTCATCCTCTGTGTCTGATAATGATGACAAGAAGGAACCTGAGCTACCCTCATCCTCTAAGGGTCAATGGGTGGAATTTATGATGTGTGATGCCTCTGGGAAACCCAAGCCAGTAAAGGCTTGGGTTCCTAACCTAAACTAATCCTTTACTTTGTATGTGCAGGGTGTTCGCTACAGTGCTAAAACTAACACGTGGATTGTAGACAACGGAGCATCCAGGCACATGACAGGAAACATGGCTCTTTTATCAAACGTCAAGCAAATAAAAGGAGGGCATGTTTTGTTTGCTGGAAACAAGGGAGGCTATATCATAGCTCAGGGAGAAGTGGGGAATCAGAAAGTTAAGTTTGATAAGGTGAACTACGTTTAACAACTTCAAAATAACTTACTTTCTGTTTCCCAAATCTGTGATAAGGGGTTTAAAGTCATCTTCGACAACAAGAAGTGTTACGTGCTAAAGAAAGACTACGTGATCCCAGAGGACCAATTTCTGGTGACTGCTTCAAGATATAAAGGCCTTTATGTTTTGGATCTGTCAACAGCTGCTACAACGGATCATGAGGTTCAGTGCTTTCTATCTAAAGCTACTGAGAAGGATTCCATCTCCTGGCATAGGAGAATGGGACACATTAGTCAAAGGAAGATGAATCACTTGATTCAGAAGGATCTTGTAAGAGGAGTGAATGTCAAGAACTTTCAGCTTCCTGACTTTTGTGTAGCTTGCAAGAAAGGCAAACAGACGAAGAAGTCTCATAAGGAAAAGAAAGTTCATTCAATAGAACTTCCTCTTGAACTTCTTCACATGGATCTATTTGGTCCAGTCAGTACAAAGAGCATTGCAGGCGACTTGTACTGTTTTGTGGTCACTGATGACTACTCAAGGTTCACTTGGGTAATGTTTCTGAAATCCAAATCAGAAACATTTGAGTCATTCAAGGAGTTAGTAACCACACTGGAATCTCTCTACAAGCTGAAGGTTAGACAAGTACGCTCAGACAACGGGACGGAATTCAAGAACCAGTGGATGGAGGCTTACTGCAAGGAAAAGGGAATTGTGCATCAATTCACTTCTGCCTACACACCTCATATGAATGGCGTTGCTGAGAGAAAGAACAGAAGCTTGATAGAGACAGCACGGACTATGCTGGCAGACTCGAAACTGCCTATCCAATTCTGGAATGAGGCAGTGGCGAATGCATGTTATACACTGAATCGAGTTCTGATTGTCAAGCGCCACGGAAAGACATGTTACGAGCTAATACAAAGACGCAAACCGAATTTGGAGTATCTCAAACCATTTGGCGCGCCGTGCACACTTCTGAAGAAGACACAAGAAGGTAAATTCAGCGAGAAGGCGAATGAAGGAATATTTCTAGGATACAACATACCGAACAAGCGAGTTTACAACAACTCAACGGGTCTAGTAGAAGTGTGGTGTAATGTTGACGTTCAGAGATATACCACACCACCTACTGGCAAAGGACCCGCCTACTTTTTCGACTATGATGGATTCTTCAAGTCCTTCAACATCCCTCTCTCTCCCTCGGATGACGAGTTAGCTACTAGAATGTTGTATGATATCTTGAATACACCATCTAGCTCACAGGGAGAATCATCTACTCAGTCAGGGGGAGTAGTCGATGACAGTGACTCCTCCTCTGAAGATGAAGCTGAAGAAGATGACTAGAACAGTCAGGAGGAACAGGTTCCAGTTCCTGGAAGTCCACAAGCATCTACCAGTGATGCACCTTCGACTTCGGAACCTCAAACTCCAACTACCTCAGATGCAGAACCAAATGTTCATAATCTTGGCTCTGAGGTAGCTGTTCCTACTACTCCAGGATCACGATTAAACGTCTATCATCCCCTAGACAATGTCATTGGGGATGTCAGATCAGGAGTACAAACCCGAAATCAGCTATACTCAGCTGATTACGCCTCGGTTATGGAGAAGGGATATATTCATGATGGTGCTTATCAGTGTTTTGTCTCTCAGTTTGAGCCAAAATATGTCAGTGATGCACTAAATGATGAGGCGTGGGTGAGTGCCATGCAAGAAGAACTTCTTCAGTTCAAGAAGTTAGGTGTATGGACTCTGGTTGATAGACCTAAAGGTGCTAAAGTCATTGGCACCAAGTGGGTCCTGAAATGCAAGAAAGATGAACAAGGGGTCATTATCAGGAACAAAGCTCGATTGGTTGTTCAGGGTCTTCGCCAAGTCGAGGGAATTGACTACAATGAGGTGTTTGCACCCGTGGCAAGGATGGAAGCCATTCGTATCTTCCTTGCATATGCATCGTACATGAAGATTAAAGTCTACCAATTAGATGTGAAGAGTGCATTTCTTCATGGAGAAATCAGAGAAACAGTCTACGTCAGTCAACCTGAGGGATTTGAAGATCCTTATCATCGGGATAGAGTTTACAAGCTCGACAAGGCTTTATATGGGCTTCATCAAGCTCCAAGAGCCTGGTATGAGAAACTCTCGACTCATCTTGTGATACACGGCTTTCGCAGGGGAGTCATTGACTGCACGCTGTTCATTAAAGAAAAAGATGGCGACCTACTGCTCGTACAGATCTATGTCGATGACATAATCTTCGGTTCAAAGAACGAAGAGTTATGCAAAGAGTTTGAAGCAGTTATGAAGAAACAGTTTGAGATGAGTTCTATGGGGGAGATGAAGTTCTTTCTCGGGTTACAGGTGGATCAGACTCCAAATGGGATCTTTCTACATCAGACCAAGTATGTAGGAGACATTCTCAGTCGTTTTGACATGGAGAATGCTTCTGCTACTGGGAATCCACTGGCTACGAATCATGATATAGCACCTGATGAAAATGGAGATCTAGTGGACGCCACAATGTATCGAGGAATGATTGGATCCCTCATGTATCTCACTGCCTCAAGACTTGATATCATGTATGCTACATGTTTATGTTCTAGATATCAGCCTAAGCCTAAGGTCAACCATCTGATCGGGGTCAAGAGGATTTTTCGTTATCTGAAGGGTACACCCACACTTGGGTTGTGGTATCCTCATGATGATGACTTTGAGCTCACGGCGTATAGTGACTCGGATTACGGGGGCTGCAAGATGAACTACAAGTCTACATAAGCAGGGTGTCAATTCTTTGGGAGAAGATTAGTTACCTGGCAGTGTAAGAAGCAGACATCGGTTTCATTGTCAACCTGTGAAGCCGAATATGTTGCTGCTGCAAGTTGCTGTTCACAAATCATCTGGATTCAACAGCAAATGCGGGATTACGGTTTAAAGTTCTCTTCTACTCCTATTTTTGTTGATAACTCTGCTGCAATTGCAGTAACTAAATATCCAGTCCAACATCCTAAGACCAAACATATCGGTATTAAATACCATTTAATAAGAGACTGTTTTGAAAAGAACTTAATTGATGTGATAAAAATTAATACTGATTTTCAACGCGCTAACCTCTATACTAAAGCCTTTGATAAACCACGTTTTCAATATTTGCTAGAGGTCAACGGCGTTAAAAAGAAAAGTGAGGTCATTCCTGATGATGATAATGTGTAGTCCGATGTATTTTAGTTAAAGTTTTCTTTTTTATTTTATTTTATTTGTTTATTTCAGTCAGTTTAATTTAAACTCATGTTATTTTGCTGTTTATTAAAATCTTAAAATAATTAAACCAGTTATGATTTTAGTATTTTAGGGGGAGAATATGTCAGCAAGTAACATTATTAAAAAAAACGAGGGAGAAGGAGTGGATAGCTGATATAAGGTAGATCGTATCTGTGATACTGATTCAAACCCCTTGGAAAATGATAGTACACAGGAACAAATCAAGAGGGACTTTAAAATTTAAATTTAGAAAAGATGCAAAAATTCAAAGTATAAGTCTGTGTAGTCTAAGCAATATAAAAGGGAAGATGATAGAAAAACTGGTAACTCCTAAGGTAACACAAAGAAAGTAGACCTAGAGGTTGCTAGACCACAAATGATATGTCAGTAGATTCAACACAATAGATGATTAGACCTGACTGGTGATCTCAAGATCAAACTAAGTTGTTCAACTGACTGTGGGCTTTCATCTTATCACTGGTTAACACAATCAACAATATTCCAATAAGGGGTAATGAGCATGTAAGCGCCACAAATGTGTGCGGATGACCATAAATAGAGCAAAGCAAAGAAAAAATGGAAGACAAATGCTATAAAGCTAATGACATATGTTGTTGGTGCATTTTGTGCAAAATAAAATAAGTTGCTCTAACAAGGAGATAGGTTGTGTGCCTCTCTGCTGTGCGATGGCACTGACCTGAGGATAAGCATAACCTAGATATTCTAGAATTCATTGTTTTTTGCCGCCTCTCTGCTGTGCGATGGCACTGACCTGAGGACTGGCTTCTCTTTGAAAGCTCTAAGAACAGTCTCTTCTTGTAATAATACCCGTAGACCGCTCAAAGGCTCCTGAGGAATGTTGATTACCATATAAGTGTGGGATCCACAAATGTTAGTTGAAATAATTAAACCTAAAACAGTCACCAGTCTGTGTCAAAAGTCTGTGTATGGATTTAAGTGGACAAACATATTGACAATCATTATGGCTGCAATTCTTGAAAGTTCAAATCAATGTGGTAATCTAAGAGTTCCAGTATGATTTCCTAAAGTTGATAACGACTCTGGATAAACACCAAGAATTGAGCATCAAAAGATTTTGATAACAAGTCCCAAATGATTTGACTTGCCTGTATGATTCCAAAATTGAATTGGTCCAGGTGTGGTCATTCTAAGTTGAAGCTGCCTATTCCGGAACCAAATCCCGTAGATTTCCATCTTAGGATTTATCTCTCACAAAAAGCCAAAAACAAGTCTTGTTTTGATTCTTTAGTTTAATTTTCTAATTTAGTTAGTCGTTTTAGGTTGTTTGTTTGTCGGACTACATCATGAAAATCAGTAAGGGATCAACTCAACTAAAAGGGTCATGTCTGAGATGACCACATGTGTTTTTAAAAGTTTAAAACAGTCACGTCTGAGGTGACAAAGTGTTTAAAAGAGTCACGTCTGAGGTGACTAAATTGTTTAAAAGGATCACGTCTGAGGTGATCAAAAGGTTTTCAAGTTAAAATGATCATATCTGAGATGATCAAATGCTCATAATGTTAATCTCAAAAGTTAAAAGGGTTTTAAATGTAAGTTGTTCAAAATGGCAGAAAATTTACTAAGTGTGACCCATTCGCACGATTGGACCATGAGTATGGACCAACCATGCGAATGGCTCCCATTCGCACGATTGGACATGAGATTGAGCCATTCACACGAATGGCTTATCAGAATGACCCATTCGACCGATTGGAAGGGGGCGAATGAATCAGTCGACCGACTGAGACTCATTCGGTCAACTGAACATGCAAATGGACCATACGCATGAATAACTTCATACGATTGACTCAGTCGCACAACTGAACCAGGAGACTGGATCAGTCGTATGATTGACACATAAGATTGGCTCAGTCGCACGACTGAACACTTAGTCGTGCGGATGGATCAACCGCATGGTTCAATCGCACGACTGAACCATACTTATGGTCCAGTCACCCGAATGAACAACACTAACCTATAAATACAACCCAATTCGTGGAAAAACGTAAGCATTCATTCTATTTCGACTCCAGACGTACCTTAGCCGTCCAGAAGCCTCCCAATTCGTTCTCCAAGTTCACATAACACATTAGATCGATTCTCAATCGACTTTTAACGTTAGATTCAATTCTTGATTGATTCTTCGTGTGTTCTCACTGATTGGATCGCCAATCAAATAGGATTCCGCACTATTTGATCTGGTTTACACGCTAATCACTAGGTATTTCGTTCAAATACCAGGTCCTAACAAATGGTATCATGTTATTTTGTTTGATTTTGATCCATATTAGCATCATCAGCTTCATCATTCACATCATTACCAATCTCTATTTCTTCATCATTCATCTTATCATCATCTCCATCATGACCAACAGTCTCATCTCTTTGATTAGATATAGTTTCTTCACTATCCGTTTCCTGATCAAACTCTTCTTCATCTCCTCTAATTTCACCTCCTTGATTATCTCCATCATCACTATCATCATCTGAAAAACTATCATCATGATTTTGTTCTTCTTCATCCTCATCTTCATCATCTTCTTCTTCTGCTACTATTTCTTTAACTACATCTTCAATCAGATCATTTGGATCTACTGGTTCTCCTTTAATCAAATGGAAATGTTGTTGATGAATATCAACCTCATCCATAGCAACATTCCTCATGTACTCAAATAAAGGAACATTTGGAGCTCCAGTAATAACAGCCAATATCTTGTAAACAATCTCAAACATATGTTCAAGCTCAAGTCTGTCACTTACTACACCATGTAGATACATATCTGGATGTTCTTCATTCATGATCAATTAAAGAAACTAGGATACATCAAATATTATTTCCTTTCCCTTTTTCCAAACTAAAAATGAATCCATTCATGATCCATTTAGCCATGTTGAATCTTATGTTTGTGGCTAAAGCAATAATAGGAGATGCAATGTCCACCGGGAATGACTTCCATCCCACACTTCTCTTGGACATGCAATGTTGGAATATGTAGCAAAGTAACTTCCAATGATTTTACACCCTTGCCCTGAAGAATTGTTTCTTACGGAAGTTATCTGGGTGTCCCATCAACATGAAAACCTCTCTACATTCATTAAATGTGTACTCAGATAGATCTTGAGGTTTATTCTCTCCTAGTCTAAGATCAACTCTGATTGACTGCTCAGATACCTCTATCATTCTATAATTAGTCACAAATCATCTAAGAACTTTATGCCATTCATCATCTCTTTCCACCTCAGCTGTTCTCCAGAACTTCTTTATCAGTCTAGCATTGATAGCTAGACGTGCACACATGGCATAAACATACTTAGTCCTCAGAATGAATCTGATCATTTCTTCATAACGAGTTGCTTCTCTAACATATTCATCCAGAAAAGCTGCAACATTATGCTTAGGCTCAAACTTTAACTCAGCCATCTATTAATACACGAAGAAACAATAATAAGTATGAAGGAATTTTATTAAAATAACTCGCAAAACATTTTTGTTAATTTTATATTCAAAAATTTTGAAAATATTCTAAGTGTTCAACAAACTTGGGTTCTCAAATGTTTTTGAATACAAATTAATCATTCTTATGAGATGTTAATAATTATATATCAAGATATAAGTCCTTCATTATTTTTAACTTTTACTTAACAAACTTTATACTTTAAAATTTAATCATGTTTCTTTTTGAAAATTTTCTAAGTGTTAGAGCACTTACTGAATTTTATTATTAATCAAATTTTAACATATACAATCAATTAAGTAACTTGTTTCTTGTTAATTTGAAAGAATTTGTTGAGTTTTGATGATTTACAATCAAATTTATTTGAAAAATTCAATTTGTCGATTCAATTCTATTCAAATTTTTTATTATTATTTATCACTGATGAACTCGTGAATCATCATACAACTTTGTGATGAAATTCAGATTTATTGATGTTAAACAAGTCGAAAACATGTCTAAACAACAATATCAGATTCAATTTTGAACAATCATTCAATTGTTATCATCAAATTTTCACCTTATCCAAGTTCTTAGGGTTCGAACGCCCAAATAGGGTTCAAACGCCCATTAGAATGTGATGATTTTGGACAGTGATTTGATGAAGTATACTCTACATGATGTTTAGAATCATTGATTATACCTTTGAATATCAACAATCTTAGATAATCAATCTAAACAGAGAGTATAATGCTTGTCGGGAGACTAAGTGTAAGAACAGAGTGTAAAATGAGTGAAAATGTTCGAGATGAAATCTGTCAAGTGTTGAATATATATATGTGTGAAAAACCCTTGGACGCATTGTATTTGTATAGGCGCATGACCACTGTTGGGTCGCATGGGGTTTAGACGCATTGGCAATGTACAGGCGCATTACCTCTGTTCAGGCACATGAGACTTAGACTCATGAGTTACACTTGGTCAATTTTATCAAAGGACTTAGGTGCATTTGTACTGTTCAGGCGCATGAACCCTGTTTAGGCGCATGAGCACTGTTCAGACACATGACCTATCCTGAAACACCTAACACTTTAACAAAAACATGTATCCTCAGTTTGTTTGAGAACTGTTTAGGCGCATGGGCTTTAAAGAGTCCACTCTTGGTTTATTTTCAACATGAAATGACTGGCACTGTTTAGACGCATGACAAAGTGTAAAACGCCCAATACTTAACCAGATTTTCAGACTCATGACAATTGTTTGGGCGCATGAGTTGGAATCAAAACGCCCAACACTTATCTTAAAACTGAAAATTCATCATGTTTCTAAACTTGGACTTATGGTAACTGTTTAGACGCACGAGGATCATTTCATACTTCAAACACTTGTAGTTTTCTTACAATAAACATTTAAACCCTAATTTTGAAAATTTTCACTATTTTACATGAAATTGTCAACCCTTGGTCCAATTTTGACTTTTTGACCACACAAAAATTTTGACTTTTTGACTTTATTATTTATAATAATTTTTTTATTTTCTCACTCAAACTTTTAACTTTTGTTTTTCAATTAATTTCCCTTCATTTTAGTCTCAAAAATTTTTAAATTTTCAAAAGTTTCAAATAATCTCAACTCAATCATTTGCAAGAAGCTATTCCATATTTCAAATCAAAAACAATTTGAAATTTTGTTAGGTTCATTTTTTAATCATATCAAACACACACATACTTGAAAATTTAGCATCATCCTTTTCAATATTTAATTTGATTTTCTTTTTTTCAATTTTTTACTCCCCCAAAACTTTTAAGTTCACAAACTTAGAAGTTTATATAATTTAGAAATTGAGAAAAACAATCATTATTAACATGCCTGCGCACAAAAAAAACATGCAAAAATCAAAATAAAGCAGAATAAAAAACACTACTATATGAACACTGAATCATATGCCTGCAGTGAGATCATATCGGATACTAATCAACACATTAAAGATCATATCGGATACTAATCAGCACATTAAAATAAAGAAAATTGTGAATAGTCTTGGACAATGATTAAATCCTAATCATGTGTGTTCCAGGTCAGCATTACTGCAACAAAGGAGACACAAGATCTAAGTATAGACAATGAGTACTTGGTAAAAGTATCAGCACACTTACTTTTTCAATTCTTGGATTGTTAAGATTCTATTAGATATGACATTATGGAACCCACACTTAGACTTAGAGAGTCCAACCCTCGTCAAGGTATGCAAGCAAGCACTTTTTTTCAGCTTAATTAACTGACATATATGTATAATCATATCTCATGTTTAGGTCACTGAGAGAATCAGTATGGTAAAACCATTTGATAATCTCTAAGAAAACCACCATAGACAAGCCATTAGGTAATCCCTGAATTCGTTTTATAAAGAATTGGATATAGATGATTCATAAGAATCAGAGCACATCAATTTTGGACTTTTGAAAGGATTGTGCACATTGGCATCTATTGCATCAGGTGAGAATATCCAGGTCTGTAATGACTTACAACATAGGATACCTCGTCACTTCAGATCTATGATGACTCATAACAGAGAAGTGAACAGATGCGGTAAACAGATCTCATGGTTATTCATATCACCTTCAGGTGTGGGTTTGTGACTTGACAAGCAATCAATCAAATAAGTCAACACTACTTATATGAACTAAAATGAATACCCACTAATGCATAATGATTTAGTTAAATCACAAGAATCTACTTTTTCAGTATAATTGCATGAGTATGCCAGCACATCATATCTGATCATGTCAGACTTTATTATCAAGTGAAGTATGCAACTGATTAAATCTAATGTACTATTATTTCTCACATGTGGCAGAGGCAGATTTAATTCTAAATAAATGAAACATCTAAACTAATATTTTTGTATTTTCCTTTTATATTTTTATATTTTTTTAATTTCTAATTTTGTATTTGCTTTTTCCTTTAACATACACACACACAATATTTACAATTAGGCAGTCAACTTTGATAGTTTTTCTTTTGAGTTGTTTATGAAAAGGAGGGAGGGTTCTTATCATTTTGATAAAGCAAAATCAGTTTTCAACATGATTAATAAGACCAATAGACTCAACCAGATACTCAAACCTTCCTAGTAAAAAGGCTTTTGTAAATAAGTCAGCTAAATGTTTTTCAGTTGAAATTTTAAGCAACATGATTAAACCTTTTTTAGAGTTATCTTTGAGAAAATGATATCGAATTTCGATATGCTTTGTTTTTGAACATTGAACAGGAATAGCCGTTATAAACATAGCAGTGGTGTTATCAATGTAAATAGGAGTTTTAAGAAAATTGAACCTGTAATCCAGTAGTTTGTTTTGTAACCAAAGGATTTAAGAACATCCTGCTGATGAAGTTATGTACTGAGCTTCTACAGTTGATACTGAGACATTTTGTTTGTTTCTTACACTACCATGAGACTAATCTGGGACCCAAAAACTGAATATTACCAGTAGTAGATTTTCTATCTTGACTACATCCCCCATAATCACTGTTAGTATATCCATGTAACTCGAAGTTTCCTTCATATGGATACCATAACCCTAGAGGCGGTTTTCCATTGAGATAGCTGAATATGCGTTTGACTGCGATTAGGTGAGATTCCTTTGGGTCTGATTGATACCTGGCACATACACAAACAACATATATTATGTCAGGTCTAGATGCAGTAAGACACATCAAAGAACCAATCATAGATCTGTATAATGTTTGGTCAATAGATTTTCCTTTCGGATCAGGATCAATCTTGGTATTCACGTCAGTTGGAGTTTGGATAGATTGACAATCTTGCAGTTTGAATTTCTTCAATAGCTTATCAACAAACTTCTCTTGATTCATAAAATACCATCTGTAGATTGTTTTACTTGCAATCCAAGGAAAAAGTTGATTTCTCCCATAGAAATCATCTGGAAACGTGATTTCATAATCTCTTCAAATTTTGAGCATAGTTTTGGACTGGTTGAACCAAATATGATATCGTCCACATACACTTGCACAAAATGGCATTCTCTCCTTCAGGCAAATTCACAAGCTTCCACACTTCCTGTTTACGGAATTGAAGTAACTCTTCTTGCATAGCCTCAATCCAACTATTGTCCTGTAAAGCTTTAGTGATGTTTTTAGGGACAATTTGAGAACGAAAACACGAGTATAAGCAAATGTTTGCTTGCTGTGTATGACTTCTCGTAGTTCTCTCATTCAAAGGACCAATAATTTGTGAGATGGGATGTCTCTTGTGAATACGAGTAGTTGGGATCTCCTTTTCTTGAACATTCATATTAAGATTGGTTTGGTTCAGGTCAGAGAGCTGATGCAACAAGTTTGAGGAATGTGGAGTGAAATTCGGAACTTGAGTTGGTGCGTTGATGAAATAATCAAGCTTGTCATTTACATCTATATCTCCTGATACAGATGAAGTTCCAGACTCAAGTTGTTGAATTTCTGGTCCATCGTTAGGAATTGGTTGAAAAACATCAGAATTTTCATAGATTTGTTGTTGCTCAGGAATTTGTTGATTATGACCATCTGAATTTAATATAGAGTCTCTCGCAAATGAGGAAAACGGATAGTCCAGGCTTGAATCATCCATATCGTCAGAGTCTGAATCGTCACTAAAGGATCCAAGACCTCCTACATGTTTCCTGTGGATACAAGAAGAGTCAAACAGATTAGAATTAAAGGAATTTGACAATGAATCTAATCAAATACCATGCTGGACCATTTTTAACTAATGGAAAAGAATTTTCAAGGAATTTGACATTGAAAGTCTCAATGATAACATTCTTCTTAGAGTTATAAACTCTATATGCTTTAGATGCTGACGAATATCCAAGAAAGAATTCATCATCAGGCTTTGCATCAAATTTGCCTAGCTGATCATTTGAGTTTAGAATCAAAACTGGACAACCAAAAGATTTAAGAAAATCTATATTTGGTTTCCTGCCAAACATCAACTCATGAGGAGTTTTCTGTTTGTCTTTCACCAATAGAGTACGATTCTGAATGAAACACACAGTTGATATGGCTTCATCCCAGAAAGTGATAGGAATCATAGCATTTGCTAACATTGCACGGCCTGCCTCAATCAATGTTCGGTTTTTCCTCTCTGCATCTCCATTTTGTTGAGGAGTTCTTTGAGCATTAAACTGATGAGCTATCCCTTTCCCTGAACAGAACATGTCAACATTAGCATTTTTGAATTCTATTCCATTATCACTTCTAATTATTTTGACTTTTTGATCAAGTTGATTTTCTACTTTAGTGATAAACTTTTTTAATAACTCAGCCATTTCAGATTTTGCATGTGAAAAGAAAACCCAAGAAAATCTTGTACAGTCATCAATGATAACTAGACAATATGATTTCTTTCCAATACTTTGTATGTTTACTGGACCAAACAAATCCATGGGTAACATCTGCAAAGGCTTAGAGTTTGAGTTTATAAGTTTGGACTTATAAGACGCCCTGTGCTGCTTCCCTTTCAAACATGCTTTACAGAGATCTGTTGTAGCAAACTTCTTTGATGGACTGCCCACAACATGATTTCCTGCTACAAGTTTGTTCATGTTTTTGAAGTTGGAATACCCCAGACGTCTATGCCAAAGCTGGCTTTCATCATTTGAAGCATGAGCAATGAGACAAGTTGTTTCAGTTGAAGGATCAACATGAGACATATCTAGCTTGTAGACATCTCGGTCTCATACAACTTTTACATCCACCCATTCCTTGCTGATCTTGAAACCTGGCTTTAAAATATAACAATAAGAGTCATCAAATAAAGCAGAATATGATTTATCCCATATTTGAGAAACGCTTAAAAGGTTAAAGTTCAACTGAGCACAGAAGTTGACTTTATCAAAACTTATAACTTCGTTAGATACCGTTCCTTCTCCGGTTATCTTTCCACCTGCATCTCCACCAAAAGCTACATGTGTACCATCTTTTGTCTTAAAGTCTTGTAATAAGGCTTGGTTGCATGTCATATGCCGGCTACACCCACTGTCAACATACCAGTATTCATTGGTCTTCTTGGGCGTACCTGCATTTCAAAGACATTTAAGAGTTATCAACCCAAGCCGAGATTGTCTTGGGCTTGCCATATTTATCCATAATGGTAAATTGCTTGAAATGGAGTTTGTGCGAATCAGGTTTCTTTTGAAATTTAGGATTTTCAAATCCGCTTTGAAAAACTATTTGATTATCTTTTCTTTGTTTTGACCTCAAAGCATTAAACCAATTCTCAAGATCCTCATCAAGATACTTTGAACCATCATTTGAAACATTCCTTGAAATATTTTTCTTGTTAAATGTTTCATTTTTCATTCTCACCGATCGTAGAATGAAATTTCCCTGATTGTACTGTTTTGATTTGACATTATTGTGATTATCATAATCAGAATTGATTCTTCTGAGAGATCTCAAGCCTAAAGAAGGATGTTTTGATAATCCTTGAGAACCATAAGTTTGAATTCTTTGAAATCATTGATTATCAAAATCTTTCTGAGGCGAGTTCTTTCTAAAGAAGCAATCTTCAGTATTATGATTTCTTTCATCACACAAGGCACAGTATTTATTAAAATAACCATTAGCCGTTGAGTGATTTGTCATATCACAAATGTGACAGTACTTGTTAAAATAACACTTAGATGTGTTATGATTGTACATATCACATATGTCACAGTACCTTTGTGGCTGTTTGAACAACATTTGCTTAACCCTAGATGTGGAAGCCACGTTAGATCCTTGTCTAGATTTAGGGGTAGTCAGGTTAAACTGTTGTTTTGGTTGTGTAAGTTTGGTCTTTTGATTTTTAGGATTTGGCTTTTTAACATTTTCAAAATTCTTTAACTCCTTAGAAGCAAATCTTTTATGAACAACAAAAGACTTAGAACCTGAACATGTTTTCAGATCAGAGTTAGATTTGATCTTAGGTTTTAATGTTGTTTTAGAAATTATGTTCATGTCAAAAGTTCCTGCTGACACAAACTTTACTGCTTTAATTCCACTTGTTTGATTGATTGATTCAAACTGTTTGGCTTTAGAAGATGCTTTTCGTCTTCTTTCATTTCTTGTTCTTGATGAAGTTTTAGCGCTTTGGGTTTTGATTGAAACTTGAGAAGATTCTTTCAGTTTTTGATCAATAAGATTTGTTTAAGAAGAGCTTGAATCATCAGAACATGAAGTCTCTGATTTCTCTTCTTTAGATTTTCCTTTTAACTTGTTATCCTCTTGTTCAAGTTCTCCCTTCTCAATAACACATTCACCCTTTAGAACAAATAGCTTTTTGTTCTTTTGACGAGGTTCATAAGATTTGATTTTAATTGGATGACCATTCTTTATCTTCTCTAAATCTTTCTCTTCAAATATTTCAATATTTATCTTTTCGATTTCACTCTCGACATTAGATTGAACATTCCTTTTGTTTTCTTGAAATTCTTTAAGCATAGCTTTATTCTCTAGTGAATGATCATGGGTATTAAAGTTTTCAGGTAAGGTATTAGAGATTAATTCAGGCATTGGTTCATTTGTGAATCCTAATCCTGTTTTATCTTTATCTTTCCTATCATTCACCAACTGCTCAACAATAGTTTTTGAGCTTTTCATTTTGGCTAAATCAATTTGAGTTGCTGCATGTCCCAATTTTTCTTGTTCAAGAGTTTTTGTCATCTCTTCAAGTTGTTTCTTGATAAATTCAAGTTCTTTTAAAGTTTTGTTCCAAGAAGTTTGGAGAGATATGATTTTATCATCAGAAAATTTTTGATAAGCTTTCAACTTACTGTGCATTAATTCTTCTTGTTTTAGGTTATCACATATTTTAAATGAGTAGGTTCTGTAGTGTTCTATTTGTTTAAAACATGCTTTATTGCATATTTTTTCCCTTACTTCCACTGGTATTTCTGGATAAGAGTTTGAAGATTAGGTGTTAGTGTCAAATGATGATTTTACAACATTGGGTTGTTCAGACTATGCCATAAGAGCAACTTCTTCAGAATCTTCCTTTGGGTCTGATTTGTCACTCCAGTCATAGTCTTCCTCATTGTCTGAAACTCCTTCTGTCTTTGGATCTTTATTTTTCAGACCAATCTTCAGTGTTGATCTCAGCAACAAGTGATAGACCAGAAGTAAGATCTGCACTAAATTATTCTGCATAAGAACTCCAATCATAACCATCCTTGATACTAACAACTAGTGCTTTCTTTGGTTCTTCAGTGGTCTTTGATTCTTCCTTCAGTTCTGGCATTGGTAGACTCTGATATGGTTTCTGAAATGTCTTCTGAGTCTGTTGATGATACCTCTGACTGTTAGAGCTACTTTGACCATTCCTCCTTGTGTTCTTGGAGCTTTGCACTCTCTAGAAAAGTGGCCATAGCTATTACGGTTAAAATACCTTGACTTCGACTTATCAAGGCCAACTATTTTGTTTCACTTGGCTTATAGTTTCTGTTTACATATGAATGCTTTTGTGTTCTATAACCTATCATCACCATTTGCCTATTGAAATCCATTTCTTCAACGTCATCTGGATCCATATCGAACAGATCCTTCAAAATTAAATCAAATTGTTTTAAATGACTACCCTGGTATGCTTGAAAACTTGCCATAAAGGCTGTAAATGCAGATTTAGACTCTTCATCCTGTAACAGGATGTTTATAACATCTTTAACTTTGCTAGGTTAGCAGAGTTAGAAGATGGAGTCTCATTTTTAGTTTTAGGCATTTGATATTTTGGAGAAGACTGTGGTTGTGGTTGAGTTGAGTAGACAGGTGTACTAGTAAAGAATCCTGCTCCCACAAACAGGTCACCCTCATCTTCTAGAGTAGCTTCATCCTTAGCAAGAAAATCATTCTCTACAGTATTTGCTGGAGAAGCAACATACTTGTATTGAGAAGTAGATGCAATTCTATCATTATTTCTTGAGCTTTTATCAATTTCCACTAACTCAATCTTTGCAATTAACAGATCAATATCCATGGGAAACTTTTCAGTATGCTTTAACAAAGTTAGTGTTTGTTTCCAAGATGATGGAAGTGCATTTAGAAGTCTATCATTTAGGTCTTTAAGATCATTCTTAATCCCTAAAGTTGACATTTCTGTAATAAGTTGCACATATCTGTTCATCATCTAGTTTACAGTTTCTCCAGAGATATGGTCAAACAATTCAAGTTGCCTTTTCAACTTCTGTCTTTTGAGATCTTGAATCTCTTTTCCTCCTTCATAGATAATTTTCAAGGTTTTGTACATAGTATACCCAGTTTGGTAACTTTCAAGCCTGGATAGAACCTTCAAAGGTAACCCTTTACACATAAGAGAATAAGCTTTAATATCATTCTTCACTTTCTTCAAATCATCCCCATGTAAACCATCTTCAGGATATGGCTCTTGTGAATCTTTTATGTATACAAAACCTCTATCAGAACCATCAGAAGTAACAGGGATGTGAGGTCCTCTATCTATTGATTTCCATAAATCAGTATGAATAGAGTTCAGATGGTGTTTCATTAAGAGTGACCAGTTCTTGAATTTAGCTTTGTTCTTCGACTTTGGCACTTTGTTCTCAAAATCTTCGGACTTAACCATGTTTAAGTTTTGAGATTAAGAAAATGTGCTATATTTTTGTTTTAAAGTTTTAAATGAAGAAATGAAATTACAATATTTTTGGATTTTTAATTTTTGAAAAATTTTCTAAGTGTTGAAAGAAAAGTCTAAATCTGATGCGTCTGAATAGTTGTGAAGCGCCCACTTTGACTTGAAACGTCCAACGGAATGCCTTAGTGAATTTCTGAAAAGTCCGAAAGTAGAAACGCCTGAACAGTATCAAAACACCTAAACAAATCCAAAATGCCCAAATAGTGATGAAGCGCCTGAACAGTTCCAAAACGCCTAGGACTTGGTTTCGGAAAAACGTCCAAATAGTGCTAAAACACCCACAAATAGCGTCAAAACGTCCACTCTGAAAACGCCTAAACAGTGCTAAAGCGTCTAAACAGTGTTCATGCGCATTTCAGATGATTTCAACACACCGAACGCCTAATTCATCATCTTCGTAACAACCTGATCTTAACAAACTTTTCAAAACTTGATTAATTGATCTGAAACTCTTCAATCAAGTGTGTAATACACCGAATATCAATCATTTTAACATCATTTCCTCCAATTAACAATAAATAATCAGAATTTTGTAGAACTAGTGTTCGACTATTTGAAGAACTTTTCGCACTCAAATCTAACAAAAATTCAGATCTGATGATGTTAACTCACTCAATTGTGATTCAATTCATGTTTCTAGTCATGAACACAACTTAATTCAACAATCTATTGATCAATTGCTATTAAAAACACAGATTCAAGTGATTCACAGCCTCAAATCACTTAACCGAAAGCTCTGATACCATTTGATAGGTTCAAATGGATCGATCTGTGTTAATGATGAATTATAATTGACAATAATACGCACAAAGTAATCAATTAAGGAAAGATATGAGAAAAATTCACAGTGATTTCATTTATATTAGCAAAGTCTCACCTAAGAGAGTTCGGTTGCAAAAGTCTCACCTGCAAAATACAAATAATCCTATTTATACTAATACAAGAAAACTAAAGAACATATATTTACAAAATAAGTCCCTACACTATGACAAAAACGAAAACTAAAAACTAATGCTAATCTTTAAGGCTCCAACAATGCAGATCATATATCTCTGCCTTGACCTCTAGGAGGTGTACTTAGTATATCATTTGTAGTGGGCATAGGTGATGATGTTACAATAGCACATTCTATAACAATCACTGGTGTCTCTTGACAAACAGCCTCACTAATAGTGACTTGAGGCCCAGACACTAGCATATTATTGCTAGAAGACATAGTGGTCATTGGAGTCCGACGCCTTCTAATCACACCTCGTCCTCTACCCCTACCATTTATGTTAACATTAGAATCAACTTTCTTTATTGCATCTTCTTTTTCATATTTTGAGTAGCTGGTGAATCCTTAGGACCAAAATCAGTATCACTGTCTTCAGCAGTGCGTATAGTTGGAGTAACCTGCACTCTGGGTTCGTCTTGCAAAATGTAAGGAACTTCACCAATCCGATCACTATCAGTCTTTTTTTACTATCATCAAACAGCAATTCAATCTCCTCGTCTACAGACATACCACCAGATCTAGAAGAACTTCTTGAAGCATTATGAGGAGTTCGGAAAGATGAAGCAATTGGGTCTGTCTGTTGTGGTTCTGTAGTATCTTGTTGATGTGACGACTGATCATCAGATTGGAAACCATCAGCAAATCGAGTAATTTAGGCAAAGTGATCACCCTTCCATGCATTCCCTTGGGAACCCATCAAATAAGTGAATATATCCTTCTTAATCACCATGACAGTATATGTAGTAGACTCAAAAACAGCTAAGTCAGGATCAGCAACATTCACTATTATCTATATAAACTGGGGAGACATAAAAAACTTCTTCCCAACCGATATATTAACATTCTTCTGCACCTGAGAAAATATAGCCTTGGATGTGATATAAGATAAATCATCGACCAATGAAACCAGTAGTGATCCAAATACGACATTGGCTATCTAATCCTGCCTTCAGGTTACTTAAGCAATGTCAACCACATGGAATAGGAATTTCCAAAATAAAGGTATATACTTCTTCTACAAAGATGGATATCTATTATCGTATCCTATTCTCCTGAAGCAATCTCTGTCTACATCGTCATCTAACTTCACAGGAGCATTAGGTTGATCTTTTCGCAGTAAAACACTGTTAATAATCTTAGTAGTAATGATAAACCTCTTCCCCTTCACTGTGGCAGAAATACTAGGTTCTCCCTCAGAATCTATCTCGTTGCTAGAAGATAACCAAAAATCATCTAGAACATTAGTGTATATGGTTGGGTTAGATGATATGGCATGGTGAATATGAGAAGTCTTCAGCCCGTCTATAAGTGATCGAAATAATGCCATTGTTTTTGGGTACATCACCAAGATATGCAACTGCATTATGGTTTATGTTAAAAACCATTTGTCTAGACATCTGAAATAAAAACAAACAATTTGATTAGAATCAAAGTTTAACAATTCAAACTTAGAAACATTACTTCGACCAAATGTAAAGTCGTCATTACGATCTATTCCACATATTGTAGCGCTTGATAATCAAATTAAGACAGATGTGTGCATGTGTGATATCAACGAACTTCAAAAAAACTCAATACAATATTATTAATCAAATGATTACAATACCAAAGGAGTTTACATCGTTGAAGCTTGATCCACCCAATATGAGCTGTCCTTGGGCGGCCTATCACACAAACCTCTGCTCTCTCACCCTCAGGTCACTTTTACAAAATGAAACACATATAAAAAATAAATAGGGAAAAGATCTATATATACTATCTAGATGTTCTCACGCGACAACATGAGGTTTTCGCGCAACAACTCCAAGTTCTCGCGCGATAGGATTTGTATCCATCATCTTGGAGTTCTCGCATCCTTATATTTCTCGCATGAGTTGAGTTTTTCCTTTTAACTTAATATTTTAATCCATAAAGGCTAGGTCCTTACAATTTCCCCATATGGATTATGGTATCAAGCTATGTTTCACTTCGGTCGTACATCTTCATTAATTATTTGATCCTCGGGTATCTGTCACTTCAGTATTCCCTCTCAATTGTAACATTCTCCTAATGTATAGCTTCATAAAGGATATCATGTCTAAATTAAGATAAACCATTATCTTGATTACTTACAACTTAAGATGTATTAGGCATATGACAGAGAGATACAACTTCCATTTCGGATTCCAGAACAACCCGATTCTTCAATCTAATGACAAGATTCAATGATATCAACCTAGATTATTTAAGACATGTTTCCCCTATGTAGGATATAACAAGCCTATATTTTCACAGTGTGAATACTAAACAATCTTGATTCTTCACTTAATTAAACCATTCGATCATTGTCCCTACCGGTAAGATAAGATAAGCCCACATTGTCAACTTTCCATTCACGAACGACCCGAATCAAATATTGTAAATATCCATGTTTAAGTACCAAACATCAAATCATCCAGCATCTTCAATATATAGGATGAAACACTTGTTCCAAAACTTTCAAATACTAACAAGTTTTTGCATATTGATCATGTTCTCGCATTTTGCAAAGTTTTTGCAAAAATTGAAATTAGTCATAGTTTTTATATGGATGATGAAGTTTTCACATGGTATAGTTTTTGCAAGAAAAATGTCTTGTAAATGATTGTTATTGCTGTGAAGATTTTGCATGAAAAGTTTTCTCGTGAAAAGTTTTCATATGGAGAAGTTTACTCATATCATAAAAAGTTTTCTCATGGAAAGTTCTCGCATGAAAAAGTTCTCGCATGAAAAAGTTCTCGCATGAAAAGTTCTCTCATGAAAAAGTTCTCGCAAAATAAGATTATTTTTACAAAGTTTTTGCATGATGCAGTTCTTCCTTCAAAAACTTCAACTAAAATCAACTTTTATGAGTTTGAATCACTACTACGGTCTCAAGTCCTCGTTTTCCAACTTTCCAATATCAAAAGTTGAAGTTACTATGCGTAATGATGTAATAAAGCCAATTTCAAGTGTGTTCACCCTTGGTTTCATCTTCTTCGCCTTTGTAATCAGTCCAAACTTGATCTAAACCTATAGATCTTCAACCTTGATGATTAATGTCTTAGATGGATGATCGCAGAATGAAAATCCATGTATCAAGAGCAACACCTTGCTCTGATACCAATTGTGATGATTGTGTTTTTAATGTAGATCGATCTCGTGAGGAAGACGCGGAATGAAATCACTAACGATAACATGATTAGAACAATAAAACATTAGAAATCAAGTAGAAACAAGCAGCAAGTAAATAACTTTCAATATTATTGCTCTCTGATAAAGGATTATAATGAACTTTCCGCTCAATATCAGGATTAATTACAAAGAGATCAAAAGCAACATATTTATACTAAAACCAAAGGTATCGCGTGATAAGATTTGTATCCATCATCTTGGAGTTCTCGCATCCTTATATTTCTCGCATGATTTGAGTTTTTTTCTTTTCACTTGATATTGTAATACATAAAGGCTAGATCCTTGCATTTTGTGTGATATCAACAAACTTTAAGTAGACTGAAGTAGATATTATTAAGCATAGGATAGCAATACCAAAGGAGTTGTCAACTATCAAGCTCGATCCACCCGAGGTGATCTCCCATCGGGTGGCCTATCACATAACCCTTTGTGCTCTCACCCTTAGAGCACCTTTAAAAATGTAAAACACATAATGAAATACAAACCAAAAACAAGTATATATACATTATAGACTTCATTAGATAACTTCTAAAAGTTTTCACATGAACGAAAAGTTTTCACATGAACTTAAACTTTTCATATGTTTTGAAAACTACGTCCTTTTAGATGTTTTTCTTGGATTTTCGTTTTTCATTTGATATTGTAATCCACATAAGCGAGGGCCTTATAATAATAGTCCAAATCAAGTTCCACACATAAATTAAAAAGCACGGCACAGTCCAAAATCATTGCGCATGATTTTCCCTCGGGTAATACATGTTAAAAGGGGCAATGAAACTCACGTCAACATTTGCACACTCCAAAATTCCAAGAATAAGTACTAGCGAATAACTTGAGATATTAAAACAAAATAGGATTACTAAAGTTCTAAAAGACCTAATTGATTGTAATCTTCATAGTCTAGTCCTTAATGTCCAACCATGTACTTATTTTAATAAAAATGATGTTCAACCCAGTCCGCGTATCATCTGATTTTCACGGTTTTGAATTCTTTGCATATTTATGATTCCAATGAGCTATTATATGTCATATTAATTATTAAAAATTCCTTTTTGACTATCTATTTAGTATACTTTAGGAAAAGTCTATCGGTGTTTGGGTTTTGTTGCATTTTTAACGTAAATTATATATTTTTAGTTATTCTAATTTCTTAATCCAATTCTATGCATGGAACCATTGTATTAAGTCCAATCTAGTAAACGCCTATCATCACCGTGTCCAAGACCCAATATTCCGTTCTAGACCCAAATCATGCATTACTAGTACATCACGTGTTTACACATGTCTAAAGTAGTAAACATAGTCCAAGTCAACTTCCAAGTCAAGGTCCACATCTAAGTCAAGTCAAAATCCATGATTAAAGTCAAAGTTAAAGCACATATACTTGTGACGATGTCAGAGGCTCTTGCAAGGCAATGAGTGGAAAGGTAAACCTGAATGGGGTGAGGTAGTTATTGTTAGAGAAGGTAGAAAAGTCAAATTTCAAAAGATGAAGGTCTTTATTTTACCAATATGTCTAAGTGATGTCATAATTGTCTGATTTTGAAATTCAATTTTGGTCATGTGGATTTCTCCTTTGATTTTGAACTCGCATCTTATTTTGTTTATTGTTGGATCAAGTAAGGTTGGGGCAACCAAAACCACACTTGGAACATTTTTTGTGCAACTGTGAGAGACTTCCAAAGGAAAAAGCTGCACTTCCGAAGATTAAAGTTAAAAGAACTTCCGAAGAGAAATCCTATCTTCCGAATACATAGTCATCCCTGTTAATAGAAGATCAGCACTTTGAATATTTCAAGACAATGACTTCCAAAGCATAGAGTCTTGAAGATTAGCACAAGTCTCGAAAGAAGTAGACTTTTCCAAAGTATAAATGGCTTAGGAAGAACCTACTATGAACTAGTGGATATAAGTATGGCCCTTCTGCAAACCGCTACAACCTCTAAGATACTGCATGGCGCTTTCCCAAGCCCATGTAGTCGACCATACTTTATTTCACTGTTCATCCTTTATCAGTTAGTACAGTTACCAACTTTAGTTGGTGACAAAAGTTAAGTAATGGACATGTCGTGACTACCTAATCTATGATAGTAGTTTATCTTAGATACCTTACTCATAGCAATGTAGTATTTGTTTAGTAGTAATTTCTAGCTGGTAATGTTTTGTATAACCGGCTGTAGATAGTAGTGTATATAGTTCTCATTGTAAACTCAGTTAGCATGCTTGTAAGAGTCTTGTACACCTTGAGTTGAGAAGTAATATATACAAGTATCTTGAAAACCATTTCTTGTGTTTTGTTTACTTAGTAAATTAATGAGTTAAAGAGAGAATATTTGTGTTGAGTGACCAATATTGATCATGCACTTATGATGATCAATAACGGATCTAATTATGAACTATGTTCTTGGCTTCTTCATTTTATTCGGTTATTGTTAAATCTGTCCGATTATGAATTGATGCTTGGGATTGTTTGTAAGTGAATATAGTTACGACAATATACTACGCTTATGGTTATTTGTCACTTGGATGATTCAATCACTTGTAGTCATTTTATCCTTGGTAACTTGGAGGCTTCCATCCAGATGCTCTAAGGGTCTTGCTCATTCATCGGCATTTTCAACATATCTCCCAATGAGTATGTAACATTTTATGATTTAAGAAATCTTGTCATTCAACCACTTTGACAATGAGCATTTGACTTGACTTACATGAGTATTGAATGGTTGTAGTACTTGTTAAATAATTCAAATCAAACACTCATTGTCGATGTTGTTGAATGGCAAGCTTTATCAAATCAAAGAATGTGTATCCTCTCCCGAACCGCATCAACATTGTAAGTAAATATATTTCCTATGTTTTGCATACTTGCTGGACCTCTTGACGGTTTACTTTTCACTATTTTTTTGGTATTGATTTTTTCAAGGTTGAGCTTGCATCTTTTCTAAAGAAGTGATAACATAGCTTCCAAGGCATCTTATTTGGCCCGTTGGACATTTCAAACAAATCAAAATGTTGCCAAATTACTTGGTTCCTCATCATTGGAATAACTTTCACCAACATAAGACTTGTAGAGGAATCATCAGTCCAACACCAACAAAAGATTGTGATTACCCACTTTCAAAAGCCATTTCGAGTGCTAACTTTCAACGTTTTTGCCAATAATAAGCATTTTTATCGTTTTTGAGAGTTTGAGTTTTCTGATTCAACCAAATATCCCTCGTTGTAGGGATTAAATCTAAAGACTCGGTAAATCAAATGAAGATATTGAAGACAAAGAAGTTGTGTGAGAACCTACTTCTTGCGCGAGACCTTTTGTGTTTAGTATAAATAGTTTGTGTTTGATGTAATTAAGTAAATTTCCTGATTTCATGCGAAACTTGTGTACTTTTGAATCCGAGAGCAATAGAAATTGAAGCTTATTTACATTTGTTTCTTGAATCATCTTAATCTTGTTGTTTAATTTTCTAATCACTATACCGTGAGCGATTACATTTCACGCTCTACTCACGAGATTGATCTGTATTGTCTTTGAAGATCCTTACACTCACCTATTTCTACTAATGGTAGCTTTTAAAAAAAACTCCAATGGTACAAAGAGGTTCGGGTTGGTGTAGAAGAAACTAGATTGATTCAGTTTGGGGCATGTTTGGGGGAATGTCAAAACGGACCAAACCAATGGTTTGTTACCTAAACCGGTTCGGGTTCTCATGAAACTGGTATGTATACCAAGCTAGTTGAGTTTTTGAAACTGGTTTTGATTCCCAAGCTAGTTTTTGGCACATGTCTTATCTAAACTCACTACTGTCTATGAAGCGAAACCATATTCTGGTAATGAAAGTTTGATTTTCAACAATAGTATGGCTCTATGCATGTCCTATATTTGTGACCCTATGCTTAAATTTCCAAACCACACGCTTAAATTAAATAATGTCTTAGTTGTACTAAGCCCAACCAAAACTTGCTCTTTATTATCAACTTGCTTGTAACCATCATATAAAGATAGTTTTCTCATACTTTAGTTTGTGATTTTATATTTTAACAAGACATAACTCTCGTTGCATTTTTCTTGGCCAAACCATCTATATTCGCTCACTGTGGTGACCACCACCTCACATTTTCTTTGACATTCCAGCCAATTATGTTTTACCTCGTTTTGGTTATTTTGGCCTACCTTTTTCAAATAAAACTTTGGACACATAGTTGTGCTTGCAATATTTATAAAACTAGTCATTTGTCATTTTTGTTATCTAAGACTTGCTGTCTAAGTCATTTAAATATTATCCATATATTGAGGCATTCACTCACAATATCATGATCTCGTTATAAGTACTTAAATGCATTTATCGATCAGTATAGTAATTACACTTGGTTATACCCTTTTACAAATCACCAACAAGCATAATACTAGTTTCATCATTTAAATCTATCCATAAATCTATTTTCTTCCACCATTAAGTATCTACACTTTTAGTGGTACTTCTAAGTTAACCAAAGGCATACGTCAATTACTTTCTGAATTCGACGTTACTTACCGGATATCCTGTCTTACATATCACTGAAGAATAACATCATGAAACACAAGAACTACCATGTCTTTGAGACAACTATATCCTTTCTTTCTCATGTTCATCTACCAAAGTAATACTAGTGTAATGTATAAGCTCTCGTCACCTTCCAAATAAATTACCTAACCACCAAAACTCTTAACTATTCCTCCCATTTTGAGCTCCTCTTTAACTCCAAACAAGACTACTTAATTTTCGCAAACTTTGTATGTTATCCTTTCCTATGTGACATCCGACTTGACAACCTCTTTCCTAAATCTTTCTAGTGTATTTCTTTTGGCTATGCACCTAATATTTATGGTTATCTTTGTTATAACCCCAAACTAGTCACACCTATACTTTTGACATGTAACCTTTACGAGGATATCTTCACCTAACCCTCGCCCCCTACCATACCACCTATAGTGTAAGACTGTCCAAATCGCTCGTGGCTTGGAGCTAGCTCGATAAAAGATTGAAAAAAGCTGACTCAGAATGGATAGTTTTAAATTGATCCAAGTCAAGCTGGCTTAGAATGAAGATGAGCTGAATTCAGCTTGGTTCATGACAAGTCGAGCCGACTAGGTTTAGCTCATTTGTTAGGCTGGCTCAGTATGAATCAGATTATTTTACTTATAATTTATATTACTTTTTATGTATGTAACATATATCATGACATTTTCTCATTTGTCAAGAGCATTAAATATATATATAGCTATTTCGGATGTCAAAATATTAAACTATAATGTTTGTATTGGATTGTTTTATGTGTTGCTTCTATATATTTATTTATTACAATGAATTATTTAAGAAAAATTTTAACTTTTTATTAAAAAGTAGATTTATGATTGTTATATAAAGTTGCAAGTTTTGTTTATTCGGTTTAGATGATGATGAAGCTATTTGTATTTTCTTGTAGTTGTAAATAGTTTCTTTAATAAATTAATATTTTGTGAAACTTGATATAAACCGATTATGAATTATGTAATATGTTGAATTTGTTTTGCATTTGATTTTTTTAATTGTGTTTAAAACTATGCTGAGCTCAAGCTAAGATTTCCAGCTCAGTTTTAAAGCCAAACCAAGCCGAGCTAGGTCGGTTTAAATTCAAGCCGTGTTCGAGCTTTCCTTAGCTCATCTTTTTTGACTTGTGAACAATTTTGCTCCCATCATTGTCCCTCATTCTATGCGCCTACAAAAACTTATGTGAGCTCTAGCAACCTTTTCTAATTCCTATCCACCATCCACTTTTCTTATCTCTCATTTTGCTTCCTCATATCCATCATCCTCAATTACTTCACCATTACCACCAACACCCCCACCCACTTCCCCATCCACTACACCCCATTCTCATTCTATGTCACTTCTCATGATGTATGATAAAAAAAATTGTTCCATGATGATATACTCCTTCTAACACCTGGCAAAACTAGAACTAATACCTCTATTTTTTCCCAAACAAAAACATGGATATGTGGCAGAATATCACACATTTTGAAATTGAAAACCCTTGACCCTAACCATACTTGGACTCTGGTTTTCGCACCTAACAAGGGAACACAGTTATATGTCCATGGATCTATTGGATTAAGCGTAATGCTGTCTTCGAAAGAAATCAGTCTTTGGCTTCGGAAGACTTTGTGTGTGAAGCTTTGGAAGACTTCATCTTTGGCTTCGAAAGATTTAGTCATTTGACTTCGGAAGATTTAATACTTAGCATATTTTCTTGAGTTGTGTAAAACTTCTGTAGTAACTTCACTCTGCACATCATGCATGCATGCTGAGAGCTCTTTGGTTGCTTTGGTTGTATATGCCTTTAAGTGTGAACCTTACAAACTTCCCTTAGGCTGATGCTACCTAAACAAAAGAGATTACTCATATATTGACAGTCCTCATCAGGATCAAGACCATTCCTTTCTTCATCATTTGGTCAGGATCCCTCAAACTCTCATAGTATCTCCTCATGTCATAGTGATCATGCAATGCAAAGGAAGATCAAGTTTGTCTTGCCAGAAGTAGACATCTTGACCTCTTTAATCTCTAATGACATAGCATCTGTCCAGATTAGCAACAAAATTCCTAGATAACATGGGTCTCCTAGTAGCAAGAGGCTCTACATTGGTTGGACTTGGTTAAGCAGACTCTTCTTGAGTAACCTTAGGATGCTCTGACTGATCCTGAGGTGTAATATAGAGGTAGATACCTTTGACTTCTTCTTCTTCTACTTACTGTCCCTCTTAATGGCCATCCTTTTCTTCCTTTTTTCAAATTTTAACTGAAAAGACTAACCTTCAGTACCAGGTTGTTCTTCAATGTCTTTCTCAGCTGGGTCCTTTTCCCTCATAAGGTCAGAAGGAGAGGGATCAGGATCCTGTTGTGGATCAGAAGATGAAGTTGGTTGTGATCCAGTATTAGGTCCTAATTGTATTTTCTCTTAGGGTTCAACCTTGACCTCAACTTCAGTTGCATACTGACTTGATGGAGAACGCAAGTCAATTAGCTCACACTTTTTAATCTTCTGCTTTATCACCCTAATATGCTTATCCATGGTGGATAAAGACATTGGACCAAGCCTCCTTCCGGAGAATCCATACAACTTTAAGAAGCTCATCATCTTCTGCCTATCAGCAGACTTCTTTAGACTTCTGGATGATAGCTCTTGACTTTACAGCTTCTTCCCTCATCTTTCTTTTAGCAGTCTTTTGTTCTTTCATCACTTGTTGCTCAAGCTGCTTCAGGTACTCAAACTCTATGTATTCATATGACAAGGGAAGAAGTGCAGATGCCTGATAGAGGCCTGTGGCACTAAGGTAGTTGATCATTTATTGTATGTCTGCTTCTTTGTATATCTGCGGTTGTTGCTCAGTTGCCACAGCCTCCGTCTTAGGGCTTTCTTGATCTTGAGGACCAGTTCTGCATCATCTGCCTCTTTCTTCTCTTTTGACAACTTAGTGTCAGCAAGTTCATTTAACTCTTCTAAGGGAAGAGAGATGAGTTTAATAATATTGTAGTTCTCGGTTCCCAAGTAGTTCAATATGGTTGCCTTTAACTCATCATCTTGAGTGTTTGGTCTGGAGGCAGCCCTGATTGCAGCTCCCATGAAGCATGATGACCCACTTCAACTCTCTCCCCTTAACTTCCTCTTCCTCTCTCTTTCCTCCTCCTTAATCTCCTCAGGAGTTAGTTTCATTTTCCTTTTGTAACCCACAGACCTAGGAGACTTAGGGTGGAGAGATCTTTGGCCTTAATTGCTTGGGTCAACATTTGAGCTCTGGCTAGAGAGAGGTTGTGAAGCACCTTCACCAGTTGTGCCTCACTGGGGGTAATGGGTGTTGAAGTAGTTCATGTCTCAAGGTTCATAGGCTCAACTACTAAGCCTTTAGTCAAGGTTTCCCCTTCAAAGCTAACCTTAGGGTCCATCTCAACATCCATTTGACTAACAATCTGGTTTGCTAGCCTCTGTCTATATAATATGGATCTCAATTTGAATTCTTCCAACACCTTGTCTTGAATCCTATCAACTAACCTTGTAACTTCCCTGTTTTGACTTGGGTTGGCAAGTGGAAGATCAATCAGATAGGTGCTCTCATAGAATCTCAAGTTCGAGAAATTAAAGTTTTCATATTGTCCTTGTGACCTAGAGATTACCAGGGCTCTTCTATCAGTGTCATAGCTCCATCCCATAATTGGATTCTTAGCAGGATGAGATGGGGTAGGGATAGCCCTTGGGATACCCTCCTCAAACAGACTTTGTATGAGTGAGTCCACATCAATGTGAACTTTAGAAGGTTCTTGAGTATGGACAATTGCAAATGAGGGTGGTGAATCCTCTATGTCCATACTCTGAGAAGAACTCTAAGGTTCTGTAATTATAGGTAGGACTTTCTCCCCCTTTTTGGTAGCATCACCCTCTTGCATAGGTGAGCTAGAGGTTAGGTCCACCATATCCACAGGTTCTTGTGGCCCTGGTTGAGTCCTCTTTAGTGGTCTCTCAGCTAACTTGCCCTAGAGATTGATGATCTCAAGTTTCTAGTGATTGACCCTCTTTTGCAAAGTAGACACCTGAGATTCTAGATGACTAACCCTTGAGACTAAATAGGTGCAGGTTTTAGTCGGTTTTTGCACCTTTAGTTTCAGACTCCCCTCATCTTCATTAGAAGAATCATGGGGGATGAGAAAATAGGACCAAGGTCTTCTTCCTCATCACCAGCACTAAGTTCTTGGCTGTTAAATTTCTCTGCACCATGACAGCTTTAGTTGAAGTGTCAATGGGATGGGTTGCCTTGGTTGAAGTCTTAAAGATGTAATCACTTGCAGAAATGAGAGCCTCTTCTATGTGGACCTCCTGAATAGGTTCAAGGAGATCCACCTCAGTTGTGGGTGGATGATGTGGGCTAGACATGGGTGAGTCAGTAGCACTAATCTCTCCTTGAGCAGGGGAAGAGAAGAGAGACTCATGGTACTCACTGAATCCCATTTCTTAATCATCATAGAATTCAAGGTTGGGTATGGGTTGATTGAGGTCTAGAGGCTGGGGATGGTAGCTTTCCCTTAAAGGTTGTTCACTAGAGTTTTGAGACTATGAGTGAAGGCTTAAGGCTAGTGTTGGTGTAGTGAGCTCACCAGGCTGAGCATGAGGAACCTCAACACTGATCCTTTAAGTGATGGGAGTGGTTTGCTCCTTAGGGGAAGTGAGAGCTCTAGTGTCCACTTCTTCCTGCATGGGTGAGGATATGGGGGCATTGTAAGGATTCCTATAAGTCTGATGCAGCCAAAACATCCAAAGTCTCTCTACAAGCATGCACTAAAGAACAGAAGTAGAAATGCTTCGGAAGTTTTACACCATGCACTAGAAATATGCTAAGTGAAGTCTTCCAGCTTCAAAGACAAAGTCTTCTGAAGCCAAAGAGTGAAGACAGATTTCTTCCGAATACTTTTAGAGATATGCCTTTATCTGATGTACTTTACCATAAAGCTGGACCACCTTTCCGCTGCAACTCTGTAAAGTCACCAACTTACATGAGTTGGTGAAAGGTCCATGCTTTTGGTAACTGTACATTGAGGTCTTGGGTACATGCTTTCTACTTTATATACTTTTATCCTTTTTGTAATATATTAGGATATGAGCTATGGCATGACATAGTCACAAGTCAAAAGGCAGATATGCCTTTTGACTCTACATTTGATTTTGTAGTTGTCTAGTCAATTGTATCCAGCTGGCCTTCAAAGTATGGCCGGCTGTAGGATGTAGTATAAAGTATCTCAAGTACTTGTAACTTTCTATCGATGCTTTGTAACTTGTAATAGAACTTGAGAAGCAATATACAGCATTCTTGAAAACCAAGTACTTGTGTTGTTTGCAATCTTGTTCTGTCTCACTTTTACTTGTGTTTTTAGCATCTTTCATTAACAACTTAACCAGTTCCCTATTTGATCTGTTAAGTGTTCTAAGGAACTCTCCTCATTGTGTTGTTGTGTTGTAAGTACATACCCTTCACCGGTCCTGCATTTGGTATCAGAGCATTTCAGGGTCTTGATATAAGATCTCACCATCTTAAGATCCCTCACACACACAAATACTTAACATCTCAAATGGCAGCTATAACCAAAGCTGATATGGAAACTAGAACTATGACAAAGTCTCCACTGATCACTCCTGAAGGACTTTGATACTTGGCATCAAAGAACGAAAGGCTTCATCAAGTCTCAAGACTCTAGGATGTGGGACTCTATTGTTGAAGGACCTTACATACCAAACACCACTTCTGCTACTGGTGGTGGTATGATTCCTAAGGCTGTGGCTGATTACTCTGAAGCAGATAGAAAGAGAATAGAGATTGATCATAAAGCCATAACAGCCCTTCAAACTACTCTTTCAAACTCCATATACAGAGGCTTCAAGAAGTGCAAAACTGCCAAGCAACTATGGGAGGCACTGAAGCTGATGTATGAGGGGTCTACTGAAGCAAAGGAGAACAAGAAGGATCTCCTGAAGCAGCAGTTTGAAAACTTCACCTTCAAGGCAGGTGAAACCATGACTCAACAATACTTCAGGTATGTTGAGATTGTAGATACTCTAATGGATGTTGGAGTAACTCTTGAGAACAGAGACATTATAAGGAAGTTTATGTCCTCTCTTTCTAGACAATGGACACATTATTGTGTTGTTATCAAGAAGACTAAGAACCTTAAGACTCTTACTCTCACAGAGTTGTATGGTATTCTTAGTGGCTACCAGATGGAGATGAACATGCAAAACTCATCTGGTAACTTCAGCAATCAACTGAGTTCAGCCCTCCATGTGGTTGAAAGGGAAAGCATTGAACCACAGCATCATCTTATATGCTTCCCTGACAACTCACAAAAGGGCCCTTTTATCACCTTCCCAGAGACTCCAAGGGAAAGCTACACTCAAGGAAGTCCTTTCCAAGATTCAAGTTCTTCTTATGCCTTTGTCTCTGCTGATGAAACTTCAGGCAACTTTCTCTTCACTCTTGAAGATTTGGACCGTATCCATACAGATGATCTGGAGTACATGGAGATAGTCCAGCAGATGGCTCTTCTCACTCACAGAGCCAAGAAGTTCTACAAGAGGACAGACAGAAAGTTTCCAAGCAATGCAGCCAGTAGAAAGTTTGGGCTGGACAAAAGCAAAGTAAAGTGTTACAAGTGTAACCAGATGGGACACTTTGCAAGAGAGTGTAAGGCACCAAGGACAAATGGTGGTCAAGCACAAACCAGACCAAACTACACTTAGAAAGCCCCCCAGAATGAGAAGCCAAAGCAGGAAGCCGCAGTTGCTATTGAAGAAGGAGGCTTTGACTAGAGGTTTCAAGTAGAAGATGCATCTCCAAACCAAGCACTCATGGCTGACCACGATGAAGCCAAGGTATTGGAACATCTTTCTACTCCTGAATGCATTGCTAAAGTTAATAGATACAGGTCTTATAATTTAGAAATGAGATCTGATCTTGAGTCCTTAAATATTTTAAAAGCTGATTTTAAAAGAGCTGAAAATGATTATAAACTAAAGATAGATGACTTAGAGAAAACCATTTCAACTCTTAAACATGAGCATACAAACTACAAGACTCAGATCAAAGATCTCATTACTAAATTAACTGAATGCCAGGCTGAGCTTGTGATCAGCAAAGCCAAAGCCGAAAAATGTGTTCTTGAAGAAGAGACCATCAAGAACATATTATCCTCATCCTTGCATGCAAAAGTTTGTTTTCAAAATAAGCAGGACTAGGATCTAGTGAGATAGCTCCTCCACACACAATCTTGTCTGTAAGATCTCCTAGGTGTGGAACTTATGAAGATGAGCTTTCCCTCATAGATCCTGTGACTGAAGAGGATGGAGAGGAGATGGTAGAGAATGGCTCTGAGAAGAGTGAAGAAGAGCATTCTAAGATGGGTCACCATCCATCTAAGGAGAGCAAAGCTGCTGGGATGACCAAGTCAATAAGAAAGAACTTGGTCAGGAAGGCCAAAAGAAAGTCCAAAAAGGCTCAAGAGATCAAGGCTACCTCCAATTCTACACAGAAACAAGTCTTCATCTCTGTTGGATTTGAAGTAGTAAAGGTTGAAGACACAAACTTGAACTCTATCAACAAGAGTTCTAGTTCATGTCCCAATCATCCCATCATCATGAAGAAGGCTGATCAGTTGTGCATTGTTGTTGTACAAGCGGAACCATCCTGCTCCAAAGGTAGTTCTAACCCCACAAGAATTGTCACAGCATCTGCAAAGGTGATGATGGAGAAGGAAAGTGATCAAGTTCAGCCTTGTTCACAAAGAAGAACTCCTAGAAGGAAGAAAATGGATTCTGTTATGTGTGGGAGTACCTCTCATCTTGCTAAAGATTGTGTTTACAATCCAAGGAGTACTCTCTACATGACCAAGAAAGAATCTTCTAAGAGTTTGGACAAGAAGAAGCAAGCTTCGGAAGGAAAATATGTTTCCTTCGGAAGCTCCAAAATGAAGAAGAAGACAAGTGGAAACTTGCCTTCAGAAGAAAATTTGGTCTCGGAAGAAAGGAATACTTCGGAAGCACCGAAGCATGCTGTAGTGAAAGCAAGATCTTCCAAAGGGCCAGTCATCAAAACTTCTGAAGTATTGAAGGTCAAGTCTAAGCTTCCAAAGGTGGTATGGAAGTCAAAGAAAGACCAAGCGGCTGAAAGTTCTTCATCAACATCAGCAAATGATCCCTCTAGCATGACTATAGGATCAATTACTGTTGCATTGTCTTCAACTTCTATTGATGAGCCCAAGACCAATGAGGCTTGGGTTTCCAAATGTAACTAATCATCTCTTTTGTGTAGGGATAGCTCAGGACAAACAGAAATGTATGGATCATTGATAGTGGTTGTTCCAGGCACATGACAGGCAATAGGTCACTACTCCAAAAGTTTGAAAGAATTGATGGAGGACCAGTTGCTTTTGGAGGAGATGCAGGAGGTTACATTACTGGAAGGGGCAATGTCACAAATGGTAAGCTCGGCATTGAGAAGATTCCAATTTTGTGATTAGAGTCATAACATGCTCCTTACTGAGCATGAGTGCATTGTTCTCAGGCCCGAGGTGGTCATTCCTCATGAGCACATCTTGCTCAGAGCCCCCAGGAAAGGGAACATGTACAAGATGGACTTGCAAGAAACCTCTCCCTTAGGAGAAATTTCCTGCTTTCAATCTAAAGCAAATAATGATGAATCTTTCCTCTGCATAAAAGAATATGCCATGTAAACTTTAAAAACATGAATAAATTAATTAAGAATGATTTGGTAACTGGAATACCAAACAAAGAGTTTACAAGTGATGACCACTGTGTTGCATGCCTAAAAGGGAAGCAAATCAAGGTATCTCACAAGCCAAAGGAAAGAAACTCCATCATTAATCCCCTACACTTATTACATTTGGATCTCTTTGGCCCCACGAGTGTAATGAGTCTAGGAAGGACCTCTTATTGTTTGGTGATCACAGAAGATTTTACAAGATTCACTTGGGTCTTCTTTCTTAGAACTAAGGATGAGACTCCTGAGATTCTGAAGAATTTCATCTTAAAGATTGAGAATCAATGTGATCACAAGGTCAAAACCATAAGATGTGATCAAGGAACTGAATTCAAGAATCAAATCCTTGATACATTTTGTGATGAAAAAGGTATTACAAGACAATATAGTGCTCCTTGGACTCCTCAGCAAAATGGTGTTGCTAAGAGGAGAAACAGGACACTAATCGAAGTTGCAAGAACTATGTTGTCTGACTCTAAACTGCCCATCACCTTCTGATCATAGGCAGTGAACATTGCTTGCTATGTGCAAAACAGAGTTTTAGTGGTTAAGACACATGGTAAGACTCCTTATGAACTTTGGCATAAGAGAAAACCCTTCATTAGTTTTCTCAGGTCATTTGGATGTCCTTGCACCATCTTGAATATCAAGGATCAAATTGCCAAGTTTGCTGAGAAATCAGATGATGGACACTTTATTGGATACTCTTCTCAAGCTAAAGCTTATATAGTATACAATCTCAGAACTAGAGTAGTTGAGGAGTCAGCCAATCTGACTTGGAATGAGCACACTCCCAGTGTGAAAGGTTCTAGTCCGGATTGGCTATTTGATCTTGATTTAGTTACCAACTGTTTTAACAAATCTTGTGAGAATGTTTCAGGATCTATAGATATATTAGCAACAGGTGATCCTGACCCATAATTTAAGCTAAGAAGACCCTCAGGTTACACATCTTCAGCTCTAGTGGTAACTATTCCTGCAAATGAAGCTTCTACCAGCACATCAATGACAAATCCTACTGATGCTTCTGGGGTGCCTTCAAATTCCAGCTTAGAGGCACAAAACTCAGAAGAAGGAGCTTCAAATGTTGGAGAAAATAGTGGTGGTGAAAGTGATAAAGAATTTCTTGATGCTGTTAACCACTACATTGAAGACAACATCAATGATGTAACACACTCATTGGATCAAGTCAATCTTTATAAGGGTGGAGATGTGGAGGGTGAACCTTCTTTGCCAGATCAAAAATTTTCAAATCTAGATCTGTCTAAGCAACTTGTTGTGATCCCTCAGCTAAGGATCCACAAGTCTCATCCTACCACAAACATCATTGGAGATGTTGATTCAGGGGTGAGAACAAGAGGACAAACCCATGAAGCAAATGTTTGTCTTCACTCTTGTTTCTTGACCCAGATAGAGCCAAAGAAAATTGATGAGGCTCTAAAGGATGGAAGTTGGGTTGAAGCTATGCAAGAGGAGCTGCTTCAATTCAAAAGGCAAAAGGTTTGGAACTTATGTCCTCTTCCTCAAGGGAAGACTATCATAGGAACCAAATGGGTTTTTAGGAACAAGAAGGATGATAGAGGACTTGTCATCAAAAAAAAGACAAGACTAGTTGTTCAAGGATATACTCAAGAAGAAAGAATTGACTATACAGATGTTTTTGCTCCTGTGGCAAGACTTGAAGCTGTTAGAATATTCCTAGCTTTTATTGCATCCAAGAATTTCAAGGTCTACCAACTTGATGTCAAGTGTGCTTTTCTTTATGGGGTGATTGATGAAGAGGTATATGTCAGACAACCACCTGGGATTGTAGATCCTGATCATCCGGATTATGTCTGTAGGCTTGATAAAGCTCTATATGGGCTGCACCAAGCACCAAGAAAGTGGTATGAGACTCTATCTCAGTATCTTTGTCAACATGGCTACAAAAGAGGTACCATAGATGGAACTCTCTTCATCAAAGGAGAAGGAAATGACATAATGCTAGTTCAAGTATATGTATATGACATTATCTTTGGGTCAACTAATCCAAAGCTCTGCAAAGACTTTGAGAAGCTGATGAAGGATAGGTTTGAAATGAGTGCCATGGGGGAACTCAATTTCTTTCTAGGAATTCAAGTGAAGCAAGTTGACAATGGCATCTTCATAAGTCGGTCAAAGTATGTACAGAACATACTTAAAAGGTTTAACATGACTGATTGTAAAGTTCCTAAGACACCCATAGCTAGAAATCACTCCCTTGGACCTGATCTTGAGGGGGAGTGTGTTGATGAACACCTTTATAGGGCAATGATTGGGTCTCTTATGTACCTCACAGCTAGCAGGCCAGATATCATGTTTGCTACATGCATTTGTGCAAGATATCAAGCTAACCCCAAGATGTCACATCTTGTCACTGTCAAAAGAATTTTAAGATATCTCAAAGGTGCTCCATCACTTGGCCTTTGGTATCCAAAGAATTCTTACTTTGATCTGTATGCTTGTACATATAGTGACTATGGTGGTTGCAACATGACTGCAAAGTCTACATCAAGGGGATGTCAATTTCTTGGTGGAAGAGTAGTCTCTTGGCAATGCAAGAAACAATCCTGTGTGTCTGCATCAACTGCTGAGGCTAAATACATTGCTGCTGCAAGTTGCTGTGCTCAAGTGCTTTGGATTCAAAATCAGATGCTGGACTATGGATTTAACTTTAAAGAGATTCCCATCCACATAGACAACAATAGTGCTATCTCCATCACAGAGAATCCTGTGCAGCACTCAAGGACAAAGCATATTAATCAAACTAGTCAAAGTTAACACAAATGAACAATATGCTGATATGTTCACCAAAGCTTATGATGAGCAGAGATTTAAATATCTTGTATCAGCTATTAGGATGATTAACTTTGAATAGCTTTTCTTAAAACTTAATCATATTTATTTCTAAAACCTGTGTGTCCTAAGTTGTTTATTATATCACCTTCATAAGCCCTTGTTTTTTGTGGAAGAAAAATATTTTCAAAAGACTTTTCTTAGATTTTTGAAAATCTTGATCTCTTCAAAAGATTCAATATTACCTTAGGAAGTAGTTTATGTCTTAGAAAAAAAATAATTGCTTCAGTGAGTTTATCTTCGGAAGAAATTTCTGAAATATCTTCCAAAGCTTAAAATCAACTTAAGTACTTTGTATGTTTTCAAAGAACAAGTTTCTTCCGAAAGCAATTTACCTTCGGAAGTATTTATTATTCTTAGAATAAAAATCTCTAAGTGTAAAACTCTCTTCCAAACCAAAAACCTTTGAAATCTCTTCCGAAGCCAATTTGCCTTCAGAAGCTTTTTCTTCAGAACTTCCGAAGCAAATAACCTTCGGAACATGTCTCGACTTCCAAGAAAACTACTTTTTGGGCAAAAGTAAACTACTTTCAGAGGTGGGACCGATATCTGGATTTCAAAGTTTATCCTCTTTCATTAACTTTGTCTCAAATCCTTTTCACATAAATTCCCAACGGTTCTCCCCTCTTTCACTATCTTCCTCAATTACACTATTCCTTAAACCTAAATTCTCCCAAAACGCCTTTTGTTCTTCATCTTTCTTCATCCTTAAGCTTCTAAAATTGCCAACCTAAACATCAGAAACAACCCAGATTTCTCCATGCAACTTCACAGGCAACATAACCAAGTTGCTCTGTTAAGCTCTGAGAAAGATGAAAGTTTCTCAGTGATTTGCCGTTTCTTAGCTCTATGAAATTACTCCACCTCCCTAACCATTGATCCTACTCTATATGAGGATCATCTACTTGAATTTTGGAAGACCTGCCCAGAGGTCATTATGGATGGGGAGAAGGCACTGTCTGCCACAGTGCAAGGGAGGACAATCTTTATCACTCTGGCCATCATAAACACTCATTTGCAGCTGGATGATGAAGAAGGTGAGTTTTCCTTCCCAAAGGAAGCTGTAAATCATTCCTTTGAGTAGATGGGCTATGAGGGAGATTTCTCTATAAAGACCTTCAGGAAAGGGAAGGTCTCATCCTAGTGACTCCTGTGTGAATTTATAAAGACCTCTACTTCTTGTACTTATCCTTAGGAATCTAGTCCCACTCCTTAGGAATCTATAAATACCTTCTCTTACTTCTTGTACTTATCCTCTTTTGTGACTCCTGCGTGAATTTCAAACGCGAAACAGAGTCTTATGACGTTCTGGAACTGGAGGGCTTGTACTATATCCTACGTATCATAGAACAGTGGCCACTTGTATAGAGTGTAGACATCATTAGCTGACAAGTTGGTAAGCCACATTGGGTCAAATACCCTTATAGTATCCATTTGGCCCTCTTTATTTAGGATTATGACCGCTTCTCCTGTCCTCCAGTCATAGTACCACCACTTAAAATGTGGAGTGAAGTCTTGTGGCATTTCCCTGAGCGGGATCTTGACATCGTGCACGGAGGACACCACTTCAACACTATCTTTGGCTTTCCAGTAATGGCATCAACTTCAGACCTTCTGATGTACCTTGTAGGTTGTTGGGGTCTGAAGTTAACCCACCTGGTGTGGTACTCCTTCCTTAGGGCAGCCTCAAACCAACCTGACATCTTTCTTGGGTCAGTTTCAGTTTGGCCAGCTGGTTGAGCTCAAAACCTGGTAGAGTCTTTAGATCATGTGGAAATCTAAAGTACTCTATGCCCTTCTCCCTCTTAACGGCATAGACGTTTAGGTCCTCAAAATATGCCCACGCTATAATCCTGCCCGACACCTTATGATGTTTCTTTACTCTGTAGAGTTTAGTGTAGGCGTCCTGTTTAGGTGCAGCGCGTTCGGCTCTAACTTCTTCAAAACAAGCAGCCCACTCAGCCTTTCGGATGTCAACATCGTCGTTTGAGGCTTGGGCTGTTCCTTCTGTCTTCTCTGCCTCCTGCTCCATCTTATCTAGCACCTCAAATGTATCACTGACAAGGGATTCACCCAGATTAGGGACCACATTTCCCTCATTGTCAGCATACTGAGGGTAGTGCTCTGCAGTGACATCATCTATCTCTATTTCATCCATGTCGTTTAGCTCTTCGTCACTTGTCGAGTCGCACGTTGGAGCATCCTTTACAATCTCATCGGGATTTAGCTTGAAGATCTCTGCTAGTTGCTCATTTGATAGATCGTGAATTATTTCCCCTTCTTCAGGGGTATAACTCACCGACCTCCTGACGATCCCTTGCAGATCAAGAATCATAGTTAACTGAGTCTTGACCTGCTGAAGGGGAGCAACATCGAATTCATCCCTTTGATAGTTTGGATCTGTTTGATTTAAACATTTAACACATCAACCATTAGTTAATAATCAAAATAGAAATGCATTAAACTTAATATAAACATTAAATACATCAGTTTAAATACATGATTCAAATACAAAGGTAATCAAATACATAGACATCTAATCATTACTTTTGTCTTGGATCACTGGGTCATCACTTGGTGGAGCAGAGGAGGAAGCTCGTTGGTCTTGGTTCTTCTTAGATCTCCTTTCCTGACCTTGAGCAGAGGCAGATGCAGTTGCATCTCCTCCTTCTTCATCATCATCCTCATTCCTCTCCTTTGTCCTCTCTTCTTCAATCCCCTCATCATCCTCAGTATCATCATCATCGTCCTCATCATCATCCTCATCATCATCATCACCATCATCTCCATATCCCTCTTTAATCTTTAGTGGCTCATCTTTAGATCCCTTAAGCTTTAGCATGATGGTCTTCTTAGCCTCCTCCAACTCCTCAATCTTCTTAGCAGATGTGACACTGTGCTCTTGGAGTTGGGCGATCTCGTGGCTCTGAGCAGCCATTTGTTGGGCCTGCTCATCTATCAACCGAGCCTGCTCCGAGATCTGCTGAGACTGCGCTGCTGTAAGATCTATCAGGTGACGGATCTGCGCTGTCTTCTCCTCATCAGCAGCTAACAAATGCATCACCATCTGGTTCAGCGCAAAAAGCTGTTCCTCTACCCCAATTGGAGGTAGAGGTGATCCGTATATATGTGAGGGATGTGCAGAGGGTCCTGCTTGGTGGCTAGTGGTGGTAGTAGTGGCTGTGGTGAAGATGGGGTTTGGTCGGGATGATAGTGGAGGTGATGTAGGAGTGAAAGATATGGTGGTGGTTGGCATATGTACAGTGGTGGGAGGTGTGGTGGTGGTAGTGGTAGTTGTGGTGGTGGATGGTGTGGCTGTAGGGGTGGTAGTGGTGGTGGTAGCTGTGGTGGCTGTGGTGGTGACGAAGGTGAGTCTTCTCTTCTTCTTCTTCTGGCCGTGGGGCTGAGCCATCCTTTTCTTCCTCGATCCAGTCGAGGTGGATGCTCCCCCTTGAACACGGCCTGATGGCTCAGGAGCATAGGTAGGATCTGCATCTGTCTCTCCTGAATCCCTGGGGCGTTCACCAACCGCCCTTATTCCATGCTCTGTGGGAACAACCTTGCTTCCCACAGTCCTTATTCCATGCTCTGTGGAAACCCGCTGACTCAGCTATGTCTCCTGTTGGGCAGATGCTGGAGGTATAACATCTGTAGATGTGCCCCTCGGTGGAATAGGCATATCATCTCCAGCATCCCCACTGTCATCATCATCTGAATCATGCTCTGGGAGCAATAGCCTCTCATCATCTGAATCGCTGTCATCATGACGCCACTTGCGTCTACCCGGCACCACATACCTCTCATTGGCCAGATGGCCGATCAATCTCTTCACCTGGGGCTTTACCTGCTTACCCCGATACACTCTCATACGACCCAGAGTCGTGTCATCCATAATCTCCAAGGCAACTGCATCATGACTCTCCTTGGGAAGTGATGGCAGCTTCTCGTTGAAGATCAGCTGCAGAAATCTGGGGTACATACAAAAACCCTCCTTCCCCTTGGCCTCCAGATTCTCCACCAGATATGAGAAGATCATGCTCGAGAAGCTGAAGGGGTGGTTCAGCACCAGTGCCACATAGGCATTCTGAATCTGGTCTGACAGGTCATCAAACCCACCCCTCCGAGAAGCAATACACTTCAGGATCACATGCGCCAAGTACTTATACCGGGACACAGGTTGCTCTTGTTGAGCACACCTGAGTTGATGTCCCCAGCGTACTTAATCCTGAGAAAGCAACCTCTGACTGTAAGTGGATGTAGTCTGGTGGGGAGATCAGTATCGTCCCCAAGATCAAGTACTCTCTGGATGTCAGCTGCTGTAATCTCAATATCATGACCACGAATGGAGCTCCGTATGTTGTAAGGCTCACGTGAACGATCAACGGAGGCATTCTCCCAGAATGCCTGATGTAACGACCTGTAAGGAGTACACGGTGTAGAAATAGCCTTATGGATCCGAGAGCGTCGAAGGAAAGCAATAATCTCTGTAAACTCGGCCCCATTCCGAGTCGTATGGTCCAAATGAGCACATATATTGTGCTTTGGGTTGATGGACCATCTATCAGCCATTGACCTGAAACACAAGACACAGAACCATTAGAGAGTCATACATCACAATTTCGTTCTAAGTGTATTGTTTAAATTCATTATGATTCATTCGTGCGAATGAATCATACGACTGAAGTCAGTCGGTTGTCCTTTCATGCGACTGAGTTCATTCGGGTGAATGAGACATGCGACTGAGTTCAATCTGTTGGCTGAGCCTGCGATTGGTTCAGTCGGCCGACTGAGCTCATTCGCATGGTTCATTCGGCCGATTGGCCCAATCGCAAGAGTCAATCGGGCGATTGGAGTTCATCCAGACGACCAGTCGCTTGTCTCACTGTTCAGTCGCCTGCGGTTCGAATCTTGATCAAAACAAGTAATTTAACATGGTTTAATGGTCCATTAGACTCGCCATCTCGTCACTAAAAACCTATTAAACTTGATTTTAACATGTTGCTTAGTTTCAGTTGGTTATTAGGTCGTTTAGAGTCCAATTCTTGTTTCACTTGAATATCACAGATTAGGGTTCAATTTCTTCTGATTTCGGTGAGATTTCACTTCAATCTACCTGTATAAATGTCAACGCACGTCAGAAGATCAATAAAGATGTAGAAACAAGGTTTAGAGAAATTTTGGCAGAGTAACGGTACGAGATGCGATTTAGGAGCGATTGAGGGTGATGAGTAGAATGCGATCGACTATGACCCTTTAAATACTCAATCTGAGTTCAATCGGCCGACTGGCCTCATTCGCTCAGTTCATTCGGGCGACTGAAGCTCAGTCGTACGATTGGCCCAATCAGTCGCATTCAGTTGGCCGACTGAGTCTCAGTCAGTCGACTGACTCATTCGTGCCCTTTCATTCACACCTTCAGTTGACCGACTGAGGCTCAGTCGGTCGACTGACTCATTCGCACCCTTTCAGTCGGTCGAATGGATCAGTCTGATAGGCCAATCTGGTGAATGGTTCAATCTTATGTCCAGTCATGCGAATGGGACCCATTCGCATGATTGGTCCATACTCATGGTCCGGTCGTGCGAATGGGTTAAACTTATGAAATTTTCTGCCATTTTGACCATTTAACATTTAAACCCTTATTAACTGTTGAAATTAACATTATGAGCATTTGATCATCTTAGACATGATCATTTTAACTTGAAAACTTTTGATCACCTCAGACGTGATCCTTTTAAACATTTTGTCACCTCAGACGTGACCCTTTTAAACACTTTGTCACCTCAGACGTGACCCTTTTAAACACTTTGAAAACACATGTGGTCATCTCAGACATGACCCTTTTAGGTGAGTTAATTCCATACTGATTTTCATGATGTAGTCCAACAAACAAACAAACTGAAATGACTAAAGAAAAACTAGAAAGTTAAACTAAAATACAAAAATTAAACTTGTTTTTAACTTTTTGTGAGAGATAAATCCTAAGATAGAAATCTACTGGATTTGGTTCCAGAATAGGTAGTTTCTATTTAGTTTGACCACACCTGGACCAATTCAATTTTGGAATCATACAGGCAAGTCAAATCATTTGGGACTTGTTATCAAAACCTTTTGATGCTTAATTCTTGGTTTTCATCTAGTGTCGTTAGCAAGTTTAGGAAATCATACTGGTACTATTAGATTCCCACATTGATTTGAACTTTCAAGAATTGCAACCACAATGATTGTCAGTATATTTGTCCTCTTAAATCCATACACAGACTTTTGACACAAACTGGTGATAGTTTTAGGTTTAATTATTTCAACTAACGTTTGTGGATCCCACACTTATATGGTAATCAACATTCCTCGGGAGCTTTTGAGCGGTCTACAGGTATTTTTACAAGAAGAGACTATTCTTAGAGCTTTCAAAGAGAAGCCAATCCTCAGGTCAGTGCCATCGCACACCAGAGAGGCGGCAAACAACAATGAATTCTAGAATATCTAGGTTATGCTTATCCTCAGGTCAGTGCCATCGCACAGCAGAGAGGCACACAACCTATCTTCTTGTTAGAGCATCTTAATTTTCTTTTGCACAGAATGCACCAACAACATAAGGCATTAGCTTGATAGCATTTGTCTTTCATTTTTACATGCTCATTACCCCTTATTGGAATATTGTTGATTGTGTAACCAGTGACAAGATGGGAGCCCACAGTCAGTTGACCAACTTAGTTTGATCTTGAGATCACCAGTCAGGTCTAATCATCTATTGTGTTGAATCTATCGACATATCATTTGTGGTCTAGCAACCTCTAGGTCTACTTTCTTTGTGTTACCTTAGTAGTTACCAGTTTTTCTATCATCTTCCCTTTTATATTGCTTAGACTACACAGACTTCTACTTTGACTTTTGCATCTTTTCTAAATTAAATTTTAAAGTCCCTCTTGATTTGTTCCTGTGTACTATCATTTTCCAAAGGGTTTGAATCGGTATCACAGATACGATCTACCTTATATCAGCTATCCACTCCTTCTCCCTTGTTTTTTATTTTTTTTTATTTTTTTTTTAATGTTACTGGCTGACCTATTCTCCCCCTAAAATTCTAAAATCATAACTGATTTAATTATTTTAGGATTTTAATAGACAGCTAGATAACATGAATTTAATTTAAACAAAACATAAAATAAATAACGAAAATGAAAAATTAACTATACTGCATCGGACTACACATGATCGTCATCAGGGATAACATCACTTTTTTTTAACGCCGTTGACCTCTAACAAATATAGAAAACGTGGTTTATCAAAGGCTTTTGTATAGAGGTCAGCGCGTTGAAAATCAGTATTAATTTTTACCACATCAATTAAGTTCTTTTCAAAACAGTCTCTTATAAAATGGTATTTAATACCGATGTGTTTGGTCTTAGGATGTTGTACCGGATTTTTAGTTACTGCAATTGCAGCAGAGTTATCAACAAAGATAGGAGTAGAAGAGAACTTTAAACCGTAATCCCGCATTTGCTGTTGAATCTAGATGATTTGTGAACAGCAACTTGCAGCAGCAACGTATTCGGCTTCACAGGTTGACAATGCAAACGATGTCTGCTTCTTACACTGCCAGGTCACTAATCTCCTCCCAAAGAATTGACACCCTGCTGATGTAGACTTGTAGTTCATCTTGCAGCCCCCGTAATCCGAGTCACTATACGTCGTGAGCTCAAAGTCATCATCATGAGGATACCACAACCCAAGTGTGGGTGTACCCTTCAGATAACGAAATATCCTCTTGACCCCGATCAGATGGTTCACCTTAGGCTTAGCCTGATATCTAGAACATAAACATGTAGCATACATGATATCAGGTCTTGAGGCCGTGAGATACATGAGGGATCCAATCATTCCTTGGTACATTGTGGCATCTACCAGATCTCCATTTTCATCAGGTGCTATATCATGATTTGTAGCAAGTGGAATCCCAGCAGCAGAAGCATTCTCCATGTCAAACCGACTGAGAATGTCTCCCACATACTTGGTCTGATGTAGAAAGATCCCATTTGGTGTCTGATCCACCTGTAACCCGAGAAAGAATTTCATCTCCCCCATTGCACTCATCTCAAACTCTTTCTTCATAACTGCTTCAAACTCTTTGCATAATTCTTCGTTTTTTGAACCGAAGATTATGTCATCGACATAGATCTGTACTAGCAGTAGGTCTCCATCTTTTTCTTTGATGAACAGCGTGCAGTCAATGACTCCCCTGCGAAAGCCGTGTTTCACAAGATGAGTCGAGAGTTTCTCATACCAGGCCCTTGGAGCTTGATGAAGCCCGTATAAAGCCTTGTCGAGTTTGTAAACTCTGTCCTGATGATAAGGATCTTTAAATCCCTCGGGTTGACTGACATAAACTGTCTCTCGAATTTCCCCATGAAGGAATGCACTCTTCACATCTAATTGATAGACTTTAATCTTCATGTACGATGCATAGGCAAGGAAGATACGGATGGCTGCCATCCTTGCCACGGGTGCAAACACTTCATTGTAGTCAATCCCCTCGACTTGGCGAAAACCCTGAACCACCAGTCGAGCCTTGTTCCTGATAATGACCCCTTGGTCATCCTTCTTGCATTTCAAGACCCATTTGGTGCCAATGACCTTAGCACCTTTAGGTCTATCTACCAGAGTCCATACACCTAACTTCTTGAAGAGAAGAAGTTCTTCTTGCATGGCACTCACCCACGCCTCATCATTTAGTGCTTCATTGACGTATTTTGGCTCAAACTGCGAGACAAAACACCGATAAGCGCCATCATGAATGTATCCCTTTTCCATAACAAAGGCATAATCAGCTGAGTACAGCTGATTTCTAGTTTGAACTCCTGATCTAACATCCCCAATGACATTGTCTAGGGGATGATAGACGTTTAGACGTGATCCTAGAGTAGTAGGAACAGCTACCTCAGAGCCAAGATTGTGAACATGTGGTTCTGCATCTGCGGTAGAAGTAGTTTGAGGTTCCGAAGTCGAAGGTGCATCACTGTTAGATGCTTGTGGACTTTCAGGAACTGGAACCTGTTCCTCCTGACTGTTCTGGTCTTCTTCTTTAGCTTCATCTTCTGAGGAGGAGTCACTGTCGTCGACTACTCCCCCTGACTGATTAGATGATTCTTCCTGTGAGCTCGATGATGTTGAATCATTAGATGGTGTATTCAAGATGTCATACATCATCCGTGTAGCTAACTCATCATCAGAAGGAGAGATAGGGATGTTGAAGGACTTGAAGAATCCATCATAGTCGAAAAAGTAGGCGGGTCCTTTGCCAGTAGGTTGTGTGGTATATCTATGAACATCAACATTACACCACACTTCTACTAAACCCGTTGAGTTGTTGTAAACTCTCTTATTCGGTATGTTGTATCCTAGGAAGATTCCTTCATCAGCCTTCTCGCTGAATTTACTTTTTGAGTCTTCTTCAGAAGTGTGCACGGCGCGCCAAATGGTTCGAGATACTCCAGATTAGGTTTACGTCGTTGTAGTAGCTCGTAACATGTCTTTCCGTGGCGCTTGACTATCAGAACTCGATTCAATGTATAACATGCATTTGCCACTGCCTCATTCCAGAATTGGATAGGCAGTTTCGAGTCTGCTAGCATTGTCTGTGCGGTCTCTATCAAGCTTCTATTCTTTCTCTCAGCAACACCATTCATCTGAGGCGTGTAGGCAGAAGTGAATTGTTGCACAATTCCCTTTTCCTTGCAGTAAGCCTCCATCCACTGATTCTTGAATTCAGTCCCGTTGTCTGAGCGTACTTGTCTCACCTTCAGCTTGTAGAGAGATTTCAGTGTGGTTACTAACTCCTTGAAGGACTCAAATGTTTCTGATTTGGATTTCAGAAACATTACCCAAGAGAATCTTGAGTAGTCATCAGTAACCACAAAACAGTACAAGTCGCCTGCAATGCTCTTTGTACTGACTGGACCAAACAGATCCATGTGAAGAAGTTGAAGAGGAAGTTCTATTGAATGAAATTTTTTTTCCTTATGAGACTTCTTCGTATGTTTGCCTTTCTTGCAAGCGACACAAAAATCAAGAAGTTGGAAATTCTTGACGTTAACTCCTCTCACAAGATCCTTCTGAATCAAGTGATTCATCTTCCGTTGATTGATGTGTCCCATTCTCCTATGCCAGGAGATGGAGTCCTTCTCAGTTGCTTTTGATAGAAAGCACTGAACTTCATGATCTGTTGTAGAAGCTGTTGACAGATCCAAAACATAAAGGTCTTTATATCTTGAAGCTGTCATCAGAACCTGGTCCTCCGGAATCACGTAGTTTTTCTTTAGGACGTAACACTTCTTATTGTCGAATATGACTTTAAATCCCTTATCACAGATTTGGAAACAGAAAGTAAGTTGTTTTGAAGTTGTTGAACGTAGTTCACCTTATCAAACTTAACTTTCTGATTCCCAACTTCTTCCTGAGCTGTGATATAGCCTCCCTTGTTTCCAGCAAACGAAACATGCCCTCCTTTTATTTGTTTGACGTTTGATAAAAGAGCCCTATTTCCTGTCATGTGCCTGAATGCTCCGTTGTCTAAAATCCACGTGTTGGTTTCAGCACTGCAGCGAACACCCTGCACATACAATATAAAACATTAGTTTAGGTTAGGAACCCAAGCCTTTACTGGCTTGGGTTTCCCAGAGGCATCACACATCATGAATTCAACCCATTGACCCTTAGAGGGTGAGGGTAGCTCAGGTTCCTTCTTGTCATCATTATCAGACACAGAGAACGACTTTTCTTTCCATAAGCCAGATTTATGTAAGGCCTGTTTGTGATAAACAGTCGACTGGCTAATGGGTTGAACTTTAGGTTCACTAGTTCTTCTAGGTGGAGTTAAGGAACTCCTCTTAGAAGACCTAGGTTTTGAATCCTGAAGTTCAATCTTCTTCCTAGGTGTCTGATAGTAAGGACAAAAGGAAGCAATGTGTCCACACTCTCCACAGTTGTAGCATGACCTGCTATCAACTTTATGATTAACCTTTCTTTGTGGAGATGTGTGTGACACCCTAGTAACATCACTTAGTTTGGGTTTTGACTTTGTTTCTTTTGATGTTTTCTCTTGCTTAACAAAATTAATTGTTTTAACATGTTTAACATCTTTTTCTTTTTGGTTAACTGGTTTTTGACATTAAACTTGTGAAAGATTAACATTAGCAGTCCTTTTAGATTCAGATTTGACTTTGTTTGACCCGGACTTTATATTAACCTTTTCAAATTCTTTTTCCAGATTAACACAAGGCATTTTACCCTTTGCCTTTGAAGTGGCCTCCTTTTGTTTTGTTCCAGATTCAATTGATGAACATGAGGAATCTGGATCACTAACAAGAGGAGTAGACACTACATGATCCTTGATGGGATTATTATTTATTGGTCTACTCTTAGAGTTCATCAAGGTCTCAGGTGGTGGTGGAACCACTTTATAACCCAAACCCTCCCCGTTGTTACATTCTCTCACTAAGTGTTGGACAATGTGTGATGAACTTGTCCAACTGTGCAGTTTTTGCTTTAATGAGTTTACTTCTACTTCTAAAACTGCCTTTTGCTTCTTAGTGTCTTCTAGGGAGTTAAGATAGTACCTAATGTCATTAGCTTGGTTAAATGCAACTACTTCAGTTTCCCTAAGTTGTTTAGTCAAAAGGTCTATCTTTTCTTTGTAACTATGCTCATTTTGTTTTAAAACTCTATTAGCCTCAGTGCATAGTTGCAAATCCTTTACTAAGTTATCGTTATGATCTAATAACCTAGCAAATTTCTGATCTATGTTGTCTCTAAATGTATTACAATCAGAACAAGCATGATTTTGAAACAGTTGGTCAGTGGTACTTACCTGAGAAGATTCTGAAGAGTTAGCCATCATTGCAGCATCAGATGTCTCTGGTTCTGGTGATTCAGTCTTTGCTATGGAAGTCCCTTCTTCAGGCTTGTAGCTGACCTCAGTTGCAGTTGTATCTTCACTATTTAACATTGCTATCTCAACTGCAATATCTCCTTCACTCGCGGAATCATCATCTAAGTCTTCAACGCTTGCAATGTTTGATTCCCCTGGAGAGACAAATCGAAAGCTCCAGTCCTGTCCTTCATCATCATGAGCAGTCAAGGCTTTTGGATCCTTGCTTGATGAAGTAGAACTGCTAGCTTGTTTGTCTTACCGAGTGAAGGACGAGAATGGGTTCCCGTTCCCAGTCTTCTTTGGCTTCACACATTCTCTCTTGAAGTGCCCCTTTTCTCCACAGTTGAAGCAGGTCACCTTGCTCTTGTCAAAGCCAAATGTGGTATCCTTAGTAGCAACCAAGTTCTGTCCGGTCTTTTTCACAAACTTCTTCGCCCTCCGGACAGCACTTGCTAAAGCCCACATAATGTCTATTCTCTCCAGCTCTATTTCATCCACCTGCTCATAGTCCTCATATGCCAGATGGCAGTTTCCAATCTTCCCAGCAACCAGTCCATCATAGGAATGAACCACTGCTGCCAAGAGATCCATGTGCTCTCGAGCTACTTCCACAGTCACATTACCGAGGTTCTCGGTCTTTAGTCTAGTAGCATTTGCTTCAGATCCAATGTAGGGGGTACAAGAAGACCCTGACGTTTCTGAACCTGAAGGAGACGCTTGTGATGGACCAGATGAGCTAGACACAAATGCAGTCTGAAGAGGTCCTCCAGATGTCTTAGCTTGAGGAGTGTCATTGTACAAAGCTGGATTCTGAGTGTATGAAGACTTCTGAGCTCTGTACTTCATCCTAAGTGCTTCTTCTCGTAGCTTTAGAATAAAGTCATTGATATCCAACTTTGCCAGCATCTCATTCTGTCTCAGATTTGACACAAATGAAGCCCACTTTTCTGGCAATCCGTCTGCAAAATTTGTCACTTTTTCTTCCATGGTAGTAGCAACCCCATGTGTATGCAGTTCACTCATCAGATGGTAGAATCTATCAATAACATCGTCCAAACTCTCGTTTCCCATCGATGAGAAGTTGTCAAATTCTTTCTTTAACTCCTTAGCTTTAATTGCCTTCAGCGAAGCATTCCCGTCATATCTCTTTTCCAGCTCATCCCACAATTTCTTGGACTGCTTATTCTCCGAGTACTGGTGGAAAATATCTTTAGGAATAGACTGTGTGATCAATGCATAGACTCTCTTCTCTGCATTATACTTAACTTTCTGAGCATCAGTCATCCCTCCCAAAGTAAGCTTTACCCCATCGGCTCCCACCGGCATACTGTACCCTATCTCGATAGCTTCCCACAAATTTGGATCCACTCCATTGAGGTAGATCTCAAAACGTTGTTTCCAGTGGGGAAACTCATCTAACGTTAAGAGCTTTGGTGGTTTATTATGATTCCCCACCTCCCTCTCAAGTAACAGTAGGTTCTGGATCCTTGAGTCCTTCCCGGCAGTAAACGCTGACATCTGATCTTCCATGTCGAATAACTTTAAGTCTACTAAGCAAACTGTCAACTGGTGCGACTAGAGTGATGCGGATGGGCTATGCGTGCGTATGAACTATGCGACTGGTTCAATCGTACGGCTGAACTAAGCGATTGGTTCAGTCGTGCGAATGAAGCTGATGCGTATGAACACTGCGAACGGATGGTTTAGTCGTACGAATGGAGATGCGACTAGGTCCAATCCTGCGTCTGGAAGATGCGAATGAAGTCCAGTCGTGCGAATGGCTCACTCGTGCGACTGAAGCTGCTGTTTAGCGAAAATTTCTAGGTTAAACGTGTTTTGTCCGTAAAACTTCGAACTTTCGCCTACCCTAATCGCCTAATGCCGTAGAAACCGAAACTTGATGAGCAGGGGACGTCCAAGACAACTTTTGACACAAAAAGATTGTGTTTTTAGAGTAAAAACACAAACTTTGTATCAAACTTGATTGAATCACACGTAATCAAGAGCCAAAGCTCTGATACCACTTGTTAGGACCTGGTATTTGAACGAAATACCGAATGATTAACGTGTAAACCAAACCAAATAGTGCGGAATCCTATTTGTTTGGCGATCCAATCAGTGAGAACGCACGTAGAATCAATAAAGTATTGAATCAAACGTTAAGAATCGATTAGGAATCGATCTACAGCATTCTATGAACTTGGAGTATGAACTTGGAGGCTCCTGGACGGCTAGGGTACGTCTGGAGTCGAAATAGAATGAATGCTTTCGTTTTTTCACGAATTGGGTTGTATTTATAGGTTAGTGTTGTTCATTCGTGCGACTGAAACATTAGTATGGTTCAGTCGTGCGATTGAACCATGCGGTTGATCCATCCGCACGACTGAGTGTTCAGTCGTGCGACTGAGCCAATCTTATGTTACAATCATACGACTGATCCAGTCTCCTGGTTCAGTCGTGCGACTGAGTCATTCGTATGGAGTTATTCATGCGTATGGTCCATTCGTATGGGCCATTCGCATGAGAACTTCATTTTGTTAAGTTTGAATGTATTAATTTATATAACATTATGTGTATCAATTCAAACAATCACAAACCTATTTAATCAATTCAACATCGACTCATTAATGAAATATTAAACATAGTAAATCACAAGCAATCAATATCATTTCATTAATCATTCCAAACATTACATCAGTATCAGATAAACAAGACCTATTACATTCATATCATGATCTAGGTACATACATGTATCAACAGGTGGATACTTCTGAACTTGTTCAGGATATCTATATGGAAGAGGCTCTCACTTCTGCATGTGATTACATAATTAAGACCTCAACCATGGCAACTCAGCCCATTGACACCTCAACTGAGGATGTCAATGTGCAGAGGAAATCCAGCAGCCAAGAACCTGAGGCTGGTGATGAGAGAGAGGACTTTGGTCCAATCATCTCATCCCCCAATGATTCTTCTGATGAAGAAGAGAGGAATCTGAGACTAAAGGTGCAAAAACTGTCAAAAACATGCTCCTATTTAGTCTCTAAGGTAAGTCACCTTGAATCTCAGGTGACTACCTTGCATAATAGGGTCAATGATCAGCAACTTGAGATATCTTATCTTAGGGAAAAAACTAGCTGGGAGACCTTTAAGAAGAGCTCAACCAAGAACACAAGAACTTGTGAATGTGGTTGACCTAACCTCTAGCTCACCTATGCAAGAGGGTGATGCTAGCAAAAAGGGGGAGAAAGTCATTACAGTTACAGAACCTGGGAGTTCTTCAGGGAGTATGGACATTGAGGATTCACCATCCTCACTTGCAACTGTGCATACTCAGCAACTTCCTCAAGTTCATATTAATGTGGACATAATTGACTTTGTCATTAGGAGTCTCTTTGAGGAAGGCATTCCAAGGGCTTTGTCATCTCCACCTCAAGGAACTTCAAACTACATTATTGGGTGGAGGTATGATGTTGATAGAAGAACCCTCATTCTTCACAGAGTTCAAGGGCAGCAAGAAGTGTTCAATTTTCAGACTTTGGACTACTATGAAGGTCTTGACCTGATCAACATGCCACTTGTCAACCCAAGCAAATCAAGACAAGCTGACAGGTTAGCACTAAGGATTCAAGACAGAATTATTGAAGAGTTCAGCCTTAGAAGGAGACAAAGGCAATCAGGTAATGTCATTGGTCAATTGGATGCTATGCAGACCCTGAGATTAGCTTCAAAGGAAAAACCTTGGTTGAAGGCCCAGTGATAGAGCCTGAGAGCCCTGTCACACCAACAACTGCTTCAGAAATTCATTCCCTCAGTGAAACACCTGCTGGTGAAGGTGTCTCACAACCTCTCTCTGGTTAAAGCTTGGATGCTACACCAAGCAATGAAGGCCAAACCTCTATCCACCCTGAGTCACAAAGGTCTGTGGGTGACAAAGGGAAAAGAATTTTGACTCCTAAGGAGATTGAGGAGGAGGAGAGAGAGAGGAAGAGGAAGCTAAGGGAGAAAGTTCCTCTGGGTCATCAGGATTTTTGCAAGCTGCAATCAGGGTTGCCCCAAGACCAAACACTCAAGAAGATGAGTTGAGGGCAGTGAGGATTACTTAGCTGCAAACCAGGAACTATGACATAGATGAGATTATATCTCTCCCCTTAGAGCAATTAAATGAACTGTCTGACATGGAAGTGTCAAGAGAGATGAAGGAAAAAGAGGATGCAAGATTACTTCTCAAATTCAAAGAAGAGAAGAGACAGAAAAGATTATACAAGCATGCTCCAACTCTCTCCTTAGTTCAGGAAAGTCCTGTGCAAGAGGATGTGGCTGCTACACAAGAACCTCAGGTAGACAAGGAAACAGATAGGCAAAACATGATCAACTACCTGAGTGCCACAGGTCTCTAGCAGGCATCTGCACTTCTTCCCTTGTCCTTTGAGTATATTGAGTTTGAGTATCTCAAACAGCTTGAACTTCAAGTGCTCAAAGAACAAAAGGCAACAAAGAAAAGGATGAGGGAAGATGCTGCAAAGTCAAGAGCTATCATCCAAAAGAGTATGAAAAAGTCTGCTGACAGACAAAGGATGATGAGCTTCTTGAAGCTGTATGGATTCTCCGGAATGAGACTTGGCCCTATGTCTCTATCCATAATGGATGAGCATATCAGGGTAATCAAGCAGAAGATCAAGAGTGGAGAGCTGATTGACTTATACTCTCCTCCAAGTCAAATCCCACCTGAAGTGGAGGTTAAGGTTAAACAACCTGAGACAACACAACCTGGACCTTCTGCTGAGCCTCAGCAAGCTTGATCTTCTGATCCACAGCAGGGTCAAACTCCCTCTCCTTCTGAACCTGTGAGGGAGGAACACCCAACTAAGAAAGACAAGGATGATCAACAAGGTGTTGCAGACCAGTCTTCTCAATTAAAGTCTTCTAAGAAGAAGAAGAGGATGGCTTCTAAACTAAAGTCTAAGAAGAAAAAGCCTGAATCATCCACCTCTTCACCTCAGGCTGAGTCAGATCAACCTGAGGAAGTGCATGAAGAGGCAGCCCAATCAACTCCAATTCAAGTGGCTCCTCTTGCAGCTGAGACACCCATCTTATCTTGGATCTACACTACTAATCCAGAGAGATGGCATGTGATCAGAGATCAAGGTGTTGAGAATATCTATACATGGCAAGATATAATTAACTTACCTCTGCATGATCTCTTTAAGATGAGAAGATATTATGAGAGTCTGAATGTTTCTGACCATCTAATGAAGAAGGGTATGGTCATCATTATGCTGGAGACTACAAACATCTGAAGATCTTCTAAATGTTTTGGTAGCATCAGCCTAGGGGGAGTTTGTAAGGATTCCTATAAGTCTGATGCAGCCAAAACATCCAAAGTCTCTCTGCAAGCATGCACCAAAGAACAGAAGTAGAAATGCTTCGAAAGTTTTACACCATGTACTAGAAATATTCTAAGTGTAAAATCTTCCGAAGCCAAGACCAATATCTTCTGAAGCCAAAAGTGAAGTCTTCTGAAGCTTCAAAGACAAAGTCTTCCGAAGCCAAAGAGTGAAGACAGATTTCATCCGAAGACTTTTAGAGATATGCCTTTATCTGATGTACTTTACCATAAAGCTGGACCACCTTTCCGCTGGAACTCTGTAAAGTCACCAACTTACATGAGTTGGTGAAAGGTCCATGCTTTTGGTAACTGTACATTGAGGTCTTTAGTCTGTGCTTTCTACTTTATGTACTTTTATCCTTTTTGTAATATATTAGGATGTGAGCTATGGCATGTCATAGTCACAAGTCAAAAGGCAGATATGCCTTTTGACTCTACATTTGATTTTGTAGTTATCTAGTCAATTGTATCCAGCTGGCCTTCAAAGTATGGCCGGCTGTAGGATGTAGTATAAAGTATCTCAAGTACTTGTAACTTTCTATCGATGCTTTGTAACTTGTAATAGAACTTGAGAAGCAATATACAGCATTCTTGAAAACCAAATACTTGTGTTGTTTGCAATCTTGTTCTGTCTCACTTTTACTTGTGTTCTTAGCATCTTTCATTAACAAGTATTCTAGTTCCCTATTTGATCTGTTAAGTGTTCTAAGCAACTCTCCTCATTGTGTTGTTGTGTTGTAAGTGCATACCCTTCACCGGTCCGGCAGGCATGCATAACCTGAGTAGCTTGTGCAGGGGATCATTTGGATTTTCTAGAGTAGTTGATGATTATTTGAGGCTGTGTGGGTGGTTCAGATGTAGAAGGTGTGGGTTCAACACTAGTTGGTGCTGTTAGGTTGTCACCTTGAGCAATGAGCTCTAACATTTTAGGGACTAGGGTTGTTTCTACCCCTGAAAAGCCCACAGTTGGCTTCATCACTGTTTTAAAGATGTCGAGCTTCATCTATCCCATTTTAAGAACATTACCTATTCCCCTAAACTGTGAGGACAGTTCACAGTTAAGAATGTGTTCAACATATCTAGGGAACATGTAATATTCTAAGGAGTCAAAGTTAGCAAGTAAATTTATATATACAAATAAAGAGTACCTGAATTTGACACCTTGAACCATACCATGGACTATATAGGAAAAGTCCTTTAGAATTTGGTCCCATCCTCCATGCTTGTTTGATTGACAATGGATGATTACATGGAGGATGTACTTTCACTGGTAGGAGACTTCCTTACCCTGAAGGTTCTTACGGATTAATCACCCTCATAGCCTATCTGCCTGAAGGACTGGTTCACAACATATTTTGGGAAGGAAAAGTTTCCTTCTTCATCATCCAGTCTAGGTGGGTGTTAATGGAGGCAGTAGTGATAATAATTTTCCTCCCCTGCACTGTGGCAGAGAGTGCCTTCTCTCCATCCATAGTGACCTCTTGGCAAATCCTCCAAAACTCCAAAAGTTGATCTTTATATAATGGAGGATCTATGGTGAGGGAGGTGAAGTAGTTGGATAGAGTCAAGAACTGGCAAAACTCCAAGAAACCATGATCTTTCTTAGAGTCGAACAGAGCAACCAGATTGTGTTGCCTGTGTAAATGCATGGAAAAATCTAGTTGATTTCGAGGATAAGGGTTAGCCATTTGTGAGTAGCTTTGTGATGAAGATAGGTAAGAACAAAGGCGGTTTGTGGATAAATTTAGGTTAGAGAGATTTGCAGATGACGAGGAAAGTGAAAGAGGGGGAACCGTTGAGGGAATATACATACATATATATATATATATATATATATATATATATATATATATATATCTATGAAATGGATTTGAGACAAAGTTATTGCAAAAGGATAAACTTTGATATCCGGATGTCGGTCCCGCCTATAGAAAGCACCCAAAAAGGTGGTTTTCTTGGAATTTGAAAATCTTCCGAACGTAATTTGTCTTCGGAAGTTTTATAAAAGCATCCAAAGCCTCTTTGGCTTCGGAAGATATTCTTGAACTTTAAGGAAATTTTGCTTCGGAAGAAAAATACTTAATTATTTTTACTTCATAAACATATCTGGTTTTGGAAGAGATTAAAACTAAGAAGTTTTAGTTAAAAGAGAATAACTCTTCCGAGGCTTGATTGCTTTTGGAAGAAATATTTCCTTCAATTTAAGCTTCGGAAGATATATCAGAATCTATTCCGAAGGTAAATTACTTAGAAGTAGTTATTTGTCTTGAAAACATTATGTTCTTCCGAAGGCAACTTAATGTCTTCCGAGAGAAAATATGTCTAAAAATTCCAAAATTCTATGGAATATCATTTCACAAGTTTTCTTCCAAAGTAAACTGGAATTATATAGGTGATTATATAGACAACCTAGGACACACATATTTTAAAAATAATCTTGAGTTTAGTTTAATAAAATGCTACTCAAAGTTAATTAACCCAATAGCTGATACAAAGTATTTAAACTTATACTCATCAAAAGCTTTTGTTAATAGATCAGCATATTGTTTATTTGTGTTCACTTTGACTAATTTGATTAATCCTTTTTCAAAATTATTTCTAATCAAATGATACATGATTTTAATGTGTTTTGTCCTTGAGTGTTGCACATTATTCTCTGTAATAAAGATATCACTGTTATTGTCTATGTGAATGGAAGTGTCTTTGAAGTTGAATCCATAGTCTAGCATCTGATTTGAATCCAAAGCGCTTGAGCACAGCAGCTTGCAGCAGCAATGTATTCAGCTTCAAAAGTTGATGCAGACACAAAGGATTGTTTCTTGTATTTCCATGAGACTATCCTTCTACCAAGGAATTGGCATCCCCCAGATGTAGACTTTGCAGTCATGTTGCAACCACCATAGTCACATTGTGTATAAGAATACAGATTGAAGTCATAATTCTTTGTATACCAAAGACCATGTATTGGAGCACATTTGAGATATTCTATGAATCATATTAACGGCAACTAGGTGTGACAACTTGGGGTTGTTTTGATATCTTGCACAAATACATATCGCAAATATGATATCAGGCCTGTTGGCTGTTAGGTACATAAGAGACCCAATCATAACCCTGTAGAGATGTTCATCCAAACACTCCCCCTTAAGATCAAGTCCAAAGGAGTGGTTTCTGGCTATGGGTGTCTTTGCAACCTTACATTCAATCATGTTGAATCTTGTAAGTTTGTCTTGTACATACATTGACTGACTTATGAAGATGCCATTGTCAACCTGCTTCACTAGAATTCCTAGAAAGAAATAGAGTTTTCCCATGGCACTCATTTCAAATATATTCTTCATGATCTCCTCAAAGTCTTTACAAAGCCTTGGAGTAGTTGACCCAAAAATAATGTCATCCACATAAACTTGAACCAACATCAAGTCATTCCCTGTTACTTTAATAAAGAGTGTTCCATCAATAGTAACCCTCTTGTACCATGCTAACAGAGATACTAAGATAGTGTCTCTTACCACTTCTTTAGAGTTTGGTGCAACCCATAAAGAGATTTATCAAGCTTTGTAGACATAACTAGAATGATTCGGGTCTATAAAGCCAGGTGGTTGTTTGACATACACATCCTCATCAATCACCCCATATAAGAAATCACACTTGTCATCAAGTTGGTAGACCTTGAATCCTTGGATGCACCAAAAGCAAGGAATATCCTAACAGGTTCAAGTCTTGCCACTGGAGCAGAAACATCTGTGTAGTCAATCCCCTCTTCTTGCATACATCCTTGAACAATTAGTCTAGCGTTGTTCTTAATGACAAGTCCTTTATCATCCTTCTTGTTCCTAAATACCCATTTGGTACCACTGGTAGTCCTCCCTTGAGGTAGAGAAAATAAGTTTCAAACCTTTTGCCTTTTGAATTGAAGCAATTCCTCCTGCATAGCTTCAACCCAACTACCATCCTTCAAATGTTCATCAACTTTCTTGGGGTCTATCTTGGACAATAACCAAGACTATAAACAAACATTTTTGCCATGGGTTTGTCCTCTTGTTCTCACCCCTGTGTCAACATCTCCAATGATGTTTGTGGTGGGGTGTGACTTGTGGATTTTGAGATGAGGAATCATAGCAAGTTGTTTGGACAAATCCAAATCAGCACACTTATCAAGAGAAGCTTGATCCAATGAGTGTGTGATATCATTGATGTTGTCTTCCATTGAGTGATTATCAGCATCAAGAAATTCTTGATCACTATCACCACCTCCATTTCCTCTTACATTTGAAGCTCTTTCATTTAAGTTTTGTGCATCTGAGCTGGAATTTGTAGGCATCTCTGATGTATCAGTTGGATTTGTTATTGTTGTGCTGATAGGAACTCCATCTGCATGTAACACCCAGTTATTTATTATTTTGAAGCCGACGAAGGAAGAAAAAGAAATAAAGTCCAAAGTCGAGGGACCAAACTCGCCAACGAAGGAAAGTTGGAAATGTGGTGATATTAGTAGGGAGAGGGCAGCCATACTCTCCCCACACACTCATATTTCAGCTATCAAAGAGAGGAGAAGAGAGAAAGGAAGAGAAGAAGAAGAAGTGTTGATTCGGGTTGGTTCGAGTGGCCAAAATCGTCGAGGAGCGAGTCAAATCGAAGCCCTTGTCGTTGTGCTCGTTTGTGTGAGTTCTAGGACCCCACTTTTACTTGTTTTCAACCGATTTTGGGGCTGGAAAGCATCAAAATCCCGTTTTTATATGTGTGTGTTTATGACCCATTTGGGAGTGTTGCGTGTGATGCGTTTAGAGTATGTTTCCGGGCTTGCGTGTGCTTGTATGGTGTTGTGGTATGCATTCCTAAGGTCTAAGATGGTTGATTTAGGCTTAGACTGGGTTTGGATGAGCTTGGAGGCAGAAAATGGCAGATTGGGTTTGGGATGAACTCCATTCTGCATCAGCTAGGGCTATGCGACCGAATAGAGGCCATACGGCCGACTGAGAGGTGATTGAGGTTCATTCGCACGATTAGGATTCATTCGCACAATTGAGGGTTCATTCGCATGACTAAGGTTTCATTCGCACGATTGGGACTCCAGTCGCATGGGGAGTCATACGACTGAGGGTCCAGTCGCATAAGTGCTTAGTCGCATGAGTCCATTCGCATGAGGTTAGTTGCATAGGTGCTCATTCGTATTAGTTCCATCCGCATGAGGTCCATACGCACGACTGGGTGTCCATTCGCATAGATGTTCATCCGCATGAGTCCAATCACATGATGTTCAGTCGCATGGAGGCCATGCGACTGAAGGGTGTCCATACGCCCGAATAGGGCTGTTGCACTCGAAGAAAAAGGTAGTTCGACTTCTGACTTTCGGGGGAAAGTGCAGATGTAAGTTTTGACGTAAAGGTCCCCGTAAGAGCATGTAAGATGATTGTTATGACCTTAGAAAGTATGTTGGGCATGATGATGATGATATTGCATGTTTATGCATGTTATGTATGTATGATGTTGCCTTGTATGATGATGATGTCTGTGTATGATATGTTCCTTATTATGATGTATGTTTATCTTTCTTGTGGCTTTAGGTGTCGTGTTGATGAATGAATGAAGTAATATGTAACGTAAAGTGAAAGATAACGAAAGAGGAACATGAAGTAAGAATGCATGCATTATTGAATGATTAATGAACGAAGGAAAGGCTTGCAAGCACATATATGAGGTGAACAACTCTGTGTTGCAAGAGACTCGGATAGCGTGCAATCGTTGAGATTGCCCATGAGGTGAGCAACCTTGTTGTTGCAAGAGACTCGAATAGCGTGCTATCGTTGATGTTGCCATGAGGTGAGCAACCTTGTTGTTGTAAGAGACTCGGATAGCGTGCTATCGTTGAGATTGGCAATGAGGTGAGCAACCCTATGGTTGCAACAGACTCGGATAGCGTGCAATCATTGAGATTGCTATTGAGGTGAGCGACTCTGTCGTCGCAACAGACTCGGAAGTACGAACGTATGAAATAAATGAAAGTTAACAAATGTAATGAATGATAATAACGATATTATCTGTGTATACGTATGATGAATGATCGCATGAGAAAAGGAATAGTTGTTAAGGAAAATAAAGTATGTTTTATTATAAAACTAGAACTCACTCAGCAACGCTGACTTTTTATATGTTTTCCAGTTGGCAGGTAATGATTGCTGAGGATGGCATGAGGTGGCTACTCAGCTCTTTTGAGATGGCATCCATTCATTTAATGCTTTTGTGATGTAATGCAACAATGTATTTTGTAACCGATTGACGCTGTATTATTTGGCAAAAGTTTTTATAATGAAATGAGATGTCCTTTTGAATGTTTCCGCTGCAATATTTTCCTAAGGCAAACGTAATTATATGTTTTATGTGCGATGAGGATCCAACTATAAGCATCCTGGGAACGGGGTCTTACACTGCAGGGTTAGTTACCACTGGAGCTGAAGTAGTTTTCTTGTTTGGTCTTCTTAGCTCAAATCTTGGTCAAGATCTCATCTTGATAAGTTACCTGTAGATCATGAAAAATTCTCCCAAGATTTGTTAAAATAGTTGGTAACTAAATCAAAATCAAATAGCTAATCAGGACCAGAAACTTTCACACTGGGAGTGTGCTCAATGAAGGTCACATTGGCTGACTCCTCAACTACTCTAGTAATGAGATTGTATACTCTATAAGCGTTAGCTTGAGAAAAGTATCCAATAAAGTGTCCATCATCTAATTTCTCAGCAAATTTGGCTACTTGATCTTTGGTATTCAAGATGGTGCAAAGACATCCAAATGATCCGAGGAAACCAATGAAAGATCTCTTTTTATGCTACAATTCATAAGGAGTCTTACCATAAGTATTAACAACCAAAACTTTGTTCTTCACATAGCAGGCAATGTTGACTGCCTCTGCCTAGAAGGTGATAGGCAGTTTAGAGTCAGAAAACATGATTCTTGTAGCCTCAATAAGTGTTATGTTTCTCCTCTCTGTAATACCATTTTACTAAGGAGTCTTAGGAGCACTATATTGTCTTCTAATACCTTTTTCATCACAAAATGTATCAAGGATTTGATTCTTAAATTTTGTTCCTTGATCACATCTTATGGTTTTGACCTTGTGATCACATTTATTCTCGATTTTCAGAATGAAGTTCTTCAAGATCTCAGGAGTCTCATCCTTAGTTCTAAGGAAAAAGACACAAGTGAATCTTATTGAATCATATATGATCACCAAACAATATGAGGTCCTTCCTAGACTCATTACACTGGTGGGGCCAAAGAGATCCATATGTAATAAGTAAAGAGGAGTAGTGATGGAGTTATTTTCCTTTGGCTTGTGAGACACCTTGTGTTGCTTCTCTTTCAGACATGTAACAAAATAATCATCACTTGTAAACTCTTTCTTTGGCATTACAGTTACCAAATCATTTTTAATTAATTTATTCATGTTTTTAAAGTTTACATGGCACATTCTTTTATGCTAGAGGAAGGACTCATCACTATTTGCTTTAGATCGAAAGCAAGAAACTTCTCCCGAAGGGGATGTTTTTTGTAAATCCATCCTCTACATGTTCCCTTTCCTGGGGGATCTAAGCGGGATATGCTCTTGAAGAATGACCACCCCGGGCTTGAGAACAATGCACTCATGCTCAGTGAGGAGCATGTTATGTCTCTTATCATAAAATTAGGATACACTCAGTAGATTGTACCCAAGCTTCTTGATGAAGTTTACCTTCTCAATGCTGAGATTACCATTTGTGACCCTGCCCCTTCCAGTAATGTAACCACCTGAATCTCCACCAAAAGCAACTGACCCTCCAACGATTTTCTCAAAGTTTTGAAGCAAAGTTTTGTTGCCTGTCATGTGCCTGAAACAACCATTATCAATTATCCATACATTCCTCTTGGTCTTGAGCTGAAGACAATGCAACAGCGATTGATCCTATATTCAAGCTTTGAGGATCATTTGTTGTTGCTAATGAAGAACTTTCAACCATATGGTCTTCCTTTATCTTCCACACCATCTTTGAAATATTAGACTAGACTTTCAACACTTCGGAAGTTTTGACAACTTGAGAAGTTTTGGATACCGGACATATGGAAGATCTTGCTTTCACTGCAGCAGGCTTTAGTACTTCGGAAGCTTTCCTTTCTTCCGAGACCAAATTTTCTTCCGAAGGCAAGTTTTCACTTGTCTTCTTCTACACTTTCGAGCTTCCGAAATAAAAAGATTTTCCTTCCGAAGCTATCTTCTTGTTCTTCTTCTCAAAAGGTTTCTTCTTAGTCATGTGGATAGTACTTTTAGGATTGTAGAGACAATCGATGGCAAGAGGAGAAGTACTACCACACATGATACAATCAATTGGCTTCCTTCTGAGAGTCTTCTTATGCGTCGAAGGCTGAGCTTGATCACTTTCCACCTCCATCTTCCAGCAGGCATTTTAGAATGAGGCTTGCTTTTGGAACTGGGTGGTTTAGGCTCTATAGCATTGGTATACAGCTGATCAGCCTTCTTTTCTTCATAAAGATAAGTTGGACATAAACTAGAACTTCTGTTACTAGAGTCCATAATTTAGTCTTTTGATCAAGTTGAGCCTTCTTTGATCTTCTCTTGACTGCTCTGATCAAGTTCTTTCTTTTTAGACTTGGTAATCCCTGGTTCTTTCCTCTCCTTAGGAGAATAGTAACCCTTCTTGTGATGATCTTCTTCACTCATCTCATATACATCCTTCACTATCTTCTCTTCATCCTCTTTATTAACAGAGTCTATGAGGGGAGGCTCATCTTGAAAAGTTTCACACCTTGAAGATATTACAGATAGTAAAGTGTGTGGAGGATCTATCTTGATAGATCCCAGTCCCTGCTTATTCTGATAACAAATCTTGGCATGAAAGAATGAGGATATAATGTTCTTGAAGGTCTCTTCTTCAAGAACATATTTTTCTGCCCCGGCTTTCCTGATCACAACCTTAGCCTGACATTCAGTTAACTTTGTAATGAGATATTTAATATAAGTCCTTTAGTTAGTGTGTTAATGCTTAAGAGGTGAAATGGTTTTCTCTAGATATTCTATCCTAAGTTTATAATCATTTTCAGCTCTTTTAAAATCATATTTAAGATGTTTAAGGACTCAAGATCAAATCTTACTTCCAAGTTATAGGACCTGTATCTATTGACTTTAGCAATACATTCCGATATACAAAGATGTTCCAATACCTTGGCCTCTTCATGATCACCCATCAGTGCTTAGTTTGGAGATGCATTTTCAACCTGAAAGTTACAATCAAAGCCTCCTTCTACAACAGCAACTGCAGCTTTCTGCTTAGGCTTCTCAATATGTGGAGCTCTATCAGTGTAGTTTGGCCTGGCTTGTGCTTGGCCACCATTTGTTCTTGGTGCCTTGCACTCTATAGCAAAGTGTCCTATTTGGTTAAAGTTATAACACTTCACCTTGCTTTTATCCAACCTAACTTTCCACTGGTTGCATTGCTGGAAAACTTTCTGTCTGTCTTCTTGTAGAGCTTCTTGGCTCTGTGAGTGAGAAGAGCCATCTGCTGGACTGTCTCCATGTACTCCAGATCATTTGGATGGATACAGTCCAAGTCTTCAAGAGTAAAGAGCAAGTTGCCACTACTTTCATCAGCAGACACAAAGGCTTGAAAATATCATAGAACTAAGTGAGAGTAAGGGTCTTGAGGTTTTCAGTCCTCTTAATGACCACACAATAGTGTGTCCATTATTTGGGAATTGAGGACATGAACTTTCTCATAATGTCCCTGTTCTCAAGAGTTACTCCAACATCCATTAGAGTATCCATAATCTTAACATACCTGAAGTATTGTTGATTCATGGTTTCACCTGTCTTGAAGGTGAAATCCTCAAACTGCTACTTCAAGAAGTCTTTCTTGTTCTATTTTTCTTTATTTGACTCCATATACATCAGCTTCAGTGCATCCCATAGTTGCTTAGTAGTTATGCACTTCTTAAAGCCTCCGTAGATAAAGTTTGGAAGAGCAGTTTGGAGGGTGGTCGTGGCATTTTGATATACATAAATCTTCTTCCGGTCTTCTTCTGAGTAGTCAGCCACTTCTTTTGGTTTCATGCCACCACTAGCAGCAGCTGAAGTGGTGCATGGTACGTGAGGTCTTGAGATAACATATCCCACATACTGGAGTCTTCAGACTTGATGAAGCCTTCTATTCTTTGGCACCAAGTCTCAAAGTAATCAAGAGTGATCAGTGGAGATTTGTCATAGTATCGTTATCCATATCAGGCTTGGTAAAAGCTGCCATTTGAGTTGTTAAGTATCTTGTGAAAATTATAGGATTTAAGATGGTGCGATCTTACAATCAAGAGCCTAAAATGCTCAGGTACCAATTGCAGGACAGGTGAAGGAGGTTAATGCAATAGTTTTACTATGAGGAGAGACTTAGAACACTTAACAGATCAAATAGAAAACCAGGTTTATGTTAATGACACTAAAAGCACAAGTAAGTATAAGACAGAACTAGAACAAGAACAAGATAAGTTTGATTTTCAAGAATGTTGTATATTGCTCTCAAGTTCTATACAAGTGTTACAAAGTATAAAAGTAAATACAAGTACTTGAGACACTTTATACTATATACTACAGCCGGCTATACTTTGAAATCCAGCTGGAAACACTTATCTAGACAACAACATCAATGTAAAGTTAAAAGACAGATTGCCTTAGTGACTATGACATGTCATAGCTCACATCCTAATATATTACAAAAAGGATAAAAAGTATAAAAGTAGAAAGTTACAGACCAATGACCTTAATCTACAGTTGAAAAAAGTATGAACCTTTTCACCAACTTATTAAATTTGTAAGTCTTCAGAGTGGAAACGAAAAGTTGTTCAACTTTTGTCAAAAGGTGGTCAAAGAAAGCATGTTTTCTCTGTCTTCAGAAGAAATCAATCTTTGGATTCGGAAGACTTTGTCTCTGAAGCTTTGGAAGACTTCATCTTTAGCTTCAGAAGATTTAGTCATTTGGCTATGGAAGATTTTACACTTAGCATATTTTCTTGAGTTGTGTAAAACTTTCGAAGTAACTTCACTCTACACATCATGCATGCATGTTGAGAGCTCTTGTTTGTTTTGATTGCATTATCCTTTAAGTGTAAACCTTACAAGTAAACAAGAATTAATTTTGTCTTTTGAAAGTTACAAATGGATATTAACTTAACTACTAATGTTTGGTCAGTTCCACAATTATTACCATAATTGGACCTTTGTGTTAACAACCATTGGGTAAATCTCGAGACATGACAAATGATTGCACGTATGATTGTGTTTGTTTTTATATCTGCATACCGGGAAAGTTTTGTTTCAAATATTAAATTATGTAATAAGAACTTTAAAATTGACCAAAACAATATATATTTTCATTTTGTGCGATAAGTTTTCAAATAATAAAAATGCAGTTGAAAATTAAAAAATAAAGTATAAACTGATAACAACGATAATTTTTCCAAAATTGATGTGTTACATTTATAATTAATTTGATTGTGAAAACAGATTCATTATTAAAGCCATTGATAAGACATTCAATATCTTTTCTAAAAACTTGTTTCGTGATGTTTTATTAAACCAAGTAGAAAACAAGAGATGCAATAGAGAAAATGTGTGATCTATGAATTTCATTTTTCTAGGTTTGACATACCTACTAGGTGAAATTCGACTTTTAAAATGTTTGAAAGTATTTTATGACAAAATTAAAGAAAGTTCACAATTTTTTTATAATCATCAAGTATTAATGTTTTAGGGGTACATCGTTTTCAAATTAAGGTTGGGCATTTATTCAAGATACCACCGAGTTGCTAGAATTTTCAAGACTACAACAACAAACTTATCTAGGTTTTATTATCTCATGAACTCAATTCTTTAGTACTTATTTATTTAATAATAAAAAATTAAGAATATTTAAAAATAAAAATAATAGGTTTAACAAGTATATGCACAAAAAAAAGTTAAAATTATATTATACCAAACTACCATGTGTTTTTACATGTGCCGTTGTTTTAAACCGTGTTCAATATAAACAAGGATAATTTCAAAGCATCACAAGCAATGACATTGGTATAAAATGGTTGCTAGAGTAGGAACAACATGATTAGTTTATATTATATTTTGAGAAATGAAACTGCTAAACTAAAAAAGGCTAGCCACCCAAGTAGTGAGCTCAAAAGATATAGTGAAACATATTTTATATCCCTTATGACTCCCAATGAATTTAAAAGCTTTTATATTTTATCTTAATGGAAAGTAAACAAATGCTAATTTCTAATCCTAGCTACTATAACCCATGATTTACTAACCGTTTAAGATTCTATAGTAGCTTTGTATCTATTTTCTCTTAGTAGTAGGGTTTTATTGATATGAAGAACAAGACTTCATTTAACGACGGTAGAGATCTATACTTGTTTACAGAATCACTTGGATTCTATGGAAAATGTATAAAACACATTTCAACACTCAAAGATGAACTAAAATAAAGAAAAAATTCACAAGGAAGAGGTGACAACCGGAAGATCTTCTCCTTTATCTATGTAGAACTCGCTTAGGATTTGTGAGTTGGCATCAATAACAATAGTTCTAATAAAGAACAACGATTGGACTAAATTGGTTTTAGAACTAGTTTAGCACCCTGATCGATTCCTTTGGGGTTGGGTTTTAGCCTCCATTTAACGGTTCCCACGTAATCTAGCTTCATCCTCGAAGTAGTTTTGACTGTGTTGACTTAATGTCAAATAGAATTAGATTTTGATAAATAAAGTTATCAAAATATGCACCTCTACTCTTAAGCAAACCCTAGAGCTAGGTTTTCTAAGTTGTCCATCGCATGTGGCTCTAATAGTTTCATGTAGTGTCTTTTAGACATCTTCCTTTATAATTCTATTATGTGTTCTGTATCGGTTTATATGGATGAATGTCTTGACACAATGAGCTCTTAGACATTTGTTAAGGATCTTAATGGTTATCTTCACTCATAATTTGCCTTGAAGGATTTAATTTCACCCACTTAGTTATTTTCTAGAGATACAAGTTAGTGAAGATACTCTACACTTGTCTTAGCAGCACTACTTGTAAACTCCACTACAACGTATTGGTGTTAGGGAATGTAAATATCTCTCTACTCCTATCTCTCCATAAAAGCAACTTTGTAAATATTTAGTTAATCCCATTTAAGGTCTCTTGCTCCATTAAATGATCATCAATGCCCTTCATTTCCTTACTTTGACTCGCTTAGAGATTTCATATGCAATTAGTAAGGTGTCGAAGTATGTTCAGTATCATCCTCACCACAACTAGGTCACAACCAACACATTTTGGGTTAATCTTTATGGCACCATCTACCATAGCCTTACTGTTCGCATAAATATTGCCACCATCCATGCATATGGGGACAATGACTAAGCTGGTTGCATCGATGATCACAGCTCCACTAATGGGTATTATGTCCTTCATGGGCATAATATATTAGTTAGAGTTCCAAGAAACAACATACCATTTGCTAGATCTAGCAATAAGGTAGAGTACATGGAGTAAGCCACACTACAACATAGATTTAGTAGTTATTTGGCTTATGTCATTGTTACGAAAGCTTTAGATTTCCATTACTTAGTCCCCCTTCTTGGTAAGAACAATGTTGGTATCACCTATTTAATTCTTAAAACGGTCTTTTAGATGTGTACCAAGCATCTTGAGATCCATTTTTACTTTACTCAAGACATAGTTCGTGCACAACATTTGTTATGTTCCTACTCTTCACGTTGTTAATATATCAACTTAAGGATTATCCACTGCATGGCCTACTTCTCTTCGGTCCAAACTTAACGTCGAAGGTCCCTTTCAGCTTGCCAAGCGCATTTTTTTTATATTAGATGTTTCTCTTACAAATCTAATTTAAAAAAATTAATGGGTACAACCAAAGTGTATATCCGACCACTTCCCCACGACTTTTTATCATGAGGGGGGAGGGTGCACCACATACAAATAAATTAACATACTTAAAAAGACTCAAGGCCCATACATAAGAAGCATAAGAAAAACATTGTAACCCATGCCAGCCATACTGCCATAGTAGTAGCTTAAGCATAATCCAAAGCCCACATTGTAGATAAGCTTGTACCCAGACTTCCAAGCCCTACATAATTAACGTAGTAGCTCAAATCCATAGTCCATGTAACCCAATACATCATAGTTTAAGCCCATGAATTACCCCCTATGCATCCTTATTTCCTATGCATGCTTATATCCCATGCAGGAGTACTATATCTTATATTTGTCTTTACTCTCTTGTTATACTTACATTCAAACGTATACTTTAGATAGGAACATTAGTTGATTAATTAAGCCTATCGGGTAATCTCTTGTAACACCCAATATATTATAGATGACTTCTTTTTTTTTTACCTTAATGAAAACCTATTGAGTCTATCAATAATTCGAATAATCATGACAAAATAACAATGTTGTGTTCGTCTTGAAGTAAGAAGTCTCTTGATATAAGTAACAAAAGTCCAAAAACTATAAAATTAAAGATCAGCTCTGTTAACATATGAAAAGGAAAGCAATGATCATTTTATATAGTTAATGACCACTGGTTGACCAATAACCTTTTTCATAAACATTAACTAATATATTCACAGTACCTTTTTCTTAAACATTTTTGAACTGCACGTGCATAAAAGTCTTTGATTTAGAGTATGCAATCCAGAGACAATTATATATAGGAAATGTTACTTTACACTTATATAGTTATAGATTTATGCTAGTATGTGTCAAATGTTATCCGAGTTAACATAGTCGATCTCCCGACTGTAACCGCTGAAATTCACAGATTTTCTAATGTAAGGAGACATCGGCCGGTGAGTTGGAGCTTCTAAATTGTCATCGGCTAAGAAGCTTTTTTTAAGGATAACGCGAATTTAATGGAGGAAACATGATTTTAATAGAAAAAGATGATCGAATTTGTATGCTACGTGTAAAATAGATTTAATTACGATAACTTTTACGTAGAGATCGTAAGCATGTTTTATGTTGAAAGCACACGTTTTCTTGCTATATTTATTAAAAACTCTATGCAAATCCTTAGTTATTGTTTCATTATTGTCTCATGTGTTGAGAAAATGTTGGTGTCTTAATGTTGTACATGACTAGATACTAACATATAGAGATAAACCACATGAACTATATGCTTAACCATACTAGAATGTCACTTAAGGAAATTCTACATGACACGAACTAGCCGATGGAACGAATAATACGGATATAAAACGATAAACAAGTGCATAAAATTTAAGTAGATAGTTGTACGTAGAGACTTTTGACCCAAAAGCTCTAACCATAAGTTTTGTTTTTTGGTCAGTAGATCATATCATGTAACCCACCAAGAACATGCATAGCATCATGAGCAATCAGCCTTGGAAACATTTTTAGCAGAGTGACTGCTCATGATGTTATCTCATTTCTTGACAGGCACTTGTTCAACATGCGCGAAAACATAACACCTTTGATCCGTTCATCGAAACCCTCCATTCAGAGCTGGAGCCCAATAATCCGCGCCGTTGTCACTCCCAACTTGCATTGTGCATGAAACAGGAACTAGACACAGTCCTCTACTCCTCAAATCTCTCTTTGGTTCTTCATGAGAATCCTAAATTTAATTGAATTTTAAATCAATTTCCACAACCAAAATCAATATTAAATAAAATATAAATATTCATTTGTAATTTTTATCATCATGTTTGTAAATTAGTTGCTTTTTTATTCTCCAATATCATGGATAAATTTATTCTAAACTTAGATTATATACTACAATAAATAAGGAAATACATATATACCTGCTCAAGGGTAGATCCTTTCATCTTCATGCAGCTATCATTCAGAAGCTGTTTAAGTACAAGATGGTGATAATTAACAACTTGATTACAATAATATGTGTCAGCTTTTTAGTGAAATAAATGTGATTGAAAAAGTTAATTATTCAGAAGGTATAAAGGTGGAAATATACCTGACCAGGATCTTCAGGAAATAAACAATTTCTCTCTCCTTGTTGAACCTAATTAATATAAAAAACAATTTTAATAATTAAAAAAATTGCTTGGTGAAAATAGCATAGATTCTTTTACTGCTTCCCCACATGCTTATATGTGAACTCTCACATGCGTTGCGGCAGAGGGAGAAAAAGGTGTCAAGTATGTTTGCGTTTTTATTCTTAACTAGTAAGATGAAGATATATATATCGTCATTAAGTCTGCATATATATACATACCTATACATATTAAGGTTACATACGGGTATATATGATAAGGTTATGCTAAACATATGCCTTACCTATATGTTTTTACTAGCTGTATCCCATCTCAAGTTGTTACATCAATAAGATTCTTTGTTTTACACAGTAAATGATAAAATCGACTCTATTTAATTGGCATTTTCAAGTGCGAGTAAATTAACAATCAAACAAGATGTATCTAATCTATCCCATATTAGATATTCAGCTATATAATCATACAATACAAATAATTTTTTTCTAATCATACGCAACCCGTTTAGCTGTTAATTGTTTTATAACGGACCCTAATGTACTTATAAATCCACTTAATTTGTCCTCTTGAGATTTTAAAGACTCGACCTTCAAAATAGGAAGCACCTATTACACACATGGAAATCTATCTTCAAGGCCGGATTTAAATGCATACATAAAGGTGTGTGCTTGGGAGCGTGTAAAGTATGGCATATATACTTACAGGATGTTGGTTTCTCATGTTTCCTGATCCACTGCCCAAATATGGTAAGCTGAGGGCCTAAAACATTCAAGAATGTAAATAAACGCTTGCTTCTTTCAGCACAACATGTATAAATTTTAAGCCATCATATGTTGATCTATGGTATAGATCAATTAAGTTAGGCGTCAATATTCTATAAGCTAGAAACATTACATATATGTATAAATTTTAAGCCATCATATGTGATATCTCATATTCAAGATTCTATAAATACTATAACTTATTGTTTGCTTCATGCATTTACATTACAACAAAGACTATAAAATATATAAAACAAGATAAAATGGTCCAAAGATCAGTTAGTCACTATAATTGTATAATGTTTATAACTAATTTATTTGGCTGACTCAGTTCTGAGAATAATTAAAAAATAAGTTATATTCTTTCGGTAGAGGGAATCGATTCTAGAATTTGGATACACAATGAATAAAATAAAGATATGTTTTAATATAAGAAAGAGACACAGGAGATTTATATAAAAATATGGAAAAAATAGGGTTGAAGGAATATTAAGTGAAGCTTTTAGCTGCTGTTTATGTGTTTGTTTGTGGCATGACTGCTCCTCATGGTAGTTTGTGAAAGATAAATAAAAGAAGAAGAAGAAGAGAAGAAAGAGATGTAGCATCACCTCAATTTGGTTCTGAAGGAATCTTATGTAACCAATAGCTTCTAAAAGCACTGAAGCTGTGTCAGTCTGCACAAAATAAGTAAATTAAATTGACAATCAGATTTTTAGTGATTTTTATAAATATTCATGAAATCTTTATAAAGTTAATGAAACATCTAATCTTCATCCTTCAGTACATCTTACATTACCTTTAAACATTCAAAGATGGGATATGAAATTATGATCTATAGATTATAATGAAAAAGTTCTATCAACAAAGACAAGACTGCACTATATAAAGTATTTCAAAGCAGAAACCATTACAACTTCTGCAGAGAGAGTGTGTTTTGAAAAATAAGCGTTCTAATTTTCTATATTTTTGTGACCTTCTGAAAAAGTAATAACAAATTAAAAAATAAAAAATAATATTTTAACAATACATTTTTTACTACATCCGGCCAATTGCAACTAACAATACATAGGTAATGATTTATGTACATATTGTTTTTGTGAGTAACAAATATCATATTACTGTACCACTTTAAAAATAATTACAATTTAAAACTTCTTTTAGATTTAACATAAACTTTCCTAAAATTAAACACATTTTTTTTCTTAATCATGTTAATAAAAAGTAAATGTAAAAAATCTTACACGATAAAAGTTAAGAATCTATTTTAACAACTTATGATTTAATATCTAAAATAATTAGTTTTAATGTAATAACTTTTAGTTTTGATTTTGGTTATACTTTTCATGGTTTAAAAGCTAAAACAAATGTTAATTATTACAGTGAGAATGACATTGAACTTATTTACCCAAATTCAATTCTTTTTATATCAAACGAATAAAATTAAATTTATCTTCTATTAAAATGCTTCCCACTAAAAGGATTTAATGTGTTTTATACATTTTCATCTTATTTTCAGTTGACATGACAATCAATTATTTCCTTAGCAAAAACCAAAAGGAATTTTGTCATATCATCTTCGTGTTTCAGCTTTTTTTTATGTCTGACATAAATCTTCAATTAACATGCTCTCTTAATTATTAGAATGAATTATTACATTTACTCATGCTTAATTACCTTCCGCCTTAAAAAAAATAATTTAAAATAATAATAAAAAATAAAAGTAAAAATATCATGCTTAAATATTACCATATACTATACCTTTCCAAACGGAGAAACAAGCTGATGAAGCGCTGTTATTCTGTCCCCTAATTTTTCTTTCCTCACCTGTTTTTAACATCACAAACAAGAAGAAGAATCAAAATTATAAATTGTATTTTTGCAATGATTATTATACATATCTTTTTTATATAAATTTGTGACACTTTTTTGTGGATATAAGAATAGATGAAGTAGAATCGTGATGGCATGGAGAAATGGACAATCAAGAAGGACAACAGTTATCTTCCAAAAAGTACGTATTCCTGTATTTGGGTTTTAATTTCCTCCATAACTAAGATCTGAATGAAAGAAATTTATTACCTTGAAGGTTGATTGATTTGCAGAAGGTTGAATTTTAGCCTTCTTTGATGCCCCACCTGTAGCAGTGCTATTGCACTTCATAATTTGAAAAGGAAAAAGATGATAAATTAAGTAATCCACCAAACTACACAAGTTCATGTACTTTCATCTAATGTATGAATAATTTTCTAGGGGAACTGATTAGTTAGTCTTGTACAAATTAAATGCCACAAAAGAGACATGTGACCAACAAGAAAGATATGATATGTGTTCCAAATAAATCTTGTATTTTATCTAAAACTTGAAGCTTGTAGCATATCTTGGACCTTTGTAAAACATGGAAAAAAGTAGTTACCTCCGATGAGCGATCCGGTGGAGGGTGTCTTCCGTCGGTCTTGTTACTTATGGTGGTAGAGAAATCAAGCATATTATTGCTCATGCTTGTGATGCAAGAACTTGGTGACGAAACGGGGATCATTTGATTCGACCAATTGTTTTGTTTAGCGCCATGAAAGTCGACGTTCCCATGGCCATATGATGATCCGTAGGGTAGTGAGTTCTCTTGCTTGATTGAAGATACCATGGAGTTAACTATTGAAGAGTTGTGATGAAGATGTTGATGAAGATTATGATCATGTAGTAGCTGTTCTTCCCAATTCTCCAATTTCTTAACTTGTTGCATATGAGTCATAGTACTTGGTTTGTCATCTTCACCGGCTGATCCACTCCTGTTAAATATGAAACAAAGATTGGTGTATTAGTCAAGCGGTGCATGTGCCTATTAAATCAATATATCTCTATGTTCTTCATGAAGAAGCACATAATACTTGAGATATATGTACCCTAACATGTAGGGGACAGAAAAATTGTTTAGAAATCATGGTAATAACCTAAAACGTAAAAGAAAGAGATTGTTTACATAAGTAACTGGCTTAGGGAATCCGGAAAGCTTTGATTGTCATGCCATAGAGATGGTGAAGATAGTGGCGGTTGTGGAACATGTTGGTGAGGAAAGAAGTGTGGTTGTCCCGTAGGGGCAACGGCGGGCAGGTGTGTAGATGTTGGCGGTTGAGACGGTCTGGTGGTAGCCATCATGCTCCACCAGCTGTTTGGTCCGCCGGCAAGCATTTGTTGCACCGGCGAACTTTGCAACACATTTCCTCTATTCATTTCACCACCCAAAGGAAGCAAACATACAAAAGACTAACTTTCCCTTCTTGCTATTGCCCTTGTCTTTGTAGAAACTTTGAGAGGTCGTAGACTTTGAGAGAGAGAGAGAGAGAGAGAGAGAGAGAGAGAGAGAGAGAGAGAGAGAGAGAGAGAGAGAGAGAGAGAGAGAGAGAGAGAGAGAGAGAGAGGAGTGTGTATTTGAATGATGGAGTATTGAGAACCTTTTTTTGTCTTTGTATTCTCTACTTTCTCTCCTTTCTTTATTAGCTTTCTTTCTTTGTTGTTCATTCTTTTTTTTGTTTTAAATGTTTTTACTTTTCTCTTTGCTTTTGCTTTATCATCAAAGTAGGGCAGCGTAAGAAAGGTGGTGCCAATTCCATATCAATTATATATTCACAAACTTGACGAAAACAAAATGTTTTCTTATCTCTTGCTTAAAATATATATCTAGTTTTTAGTTCTAGTCTAAAATAAAGTAAATGGCTCTTTTATAGGAGCATTCATGTTGAGAACTTATGAACTTACTTTTACCATGTAACATATGTATTAAATGTTTTATTATTAAGTTTCACATTCTATAGAAGGAGTTTATTAAATTTTCCAATAATCATATGCAATTTAACGTTTAGCTATGATATAATAAAATACCTAACAATTTGACGTAATGGTATCTGGATGTGTAATATATGTTATTTGTCTTGGACATGTTATAATTAATGTTTTTCTTTCTAAAAATATGCATATTTATTTAAGGCATTAAATTTGTGATTATTTAATAATCTCTTGGCCTAGTGGTAAGAGGGAGGTGGGAGGCTTTGTCTCTTGGAGGTTCAAGGTTCAAACCGGCATGGGTGTTTATTACTAACTTGGTGTTAATAACAACTAACTAGTCGTTCAAAAAAATAAATAAATAAATTGTGATTCAACTTGTTAATTCATCTCATATTTATTTACATAATAATAATTTTTTTAGAAGAACGAACTATTTTAACAACAAATACTTGTCACTTTACGTGTCCATACACAGTTACGTTTAAAGGTGGTTACCCATCAAAGAAACGTCTTGTATGTATGGTTAGAGAAAGCGAACATCAAAAATTTTGTTCGTAGATATATGCAAAAGTTGCATGCACTAAGAGTCTTATATAGTGGCTATATGTTGTCATCAATAAACCTTATTCATTTCATTTTAGGCCGTTGCAAAACATAGTATAGAGTATGAAAAGAATATGTATCAGAGTAGAATTCCATCATAGTTGCCAAATCTTGATGAAAACGAACAATTCAACGGTTTGAAGAAAGTACCAAAAGTGTGCTGAATTGTTGAGTATGAAACTTCATCGTTAAAGAAATACACCTGTGGATCCAGTAATTAAAATTTGCAAAGTTCGACATGAGTCCAACCACAATTACAAGTTTTAAATTTATACTATTGGATGGAAATAACCATCTACGCCAACCCCTTGTATATCAACAACAAATAAAAAATGTTTATTTTATAAAAAGAAAAAGCTTACACATGTCGCTGGTAAAAGGCATAATTTTACAACACGGGATTGAGATTACCAATAATTATTCAAAATTGTCCAATTGTCATCACTAACCTGACGCTTGTAAGTCAAACTCTAGTCGTTATTTGTGGGAACTATTTCCCCCTGGATATTCAAAACCTTGATCTATCACTAAATCACTAACATAAAAATAAGATTTCGAGTAAGGTTCACGCTCAAACTTTTCAATTGTTTGTCGATGATGGCAGTTTGTGATGCACTACAAGAAACGCACGCAATAGCGGCGACACCGTTTATTTTATTGACTCATATCTAGCCATTCATCAGCCATTAGATCTAACGGCTGTGGTTGAATGGTACATTCATCATTAGCGGTGATGCCTTTAGCGGCGACGCGTCGCCGCTAATGCTCGATTATATACGCGTGCACTTATCTCCTCATTTCACTTTCCCTCCACACGACCCACAACCTCCTCTCCCTGCGCCCAGCCACTGCACCGCCGACGCCACCACTCCGACTAGCCACCGCCGACGCCACCACCCACCACAGCCACCACCATCCGAACGCAGCCACCACCATCCGACCGCAGCCACCACCATCCGATCGCGATCCGACAACCGTCGCCGCTGCTGCTCCTGTTCCGTCACCGCTACTACAAAGATTTCTAGATCCGGTTTTTTTTTTTTTTTCTTTTTTTAAAGATTTTTGTTTTCTATATATAAATGCTTTAGGTGGTGCTTAGTTGATACAATTATTTGTTTGATTAGTGTTATTTTGGATGAGATAACATATAGTTTATGATTTAAGTTTTGATTAGTTTATATGTATATGTTAAAACCATATTAAAAATATAAATGCTTAATTTTTTGACTAACTGGATTAAGTCATATTTGTTGAAAATATATTTAGGATGAGAAACTAAATTTGTTGATATATGCTTTAAGTTTTGCTTAATATTTGAACTATATGGATTTGGGTATTTTGTTATTTAGTTGGTTTTAATTAGTTGAAATTATATAAAATATGTATTTTAAACTATTAAACCATTTAGTTGATAATTTAGTTGTACTAGATTATTTAGGTATTTACCTAAAAGAAATAAAATTAGTTACCTGTAACGAATAACAAGAAGAAATTAGTAATAAAATCTAACAAAATGTGACATTCTTTGAACATAATGTAATAATGTTTTAATTTCTTCAAACAATATCACATTTAATTTAATTTTCTTACTAATTTCTAATTGTTGTTCATTATTAGCCTTTAGGTTTCATGATCTCATTCTAATCATCATGAGCTTAGAAATACCCGCCCAAAATTGATTTAGTAATTAATTTTGGTTTGTCCCCGTTTTGGGACTGCTTTTTTAGTATTTTATCTCATCTAGGATATGAAAGTGTATTAAATGATTGTTTGTGTAAAAAGATTTGGTTGTCATTTTCTCTTTGCTCCTCGGGTATATATCTCTATATGTATATACTTGGGAGCTTAGTGGAAATGTTGCCGAATTTTTCTTAAACAAACAATCATGTAATACACATTCATATATGAGATAAGATATTCAAAAAATGAGTATAGCAGCCTACCCTTTTAAAATCTATATCCGTTGCCCTAGTTTTTATTCATGTTTTCTAGATACATATTCATCCACTTAAATCCTAAATTATATTACAGTCCTGTAATCATGTTTGGCGATAAAAGTTGGCTTCTGAATCCGAACCATAGATCACTCGAGTATCAGGAAGGACACAACTCTTTTATCGATATGAGTGAAAAACATATCGACAAATATGGACTGATTAGATGTCCGTGTAGGAAATATTAGAATACCTAATTATTAGGATGGGTTAAAATAAAATATCATTTAGAAATATGGGGCATGGTTTGGACATACAAGGATTGGATCTATCATGGTGAAAGTTTATGTAACATCTCGTATTTCCGTTAATTACAAGTTAATTTTGTTAAGTTTCTTTTAAGGGCCATTATTGTCTTATATGAATTGTGGATTAAATGGGTTATCTTTTAGATTTTGGATTTAATATGTTGTTAAAATGTCAAGAAAAGAAAATCAATATTTAAGCTAATATTAAAGTTAATGATAATAATGTTATTAACAAATCATATTTGTTATTAATAACAATGAAGATAAATAATATTAGTAACAATCATAACTATAGTATTGTTAACATAATAATAATAATAATAATAATAATAATACTTATAGTAATAATAATAATATTGTTAACTTAAAAGTGTTTAAAAATTTAATTAAAAACTTGGGGGATTGTTTTTGTAGATTTATAAACTTAAAACAAAGTTCCAGCATAAAATGTTAACTATTAAGGACTACAGGGACCATAGGTGAAAATTATTAAAAACCCAACCCCCACCCCATTTTCTTCCCCGTTTTTCCGGCCGCCGGCCGGCGAAGCCCCGGCGCGGCGCCGGCGAGGTTCCAAACCCGCAAAAATTCACCCGTTTTATCCCCAAATTATACCAATCGCTTCGTGTACACAATTCGAACCTCGTTATGAACTTTTAATGCGTTAATCAACCCGTTACAAACTCCAATCGAATGTATAACCGAAACCTTAAAACCCCATAACCGTTCGAGCCTTAATCACCAATAATGAGTCAATTAATTCAACACTAACGATCGTCTATCTGTCCTTAATCGATTACAACTATCAATTGTATCTGAAACACTCAAAATCATCAAAAACAAACTTCATCTTCATCGCGAACCTGCAACTCGAACAACGACTACCTTCCGAGCTTTATTGACTGCAATTGATAGAGGGCTTTTCTTCATTGGAACTATTAGAAGCTTTCTGTAGAACGAATTCGAGTTTCATCGCCATTTACTATCTGAACAAGCTTAAGACGCAGCCGCGACTTGTTCATCACGCGTTTAATCGAATTAATCAACAACACAGGTAATTAAATACATGTACTCGTACGATTTCAGTTGGGGAACAAAAGCCCCATGATTCCAATCATTTACGTTAACGAATTGCATGTCAATTTGGGGGAAAATCGTTCTAGGGTTCATGGGTTTGGGGATTTACTTGAGTCTGTGTTTTTAAAGTTTAAAAACGGAGTTATAAACGCGGCTGGAGCCTTGGTTCACTGGTTAGAGCTTTACCCCTACATACATGAGGTCCCGGGTTCGAACCCGGGCACCTCCATGTATTTTTTTAAAGGCTTTTTGCCTTAAAATTCATTCTAGAAAAATTTTAAAATGTATAAAAATTACTTTTATAAATTCCAAATATTTTCAAGAGTTTCCAAATATTTTCTGTAAATTTTTCTAAGTTTATATAAATGTTTTATTTATAAAACATTTTAGCAAAGCTTGTTTGAATAATTTTCTTAAAAAAAAATAATAGATTTTATTAATAATTAACAAAGTATTGTGGTCTAAAAAGTTTCTTCCACGTAATATTGTTTAAATCATAATTATTTCAAGTAATTACTTAAATATTATATTTAAACTTTAATCATCATAAACGATTTAATTTCATTTTCTCTATATTTAAAATAATATAACTTGTGCTTAAAATATTTATAAAAATGCCCCAAATACCCAAATTGAACTTTAGCCCTCGTTAATTCATTAACACTTGTTATTAAATTTAATCTTGTAATTTTATATATTTAGGTGCCTTGTGACGTGTTATCTTGGAACGACATATATTATTCATATTGATCCTTATTAAATACTTATTTGACATGTGAGTTTTCCTTGTCCCCTTTTTATAATTTCACACTTATTTGGGGTGAAACATGATGCCTATATTACATACACGTTTAAACATTTGAGACTTGTAATGCACATGCAATTCTACTTATTTTTGGTCATGGTTATTTGTGTTTTGTAAGTGTTTATATGAGATACATAGTTTGTTTACAATCATTAACTATTGCTAGCCTGGCGACGTCTTAGATCTTTGGGCCTGACAAGCCTATTTGGTGCTAAAGTCGAGGTATTGCCGACTCCTAGGGGCCGTACGCTTGTGCACTAGGAACCAAATACACTTAGCCAATCTTATATACTTGTAATCAAGTCGAGGTTTGGTTGTAACGATATGTGTTCTATAACCTTACTAGCTTATAATCCATGACATGAATTGCTACTTGTAATCTTATTATGTATGAAAACTTAGAAACTCACCAACTATTTTTAGTTGACTCTTTATTTTCATCATGTTTCAGGAAATCCCCAAGTTTAAAGTGGACATTTGAAGCTTGCAATAAAACTAGGACTTGGACCTAGTTAATTAAATAAAACATTATGTTATGTTTGTGATATGTTGAACTTATTTCTTTATGGTGACTTATGGTTGTATTACATTTAAATACTTATGATAATAATATTTGCAATTTAAATATAGCGTTATGTGGCTGTGAACAAATCTTAACCCTCACATCTCGACGTTTCCGCCGTCAAGGTTGGGGTGTGACAGATTGGTATCAGAGCCCATAACTATAGGGATTTAGGTTATTAGAAATGGTGACCTAGACTATAGCTTATGCATGAACCTCTTAGAAAATATTTATATTCTTGGAAATATATATATTGTTACATGCTACATAATGCTATACCTTACTTATGTGCAACTTGATGCCTTAGCATAGGTTTGCCTTGTAATTATTTAAATTTAGTTACTTGTCTCCCTAAACTTACCTTTTGACACTTTGACTCTCCCCGAAAAATGAAACTTCTTAATCTTATTCTCGTCGAGACGTGAAATTGTATACTTATGCTTATGACTTGAATCCTTAGACTTATGTCTAATCTATGTAAAATCTCATCAAGGTTTTGATTCCATGAACCTAAGATATTTGTGTGACACATAGACACCTGTATTCTGGATTTCCTGGCAAAAGGCCCTCGGGCTAAGGCAAGCATATCGCATAAATCCTACGGGACTAGTTATGCTTACCTGGGGATTTCTGGGATGAGTGATAAACAATGGTCAACATACACAAATTTCTAAGGCAAGTGGGTCAACTTACCTTGACGTGTCAACGTTTCCAAATGGTAATGCGTTACCAAATGGAACCATTCCATGTGCCTTACAACATTTGCCTTATCCTTGTTGAATTATGATCCTTGTTATCCCAATTCTCGTATCTAACTCATTTTGTATATTCCAGCATGTCTCGTCATCATGAAAAGCGTGGGAGTTCCGATCGTAAACTAGCCGCCATGATTGCTCGTCAAATGGCTGCTGTCATCCCGACCATGGTTGCTGAACTTAATAGCACCTTACTGACCAATGGTAGCAACAATGGTAATGGTCATGGAGAGAACAGCAACAATCAAAATGGGAACAACCAAAACGGGAACAATCGAACTTGCACCTTCAAACACTTTAGCTCTTACAAGCCCACTAGTTTTAGTGGCAAGGAAGGAGCCACTGGTCTTCTTGAGTGGTTCGAAAGCATGGAGAATACCTTTATCAATTGTGAGTGTCCCGAGACGCTCAAGGTTCGTTATGCTACTAGTGTGCTCCAACAAAGGGCACTTACCTGGTGGAATAGCGAGAAGAGGAACCGTGGACCCGAAGCTGTGCAAGCACTTACCTGGGAGGAGTTCAAGAACATCGCTATCGCGAAGTTCTGCCCCCGAAGTGAGTTGCAAAAGTTGGAGGAAGAGTTTTGGAACTTAAAGCAAAATGATGGTGATCATTTGGCCTACTCAACTAGGCATCATGAGTTGAGCTTACTGCTGCCTCACATGGTCGACACTGTCCCCCGCAACATCGAGAAGTTCATTAAGGGTGTACCACCCCAAATTCAAGATGCTGTGGTGGGTAGCCGACCCACAACTTTGGAAGAAGCCATTACTATCACCGCTCAACTCACCGAGAACCACATACGAGCGGGCACCATGTCTGTGAAGGGTGCAAAGAAGGTAGAGAAGACGGCTACCGAGGCTGTTAAAGAAACCAAAGCTGAACCGTCTTACAACAACAACAACAACAAGAAGCGCAAGTTCACACCGGCGCGCAACTATGCTGTGGCTGCACCTAAACAACCTCAAAGACAACTTGTACCTGCGGCTGCACCTGTGGCACAAGTGCCTGGGGCTAGGGCTTATGCTGGTCCCCAGCCTATGTGCAACATTTGTAGGATACCATCACCCGGGAAATCAACCATGCCGTATTTGTACCTTATGCGGTAAATATGGTCACTTGGTGGCGACTTGTCACCGTGCACCTAACAACAACGCCGTCGTGGTCACAAATCGTGTTTGCTACAATTGTGGGGAACCTGGTCATTTCCGCCCACAATGCCCCCGTCTTGTGGGTAATGTTCCACAAGCTCGAGGACGTGCTTTCAACATCAACGCAAATCAAGCACAAGCAAACAACGATGTGGTGAATGGTATGATCACTTACCTTTAACTTTTGTGACCTAATTCTTTTCGTGTGTTACCTATGTCGTTAAATACCTTTAAAATTGAACAGGTATGTTCCTTATTAATAAAACTTATGCCTATGTCCTATTTGATTCTGGAGCCGATAAGAGTTTTGTTTCGTTAGAGTTTGAACCCATACTTGCTAAGCCACATACGAAACTAGAAAGACCTCTTACCGTTGAAGTCGCCGATGGAGAACCGATCACCGTTGACATCGTTATTCGTGATTGCATCTTAAGCCTTATCGATCTTATCCCTATGAAACTTGGAAGTTTCGACGTCATCATTGGTATGGATTGGTTAGCCAAACACCATGCCGAGATCATTTGTTTCGAGAAGTGCATTCGTATACCGTTACCCTCTGGAGATACTTTGAAAGTGTTCGGTGAGAAATCTTCCAAAGGGCTTAAACTCATGTCTTGCACTCAAGCCGAAAGTGCTTAAGCAAGAAGTATATGGCCTTCTTGGCTTACGTGGTCAACACGAAAGTCAAAGGGAAAGAACTTAAGGATGTCCCTATTGTACGAGACTTTCCTGAAGTATTTCCCGATGACCTTAGTGGTTTACCTCCCGTGCGTGAAGTCGAGTTTAAAATTGACTTGATACCGGGAGCAAACCCCGTGGCTAAGTCACCATATAGACTTGCACCATCGGAAATGCAAGAACTCTCTAGTCAACTTCAAGAGTTATCCGAGAAGGGCTTCATCCGTCCTAGTTCTTCGCCTTGGGGTGCACCTGTACTATTCGTGAAGAAGAAAGATGGAACGTTTCGTATGTGCATCGATTATCGTGAGCTTAACAAGCTTACCATCAAGAACCGTTATCCTCTTCCTCGTATCGATGATTTGTTTGACCAACTTCAAGGAGCTGCTATCTTCTCGAAGATCGACTTACGTTCTGGTTATCATCAATTGCGAGTCCATGATGATGATATCCCAAAGACCGCGTTCCGTACTCGATATGGGCACTATGAGTTTATGGTGATGCCTTTTGGTTTAACCAATGCTCCTGCTGTCTTCATGGATCTCATGAATCGAGTATGCAAGCCTTATCTAGACAAGTTTGTGATCGTCTTCATTGATGACATACTTATCTATTCAAAGTCCAACACCGATCATGAACTGCATTTGAGATTGGTTCTTGAGTTGTTAAAGAAAGAGCAATTGTACGCGAAGTTCTCGAAGTGTGATTTCTGGCTCGAGGAAGTTCAATTTCTAGGACACGTGGTGAATAGCCAAGGAATTCACGTTGATCCTGCAAAGGTGGAAGCTGTGAAGAATTGGTGTGTTCCTACAACTCCTACCGAAGTTCGTTCTTTTCTTGGTCTTGCTGGTTATTATCGGCGATTCATTGCCAACTTCTCGAGGATCGCGAAACCGCTCACTACTTTGACACAAAAGAATAAACCATTCGAGTGGGGTCCCGAGCAAGAAGAAGCTTTTGAAGCGTTAAAGCACAAGTTGTGCAATGCTCCTATCTTGACCTTACCCGATGGAAACGACGATTTCACCGTGTATTGTGATGCATCTAAACAAGGCCTTGGTTGTGTTCTCATGCAACGAGGGAAGGTCATAGCTTATGCATCGAGACAATTGAAGGTTCACGAGGTGAATTACACAACACACGATCTTGAGCTTGGTGCTGTTGTCTTTGCTTTGAAATTTGGAGACACTACCTGTATGGTACGCAATGTATAGTCTACACCGATCACAAAAGCCTTCAACACGTTTTCAATCAAAAAGATCTCAATATGAGACAACGTCGTTGGGTGGAGTTGATTAGTGATTACGATTGTGACATTCGTTACCATCCTGGTAAAGCAAACGTTGTAGCCGACGCTCTAAGCCGAAAGATTCACAACAAGATGATCTCATTCCAAGAAATTCGCGATCGACGACAATGGTTTGATACTTTGGGTGAGTTCGATACTGAGATCCGACTTGATGTCAACGAGACCACCGTATTGCTACAAAACCTGAGGATAGATAGTGACATCGAGTCTAGTATCCTGGAGGCTCAACAAATGGTACAACGAGAAGGAAGAATGAAGGATGAATTGGAGCATAATCTTCTAACCCGATTGGAAACGAAACCCAATGGGTTGATGTACTTCGCCAATCGAATTTGGGTTCCAAACCGCGATAACCTCCGTACTTTCATCATGAACGAGGCTCATCAAACTCGCTATTCTATTCATCCTGGCTCCGATAAGATGTATATGGACCTACGTGGTCAATATTGGTGGCCTGGAATGAAGAAAGACATAGCGACTTATGTAGCTAAGTGTCTCACGTGTACGAAGGTTAAAGCCGAACATCAACGTCCAAGTGGATTACTTGAGCAACCCGAGATTCCTATGTGGAAGTGGGAACACATATCCATGGACTTCATAACAAAGCTACCCCGAACCTCCCGAGGACATGATAGCATATGGGTGATTGTTGACCGATTGACTAAGTCGGCACATTTTATACCCATACGTGACACTTACAAGACATCAAAGTTAGCTCGTATTTACGTTGATGAGATTGTAAGTCGTCATGGGGTACCTCTGCACATCATATCCGACCGAGATGCTCGCTTCACTTCACATTTTTGGTCGTCTATGCAAGAACTCTTGGGTACACAACTAGATCTAAGCACGGCTTACCATCCTCAAACTGATGGTCAAACCGAGCGAACGATCCAAACTTTGGAGGATTTGCTACGCCTTTGTGTTCTTGACTTTGGTGGCGATTGGGATACGCATCTACCGCTACGGAATTTTCGTATAACAATAGTTACCACTCGAGTATCAAGATGGCACCGTTCGAAGCACTTTATGGTCGTAAATGTCGTTCACCGATCTGTTGGACCGACATTGGTGAAAACTTCATCACTGGTCCTGAACTTATACAAGAGACGACCGATAAAGTTTCTATCATTCGCAAGAACCTTGAAGTGGCGAGAAGTCGACAAAAGAGTTATGCTGACAAGCGACGTAAGCCATTGGAATTCCAAGTTGGGGAGATGGTTCTTCTTAAGGTTTCACCGTGGAAAGGTGTGGTTCGCTTTGGAAAGAAGGGCAAACTGGCTCCAAGATTTGTAGGGCCTTTCAAAATCCTGAAAAGGATTGGGAAAGTGGCTTATAAACTGGAACTACCTTCCGACCTTAGTGGAGTTCATCCTGTGTTCCACGTCTCAAATTTGAGAAAGTGTTTGGCCGACGAAAGTCTGTATGTTCCGTTGGAAGACATTCAGATTGACGAGTCATTACATTTTGTTGAGAAACCTGTTGAAATCATGGATCGCATTATGAAGAAGACTAGAACCACAACAACCCCAATCGTCAAGGTTCGTTGGGAGAATAAACGTGGCGCCGAATTTACTTGGGAACGTGAGGAGCACATGAAGAAGAAATACCCGTTCTTATTTGCATAGTTTCATTTCTTTTAATTTCGGGACGAAATTCTTTTAAGTTGGGGAGACTGTAACATCTCGTATTTCCGTTAATTACAAGTTAATTTTGTTAAGTTTCTTTTAAGGGCCATTATTGTCTTATATGAATTGTGGATTAAATGGGTTATCTTTTAGATTTTGGATTTAATATGTTGTTAAAATGTCAAGAAAAGAAAATCAATATTTAAGCTAATATTAAAGTTAATGATAATAATGTTATTAACAAATCATATTTGTTATTAATAACAATGAAGATAAATAATATTAGTAACAATCATAACTATAGTATTGTTAACATAATAATAATAATAATAATAATAATAATAATAATAATACTTATAGTAATAATAATAATATTGTTAACTTAAAAGTGTTTAAAAATTTAATTAAAAACTTGGGGGATTGTTTTTGTAGATTTATAAACTTAAAACAAAGTTCCAGCATAAAATGTTAACTATTAAGGACTACAGGGACCATAGGTGAAAATTATTAAAAACCCAACCCCCACCCCATTTTCTTCCCCGTTTTTCTGGCCGCCGGCCGGCGAAGCCCCGGCGCGGCGCCGGCGAGGTTCCAAACCCGCAAAAATTCACCCGTTTTATCCCCAAATTATACCAATCGCTTCGTGTACACAATTCGAACCTCGTTATGAACTTTTAATGCGTTAATCAACCCGTTACAAACTCCAATCGAATGTATAACCGAAACCTTAAAACCCCATAACCGTTCGAGCCTTAATCACCAATAATGAGTCAATTAATTCAACACTAACGATCGTCTATCTGTCCTTAATCGATTACAACTATCAATTGTATCTGAAACACTCAAAATCATCAAAAACAAACTTCATCTTCATCGCGAACCTGCAACTCGAACAACGACTACCTTCCGAGCTTTATTGACTGCAATTGATAGAGGGCTTTTCTTCATTGGAACTATTAGAAGCTTTCTGTAGAACGAATTCGAGTTTCATCGCCATTTACTATCTGAACAAGCTTAAGACGCAGCCGCGACTTGTTCATCACGCGTTTAATCGAATTAATCAACAACACAGGTAATTAAATACATGTACTCGTACGATTTCAGTTGGGGAACAAAAGCCCCATGATTCCAATCATTTACATTAACGAATTGCATGTCAATTTGGGGGAAAATCGTTCTAGGGTTCATGGGTTTGGGGATTTACTTGAGTCTGTGTTTTTAAAGTTTAAAAACAGAGTTATAAACGCGGCTGGAGCCTTGGTTCACTGGTTAGAGCTTTACCCCTACATACATGAGGTCCCGGGTTCGAACCCGGGCACCTCCATGTATTTTTTTTAAAGGCTTTTTGCCTTAAAATTCATTCTAGAAAAATTTTAAAATGTATAAAAATTACTTTTATAAATTCCAAATATTTTCAAGAGTTTCCAAATATTTTCTATAAATTTTTCTAAGTTTATATAAATGTTTTATTTATAAAACATTTTAGCAAAGCTTGTTTGAATAATTTTCTTAAAAAAAAAAATAGATTTTATTAATAATTAACAAAGTATTGTGGTCTAAAAAGTTTCTTCCACGTAATATTGTTTAAATCATAATTATTTCAAGTAATTACTTAAATATTATATTTAAACTTTAATCATCATAAACGATTTAATTTCATTTTCTCTATATTTAAAATAATATAACTTGTGCTTAAAATATTTATAAAAATGCCCCAAATACCCAAATTGAACTTTAGCCCTCGTTAATTCATTAACACTTGTTATTAAATTTAATCTTGTAATTTTATATATTTAGGTGCCTTGTGACGTGTTATCTTGGAACGACATATATTATTCATATTGATCCTTATTAAATACTTATTTGACATGTGAGTTTTCCTTGTCCCCTTTTTATAATTTCACACTTATTTGGGGTGAAACATGATGCCTATATTACATACACGTTTAAACATTTGAGACTTGTAATGCACATGCAATTCTACTTATTTTTGGTCATGGTTATTTGTGTTTTGTAAGTGTTTATATGAGATACATAGTTTGTTTACAATCATTAACTATTGCTAGCCTGGCGACGTCTTAGATCTTTGGGCCTGACAAGCCTATTTGGTGCTAAAGTCGAGGTATTGCCGACTCCTAGGGGCCGTACGCTTGTGCACTAGGGAACCAAATACACTTAGCCAATCTTATATACTTGTAATCAAGTCGAGGTTTGGTTGTAACGATATGTGTTCTATAACCTTACTAGCTTATAATCCATGACAAGAATTGCTACTTGTAATCTTATTATGTATGAAAACTTGGAAACTCACCAACTATTTTTAGTTGACTCTTTATTTTCGTCATGTTTCAGGAAATCCCCAAGTTTAAAGTGGACATTTGAAGCTTGCAATAAAACTAGGACTTGGACCTAGTTAATTAAATAAAACATTATGTTATGTTTGTGATATGTTGAACTTATTTCTTTATGGTGACTTATGGTTGTATTACATTTAAATACTTATGATAATAATATTTGCAATTTAAATATAGCGTTATGTGGCTGTGAACAAATCTTAACCCTCACATCTCGACGTTTCCGCCGTCAAGGTTGGGGTGTGACAGTTTAATTCCTGAAGTTGTAGTTGTAGATGATGTTGAGCCAACAAACAAAATGGTTGATGTCATCGAAGACGTTATGGAAGAGAATAGCGGTGTCCGTCATGATTTTGAGGACTTGTTAGAGGAAGTTCAATCAAAATTATATCCTGGTTGTACTAAGTTTTCTTCCCTTGACTTTTTAGAAAATCTTATAAATAGCTCATTTGATGAGCTCCTTGAGTTGTTGCAGTCTTCACATCCTGAAGGTATCAAAATTCCCTCTTCTCACTATGTAGCCAAGAAGACATTAAAGAAGACTGGTTTAGGGTATGAGTCGATACACGTATGCAAATATGATTGTGCTCTTTTCTGGGTAGAAAACCTATTGTTACAAAATTGTCCGATTTGTAACGAGAGTCGGTGGGTCGATACAACTACAAAGGGCAAGAAGTTACCTCACAAGGTGTTACGATCGTTTCCTTTAACCCCCAGACTACGACGTTTGTATTATTCAAGGCACACTTCAAAAGATATGATTTGGCATAATACTGGACGATAAGAAGATGGTACGATGCATCATCCTGTTGATGGTTCTTCATGGAAAGATTTTGATATAAAGTACCTTACCTTCTCGAAGAACCCCGAAACGTCCGCCTAGAGTGTGATCTTAGAGCGAGTATCAAAAGTGTCTGGAACCACTGAAACCGGTATATGCTCCATAATTCGCGATCCAGTAGCTTTAAAGATTCTAACGGGGTTAATCTTCCGTTAGCATCAATTCTGAAAATCTGTTGGGGGCTTGAACAAGATTCAATACTAAACTCCTGGGAAGTAACTTGGTCACCGTCAGTAAGTACTTTGAACATTACCAAAATGAAGCGGTGTTTTCTGCATGACGGGAGACCAGAGCCAACTCTATCGTCCGGGTGGACACAGATGGAATCTCGGTAGAGATTCACAGGGGGGTTGTATTACGCGGGGATACAATCCTAAAGTGGCGTATTCAACTTTGGATAAAGCTTTACCTAAGTTTTAAGTTAGGACTTGCAGTTAACAGTTTCAATCCATTTGGTAACATGAGTTCGGCTCATAACACGTGGCCTGTTATAGTCAGGACATACAATCTGCCGGAAACCTCATTCATGTCTTTTTAACACGTGGCTATGCATGAAGGAATCCTCATTCATGTTGTCATTGTTGATTCCTGGTCCTAAATCCCCCGGGAAGGACATGGACGTTTTTCCTAGGCTGTTGGTGGATGAGCTTAAGAAGTTATGAGTGTCGGTCGTACGTACTAAAGACATGACGACAAACACATTTTTCACAATGAGGTCGGCTTTGTTATGGACTATAAACGACTTTCCGGCTCGTAGTAGTCTATCAGGTTGGAGAGGGCAGGGCTACAAAGTATGCCCGACTTGTAACGAAGACACTCCTTCAATACATGTCACAAATAAACTCATTTATGTTGGTCATCGTCGGTTTTTAGATGCAAACCATGAATGGAGAACAAGTTTGGAACGGGGAACCCAAGATAAGAGTCCCTCCGAAACAATTTAGTGATACTGACATAGAAACTCAACTTAGTCGGCTACACCACTGTTTACCGGGTAAGCATCCTGCTTTTAGAGGTGTTAAATCAAAGCGGGAGGAGTATGAGTTAAATTGGTCAAGACGAAGCATATTTTTTGAACTTGAGTATTGGTCTTCTCTACAGGTAAAACACAATTTAGATGTCATGCATATAGAGAAAAATATGTGTGATAGTTTGCTAGGTACTCTTCTAATGAATGAAAAGAGCAAAGATACACCAAACGCACGGGTTGACTTGAAAAATCTAAATATTCGGAGTAGGCAATGGTTGGAGAAAAAAAATGACAAGTGGTATAGCCCCCACCCAAAATACTAATTGAAAACCAGTGATTGAAAGTTATTTTGTGAGTTTAAAAAAAATATAAAACTGCCTGATGGGTTCGGATCTAATATTAGCAAGAGAGTGATAGATAACAATCCTAACATTACTAGGTTGAAATCTCATGACTGTCATATACTCATGCAACGTTTGATACTGATTGGTGTTAGAGGTTTTTTGGCCAAAGATACTTATACACCAATAGTTGATCTGTGTATATTTTTAAGCAACTTTGCTCCAGGACACTATTAATAGACGAATGAAGAAAGCTAAGGAGGCCATTCTTATAACATTGTGCAAGTTAGAATTGATCTATCCTCCACCATTTTTTGACATTATGGTTCATTCAGTTTTGTATTTACCTGATGAAGCGATTCGTGGAGGTCTAGTGTGTATGAGATGGATGTATCCGTTTGAAAGGTATATGAAAAAACTAAAAAATTATGTCAGAGACAAGGCAAGACCAAAAGGTTGTATAGCTAAAGGTTATATTACTGAAGAAGCTCTATCATTTTGTTCAAGGTACCTTCGAGATGTTGAGACTCAGTTCAATCGCCCTGATAGAAATAAAGATATCGTTATCGGAAAAAAAAGATATATGCATTTGAGTCAAAATGTCGTCCGGCTAGCGCAAAAGATATGAAATATCTTTCTTCAAGCGAAAAACTTAAGCTAGAATGGTTTGTCCTTAATAGTTGTCAAGAAGTCAGAGACTATATGAAGTAAGAGTTCCTATCTTTAAGTTTTTATCATTAGTTAAATATTCGTTCCTTACTTTTTATATATATTTGTCAACAATATAGTGAATTCAAATCTGAACGCCCACATAAGGATGTAATAACCAAATTTCCATCATGGTTTCTCGAGAAGGTAATCCGTTTACAAAATTATCTTAGGTTTCCAACATGAATTCAAATCTATATTTTTTAGGTAATTTATATATAACATATTATTTTCTTAGGTTTATTCGATAAAAATACAAAATTCTCTAGATTTTCACTCAGAGTTGTATGCTCTTTCAATGGGTGCGGACGTAAAAGCCTATAATTACACTGCTTTCATAGTCAACGGTGTTTGGTTTATGGTAGTTGCACTTGACGCGCAACGCACAACATAAGACTCTGGTGTTTTAGTGGAGGGTGAGAATGGTGAGAAATATTATGACCAAGTTGAAGAGATTATTGAGTTGTGCTATGCAAACGGGTATTCCACAGTCCTATTTTATTGCAAATGGTTCGATACTCGAAGGGCTGTTTCATACGACAATAACATCACCGGTATCAACACCGAATGGGAATGGGACCCAGACGATCAACTCATATTTGCTTCCCAAGCTAAACAAATGTTCTACATCCGAGAACCTTCTCGGAGAAACCAAAACAATAATCACCGCTGGGTCGTCAAGAATGTTAATCATCATAAAATTTGGGATCGACTGTCATCCAATAATCATTCTTCATCTAATAGTGTACTTTTTATTGACTTCACCCAATACTTTCAAAATATTCCTACTTATGTACTCAATGGCGATACTGCAAGTGAAGTTAATCCACCAAATGTTACTGCTAATGTGATGTCTAAGGACGAGGGTGATTATGATGAAGAGGATTTTGATTATGACACTGAGGGGTCTGACAACGAGACTGAAGTATATGAAGGAGACTCGGATTAAAAGATTTGTTACAATTTTTATATGTATATATTTAATATAAAAATTTATTTGTATTTTCATGTTGTAATTAAAAACTATATTCTTATTTTAATTTTTATGTTGTGTATCTGTAAGGATTCCTGAAGTCTGATGCAACCCAAAACAGCCTAAGTGTCTCAGCAACATGCACTAAGTACTGAAGTGAAGAATGCTTCGGAAGTTTTACACAAAGCATTAGAAAATACTCTAAGTGTAAAATCTTCCGAAGCCAAGACCAATATCTTCCGAAGCCAAACATGAAGTCTTCCGAAGCTTCAAAGACAAAGTCTTCCGAAGCTTCAACCTATGAAGACGGATTTCTTCCGAAGACTTTTAGTACACATGCTTTATCTGATGTACTGTTCCATAAAGCATCTTTTCCGCTGCATCTCTGTAAAGTCACCAACTTACATGAGTTGGTGAAAAGGGCCTTGCTTTTGGTAACTGTACATTGAGGTCTTGAGTCTTCAACTTTTCACTTTATGTACTTTATCCTTTTTGTATTGTATAAGGATGTGAGCTATGGCATGTCATAGTCACAAGGTCAAAAGGCAGATATGCCTTTTGATCCTACAATTGATTTTGTTAGTGTCTAGTCAATTGTATCCAGCTGGCTTTCAAAGTATAGCCGGCTGTAGGTTGTAGTATAAGTATTTCAAGTTCTTGTATCTTTTCTTTATGCTTTGTAACACTTGTAAAAGAACTTGAGAAAGCAATATACTGTCTCCTTGAAACCCATACTCTCTTGTTCTGTCTCTTGCTTTACTTGTGTTCTTTGTATCATCTTTGGTTACCCAGTTCACTGTTTGATTAGAGTTTAGTTAGTCTCCTCATTGTGTTGTTGTGTTGTAATTGTGTTTAAGCCCTTAAACGGTCCTGCAATTGGTATCAGAGCATTCCAGGCTCTTGATATAAGATCTAACCATCTTAAGATCCCTCACACACACAAAAGCTAAACTCTTCAAATGGCTTCCATCTCAAAGACTGATATGGAGACTGGAACCATGAACAAATCCCCACTGATCACTCTTGATGATTTTGACACCTGGTGCATGAGGATGGAAGGCTTCATCAGGTCTCTTGATTCAAGAATGTGGGAATCTGTTGAGAATGGACCTTTCATACCCAGCACCCCCTGTGCTACTGGTGCTGGTATGATTCCTAAAGATGTGGCCAACTACTCAGATGAAGATAGAAAAAGAGTAGAGATTGACAGGAAGGCCATGACTGCTCTTCAGACTGCTCTCCCAAACTCTGTATACAGAGGTTTTAAGAAGTGCAAGACAGCCAAACAGCTGTGGGATGCACTGAAGCTGATGTATGAAGGCTCCTCTGAAGCCAAGGAGAACAAGAAAGATCTTCTGAAGCAGCAGTTTGAGAATTTCACCTTCAAAGCAGGTGAGACCATGACCCAACAATACTTCAGGTATGTTGAGATTGTGGATACCCTAGTGGATGGAGGAGTTCCTCTTGAGAACAGGGACATTGTAAGGAAGTTCATGTCCTCACTTCCTAGGCAATGGACACACTATTGTGTGGTGATCAAGAGGACTGAGAACCTTAAGACTCTTACTCTTACAGAGTTGTATGGGATTCTCAGTGGATACCAGATGGAGATGAACATGCAAGGTTCATCTGGCAACTCCAACAATCAAATGGGTTCAGCCCTTCATGTGGTTGAAAGGGACAGCATAGAACCCCAGCATCATCTCATATGCTACCCTGACAACTCACAAAAGGGTCCTTTCATCACCTTCCCGGAGACACCAAGGGAGAACTTTACTCAAGGAAGCCCATTCCAAGAGACAAGTTCTTCTCAAGCCTTTGTGTCTGCAGATGAAAGCTGTGGGAATTATCTCTTCACTCTTGAAGACCTGGACTGTATCCATCCAGATGACCTGGAATACATGGAGATAGTTCAGCAGATGGCTCTCCTCACTCACAGAGCCAAGAAGTTCTACAAGAGGACAGGAAGAAGATTTCCAAGCAATGCTACCAGTAGTAAGTTTGGGCTGGATAAAAGCAAAGTTAAGTGTTACAACTGTAACCTTATGGGTCACTTTGCTAGGGAGTGTAAGGCACCTAAAGCAAATGGGGGCCAAACACAACCCAGACCAAACTTTACTGACAAAGCTCCTCAGGCTGAGAAGACAAAGCAACATGCTGCTGTTGCTGTTGAAGAGGGAGGCTTTGACTGGAGTTTTCAGGTGGAGGATGCTTCTCCAAACCAAGCACTGATGGCTGACCATGATGAAGCCAAGGTATTGGAACATCTTTGCTCCCCTGAATGCATTGCTAAAGTAAATAGATACAGGTCCTACAACCTAGAGATGAGATCTGATCTTGAGTCATTAAACATATTAAAATCTGATTTTAGAAAGTCTGAAAATGATTACAAGTTAAAGATAGAGGACTTGGAGAAAACCATTTCAGTACTAAAACATGAACATACAGATTTTAGAACTCAGATCCAAGATCTCATCACTAAGTTAACTGAGTGCCAGGCTGAGCTTGTGATCAGCAAAGCCAAGGCAGAGAAGAGTGTTCTTGAAGAAGAGACCTTCAAGAACATGATATCCTCATCCCTGCACAACAAGGTTTGTTATCAAAATAGACAGGGACTGGGATCAAATGAGATAGCTCCTCCACACACAATCTTGTCTGTAAGATCTCCTAGGTGTGGAACTTGTGAAGATGAGCTTCCTCTCATAGATCCTATAAGTGAGGATGATGAAGAAGTGATAGTGAAGAATTCCTCTGAGAAGAGTGAAGAAGAGGATTCTTCCAAGGGCCACTATCCTTCTGAGGAGAAGAAATCAACTGTGATGACCAAGTCCAAAAGAAAGAACTTGATCAGGAAGAGCAAAAGGAAAGCAAAGAAGGCTCAAGAAATCAAGGCTACTTTTGATGCTAAGCAGAAACAAGTTTTTATCTCTGCAGGTTTCAAAGTAGTAAGGACTGAAGACATCAACCAAGACTCCTCAGCTAAGAGTCATGGTTCTTGTTCAAATCATCTCAGTGCCAAGAAGAAGACTGAGCTGCTGTGTACCACTGCTGCACAGCCTGGACCATCAAACTCCAAGAACAGTTCACAGCCCAAAGGAACTGTCTCAGCATCTACCAAGATGAAGGTGGAGAAGGGATGTGACCAAAGCCAGTCTTGCTCTCAAAGGGAGACTTCTTTGAAGAAGAAAATGTTGTGTGTTATGTGTGAAAGTACTTCTCACATTGCTAAGGATTGCCCATACAATCCTAAAAGTACTGTCCACATGACTAAAACAAAGACTTCAAAGAGTCTCAAGAAGTCTCAAGCTTCGGAAGGAAAGTCTGTTTCCTTCGGAAGCTCCAAATCAAAGAAGAAGGTAAATGGAAAATTACCTTCGGAAGCAAAGTTGGTCTCGGAAGAAAGGAGTTCTTCCGAAGCACTGAAGTCTGCTGCAGTGACTGTAGATTCTTCCGAAGGATCAGTCATCAAAACTTGTGAAGTTCCAAAAGCTTCTAAGGTTTTGAAGGTCAAGTCCAAGACTCCAAAGGTGGTGTGGAAGTCTAAGAAAGACCAAATGACTGAGGTTTCTCCATCAACAACAGCTGAAGATCCCCATAGTACAACCATAGGATCTATTACTGTTGCATTACCTTCTATTACTATTAATGAGCCCAAGACAAGTAAGGCTTGGGTTTCCAAATGTAACTAATCATTTTCTTTGTGCAGGAACAGCTCAAGACAACAGGAATGTCTGGATAATTGACAGTGGCTGTTCCAGGCACATGACAGGCAATAGGTCTCTACTCCATAATTTTGAGAGAATTGATGGAGGACCAGTTGCTTTTGGAGGAGATGAAGGTGGTTACATTTCTGGAAGGGGCAAGGTCACAAATGGTAAGCTCAGCATTGAGAAGGTAAACTTTGTTAAGGAGCTTGGGTACAATCTTCTGAGTGTATCCCAATTTTGTGATCAGAGTCATAACATGCTCTTTACTGAGCATGAGTGCATTGTTCTCAAGCCTGGTGTGGTCATTCCTCATGAGCATATCCTGCTCAGAGCCCCCAGGAAAGGGAACATGTACAAGATGGATTTGCAAGAAACATCTCCCTCTGGAGAAGTTTCATGCTTTCTATCTAAAGCAAATAGTGATGAGTCTTTCCTATGGCATAAAAGAATGTGCCATGTAAACTTTAAGAACATGAATAAATTAATTAAACATGATCTGGTAACTGGAATGCCAAAGAAAGAGTTTACAAGTGATGATCATTGTGTTGCATGCCTGAAAGGGAAGCAACACAAGGTATCTCACAAGCCTAAGGAAAAGAACTCCATCACTACTCCCCTACACTTGTTACATATGGATCTCTTTGGCCCCACCAGTGTAATGAGTTTAGGAAGGACCTCTTACTGTCTGGTGATCACAGATGATTTTACAAGATTCACTTGGGTCTTTTCCTTAGAACTAAGGATGAAACCCCTGAGATTCTGAAGAATTTCATCTTAAAAGTTGAGAATCAATGTGATCACAAGGTCAAAACCATAAGATGTGATCAAGGAACTGAATTCAAGAACCAAATCCTTGATACATTTTGTGATGAAAAAGGTATTACAAGACAATATAGTGCTCCCAGGACTCCTCAGCAAAACGGAGTTGCTGAGAGGAGAAACAGGACACTTATTGAAGCTGCAAGAACTATGTTGTCTGACTCTAAACTGCCTATCACCTTCTGGGCAGAGGCAGTTAATACTGCTTGCTATGTGCAAAACAGAGTTTTAGTAGTTAAGACACATGGTAAGACTCCTTATGAACTTTGGCACAAGAGGAAACCTTTCATTGGTTTTCTCAGGTCATTTGGATGTCCCTGCACCATCTTGAATACCAAAGATCAAATTGCCAAGTTTGCTGAGAAATCAGATGATGGACATTTCATTGGATACTCTTCTCAAGCTAAAGCTTATAGAGTATACAATCTCAGAACTAGAATTGTTGAGGAGTCAGCCAATGTGACTTTCAATGAGCACACTCCTTGTGTGGCTGGTTCTGGTCCGGATTGGCTGTTTGATCTTGATTTAGTTACCAACTGTTTTAACAAATCTTGTGAGCATGTTTCAGGATCTGCAGAAAATCTAAATACAGGTGATCCTGATCCAAGATTTGAGCTAGGAAGACCTTCAACTCATACATCTTCAGCTCCAGTTGGAACTACTTCAGCAAATGAGGTTTCTATCAGCACAACAATGACAAATTCAGCTGATACATCTGGCATGCCTTCAAATTCCAGCTCAGAGGCCTCTCAACCAGATAAAGACACCTCACTTGTAGAAGACAACAATGGTGATGGTGATAGTGATCAGGAATTTCTTGATGCTAATAACCATACCATAGATGACAACATCAATGATGTCTCACACTCATTGGATCAAGTTAATCTTGATAAGTGTGATAATGTGGAGGGTGAATCTTCCAGACCAGATTTAAATTTCTCAAATTTAGATCTTTCTCAACAACTTGCTGTGATCCCTCAGCTAAGGATCCACAAGTCTCACCCCACCACAAACATCATTGGAGATGTTGTCACAGGGGTAAGAACAAGAGGACAAACCCATGAAGCAAATGTTTGTCTTCACTCTTGTTTCTTATCTCAGATAGAGCCCAAGAAAGTTGATGAAGCTCTAAAGGATGGAAGTTGGGTTGAAGCTATGCAACAAGAGCTGCTTCAATTCAAAAGGCAGAAAGTTTGGAACCTTTGTCCTCTTCCTCATGGGAAGACTACCATTGGAACCAAATGGGTTTTTAGAAACAAGAAGGATGATAGAGGAATCATCATCAAGAACAAGGCAAGACTAGTTGTTCAAGGATACACACAAGAAGAAGGGATTGACTACACTGATGTCTTTGCTCCTGTAGCAAGACTAGAAGCTGTTAGGATATTCCTGGCATTTGCTGCATCCAAGAACTTCAAGGTCTACCAACTTGATGTAAAGTGTGCTTTCTTATATGGAGTGATTGATGAGGAGGTTTATGTCAAACAGCCACCTGGTTTTGTAGACCCTGATCATCCTGATTATGTCTGCAAGCTTGACAAAGCTCTTTATGGGCTGCATCAGGCACCCAGGAAGTGGTATGAGACACTATCTGAGTATCTCTGTAAGCATGGATACAGAAGAGGTACTATAGATGGAACTCTCTTCATCAAAGGACAGGGAAATGACTTATTGCTGGTTCAAGTATATGTTGATGACATCATCTTTGGTTCAACTAATCCAAAGCTCTGCAAAGACTTTGAGAAGCTGATGAAAGACAGATTTGAGATGAGTTCAATGGGAGAACTCAACTTCTTTCTGGGAATTCAAGTGAAGCAGGTTGAAGATGGCATCTTCATAAGTCAGTCAAAGTATGTTCAAGACATACTCAAGAGGTTCAACATGACTGATTGTAAGATTGCTAAGACACCCATAGCCAGAAACCACTCCCTTGGTCCAGATCTTGAGGGGGAGTGTGTAGATGAACACTTATACAGGGCTATGATTGGGTCTCTTATGTATCTTACAGCTAGCAGGCCTGATATCATGTTTGCTACATGTATTTGTGCAAGATATCAAGCCAACCCTAAGATGTCTCACTTAATCACTGTGAAAAGGATTTTAAGATACCTCAAAGGTGCTTCAACACTTGGTCTATGGTATCCAAAGAATCCAAATTTCAATCTGTATGCCTATACAGATAGTGATTATGGTGGTTGCAATATGACTGCAAAGTCTACATCTGGGGGATGTCAATTCCTTGGTGGAAGGGTGGTCTCATGGCAATGCAAGAAACAATCCTGTGTGTCTGCATCAACTGCTGAGGCTGAATACATTGCTGCTGCAAGCTGCTGTGCTCAAGTGCTTTGGATTCAAAATCAGATGCTGGACTATGGATTTAACTTCAAAGAGACTCCTATCCACATAGACAACAATAGTGCTATCTCTATCACTGAGAACCCTGTGCAGCACTCAAGGACCAAACACATCAACATCAGGTATCATTTAATAAGAGATAACTATGAAAAAGGATTAATTAAACTAGTCAAAGTTCATACAGATGAACAATATGCTGATCTGTTCACAAAAGCTTTTGATGAACAGAGATTTAAGTATCTGATATCAGCTATTGGGATGATTAACTTTGAGTAGACTTTTTATTAAAACTAATTCTAATTATTTCTTCTTAAAATATGTGTGTCCTAAGTTGTCTAGTTCATCACTTTCATAAGCTCATGTTTTCTTTGGATGTAAAATTCTTTTTGAAGACTTTCCTTAGATTCTTGAAAATTTTTGATACTTCGGAAGATAAAATTTTATCTTCGGAAGAAAAACATGTCTTCAAAATAAATAACTGTCTAAGAGATTTTACCTTCGGAAGAAGTCAAATTCATCTTCCGAAGCTTAAAAATCTCAGACACTTATTTATTTTTAAGGACCTTTTCTTCCGAAGCAAAATTAACCTTCGGAAGCTTTGTTTATTTCTATACAAAGCATTCAAGGGTTTATTTCTCTTCCGAAGCATAAATCTTCAAGACTCTCAGGAAAATCTTCCGAAGCCATTTTAGCTTCGGAAGCTTTTTCAATCAAAACTTCCGAAGACAAATAAACTTCGGAAGCTTTTCGAATTCCAAGAAAACTACTTTTTGAGCAAAAGTAAACTACCTTTTCAGAGGTGGGACCGACTTTCGGATTTCAAAGTTTATCCTCTTTCATTAACTTTGGTTCAAATCCCTTTTCATATAAATACCCAACGGTTCCCCCTCTTTCCCACTATCTTCCTCAATTCTACTGTTTCTCTAACCTAATTCTCTAAACCGCCTTTGCTTTCTACCTTTCTTCACCCTTAAGCTTCTGAAATGGCCAACCTTAACCGCAGAAACAACCCTGATTTCTCCATGCAACTACACAGGCAACATAATCAAGTTGCTCTGTTAAGCTCTGAGAAAGATGCAAGTTTCTCAGAGATTTGCCAATTCTTGACTCTGTCAAATATTTCACCTCCCTGACCATTGATCCTACTCTATATGAGGATCACTTGCTTGAATTCTGGAAGACCTGCCAAGAGGTCATTATGGATGGGGAGAAGGCACTGTCTGCCACAGTGCAAGGGAGGACAATCTTCATCACTCCGGCCATCATTAACCAACATCTACAGCTGGATGATGAAGAAGGTGAGGTGTCCTTCCCAAAAGAAGCTGTTAATCATTCTTTTGAGCAGATGGGCTATGAGGGAGATTTCTCTGTAAAGACCTTTAGGAAAGGGAAGGTCTCATCCCAATGGAAATTCCTGCTCCATGTGGTTATCCACAGCTTGTCAAACAAGCATGGTGGATGGGACCAGATTCCTGAGGATCTCTCCTTTATAGTTCATGGAATGGTTCAGGGGGTCAAGTTCAGGTATTCACAATTTGTTTATACTAATTTACTTGCAAACTTAGACTCCTTAGAGTATTACATGTTTCCTAGATATGTTCAACACATTCTCAACTGTGAACTGGGCTCACAGTTGAGGGAAACAGGTAATATTCTTAAATTGGGACAGATGAAGCCCGGCATCTTTAAAATAATGAAGAAGCCAACTGTAGGCTTCTCTGGGGTAGAAACAGCCCTAGTCCCAAAAATGTTAGAGCTCATTGCTCAAGGTGACAACCTAGCAACACAAGCTAGTGTTGAACCCACACCTCTTTTGTCCTTACCATTAAAAAGACCAGAAATCACCCTCACCTACCAAAGAAAATCCAAACGAACCCCTGCTCAGGCTATTGAGTCTGTGCAGGCCCCCAAATACTCAACCTTACAGGAAGAAGTGGACACTAGAGCTCCCACTTCTCCTGAGGAGCAAACCACTCCCATTACTTCACCTATCAGGGCTGAGGTTCCTCAAGCTCACCCTGATGAGCTCAATAGCCCAACAACCTTAAGCCTTCACTCTGAGTCTCAACACTCAAGTGGACAACCTTCAGGGGACAGCTACCATCCCCAGCCTTTGGATCTCAACCAACCAATTCCCAACCTATCCTTTTACACTGATGAAGACTTAGGATTCAGTGAGTACCATGAGTCTCTCTTCTCCTCCCCTACTCAAAGAGAGATGAGTACCTCTGACTCTCCTCAGTCTATCCCCCATCAGTCACCTATTACTGAGGTGGACACTTCTGAACCTGTTCAGGATGTCCATATGGAAGAGGCTCTCACTTTTGAAAGTGATTACATCATTAAGACCTCAACCATGGCAACTCAGCCCATTGGCATCTCAACTGAGGCTGCCAGTGAGCAGAGGAAAACCAGCAGCCAAGAAACTCAAGCTGGTGGTGAGAGAGAGGACTTTGGTCCAATCATCTCATCCCCCAATGAATCTTCTGATGAAGATGAGGGGAATTTGAGACTAAAGGTGCAAAAACTGTCAAAAACATGCACCTATTTAGTCTCTAAGGTTAGTCACTTGGAATCTCAGGTGACTACCCTGCAAAACAGGGTCAATGATCAGCAACTCCAGATTTCATATCTGCAGGAAAAACTAGCTGGGAGACCTTTAAGGAGAGCTCAACCAGGAACACAAGAACCTGTGGAAGTGATTGACTTATCCTCCAGCTCACCTATGCAAGTGGGTGATGCTACCAAAAAGGGGGAGAAAGTTGTTACAACCACAGAACCTGGGAGTTCTTCAGAGAGAATGGACATAGAGGACTCACCATCCTCACTTGCTGTTGTGCATTCTCAGCAACTTCCTCAAGTTCACATTAATGTGGACTCTATAGACTCTCTCATCAGGAGTCTCTTTGAGGAAGGTATACCAAGGGCTGTCTCATCTCCACCACTAGGAACTGGCAATCACATCATAAGGTGGAGGTATGATGATGACAGGAGAGCCCTTATACTTCAAAGAGTTCAAGGCCAACAAGAAGTTTTTCAATTCCAAAGCCTGAGCTTTTATGAAAGACTGGATTTAGTCAACTTGCCACTTGTCAATCCAAGCAATTCAAGACAAGCTGACAGGCTGGCTCAAAGAATCCAAGACAGGATCCTTGCAGAGTTTACTCTAAGAAGGAGACTTAGGGAATCAGGCAATGTCATCGGTCAACTGGATGTTGAGGTGGACCCTAAGATTAGTTTCATAGGGGAAACCTTGACTGAAGGCCCAGTGACAGAACCTGAGACCCCTGTCTCATCATCAACAACTGCTGCTGAGGTCCAAACTCCATCTGAGACACCTGCTGGTGAAGGTGTTTCTCAGCCTCTCTCTGGCCAGAGCATGGAAGCTACTCCAAGCAATGAAGGCCAAGCCTCAATCCACCCTGAGTCACAAAGGTCTGTTGGTGACAAAGGGAAAAGGATAATGACTCCTGAGGAAAGAGGAGGAAGAGAGAGAGAGGAAAAGGAGACTAAGGGGAGAAAGTTCCACTGGGTCATCTAGCTTCATGCAAGCTGCAATCAGGGCTGCTCCCAGACCAAATACTCAAGATGATGAGTTAAGGGCAGTCAGGATTACTTACTTACAGACCAGGAACTATGACATTGATGAAATCATCTCCCTCCCCTTAGAAGAGTTAAATGAACTGGCTGACAGGGAAGTGTCAAGAGAGTTGAAGGAGAAAGAGGATGCAATGATACTTCTCCAACTCAAAGAGGAGAAGAGACAGAAAAGACTTTACAAGCATGCTCCTACTCTCTCACCAGTTCAAGAAAGTCCTGCACAGGAAGATGTGGCTCCACAAGAACCTCAGGTAGATAAAGAAGAAGATAGGATCAAGATGATCAACTACCTGAGTGCCACAGGCTTCTATCAGGCAGATGCACTTCTTCCCTTGTCCTATGACTTCATTGAGTTCGAGTATCTAAAGCAACTTGAGCTTGAGTTAGTCAAGGAAAGAAAGACAACTAAAAGGAAGCTAAGGGAAGAAGCTGCAAAGTCAAGGGCCATCATTCAAAAGAATGCAAAGAAGTCTGCTGACAGACAAAGAATGGTGAGCTTCTTGAAGCTGTATGGATTCTCCGGAAGGAGACTTGGCCCCATGTCTCTATCCACTATGGATGAGCATATTAGGGTGATCAAGCAGAAGATTAAAAGTGGAGAACTCATTGACTTGCACTCTCTTCCAAGTCAAGTCCCACCTGAAGTGGAGGTCAAGTTTGAACAACTAGAGACACCTCAACCAACACCTCCAGCTGAGCCTCAGCAAGCTTCATCTTCTGATCCTAGGCAGGGTCAAACTCCCTCTCCTTCTGAACCTGTGAGGGAGGAACACCCAACTGAGAAAGACACTGATGATCAACATGGTGCTGCAGACCAGTCTTCTCAGTTAAAAACATCCAAGAGGAAGAAGAGGATGGCTTCTAAACCAAAGACTAAGAAGAAGAAGCCAAAGTCTTCTACCTCTGCACCTCAGGCTGAATCAGATCAACCTGAGGAAGTGCATGATGAGGCAGCCCAATCAACTCCTATTCAAGTGGCTCCTCTATCTAGTGAGACACCCATCTTATCCTGGACTTACTCTACTAATCCAGAAAGATGGACTGTTATCAGAGATCAAGGTGTTGAGAATGTCTACTCATGGCAAGACATAATCAACTTACCTCTGCATGATCTCTTTGAGATGAGAAGATACTATGAGAGTCTTGATGATCCTGACCATCTCATGAAGAAAGGAATGGTCCTGATTATACTGAAGACTACCAACATTTGAAGATCTTCTAAGTGTTTTGGTAGCATCAGCCTAGGGGGAGTTTGTAAGGATTCCTGAAGTCTGATGCAACCCAAAACAGCCTAAGTGTCTCAGCAACATGCACTAAGTACTGAAGTGAAGAATGCTTCGGAAGTTTTACACAAAGCATTAGAAAATACTCTAAGTGTAAAATCTTCCGAAGCCAAGACCAATATCTTCCGAAGCCAAACATGAAGTCTTCCGAAGCTTCAAAGACAAAGTCTTCCGAAGCTTCAACCTATGAAGACAGATTTCTTCCGAAGACTTTTAGTACACATGCTTTATCTGATGTACTGTTCCATAAAGCACCTTTTCCGCTGCATCTCTGTAAAGTCACCAACTTACATGAGTTGGTGAAAAGGGCCTTGCTTTTGGTAACTGTACATTGAGGTCTTGAGTCTTCAACTTTCCACTTTATGTACTTTATCCTTTTTGTATTGTATAAGGATGTGAGCTATGGCATGTCATAGTCACAAGGTCAAAAGGCAGATATGCCTTTTGATCCTACAATTGATTTTGTTAGTGTCTAGTCAATTGTATCCAGCTGGCTTTCAAAGTATAGCCGGCTGTAGGTTGTAGTATAAGTATTTCAAGTTCTTGTATCTTTTCTTTATGCTTTGTAACACTTGTAAAAGAACTTGAGAAAGCAATATACTGCCTCCTTGAAACCCATACTCTCTTGTTCTGTCTCTTGCTTTACTTGTGTTCTTTGTATCATCTTTGGTTACCCAGTTCACTGTTTGATTAGAGTTTAGTTAGTCTCCTCATTGTGTTGTTGTGTTGTAATTGTGTTTAAGCCCTTAAACGGTCCTGCAGTATCTTATAATTTTTGCAGACATGATAACTTTCTGGATTGTTTTGGTATACCTCATGGCTGATGTCATGAGCCATGAAGATGATGGCGCGGGGGATCCACCACTTCCTCCTTTTGGCAGGCCCGAAAGCCATCAGTTGGATGGTAGTATTATACTTTCCTGTTTATTTATTTATTATTAATATATATTGTAAGTATTGATTTTTTTTAATTATAAATGCATGTTCGCCTTCCCAAAAAACAAGAGGGAAGGCAAAAAATAAAAAGTTGCAGTAGGAGTTAGAAAAAAAAAGGAACTTTTATCTCTTCCTTTTGATAAAGCTGCCATGTATACCCCAGTTGGTGAACTTAATGATATGTTTGTTCGTGAGGTGCGGATATATATGGAGGCAAATTATCTTTTTAATGTACCTTCATCGACTGATCTCTTCAGATGCTCAGAAAATACGTTGGAGGAGCATATGGCGGTAACTTTTATATGTTTTATGTTTATTGTTCGGTATTTTTTAAACTAACTTCATTTTGTTTAACTTAAATGTAGTGACACTTTAATTTTGATGAGATTTTGCGAGATCGTGAACGTGCTTAGATTGAGGGTGGCATTCGTTCTGTATATCTCAAACGATTCAGAGATCGAAAAACTATGCAAAAAGACACTTTGAGCGTGTTGGAGGATATGAAGATGTGGAACAAGCAAGGCTCAACCCTCCAAAGTGAATGAATCATGAAAATTTGAGGAAAACAATTGATTCTTTCTTAAGTGACGGACACAGAAAAGCCTCATCATCAAACAAGCAAACCGACAACAACAACAATACACTAATCGTAGGGGGACTGCCTCGTATAGTAGTTATTGTTACAAGAAGGTAATGATTTAATTATTTGTATTTGTATTGTATACAAGTATTTATTTAATATATGATATACTTTTAAATGTTAAACAGAATAAAAGTAGACTTGAGGTGTTTCAGAATGCTCATGCTAGTAAAGATGGGACCTTTAATACGAAGATAGCAGAGCAACAATAGGTAAGTTTTATATAAAGTAGAGTTTTGAAATATTAAAGATGGGACCTTTGTATATATATATATATATATATATATATATATATATATATATATATATATATATATATATATATATATATATATATATATATATATATATATATATGTATATACATATGTATTAAATCACTTTTTGTTAATTAATATTGAATCAGCTCAAATGACGGTTTGATGAGCTAAGTCAATCCCAAAACGAAGAAAATTGTTCATTAACGCCAAACGAGATCGAAGTTTTTGAGCTGGTGTTGGGAGAACGTCGCGGACATATTAAAGGGATTGGGCGTAAACCGTCTTCATCTGCAGAGTCGAGTTCATTTGTCCATGAGAAGAAACAAACACCTCAGACACTTTTAGAGGTATTAAAGTTATATAAGTTTTATCTTAAATGGGTTAAAATGAGTATATTTAAGTTAAATTATATAAATTTTGGTTGAAATGGGTCAAAATGATACAAACACACTTGATACAGTTAAAACCACGTTAATTCGAGTTAAAACGGGTCAAAATGGGTAAAAATAAACTTTAACTGCTTAAACTTGAATGTGATAAGTGTATCATTGTTGGTTTATCTTAAACGGGTCAAAATGGGTAAATTTAAGTTGAATTATGTACATTTTGGTTGAAATGGGTCAAAATGATACGAACACACATTATATACTTAAAGTTGGATGTGTAATCTTATAATTTACACTTTGTCAAAATACAACAACTTATAATGTATGTTTTGTTTTGTAGGCTCAAATCGCAAGTCTGTTTCAAAATGCGAACTTTATGTCTCAAATTACGCAACTTATTGCCTCTAAAAAAGCTACACAATAAGCGGATGAAGATGATTCAGACGAGGACGATGAATAGGATAGAGGTTAAGTAGTTTAAGTTTGTTTTAACAACATTTAATGTTGAAGTTAAACTATGTATTTAGCATACTTAGTTAACACTCGTAGTGGACTTATTAATATTATTTGTATGTGTATGTTACTTGTGTTATTGGGAAATCTGGGTTTATTTTTAAACAGGTTTATTTGGTTATTAAAAATTAAAATTAAAAAAATAAAAAAAACAAAAACAAAAAATTGACCATTAGCGGCGACATAACAAACACATATAGCGGCGACAGAATCGCCGCTAATACTGTTATTAGCGGCGAATTATTAGCGGCGACTAGTTGCCGCAATTACTAATAGCGGCGACAAACCCCCTAATAGCGGCGACAAAACGCCCTAATAGCGGCGAAATCTATCGCCGCTATTGGTTTTCTTCCTTGTTGTGATGGACTTTTGTCTATAGAAGTTCGTATATATAGTAACCACATGTTTATACTTGTATTTTACCTTATAATTAGTATTTTAAGATCTTGTGAATATAACCCAGATTATAATGTTAGGATTTGTATGTACATTTTATAAAATTATGCATGTTAGTAGTGGAAAATAAAACATACAATAATTCATTATATAATTATGAATTGTAGAAAAAATCATAGGGTGTTCAAGATGTTACCTTTAAAATAAGATCTAGATTTTGTTGATAATATGGGTGAATGAATCTTAGAAGACTTTTCTAACGTGTTAAGAATTTGAACTCGTTCAAGCACTAAAGTTAAGCATCATAAAATAGTTCATACTATTGTTGAGCTACGTTGGACTACGACAATGATTCATGTGATATACGACCTCTTCTTGGTCCATGAGTTGTATACTGTGACAAAACTAACCATTGATTTTTAGTAGTTGATCCGATGGTTTATGAGGTTACGAAACATATACAGATTTAATTATACTCTATATATGGCACTCAATATTGTTATGGCTCATGCACTTGCACTCTAATATGCTCTCACAACTAATGGCTAACAATCTAACATCTTGATGAAGAAGTTACTTTCGACTTGTTTTCAACCTCGCGTCTTATTTATCATCCTTGGGCTTGTTAATTTGGCTTGCATGGAGATGTTAGAGTATTAGTTTGTGGGATACTTTCAAATAGTCTCTTTGTTGTTAATACGTTGTTCACTTTTTCACCTTCGCTATAGTAGTTGGTTTATCTCAAAAACTCTAGTGTAACATATAGTTCAGATTGTGAAAAAAATTACAAACAAAGTTATGTCTCAAAATTTCCATTTCTAGGATTAATTGATAGAAAGTTATTATAAAATCATATACTTCATGAAAAAGGGTACATATCTACCATTTCATTTATGGCATGGCAAAACTCGAGGTGATCTTTATATTTAATTACAAGCTAGGCAAAAAGTTTAACCAAAAAAGATGGAAGGGTAAAGGATGTTCATATCTAGATATATAAAATTAATAATACCAACTAATCGCCATTTTAAAACTACTTTTTACTTCACATTTCTATATATTAGAGTTTTCGTGAACAATAGTATCGGAATATGGAAACACACTACTATTAGGCGACCAAGCAAAGCATCCTCCCTAGAAAACATTGCAAATATGTTGACGATGCAAATATATTTCATGTGTGAATATTATGTTATTTGAGCCCATTCTTTATCCCTATTTTAAGGTGCTTTTATGATGTGTCGTATATGTCGGGTAGTCGTCAAGAAATTGAAAGTACGGAAAATGAATTTTTGGGTGCAAACTTAGTTAGATCACGTTTTGTTAGCCCGACTATTAAGAAGTGAACATCTACAACTTTCGAAACGAAATGCTAGCTCACTTTGGAATTTAAAGTTCTGTCTAATCTTATGTTTTGTTAGAAGAATTGAGACGATATTTCATAATTGAAAGGTCGAGTCAAATTAAAAGTGGTTGTTGTTTAGAATTTGGTCTTGCCTTAAAGTATAGGGTTAATATTAGTAAAACCTAATCAACTTTTATAGTTTACCCTAATTAACCCCCAATATTTACTATAATCATAGTTGTTTCAAATTGTCATTTGTTATTATGATATGTTGTCATGGCTTAAATATATGTATAGACATCAACTAAATATATTGTTTTTTCTCTTAGAAATAAAAAGTAATAGAGTGTTTGATAGCTATCATACCCAATTATAAGGTTGTGTCTTACTGATATCAACACAATGCAGCAGAATATCATAATTTAAATATAAAGATAGCTACATTCCAAAGTCAATTGTTTAGGTGCCATAACAACATTACTAAAACTATCCAAATTAATAATGGTCTAAACCCTAAATAATATATTTTATTAGATTATCTAAAATCTACGAAAGTGAATACACAAGAAGAATTGTGCGATATTGATATCTGATCTTTTTGCACGCACCATAGACAAATCTAGCCATTGATGACGTCCTTCATTTTATCTTACGCAACATGTCACCACTAATGGTCTAATGGAAAATCAGTGGGCTATTACCCTCCACATGTACCATTTCCAACCTCATATATCTCGATCTATCTTTCTCTCTCCTAAACAACCTCCGTCGCCACCGGTTACCTCCAACGCCACCATCAACCACCACCACTACCACTCACACCACCATCACCTCGATCCACCATTACAATTAGTACCACTATCCATGTCTTTAACCCTCGCTACTACTATCACACACCACGATCCCTGCCTACTAACCACTACTACTACCTATGGATGCCACCGTCTCCTCGACCACTACAACCAATACCACCATTTCCACCTTCAACCGCCCTTCTATTCTTTATTGCTAATAAACCAAAGTTGTTGGAAGCTACCACGTCTAGCGCCGCCACCATCAAATTGAGGTCTTTCATTCGCTATCTTTTAGTTTTCTCTAATTGACATCTAGGTTATAATGTTTTGCCCTAATTTTGACATCTAGGTTATTATGCTTGTTATGCTTAGTCGAATGTTTGAATTTATATCTTGTTGAGAAATGGATTTTTATTTTGTTTGGTTTTAATAAAAGGTAGTGAAATTACAAAATCTCTTAAATTTCATAAATATATGTTTAGATTTACGCTTGAGTTCTGTATGCTTGAAGCTATTCTTAATTTATAAAATAACCTAAAGTTATACGTGAATATATGTTTAGTAGAGAAATGAATTTGTGTAATATATAGGTCTTAAGTAAAAGTAGTTAAAGACGGTTAATGTATGAGATAACCTACAATTTATGCTTGACTTTATGCTTAGTTGAGAAATAAATATGAGTACTTTTTAGGTAAGTAAAAGTAGTTAAATATTATGAGTTTATGAGATAACCTACAAATTGTGAATGAATTTATGTTTAGTTAAGAAATGGATTTGTTTAATTTGTACGTTTTAATTAAAAGTAGTTAAAGATAGTGAATCTATGAATAACCTACAATTCATGTTTAAATTTATGCTTGGTTAAGGATTTGGATAATTTGTTTATATATAAGGTTGCAAACAAACTGAAGGTTCAGCGAACAGTTCGTGAATTTGTTTGGCGGGAAGTTCGTTTAAGTAAATGAACGAACACGAACAAGAAATTTTTGTTCATTTAGTTAAATGAACGAACATAAACAAAAGTCGTGTTTGTTTATTTATGTTCAAGAACGTTCGATAATGTGTTCGTTTTGTATTTGTTAATGTCTATTCGTGAATGTTTGATAATATGTTCGTTTATGTTCGTTAATGTGTTTGTTTATATTCTTATTTTTTATGTCAGTTATTTTTATGACTATTATATCAAGTATTTTTTGATATTTATGGTAAGTACTTTTTTATTTTTAAATGATATTGTGTGTAATGTTTGTAATAAAAATGTAAACTTTATTCTAAAATAAATCTATAATCATTTGTGTTTGTTTGTGTTCACGAGATTCTTTGTGTTTGTCATGTTAGTGAACAGTTGTTTGTGTTCGTTTGCTTTGGTTTGTGTTTATCTGCGTTCGGTAAGTGTTCATGCATGAACAGTTTATGAACATGTTTATTTTCTTAATGAATGAACAAGAACAAAGAATCTTGTTCGGTAACTATTCTTGAACAGTTCATACAAAGTTTATTTTATAACGAACGAAAACGAACATGATATTGTTCATGTTCGTTCGCTTCGTTTGTAGCCCTATATATATGTATATATGTATGTATGTATGTCATAATAACTATATGTAGTGACATGACTATGATATATAAGTATATAATCTTTTTGATAGTCTTAACAGGGTTTACGTAATATAATATTGATATGTTTTAAGTTTGGTAACATTGAATAACTTCTCACATATTTGTTATGGCTTTCATTTGTTGTACATCTTATAACATTTTAAGAAATGATATCACTATAAATTGTGTAAGTATATCTGTAGGATCAAGTAAGGCTGGTGCAACCAAAACAAACACTTAAACAATTTTTGGTGCAACTGATGAAGAACTTCTGAAGGCAAAATCATAACTTCCGAAGGCAAATGCTGAGCTTCCAAAAGTCAAGTCTGAAAGAGCTTCCGAAGAGGAACTCTAACTTTCGAAGATAAAGTCTTCCTTCTTCCAAAGTTCAACACTTAGAAGACAATAACATTCCAAAGCATGAAGGCTTGAAGAACAACTCAAGACTCAGAAGAAGTAGCCTCTTCCGAAGTATAAGTGGCTTCGGAAGAACTTGTTCTTCTGAAGCCAATTAACCCTCAGAATAACCTACTCTGAACCAGTGGACATAAGTATGGTCCCTCTGACACTCCGCTGCAACCTCTGAGATACTGCATGGTTCTTTCTCACGCCCATATAGTTCATCATACTTTATTCCACTCTTCATTTCTTATCAGTTAGTACCGTTACCAACTTTAGTTGGTGACAAAAGGTAAGTTATGGACATATCATGACTACCAAATCTTATAGAGTATTTTATCTAAGATACATTACTTCTAGTAATGTAGTATTTGTCTAGTTGTAAGTTCATGCTGGTATCAAAGTATATCCGACTGTAGATAATAGTATATATAGTTTCTCATTGTAACTCATGTAACATGCTTGTACGAGTCTTGTAAAAGTTTGAGTTGAGAAATAATATATACAAGTATTTTAAAAACCATCTTCATGTGTTTTGGTTACTTTACTTAGTATATTATAATCAACTCTTAGAGGATTCTGCATCATCAATTCGAGTGAAACTTAGTGAGTTTGAGAGAATCTAATCGTGTTGAGTGAACAAACCCGATCCTGCAATATCTGATGGGTTGAGCTTTGCAGTACAGTTGAAGAGGGTCAATGCAATAGTTTCACAATAAGGATAGACTAAAAACATTTAACAGATCAAACAAGGAACCGATTAGGATGAAACAATAAACATAATTAACAAGAACAATAACCAAGAACACTCAAATATAATTTTCAAGAATGATGTATATTGTTCTCAAGTTCTTACAAGTGTTACAAAGCTTATCTTAAAATACAAGTACTTGAGATACTTTATACTACATCATACAACCGGTCATACTTTGAAGGACAGCTGGAAACACTAATCTAGACAACAAGATCAATATACTGTTGAAAAGCATATTTCCTTTTGACATGTGACTACGACATGCCATAGCTCATATCGTTATCTATTGCAAAAAAGATAAAAGTACAAAAGTAGAAAGTTACAAACAAAAGACCTTAATCTACAGTTTGAAAAAAGTATGGATTTTTCACCAACTCATATAAGTTGGTGAGTCTATAGAAGTGGTAGCGGAAAGTTGTTTAGCTTTTGTCAAAAGGTGATTCAGAAAAAGCATGCCTTCTTTGTCTTCAGAAGAATTCAGTATTTGGTTCTGAAAGACTTTGTATTTGAATCTTCGATAGACTTCATCTTTGGCTTCGGAAGATTTTTTTGGCTTCGAAAGATTTGATACTTAGGGTAATTCACTAAGTTGTATCAAATCTTCCAAAGTAACTTTCTTATATTGCACATGTGCATACTGAGAGCTCTAGTTATTCATTGGTTGCATCAACCTCTAAATGTATTCCTTACAAGATTTTTTGTTCATGAGCAGGATCATACATCTTCGCTACATACATATGTAAAGTAGCTTATTTTCAGTTGTTTAATATGATTTATGTTAGTTGTTTCTTAATTGTGTTAATACTTAGTTTATGTTATTAGTCTATGTTGTTAATTGTAATTAGAGTTGAAAATATTTTAATTTGAGTACTCACAAGTCAAAATGACATGGTTGAACTTTAATAGATTTAAAGATGAATGTGTTAAGTGCAATGTGGGTTTAGGTTATTTTGATTCATTAGAACTAAAATAGACTTAAATAGTCTAGGTTTTAGTTGAAACGGGCCATAATGATATGAACCTACTATGAAACATTTTTTAAAATCTATTAAAGTTTAATAGTTTCATTTTGACCCTTTTAAAATTAAATAAGGATGTTATATAGTTTATCAAGTTTGTTTGTGTCTTTCTTTAATGCTTTGGAACTAAAATAGATGTAAAGGTGTAGGTTTTAGTTTAAATGGCTCAGGATGATTTGAACACACTTGATACACATAAAAATATTTTAGTTTGAGTTTAAACTTGTTAAAATGCAAAAACATATAATGTATACTTTGTTTTGTAGGCTTAGATTGCAAAGTTATTTCAAGACCCGACTTTTTAACACAACATTCACAATTTATGGATCAAAGAAGGCTTCAAACAAGCCAACGAAGATGATTCGGATATGTATATGTTTGGTTTATTAAAACATTATAGTTTTTTATCGCCGCTAAAACTCTTGCCGCATTTTTAATCCGGCGGCAAATGGTATTTTTAGTGGCGAGTATTTTTGCCGCTCTTGGACATATTAGCGGCAACTCACTAGTGTCAACCTGTCGCCACTAAAAGTACAAGCGACGACAAATTTCATAATTATAATAATCGTGAATGATATTTATGCACAAGAGAATGTATCGCAATTAATCCTAGACGCAGACTTTTTCAACTAAATGAGTTCATATAAAATATGAATATTCAATCGTATATGGTTTTATAGTTTAGTGTCATTTGTGCTTAGAGTGACTTCCGATCCTTACGAATGTAATTAGACTCGATCTTTAATTTTGTGATAATGTTTAAGAAAAAAAATGTTAAAAAACCATATGAATGCAAATTCTAATTCACGGCATTCATAATCAAAATATACATGCAAACTAATATATAACAATGGGTCGATTATTGAGTTTATATTTCAACAAGTTTGTTAAGTTGAAAAAAAATATATATATGTATATATATTTTTTAATTTTTAATAGGAAAATATATATAAACTATTACTGAAATTATACTGTGGCAGACGAAATATAAACGCTTCAAGGTAAAGTTGAACTGAAAACAAAATCACCGAATAGTATTTTGAAAATAAAAGATCGAGTCTAATTATGACTCACATTAAGTGATCATTACATAGTTTTGTCTTGTACAGCACAAATCTAATAATTCGGATTAATAGTGCAAACCTTTTCTTAAAGTTGGACTAAAAGTAGACAATGAAGAAGTTGAGGCTGAAATTCAAAAGGACACTCTATTTTTACATTTTGATATGTAAATTTTAATATGTAATTTTTTTCATCACTAGCTGTTTTTTAACTTTGAGAACATACGTAAAAAACTACACTTGGTCGTTCACTTGGTAGAGAAAATTTTATTTGAGTTCGGTTAAAATAAAAAAAACTTTTAAATCTAAAACGTGTTACAAAGAATCTTAATTAATTTTGTAACCAAAGGCTAAGATTGAATTATATAAAAAGTTTTATTAAATAGATATTTTAAAAATTGGCCACTTTTGCTAGCTTTTTTCATATTCTTCACTTAATATATGATATTTTTGTTATAATAGTTACACTATAAAACGAGCGTTTTTAATACTTAAAACTAGTACAATACCATTATATAAAAAATAACAAAAAAAAAACTACTCATGATTTATGTCCGTCATTATGTCTTTTACTGTAGTTTATTATTCATTTTCGTTCATTTTTGTGTTTTTTAATGATGAATTTTAAACGACAAAATAATAAAATAATATTGTTGTGTAATTTCAGTATGTAATGCATAATGATGAAATAACAAGTAATTAATGAAATATATTTAAAACAATGATAAAATAATACAAATAATATACAACATAAAAATAATAATAAAATTTCTCATTGTGTTTTTCTGCTTTTTATTTTGTTTCTCAAAACAATATGAGTTTTGGAATACAAATTGGTGATATAATATGTGAATTTATAATTAAAAAATACAACAATAAAATAACAATAAATTTATAAATACATTAAAAATAATGATAGAAATAACCTTTATAGTATATAATAAAAAAGTAATTAGGATGACACATGATGCTCTCATGTTACTCTTTAAAAAAAATTTCCGCCTAAACTAATATAGTGTGTCAAGTTTTGTACTTTAAGAAAATAAATTAATAGTAATAATTCATTTTGTTTTGAATTTAATTTTTTTATATTATCAACTTGCTTGTGTAATCATATGGTTTTGAATTATACATGTTTTTATAGCCAAATAAGATTCAACTAAAAAAAACTAAAAAGAAAAAAGTATTGATAAATTTATATATTATAGGTTAGTATAATTCTAAGACAACTGGTCTTTAATTTTATATGGGTCAATTGTATGTTATATTATTCAAAAAAGTATTTGAATACTTGTAACTTATAAATGTAATTTTTTATTGTTATAGTAATACGTAACTTAATCATATGAAATATTTATATATTTATAAATTATGTTGTTTTCATATTTTGAATCCGTGTATTACATGAGTTTACTAAAACTAATGAAATAATATAAAACATAAACAATAATTATAAATCATATAAAAAATTATTAAAAATACTTCACATAATTACGTAACGTATTTAACATAACAACCTGACGTATTTAACATAATAATCTGACTTATTAGACACATCTACCTGAGATACTTGACATAATGAACAAAATGTCATTTTCAAAAATAATAGAATACCATATGTTAAGGCCAGAAATTTTCTTTAGTTTTTAGACTATATACCATTTTTATAGCACTAACCATAATATTTATGTTTATTTTAGAAGCATGTTTATATATATAACATCTAATACTATTAATTGATTACATCAGATAATACATGTTATCACCACACTTTTCCTCAAATTCTCTTTCTCGCCTAAACTATTTATTCCTATTTAAAAATCATATAACTAATTTTTATGTTTTTTTTCTCTTTCTCTATCTTATATTATATGTCTATGTCCTAAAATCAATAATTCAAAAAAATATTTTTTTCATTAAACTAGAGGAAGGCGGGAGCGGGTCATATGTTTTAATCATATTTTATATCAAAATAATGTTTTATAGTTCTTAACTCTTTATTAATAAATATTTAGTAGTTTTCTTGTTCAACCGTCTAATATATGAGGTTGTAGCCTAGTTGTTCTTGTATGTGCATATACATTTAACCCGTCAATTCTGCTTAATTTATGGAACGATAAAATCTGTATTATTTTTATTCTTTTTGCATTTGAAATTTAATGGTGAAATTTTAGTTATAATAAAGCTCTAGTAAATTGCTAGAGATAACATAAGAACAAACTGGAGTGTGCTGATTTTGAATTGCATGTTCATTCCGATTCATTTTAGATTAAACTAGTAATATGCCCCCCGCGTTGTGATGGGGGCGTAAATCCATGCTAAGTAGCACCAATGTTACAACACCTTTAACAACCACCAACACTAAAATACTCGCATTAAAAAAGAAACAAAAACAAAAAAATTAAAACCAAACGTAAAGAAGACGTAAAAACGTTAAACTATACACGGGAAACGTAAAACATTAAAAACAATAACATAGTCGATCTCGGACTCACGCATAGTGAAGGGCCACTAAACGGGAACAATATGCGTAAAAACCATTGAACCATACGCGTAAATTGCGACGTGTTAACTCGTAAAATTTTGACCAAAGCATAAAACAAAGAATTTTTAAAAGATGAAAAATACAGGAGATCAAAGTTTAGAGTGAAAAAACGTTGGGTTAAATTATAGAATATGTAACAATATTATGATTAAAAGTAAAAAAACCAAAGATAATAAAACCAAAAGTGAGTATAAATCAATAAAAGCTAATTAAAGATACAACTTATAATGCATAAAAAGTTAGTAATTAGTAATATATATATATAATTTTTTGTTTCAATTAATTTAAAATTTGAGATAAATGATAGAACATCATCTTCTGAAAAATCACTTCCTTGCATCGTTGGTTGGTTGAAGGTCACACCAGTTTTATTTTATATGGACTCCATAAAACCAAAAATAAACCCCTTTGAATTATCAATACACCTTTTGAAATTGTCTTTCGCTTAAAGTGAAACCATGTAGCAAAATTTTTCTCGCAAAATTTTTAAGTTGATTGGTATTAAATTCCAACAATACAACTAGAGAGTGGTTTAGTGACAAAAGCGTATGACTTTCACCTAAGTGGTGTTCGGTTCGAGTCATATAAGACATGAAGTAAATTTAGGATGAAGAAAAAGTAAGATTAGCGTAAAGTCCTCAACACGATCGATTTCACATATTTTTGCAACTGATAATCAAATTAAGATGGATGTGATCAACGAATTTCAAACAAACTCAATCAAATATTATGAATCAAACGATTACAATACCAAATGAGTTTACATCATTGAAGCTCAATCCACCCAAGTTGAGCTCCCCTCTGGCTGCCTATAACACAACCCTATGCTCTCTCAACCTGAGAGTATTTTTACAAAATAAAACACAAATAATGAAATACAAAGGAAACCCATCTGTATATACTATCCTCATGTTATCGCACGAGAACATTAGGTTCTCGCGCGACAACTTGAAGTTTTCGTGGGATGAGATTTTATCCATCATCGTGAAGTTCTAGCATTCTTGTATTTCTCGCATGATTTGAGTGTTTGCTTTTCACTTGAAATTGTAATCCATAAAGGCTAGTGACCTTACAATTTCCCCTTATAGATTATGATATCAAGCAATGTTTGACTTCAATAGCTCATCTTCAAGAATTATCCGATTTTGTGGGTATATGTCACTTCAGTCTTCCACCTCAGCTTTAACCTCCTCCTAATTTATAGCCTCATAAAGGATATCACATCTGAATTAAGATTAAACTGTTCCATCTTGATTACTTACAGCTTAAGTTTTATTAGGCATATGACAAAGAGATCCAACTTTCATTTCCGATTTCCGAAGAACTTGATTCTTCAATTCGATGACATGATTCTGGAAGACGAACTAGATTATCTAAAGGATTCTTCCCTTTATTTAATATGTAATAAACCCATATTTTTAGAGCAAGAATACCAAACAATTTTAATTATTCACCTAATTAAGTCGTTCGATCATTGTCCCCATCAGTAAGATAAGATAAGCCCACATTGTCAAGTATCAATTCACAAACGACCCGAATCAAATTTTGTAGATATAGAATCTTGAACTTGATCAAACATCACAAAACCCCCTGTTTAAGTATCAAACTTCAAATCATGCAGCATCTTCCAGATATATAGACAAAAACACTTGTTTTAAAACCTTCAAATACTAACAAATTTTTACATCTGGATCATGTTCTCGCATTTTACAACTTTTTGGCAAAAATTGAAATCGGTCACAGTTTTTGTATGGATGATGAAGTTTTAACATGATAAAGTTTTGGCATTAGAAAATTTTCACAAATGAAGGTTACTGTTGCGGAGATTTTGCATGAAAAGTTTTCTTATGGAAAAGTTTTCTCAAAGTTTTCTCATGAAAAGTTTTCTCATGAAACGTTCTCGCATGGAAATTTCTCGCATCAAAGTTCTCGCATGAAAAAGTTCTCACAAAATACGGCTATTTTAACGAAGTTTTCACATGATGCTATTATTCCTGTGAAAACTTCAAACAATTCGACTTTTGTGATTTTAAATCACTGCTACGGTCTTAAATCTTCATTTTCCACTATCAAATGTCGAAGATACCGAACGTAATCCTGTAACAAAGCCGATTACATGTGTGTTCACCCTCGTTTCACCTTATTCTCTTTTGAAACCGGTTCAAACTTTCTAAACCTTTAGATTTTCAACCTCCATGTTTAACGTCTTAAACGTATGATCATGGAATGAAAATCCGAGTATGAAGAGCAACACCTTGCTCTGATTCCAAATGTAAAGTTCTCAATACGATATATTACACATATTGTTGCACTTGATAATCAAAATAAGACGGGTGGTGCGTGTGTGATATTAGCGAATCTAAAAAACTCAATAAAATATTATTAATCAAACAAGTACAATACCAAAGGAGTTTACATCATTGAAGCTCAATCCCCCCGAGGTGAGTTCCCTTCGGGTGGCCTACCATACAACCCTATGCTCTCTAACCCTAAGAGCATTTTTACAAAATGAAACACACATAAGGAAATACAAAAGAAAAATATCTATATATACTATCATGATGTTCTCGTCAGTGAACATTAGGTTCTCGCGCGGTAACTCCATGTTTTCGCATGATGAGATTTATCCATTATCTTAGAGTTCTCGTATCCTTGAATTTCTCGCATGATTTGAGTGTTTACTTTTCACTTGATATTATAATCCATAAAGACTAGTTTCGTTCAATTAGATTACGACCTATAAAAATAAAATAAATTCCACCAATATCATTCCTAAAATGAAAGAAAAAAAGAAATAAAAAACAGTATCACACCCCAAATACATGGGCGATACATGCTGTATCATAATACAAAATAATATACAACAAAATATTTAACATTTAGATCACAATTTGGATTGAATTAAAACTTAAACAGGGCATACAAACTACATGTCCAACGTGTTCAAAATACATATACAAAAGCATTCCCCCGGGCATTTTTAATCCAACCACTATCTTTTACGTAAAGATCTTATTCATCTATACATACTATGTTTCCTGGATCTAGATAGTGCCTCCCGGAACCTCTTGCTCTTGCATCACGAGCTAAAACACGTAAACAACAACGTTGTTGGAAAGTTATTACCAGTGAGACTGTAAACAATTAGACAAAATTATAACCATATATGTGTGATCAAATAGTTTGTGAAAACACCCTTATAATTGAGGCAATGTCTGTCAACGTATATATTTCCTTCCTGCTTTTACAAACATGACAATGAGATATGGCTAGTTCCAACTCTTAGTCTCTTAGTCTTGAAACTCTCCTACTACCTTTGTCTAGCCTTTCGATCTCTTCGGGCACAACTGAAGGTCATCTAACAATGTGATAATGGTTGTTCGCTCCTCTTTCTATTTCTCTTTTTCTACTTCTTCTAGGATTTTGTCTTGATAACGTCCTGCTTGTTCAAGAAAGAGAGAGTCCCTTTGATGGAGAGAAAGAATCTGAGAATAGATTGGCAATGGCCTATGAGGAAGACATCTCCTTTGTTTTTGCTTTTCTTTTGGCCTTTTTCATGTTTATTTTATATATTATTATTTTTATATATTTTTATAATTCCATATATTTTACTGTCCAACTCAATATCTTAAAATAGAAGTCATCTTTATTCAAAAGGTGGGTAGCTTAAAAGTGCTTCAGCCGATCGAACCCCAACCCGTCACAACATTCGAGTATCAGGCATCCCTAGGGACCTTTCATTCTTACGTATTCAAAAGATTGCAACTTGGTAATCGGTAACTCAATCTAGAGTCTATGCTCACACCAAACTTAATAACATGGCCCTTCTACATGGAAAGATCCAACTAAATGCACATATGCCACAAGTTAAAAACAAGTGTTGCTCTTTGTAACGACCTGCCATTGTGCTCGGTGCTGCTCCACGTGCACACCTTCTACAAACCTTAATGATTTTCCTGTGACTAAAAACAACCCATGTAAGACACACGTAGTCGTGGCATGTTAATACACAAGAGACAATTTTAACTTACAACCACACACAATAAAACATTTGATCAAAATATTTAACCAGATCGGATATAGTCCCAAAAGCAATTAAGAAAAAAGGACTTTAGACTCACAACGATTAGATATCAAATCCTTTTCGTACATCAGTCGGCGAGTTCTACAAACGTTTTACAACCCATAACACATTAACCTTCACGACAAAATATTCCTTATCGGTCATAAAAGCTCTCGTGTATTCCCACCTGTGATAATCCACCATACCTGCTCTAATCACGTCTTTAACATTGAGCAAGAGTCTTCCTGAATCAGGTTGATATTACCATCATAGATCTTGACTAACATGCGTTAGAAATTTAAGGTTTAGGCACACGCCCCACATAGTGACCTGACAGACTTGACCACCACACAAAATCGCTATAGTGTAAATCCCCAGGACAACTTCATGGTTATGAAATAACATCTCATTACCCATTTCATACTTTATCGAATCTTGTCTCGTGACAAATCCATTTATCCAAGTGGTTTATTCTTATCATATTATCAATATATCTTTTAATCACTTAGGCACCAGTTCGGTTTTTTTTTCAAACTCCAATTTACCACAATGTTCAAATGATGCACAATACAAGATTCAAAACCTAACCACAATAGATCTAAGCTCATAGACGATCCTTGATGTCCACAGTTCACTAACAAACAAACCAACACTACAATGGAGATTCTCATGTCATATTTTCGTTCATAATGGGTAATAACTTGTATTTGGACGAGATTGAGGCTTACCAACAAAACTGAGCCTTCAAACATTAGTTCCAAGCCAAAACAACGTCCAAGCTTGCAAATACGAGCTAAGATCATCCACTAGAGCCTTTCAATACGTCAAAATCATAAAGAGAGGGGGAGTAATGTGTTTAGAGAGAGCATATGAGATAAGAGAGAGAGAGAGAGAGAGAGAGAGAGAGAGAGAGAAATGATAAAATTCAGATCACCTGTTTTGCCTGACTAGGCCTCATCGTGGAACGCTATACTTGTCTTCACGGTCAACTACCAACATACGCATGTCATATTCATATCTTTCAAATGGAATATCCGCATCTTACCAACGAATATTCCTCGTGGATTGTTAAGGTAGACCATGATGATCCACGACCACCTTGGTAGACCATTATCTATTTCTCTTGTTGGTCCACTATAAATTCCTCATTTCGAACCCCATTCTTTGGCGGACTGTTATGGTTCGCTTAAGGACCCACAACAGCTCGCTATGGTCCTGAATTCCTAATTCATTTACAATTTCTATTTTCAACCTTTCTATTCATATTTATTACCATTTATTCATGTGTCAACCCGTCCATTAAATCGAGGGGACACAAAAAGAAAACTAATTCCAACAATACATGTCAATGGAACCCTAAGCACTTTAATATGTTTTTTTGAATGAAAAATGTACTTCTTAAAATTTCACCATGTATCCCTTTAGTGAATAGTCTTCCTTGGGTTTGAACCAAAATTCTAAATAGATAATGAGTGAATTTGACATATTTCATAATAAACAAAACACTCTTAACAACAAGTATTAAACATTTTTCATAACTACCATGAAATTTTACACTCAAAAGGAGGAAGCCAAAAAGATCACCTACCATGAAATTTCTCTTAACTAATCATATTTTACTACGAAATTCTCTTACATCTACACCAAAAAGTCGAGAACACATACATTATGGTATTTCACATTACACATTTCTTATTAATAATGTCTAGAATGTGACATTGACTAGTGTGTCAAATTGATCATCTTTTGTTGATAATATATTTGGTGGTGTTGGTAGTAATCTACGTGATGTGTAAATTCCTGATAATACCAAAGTTCACCATAGATTATTCATAAAAGTACCAAAGATTAGTTGCCTTTAGTAAAAACCTTGTTAATTAATTTATTAATTACTTGGTTGGTTAAAATATTAAAATTTAATAATAATAACCCTAAACCATGGGTCCATAAAACTATAAACTTATCTACACATCTAATGCATTATAAAATGAAAATCTTAAAACGAACATCAAACAAGAGATTCAAATTAAACATGTATCATTTCTGGAGTCTTTTATAATTATTTAATGAACTAATGAAAACGCATGTGGTTCATGAAAAGTTTGTCGACATGGGCGTGTCTATGACTGTAATTTTAACCTATCTTCTTGTTGTTTCTTCTAACCCTTAGGCTGATTACATTCTCATGGGCATGTGTGGGGAGATTAGTTTTATCTAATCAGACAAGAACAATTATTTAAATTATATAAATTAATTAGTAGAGAATGAACACAACACTCAATCCAAAACTAGGTTAAGTTCTAGGGCATGGAACCAGGTTGCCAGAGAATGTTTCAATTACCAAAAAATTTTGTATTTTCCTTCCTTGGGGGCACAAAAGGAATTACATCTATTAAAACCAATCGTTTATAATTAAACTATTCTACTATTTTCGTGTACAAATATATGTATTAATAAGAGTACGTAGATTAACATCGAGTGGTTCTAAAACTTTTTTTTTATTAAACTAAGTACAAAGATATAGCATCAAAGAAAGAAAATCAATCTATGTTGTCCTTTTCTTATAACCAGGAAAATTACCAAGGATGAAAGTTTTAACATATTTATGTTACAATTTTATATAACTACGTTATAAACTTATACATTATATATATATATATATACTTAAACTAAATTTAAAATGTTAAGAACTAGTAGTTTTTTATAAATATTTTGTATATTGCATGTCATTAGTTATTGATTATATAAAAAATAAAAAATATGTAAGAAATTATCAATAAAATAATAACAATTAGAAATTATAAAACTATATTTGAGAATAACATGTAATAGAAATCAAATATTTTTGTATGTTATAACAGATGATTAGAATAAAAATATTTATGTTGAATTTGATTATTTAGTTTATCTGTGTAAATTCATTATCATTTAATACAAAAGAGATGCGAGAAACATAAATTTAAAGCTAACCAGAGCCCGTTAGTTATTTTATAGTATAGGTATAAATTTATCATACTTATTAATTTTTTTGAATGACATATATATTTTATCATACTTATCTATACTATTATATAAATCAAAACTCTGAGACACAAACATAATTTAATAAAAAAAATTAGGACACCTAACAGACTTATTAAGCATTAGGTACAAGTGTTTTATTCATTCATTTTTATTTTGTTTCTCATTTAATAAAATTCTTATAATTGATACATTAACTAATAAATATTGTTGTAACATTATTCAATATAATTTATACATTTATAATACTTTATATAGACATTTAAATTTTTTAATGTCAATATAAATCAAAACTTTAAGACACATTCGTAATTTAATAAAAATAATTAGGACACCTAACAGACTTATTAAGCATCAGGTACAAGCATTTTATGTATTTATTTTTATTTTGTCTGTTACTTAATAAAATTCTAATAATTGATACATTAACTAATACATATTAGTATTACATTATTCAATAATATGAAATTATTTATATTATTTATAATACTTTATATTGACATTTAAATTTATATTTATTTAAATACTTTACTATATAATTGCTAATACTTTAATAATAATAATAACAAGAATAATAATAATAATAATAATAATAATAATAATAATAATAATAATAATAATAATAATAATAATAATAATAATAATAATAATAATAATAATAATAATAATTATAATAATAATAATAATAATAATAATAATAATAATAATAATAATAAGAATATTAATAATAATAATGATTATAACAATAACAACAACAATAATAATAATAATAATAATAATAATAATAATAATAATAATAATAATAATAATAATAATAATAATAATAATAATAATAATAATAATAATAATAATAATAATAATAATAATAATAGTAATAATAATAATAATAATAATTAAGTATTATCTCATTTAAATACTTAACTATATAATTACTAAATACTTTTATAATGAGAATATTAATCTATATCTATATTATCTATAATATTATATAAAACATTTGATAAATATACCCTTGTAATTTTACTAATATTTTAAGACATATAATATAAATTTTTAAACATCAGATACAAGTGATATATACAATATTTTCTAATTTTCCTATATTTAATAAATTTTGTCTCATTTAATGCATTATTTAATATACATTTATTTTAGGTATTATCTTATATATTATATTATTAACTAATATTATAATATGAACATTTATTATTTATATTTTTATTACTTAATACTATTTGATTTAAGTATTATTTTATTAAGACACTAAACTATATAATCATTAAATATTTGGCTATATATAATAATACTACTCAAATGTATCAAAGTTTAATACGATTCGAAAAAGAGGCTCAATAACACCGCCGCATCACTATATATAAGAACTAGAAAATTTTATAAATAGTGAAGTGTAGGCTTTTTAATGTTACTTTGATAATTTTCTTGTTCTACAACTAATAATAAACTTACTTTGATTTTTTATAAGTTTACAATTAAACCTTTAAGGATTTTTGGAAACTAAATACAATTTTTTCTCTTTTTTTTAAATTGATACCTACTTATTTTATTTTATTTTTTGAATTTTATATTTAACCTTCCAGTTATGTCAAATTTATATTTAATCACCTAAATTTTTTTTTAAATATTATACTTAAACTTTCAAGTTATGTCAAATTTATATTTAATTACCTGAAATTTTTAAGTTTTATACTTAAGACAATGGGTTATATATATCAAATTTTCTTTTAATTAATTTATAATATAACTCGTTAATTATTGTAAAGTTACCATTTACGCATTTTATATTTTTTCTTCTCTTTTTTGAGATAATTACTTTTTATTGTACTTTTTTCTATTACACTTTTTTATTTGAATTTAGCATGTAATTTTATGTTCGGGTGACTAATACTAACATGTAATTAATCAGAATTAAATCTTATGACTTTTACCCCGCTTCATAACGCAGGTGATGCCCATCAGATTAATTATACATTTGAAGCTTGATTATACTATATTTAGGTTTAGTGCTATTGACAATGACGTAACAGTATTGTGTTAGGTAATCCTACTACTTTAATAAAAGGGTAACTAAGATTGCCGCATGTCATTTTTTAGAGTCATTTAATGCCACATGTCATCTTGACGTTTAATAATAAATATTTTTTCCTCCCAAAAGAATTAAATCTACCATTTTTGTATCAAATTTATTAAATACACATTTTGTTTCCAAATATAATTCCATCCAAAATTAATTGGATATAAATTAAAACCCTTTCATTTTAAACTAAAAACATATATCTCTTACTTTTACTCCTAGCAAACTCTATTGGTTAATTTTTAAAATTATCTTCTTATCAAATCTTTATTTTTTGAAAGACAAAATAAGTCATAATTCTAAAATAAATATTTTTAAGGTTGTATAGTACCATTAAAAGCACACCATTCTAAAAGCACACCAATTATAATGTTTTATATGTTTTTTTTTACAGAAACTACTATTAGTAAAAACAAAGAATTGATTTTAGAAATTAAAATAAAATACTATTAAAAAAGGTATTTTAATTTGATATCAATATTTTCAATTGTCTTTTATTTCATTACTATCTTTTTTTTTATTTGTTAAAATCAACAAAACCATTATTGTCCAAAATTTAAGATGTTATTAACTAAATTTTGAAACATGTTCTTATTGCACTAGAAACATTTTATTTTATTTTATAAGTGGTTTCATTAATGTATTAGATAACGTTTTTTTCTGTTTTCATTTTATCCATTTTTATTATATTAGTTTTATTTAGGTAGAACTCTTTAATCAAGTCTATTAAGATATAAAGTAGCAAATTTTTTAGTGTGGAATTTAGAAGCTTATTTTAATTGATTTTTGCATTGTCCACGCTTAATTATACTATCATATGAGCGTAAGTTTAATAGTAAACTCAACTAAATATGTGCATGATTATAGGTTATAATTAGCACCAAAATGCATCACGGACCCTTCTTTCTATGAGGCTCTTTCTTTAGTAAATTTTCATGCAATTTTTTACTTATGCCATCATATTTTACGTTTTTTGTCATTTACAATTGCTCGAGATGAGATTAGTCAATATGTTACTCTTTTTTTAATAGTCACATTAGGTTATTTAATTAAAATCTTTAACTCATGTATATATCAATGGTTTTCTCATACAAACTTTGATAAAAATTTGATATAATTGTTTATTACTTATTATTTTTACTCATACGTAGTTTTAATCGTATATTTTAAAATATCTTTTTATAATTAATAAAATTTTATTTTACTTAATATTTTTTATTCAACCCGTGTAATACACGGGTTTATTAAAACTAGTTTTTTTAATATAATTGTAAGTGATATTTGATTTAATTATTGTACATTTACATTAGAGTTTGTTTAATTTGAGCGGAGCTGCCTCGCCTCATTATATTCAATCTTAGCTGAAAATAAATCTATTTATTTAATTTTGTTCCTTTCAAATGTGTTTTATATAACTCTTAAACATAAACTTAACAACAATAGTAAGTCTTAATAACAATCCATCATGCTAATATTTAATATACAAGAAAAATTTACAATGTAAATCAACCTAAGCGACTCGGTTAACCTAACTTGAACTCGACTTATAATGATACGAGTAAATTAAGTCGAGCAGAATTACTATTAACTTTCAAGAAAAATGAATTACCAAGAATTTCTAGATTAAACAATGAGTTAATTGAGTAGCTCTACCCATAGATGATAGATCATTATAAACATCACGACATCTAAAATCCAAGTTGTTTAATTTTATAGTATTAAAAATATTCTCCAGTGTAATATTTAATGAGATACATTCCCTTGATAGCATTATTATTTAAATTAATGTTTTTATAATGGAGCTACCGAACAAATAAACCCTTGAATTAAGAGAGAGAGGGCAAGATGATTATTCTAGAGTGGGAGGGTGGCTATGGAATAAGGGATGCCTGGTCCGTACTGCTAAAATCTTTGTCGGAGGGTGCTTGTCTTTTACGTATGTCACTCCCTGTTTTATTCTCGTTTTAATATATTTTTATTCATATTTTATTATTATTTTAGTATTTTCACATTCTTCTTGATTCTTGTTTACCATTTATATTCTCCATAACTTTGTTATTTCATGTGTGTAAGATGGATGGGGTAGGAGTCATGATTCATGGTATTGTGTTATATTATTTTATGAAAAAGTATTTTGTTAATTCATGTATTGTATTTGAGGATTAAAACCTTACATTACTTAAGAGAATTAATGTACTTCAAAACGCATATAGCAAAACATATTGTATAAATACTACATAATTAATGGAATTTTGAAGTTTCATTGTAAACCTTTCAAACTGATATTTTGACCCTTAAGATTTAGTTATACATATACTAGGTTAGTACCCCGTGTATTACACGGGTTGAATACATAAAATATTAAATAATTAGTAATACAAAATTATAAATTATGAAACCATGCTTGAAGATAAAATATTATTATAATTACGTATAAATAATTATTTTAAGTAAAATAAACAAAAATGTATGTTTTAAACTTTTGTTTTATAATTGTATCACGTATTATCCTAATTTTTCTTAATTATAGATAGATAAAGACAAAGACAAATATATAGTCTAGAAACCTATTTTTTAAATAGATTATAATTAGTAATAAACATAAAAAATTACAGTATGATATTTTTTAATATAAGATATGATTAAAAATATATATAAGTAATATTTCAAGAAATAAAATAATTATACTATTTTTATATCTCTTATCTAAATGGTTTTATTTTTAAATATTTATTTTGAAATTTTTTATAAAAAATATATTTTATATAAAAATCTTGTTTATTAAAAACTATGGTTTATAATTATTCTAGTTGTTTTAGAAAAACTGCTATTAGAAAATTTCACCTTTTTAATAATTTTTAGACCAATTTAAAATAAATTTTATTTAAAAAAGCTTTAGTGTTTTAAAAAAATTTATATTATAAATTTTTTATTAATAATATTTTAATAAAAAGATGTGATCTTTAATACCTTAATAAAATCTATTTTTAAAATGATAGCTTGATTTAAAAATTTTAAATAGAAGAGAGTTAAATGTAACAATTAATAAAATTAATTATTAATAAGAGAGAGAAATTAGTTTGAGTATTTAAATCAATATAATACCCTTTTGCTAGGAAATATAATTTGAAGATATTTAGAACAATGACATGTGGTAAAAAGGTGGGTTTAGAGATTGACAAGTGGCAAAAAAAACTTATTTCAATTGGATACAATAGATCTTATGCTAATTTATTATATTTACTCGCTCATTACTTATTTTCTCTTATTCATTTTCACATTTGATATCTTATAAGTTTTAAATATATCATTACGAAGTGCTTATCTATACTACTAAATATTACATATTAGAAGGATAAGATGATGATTTTTTTTAAAATTTAAGACACCAGTACAACATTTTAAACATAGAGTATAAGTGTTTTATACAATTGTTTCACTTTTGCCCCCATTTAATTAAAATTTTCTAATTATTATATTATTTAATAAACAGTATTAATACATTATTTAATAATATGATATTATTTAATTTACTTCAAAAATTTTATTTTATTTATAATAATATAAATTAGCATTTAAATTTATAGTTACTAATTAAATTTTTATAACTAGATACTATTTAAATTAAGTATTATTGTATTTAAATACTTATATCTATACAACTATATAATACATCTCTTTGAATAGAGATGTAATTTTGCCAAACATATAAGTTTTGAAGCAATGTGTATAAAGTAGTGCAAGTCATTTAAGAATGGTAGAATAAAAAATTGATTAAGATTTTAAAACACATTAGGGACTGCAGGACCGGTGAAGGGTATGCACTTACAACACAACAACACAATGAGGAGAGTTGCATAGAACACTTAACAGATCAAATAGAGAACTGGTTAACTTGTTAATGAAAGATGCTAAGCACACAAGTAAATATGAGACAGAACAAGATTGTAAACAATTCAAGTATTTGGTTTTCAAGAATGCTGTATATTGCTTCTCAAGTTCTATTACAAGTTACAAAGCATCGATAGAAAGTTACAAGTACTTGAGATATACATTATACTACATCCTACAGCCAGCCATACTTTGAAGGCCAGCTGGATACATTTGACTAGACAACTACAAAATCAAATGTAGAGTCAAAAGGCAGATCTGCCTTTTGACTTGTGACTATGACATGCCATAGCTCACATCCTAATATATTACAAAAAGGATAAAAGTACATAAAGTAGAAAGCATGGACTCAAGACCTCAATATATAGTTACCAAAAGCATGAACCTTTCACCAACTCATGTAAGTTGGTGACTTTATAGAGTTACAGCGGAAAGGTGTCCAGCTTTATGGTAAAGTACATTAGATAAAGGCATATCTCTAAAAGTCTTCGGAAGAAATCTGTCTTCACTTTTTGGCTTCGGAAGACTTTGTCTTTGAAGCTTTGGAAGACTTTACTTTTGGCTTCGGAAGATATTGGTCTTGGTTTCGGAAGATTTTACACTTAGAATATTTCTTGTACATGGTGTAAAACTTCTAAAGCATTTCTACTTCAGTTCTTTAGTGCATGCTTACAGAGAGACTTTGGATGTTTTGGCTGCATCAGACTTATAGGAATCCTTACAAACTCCCCCTAGGCTGATGTTACCAAAACATTTAGAAGATCTTCAGATGTGTGTAGTCTTCAGCATAATGATGACCATACCCTTCTTCATTAGATGGTCAGGATCATTCAGACTCTCATAATATCTTCTCATCTCAAAGAGATCATGCAGAGGTAAGTTGATTATGTCTTGCCATGTATAGACATTCTCAACACCTTGATCTCTGATCACATGCCATCTCTCTGGATTAGTAGTGAAGGTCCAGGATAAGATGGGTGTCTCAGCTGCAAGAGGAGCCACTTGAATTGGAGTTGATTGGGCTGCCTCTTCATGCACTTCCTCAGGTTGATCTAACTCAGCCTGAGGTGTAGAGGTGGATGATTCAGGCTTCTTCTTCTTAGACTTTGGTTTAGAAGCCATCCTCTTCTTCCTCTTAGAAGACTTTAACTGAGAAGACTGGTCTGCAGCACGTTGTTGATCATCCTTGTCTTTCTCAATTGGGTGTTCCTCCCTCACACGTTCAGAAGGAGAGGGAGTTTGACCCTGCTGTGGATCAGAAGATGAAGCTTGCTGAGGCTCAGCAGGAGGTCCAGTTTGTGTTGTCTCAGGTTGTTCAACCTTAACCTCCACTTCAGGTGGAATTTGACTTGGAGGAGAGTATAAGTCAATCAGCTCTCCACTCTTGATCTTCTGCTTGATTACCCTGATATGCTCATCCATTGTGGATAGAGACATAGGGGGCCAAGTCTCCTTCCGGAGAATCCATACAGCTTCAAGAAGCTCATCATCCTTTGTCTGTCAGCAGACTTTTGTAAGGATTCTTTAAGTCTGATGCAACCCAAAACATCCAAAGTGTCTCTGCAACATGCACTAAGTACTGAAGTGAAGAATGCTTCGGAAGTTTTACACAATGCATTAGAAAATACTCTAAGTGTAAAATCTTCCGAAGCCAAGACCAATATCTTCCGAAGCCAAACATGAAGTCTTCCGAAGCCTCAGAGACAAAGTCTTCCGAAGCTTCTACCTATGAAGACAGATTTCTTCCGAAGACTTTTAGTACACATGCTTTATCTGATGTACTGTTCCATAAAGCATCTTTTCCGCTGCATCTTTGTAAAGTTACCAACTTACATGAGTTGGTGAAAAGGTCCATGCTTTTGGTAACTGTACATTGAGGTCTTGAGTCTGTAACTTTCCACTTTATGTACTTTATCCTTTTTGTAATGTATAAGGATGTGAGCTATGGCATGTCATAGTCACAAGGTCAAAAGGGAGATATGCCTTTTGATCCTATAATTGATTTTGTTAGTGTCTAGTCAATTGTATCCAGCTGGCTTTCAAAGTATAGCCGGCTGTAGGTTGTAGTATAAGTATTCCAAGTTCTTGTATCTTTCTTTATGCTTTGTAACACTTGTAAAAGAACTTGAGAAAGCAATATACTGCCTCCTTGAAACCCATACTCTCTTGTTCTGTCTCTTTACTTTACTTGTGTTCTTTGTATCACCTTGGTTAATCCAGTTCACTGTTTGATTAAAGTTTAGTTAATCTCCTCATTGTGTTGTTGTGTTGTAATTGTGTTAAAGCCCTTAAACGGTCCTGCAATTGGTATCAGAGCTTTTCAGGCTCTTGATATAAGATCTAACCATCTTAAGATCCCTCACACACACAAAAACTAAACTTCTCAAATGGCTTCCATCTCAAAGACTGATATGGAAACTGTAACCATGAACAAATCCCCACTGATCACTCTTGATGATTTTGACACCTGGTGCATGAGGATGGAAGGCTTCATCAGGTCTCTTGATTCAAGAATGTGGGAATCTGTTGAGAATGGACCTTTCATACCCAGCACCCCCTCTGCTACTGGTGCTGGTATGATTCCTAAAGATGTGGCCAACTACTCAGATGAAGATAGAAAAAGAGTAGAGATTGATAGGAAGGCCATGACTGCTCTTCAGACTGCTCTCCCAAACTCTGTATAAAGAGGTTTTAAGAAGTGCAAAACAGCTAAACAGCTGTGGGATGCACTGAAGCTGACGTATGAAGGCTCCTCTGAAGCCAAGGAGAACAAGAAAGATCTTCTAAAGCAGCAGTTTGAAACTTCACCTTCAAAGCAGGTGAAACCATGACTCAACAATACTTCAGGTATGTTGAGATTGTGGATACCCTAGTGGATGGAGGAGTTCCTCTTGAGAACAGAGACATTGTAAGGAAGTTCATGTCCTCACTTCCTAGGCAATGGACACACTATTGTGTGGTGATCAAGAGGACTGAGAACTTTAAAACTCTTACTCTGACAGAGTTGTATAGGATTCTCAGTGGATACCAGATGGAGATGAACATGCAAGGTTCATCTGGCAACTCCGACAATCAAATGGGTTCAGCCCTTCATGTGGTTGAAAAGGACAGCATAGAACCCCAACATCATCTCATATGCTACCCTGACAACTCACAAAAGGGTCCTTTCATCACCTTCCCGGAGACACCAAGGGAGAACTTTACTCAAGGAAGCCCATTCCAAGAGACAAGTTCTTCTCAAGCCTTTGTGTCTACTGATGAAAGCTGTTGGAATTATCTCTTCACTCTTGAAGACCTGGACTGTATCCATCCAGATGACCTGGAATACATGGAGATAGTTCAGCAGATGGCTCTCCTCACTCATAGAGCCAAGAAGTTCTACAAGAGAACAGGAAGAAGGTTTCCAAGCAATGCTACCAGTGGTAAGTTTGGGCTGGATAAAAGCAAAGTTAAGTGTTACAACTGTAACCTTATGGGCCACTTTGCAAGGGAGTGTATGGCACCTAAAGCAAATGGGGGCCAAACACAACCCAGACCAAACTACACTGACAAAGCCCCTCAGACTGAGAAGCCAAAGCAACATGCTGCTGTTGCTGTTGAAGAGGGAGGCTTTGACTGGAGCTTTCAGGTGGAAGATGCTTCTTCAAACCAAGCACTGATGGCTGACCATGATGAAGCCAAGGTATTGGAACATCTCTGTTCTCCTGAATGCATTGCTAAAGTAAATAGATACAGGTCCTACAACTTAGAGATGATATCTGATCTTGAGTCATTAAACATATTGAAATCTGATTTTAGAAAGTCTGAAAATGATTACAAGTTAAAGATAGAGGACTTGGAGAAAACCATTTCAGTACTAAAACATGAACATACAGATTTTAGAACTCAGATCCAAGATCTCATAACTAAGTTGACTGAGTGCCAGGCTGAGCTTTTGATCAGCAAAGCCAAGGCAGAGAAAAGTGTTCTTGAAGAAGAGACCTTCAAGAACATGATATCCTCATCCCTGCACAACAAAGTGTGCTATCAAAATAGACAGGGACTGGGATCAAATGAGATAGCTCCTCCACACACAATCTTGTCTGTAAGATCTCCTAGGTGTGGAACTTGTGAAGATGAGCTTCCTCTCATAGATCCTATAAGTGAGGATGATGAAGAAGTGATAGTGAAGAATTCCTCTGAGAAGAGTGAAGAAGAGGATTCTTCCAAGGGCCATTATCCTTCTGAGGAGAAGAAATCTACTGTGATGACCAAGTCCAAGAGAAAGAACTTGATCAGGAAGAGCAAGAGGAAAGCAAAGAAGGCTCAAGAAATCAAGGCTACTTTTGATGCTAAGCAAAAACAAGTTTTTATCTCTGCAGGTTTCAAATTAGTAAGGACTGAAGACATCAACCAAGACTCCTCTGCTAAGAGTCCTGGTTCTTGTTCAAATCATCTCAGTGCAAAGAAGAAGACTGAGCTGCTATGTACCACTGCTGCACAGCCTGGACCATCAAACTCCAAGAACAGTTCACAGCCCAAAAGAACTGTCTCAGCATCTACCAAGATGAAGGTGGAGAAGGGATGTGACCAAAGCCAGTCTTTCTCTCAAAAGGAGACTTGTTTGAAGAAGAAAATGTTATGTGTCATGTGTGAAAGTACTTCTCACATTGCTAAGGATTGCCCATATAATCCTAAAAGTACTGTCCACATGACTAATACAAAGACTTCAAAGAGTCTCAAGAAGTCTCAAGCTTCGGAAGGAAAGTCTGTTTCCTTCGGAAGCTCCAAATCAAAGAAGAAGGTAAATGGAAAATTACCTTCGGAAGTAAAATTGGTCTCGGAAGAAAGGAGTTCTTCCGAAGCACTGAAGTCTGCTGCAGTGACTGTAGAATCTTCCAAAGATTCAGTCATCAAAACTTGTGAAGTCCCAAAAGCTTCTAAGGTTTTGAAGGTCAAGTCCAAGACTCCAAAGGTGGTGTGGAAGTCTAAAAAAGACCAAATGACTGAAGTTTCTCCATCAACAACAGCTGAAGATCCCCATAGTACAACCATAGGATCCATTACTGTTATTACCTTCTATTACACTTAGTGAGCCCAAGACAAGTAAGGCTTGGGTTTCCAAATGTAACTAATCATTTTCTTTGTGCGGGAACAGCTCAAGACAAACAGGAATGTTTGGATAATTGACAGTGGCTGTTCCAGGCACATGACAGGCAATAGGTCTCTACTCCATAATTTTGAGAGAATTGATGGAGGACCAGTTGCTTTTGGAGGAGATGAAGGTGGTTACATTTCTGGAAGGGGCAAGGTCACAAATGGTAAGCTCAGCATTGAGAAGGTAAACTTTGTTAAGGAGCTTGGGTACAATCTTCTGAGTGTATCCCAATTTTGTGATCAGAGTCATAACATGCTCTTTACTGAGCATGAGTGCATTGTTCTCAAGCCTGGAGTGGTCATTCCTCATGAGCATATCCTGCTCAGAGCCCCCAGGAAAGGGAACATGTACAAGATGGATTTGCAAGAAACATCTCCCTCTGGAGAAGTTTCATGCTTTTTATCTAAACCAAATAGTGATGAGTCTTTCCTATGGCATAAAAGAATGTGCCATGTAAACTTAAGAACATGAATAAATTAATTAAACATGGTCTGGTAACTGGAATGCCAAAAAAAGAGTTTACAAGTGATGATCATTGTGTTGCATGCCTGAAAGGGAAGCAACACAAGGTATCTCACAAGCCTAAGGAAAAGAACTCCATCACTACTCCCCTACACTTGTTACATATGGATCTCTTTGGCCCCACCAGTGTAATGAGTCTAGGAAGGACCTCTTACTGTTTGGTGATCACAGATGATTTTACAAGATTCACTTGGGTCTTCTTCCTTAGAACTAAGGATGAAACCCTGAGATTCTGAAGAATTTCATCTTAAAAGTTGAGAATCAATGTGATCACAAGGTCAAAACCATAAGATGTGATCAAGGAACTGAATTCAAGAACCAAATCCTTGATACATTTTGTGATGAAAAAGGTATTACAAGACAATATAGTGCTCCCAGGACTCCTCAGCAAAACGGAGTTGCTGAGAGGAGAAACAGGACACTTATTGAAGCTGCAAGAACTATGTTGTCTGACTCTAAACTGCCATCACCTTCTGGGCAGAGGCAGTTAATACTGCTTGCTATGTGCAAAACAGAGTTTTAGTAGTTAAGACACATGGTAAGACTCCTTATGAACTTTGGCACAAGAGGAAACCTTTCATTGGTTTTCTCAGGTCATTTGGATGTCCCTGCACCATCTTGAATACCAAAGATCAAATTGCCAAGTTTGCTGAGAAATCAGATGATGGACACTTCATTGGATACTCTTCCCAAGCTAAGGCTTATAGAGTATACAATCTCAGAACTAGAATTGTTGAGGAGTCAGCCAATGTGACTTTCAATGAACACACACCCTGTGTGGCTGGTTCTGGTCCGGATTGGCTGTTTGATCTTGATTTAGTTACCAACTGTTTTAACAAATCTTGTGAGCATGTTTCAGGATCTGCAGAAAATTTAAATACAGGTGATCCTGATCCAAGATTTGAGCTAGGAAGACCCTCAACTCATACATCTTCAGCTCCAGTTGGAACTACTTCAGCAAATGAGGTTTCTATCAGCACAACAATGACAAATTCAGCTGATACATCTGGTATGCCTTCAAATTCCAGCTCAGAGGCCTCTCAACCAGATAAAGACACCTCAATTGTAGAAGACAACAATGGTGATGGTGATAGTGATCAGGAATTTCTTGATGCTAATAACCAACCATAGATGACAACATCAATGATGTCACACACTCATTGGATCAAGTTAATCTTGATAAGTGTGATAATGTGGAGGGTGAATCTTCCAGACCAGATCTAAATTTCTCAAATTTGGATCTTTCTCAGCAACTTGCTGTGATCCCTCAGCTAAGGATCCACAAGTCTCACCCCACCACAAACATCATTGGAGATGTTGTCACAGGGGTAAGAACAAGAGGACAAACCCATGAAGCAAATGTTTGTCTTCACTCTTGTTTCTTATCTCAGATAGAGCCAAAGAAAGTTGATGAAGCTCTAAAGGATGGAAGTTGGGTTGAAGCTATGCAACAAGAGCTGCTTCAATTCAAAAGGCAGAAAGTTTGGAACCTTTGTCCTCTTCCTCATGGGAAGACTACCATTGGAACCAAATGGGTTTTTAGGAATAAGAAGGATGATAGAGGAATCATCATCAAGAACAAGGCAAGACTAGTTGTTCAAGGATACACACAAGAAGAAGGGATTGACTACACTGATGTCTTTGCTCCTGTAGCAAGACTAGAAGCTGTTAGATATTCCTGGCATTTGCTGCATCCAAGAACTTCAAGGTCTTTCAACTTGATGTAAAGTGTGCTTTCTTATATGGAGTGATTGATGAAGAGGTTTATGTCAAACAGCCACCTGGTTTTGTAGACCCTGATCATCCTGATTATGTCTGCAAGCTTGACAAAGCTCTTTATGGGCTGCATCAGGCACCCAGGAAGTGGTATGAGACACTATCTGAGTATCTTTGTAAACATGGATACAGGAGAGGTACTATAGATGGAACTCTCTTCATCAAAGGACAGGGAAATGACTTATTGCTGGTTCAAGTATATGTAGATGACATCATCTTTGGTTCAACTAATCCAAAGCTCTGCAAAGACTTTGAGAAGCTGATGAAAGACAGATTTGAAATGAGTTCAATGGGAGAACTCAATTTCTTTCTGGGAATTCAAGTGAAGCAGGTTGAAGATGGCATCTTCATAAGTCAGTCAAAGTATGTTCAAGACATACTCAAGAGGTTCAACATGACTGATTGTAAGATTGCTAAGACACCCATAGCCAGAAACCACTCCCTTGGTCCTGATCTTGAGGGGGAGTGTGTAGATGAACATTTATACAGGGCTATGATTGGGTCTCTTATGTATCTTACAGCTAGCAGGCCTGATATCATGTTTGCTACATGTATTTGTGCAAGATATCAAGCCAACCCTAAGATGTCTCACTTAATCACTGTGAAAAGGATTTTAAGATACCTCAAAGGTGCTTCAACACTTGGTCTATGGTATCCAAAGAATCCTAATTTCAATCTGTATGCCTATACAGATAGTGATTATGGTGGTTGCAACATGACTGCAAAGTCTACATCTGGGGGATGTCAATTCCTTGGTGGAAGGGTTGTCTCATGGCAATGCAAGAAACAATCCTGTGTGTCTGCATCAACTGCTGAGGCTGAATACATTGCTGCTGCAAGCTGCTGTGCTCAAGTGCTTTGGATTCAAAATCAGATGCTGGACTATGGATTTAACTTCAAAGAGACTCCTATCCACATAGACAACAATAGTGCTATCTCTATCACTGAGAACCCTGTGCAGCACTCAAGGACCAAACACATCAACATCAGGTATCATTTAATAAGAGATAACTATGAAAAGGGATTAATTAAACTAGTCAAAGTTCATACAGATGAACAATATGCTGATCTGTTCACAAAAGCTTTTGATGAACAGAGATTTAAGTATCTGATATCAGCTATTGGGATGATTAACTTTGAGTAGACTTTTTCTTAAAACTAATTCTAATTATTTCTTCTTAAAATATGTGTGTCCTAAGTTGTCTAGTTCATCACTTTCATAAGCTCATGTTTTCTTTGGATGTAAAATTCTTTTTGAAGACTTTCCTTAGATTCTTGAAAATTTTCTGATACTTCGGAAGATAAATTTTATCTTCGGAAGAAAAACATGTCTTCAAAATAAATAACTGTCTAAGAGATTTTACCTTCGGAAGAAGTCTAATTCATCTTCCGAAGCTTAAAATTCTTATCTCAGACACTTATTTCATTTTAAGGACTTTTCCTTCCGAAGCAAAATTAACCTTCGGAAGCTTTGTTTATTCTATACAAAGCATCCAAGGGTTTATTTCTCTTCCGAAGCATAATTTTCAAGACTCTCAGGAAAATCTTCCGAAGCCATTTTAGCTTCGGAAGCTTTTTCAATCAAAACTTCCGAAGACAAATTACCTTCGGAAGCTTTTCGAATTCCAAGAAAACTACTTTTTGAGCAAAAGTAAACTACCTTTTCAGAGGTGGGACCGACTTCGGATTTCAAAGTTTATCCTCTTTCATTAACTTTGGTTCAAATCCCTTTTCACATAAATACCCAACGGTTCCCCTCTTTCCCACTATCTTCCTCAATTCCACTATTCCTCTAACCTAATTCTCTAAACCGCCTTTGCTTTCTACCTTTCTTCCCTTAAGCTTCTGAAATGGCCAACCAAACCGCAGAAACAACCCAGATTTCTCCATGCAACTTCACAGGCAACATAATCAAGTTGCTCTGTTAAGCTCTGAGAAAGATGCAAGTTTCTCAGAGATTTGCCAATTCTTGACTCTATCAAACTATTTCACCTCCCTGACCATTGATCCTACTCTATATGAGGATCACTTGCTTGAATTCTGGAAGACCTGCCAAGAGGTCATTATGGATGGGGAGAAGGCACTGTCTGCCACAGTGCAAGGGAGGACAATCTTCATCACTCCGGCCATCATTAACCAACATTGCAGCTGGATGATGAAGAAGGTGAGGTGTCCTTCCCAAAGAAGCTGTTAATCATTCCTTTGAGCAGATGGGCTATGAGGGAGATTTCTCTGTAAAGACCTTCAGGAAAGGGAAGGTCTCATCCCAGTGGAAATACCTGCTCCATGTGGTTATCCACAGCTTATCAAACAAGCATGGTGGATGGGACCAGATTCCTGAGGATCTCTCCTTTATAGTTCATGGAATGGTTCAGGGGGTCAAGTTCAGGTATTCACAATTTGTTTATACTAATTTACTTGCAAACTTAGACTCCTTAGAGTATTACATGTTTCCTAGATATGTTCAACACATTCTCAACTGTGAACTGGGCTCACAGTTGAGGGAAACAAGTAATATTCTTAAATTGGGACAGATGAAGCCCGGCATCTTTAAAATAATGAAGAAGCCAACTGTAGGCTTCTCAGGGGTAGAAACAGCCCTAGTCCCCAAAATGTTAGAGCTCATTGCTCAAGGTGACAACCTAGCAACACAAGCTAGTGTTGAACCCACACCTCTTTTATCCTTACCCTAAAAAGACCAGAAATCACCCTCACCTACCAAAGAAAATCCAAACGAACCCTGCTCAGGCTATTGAGTCTGTGCAGGCCCCCAATACTCAACCTTACAGGAGAAGTGGACACTAGAGCTCCCACTTCTCCTGAGGAGCAAACCACTCCCATTCTTCACCTATCAGGGCTGAGGTTCCTCATGCTCACCCTGATGAGCTCACAAGCCCAACAGCCTTAAGCCTTCACTCTGAGTCTCAACACTCAAGTGAACAACCTTCAGGGGACAGCTACCATCCCCAGCCTTTAGATCTCAACCAACCAATTCCCAACCTATCCTTCTATACTGATGAAGACTTAGGATTCAGTGAGTACCATGAGTCTCTCTTCTCCTCCCCTACTCAAAGAGAGATGAGTACCTCTGACTCTCCTCAGTCTATCCCACATCAGTCACCTTACTGAGGTGGACACTTCTGAACCTGTTCAGGATGTCCATATGGAAGAGGCTCTCACTTTTGAAAGTGATTACATCATTAAGACCTCAACCATGGCAACTCAGCCCACTGGCATCTCAACTGAGGCTGCCAGTGAGCAGAGGAAAACCAGCAGCCAAGAACTCAAGCTGGTGGTGAGAGAGAGGACTTTGGTCCAATCATCTCATCCCCCAATGATTCTTCTGATGAAGATGAGGGGAATTTGAGACTAAAGGTGCAGAAATTGTCAAAAACATGCTCCTATTTAGTCTCTAAGGTTAGTCACTTGGAATCTCAGGTGACTACCTTACAAAACAGGGTCAATGATCAGCAACTTCAGATTTCATATCTAAAGGAAAAACTAGCTGGGAGACCTTTAAGGAGAGCTCAACCAGGAACACAAGAACCTGTGGAAGTGATTGACTTATCCTCCAGCTCACCTATGCAAGTGGGTGATGCTACCAAAAAGGGGGAGAAAGTTATTACAACCACAGAACCTGGGAGTTCTTCACAGAGAATGGACATAGAGGACTCACCATCCTCACTTGCTGTTGTGCATTCTCAGCAACTTCCTCAAGTTCACATTAATGTGGACTCTATAGACTCAATCATCAGGAGTCTCTTTGAGGAAGGTATACCAAGGGCTGTCTCATCTCCACCACAAGGAACTGGCAACTACATCATAAGGTGGAGGTATGATGATGACAGAAGAGCCCTTATCCTTCACAGAGTTCAAGGCCAACAAGAAGTTTTTCATTTCCAAAGCCTGAACTTCTATGAAAGATGGATTTAGTCAACATGCCACTTGTCAATCCAAGCAATTCAAGACAAGCTGACAGGCTGGCTCAAAGAATCCAAGATAGGATCCTTGCAGAGTTCTCTCTAAGAAGGAGACTTAGGCAATCAGGCAATGTCATCGGTCAACTGGATGTTGAGGTGGACCCTAAGATTAGTTTCATAGGGGAAACCTTGACTGAAGGCCCAGTGGCAGAACCTGAGACCCCTGTCTCATCATCAACAACTGCTGCAGAGGTCCAAACTCCTTCTGAGACACCTGCTGGTGAAGGTGTTTCTCAGCCTCTCTCTGGCCAGAGCATGGAAGCTACACCAAGCAATGAAGGCCAAGCCTCAATCCACCCTGAGTCACAAAGGTCTGTTGGTGACAAAGGGAAAAGGATAATGACTCCTGAGGAAATTGAGGAGGAAGAGAGAGAGAGAGGAAAAGGAGGCTAAGGGGAGAAAGTTCTACTGGGTCATCTAGCTTCATGCAAGCTGCAATCAGGGCTGCCCCCAGACCAAATACTCAAGATGATGAGTTAAGGGCAGTCAGGATTACCTATTACAGACCAGGAACTATGATATTGATGAAATCATCTCCCTCCCCTTAGAAGAGTTAAATGAACTGGCTGACATGGAAGTGTCAAGAGAGATGAAGGAGAAAGAGGATGCAAGGCTACTTCTCCAATTCAAAGAGGAGAAGAGACAGAAAAGACTCTACAAGCATGCTCCCACTCTCTCCCAGTTCAAGAAAGTCCTGCACAGGAAGATGTGGCTCCACAAGAACCTCAGGTAGATAAAGAAGAAGATAGGATCAAGATGATCAACTACCTGAGTGCCACAGGCTTCTATCAGGCAGATGCACTTCTTCCCCTGTCCTATGACTTCATTGAGTTTGAGTACCTAAAGCAACTTGAGCTTGAGCTAGTCAAGAAAGAAAGACAACCAAAAGGAAGCTAAGGGAAGAAGCTGCAAAGTCAAGAGCCATCATTCAAAAGAGCAAAGAAGTCTGCTGACAGACAAAGAATGATGAGCTTCTTGAAGCTATATGGATTCTCCGGAAGGAGACTTGGCCCCGTCTCTATCCACAATGGATGAGCATATAAGGGTGATCAAGCAGAAGATTAAAAGTGGAGAACTGATTGACTTGCACTCTCTTCCAAGTCAAGTCCCACCTGAAGTGGAGGTCAAGTTTGAACAACCAGAGACACCTCAACCAGACCTCCAGCTGAGCCTCAGCAAGCTTCATCTTCTGATCCAAGGCAGGGTCAAACTCCCTCTCCTTCTGAACCTGTGAGGGAGGAACACCCAACTGAGAAAGACATGATGATCAACATGGTGCTGCAGACCAGTCTTCTCAGTTAAAGTCATCTAAGAGGAAGAAGAGAATGGCTTCTAAACCAAAGACTAAGAAGAAGAAGCCAAAGTCATCTACCTCTAACCTCAGGCTGAATCAGATCAACCTGAGGAAGTGCATGATGAGGCAGCCCAATCAACTCCTATGCAAGTGGCTCCTCTAACAACTGAGACACCCATCTTGTCCTGGACTTACTCTACCAATCCAGAAAGATGGCATGTATCAGAGATCAAGGTGTTGAGATGTCTACTCCTGGCAAGACATAATCAACTTACCTCTGCATGATCTCTTTGAAATGCGAAGATACTATGAGAGTCTTGATGATCCTGACCATCTAATGAAGAAAGGAATGGTCATGATTGTAAGGATTCCTTAAGTCTGATGCAACCCAAAACATCCAAAGTGTCTCTGCAACATACACTAAGTACTGAAGTGAAGAATGCTTCAGAAGTTTTACACAATGCATTAAAAATACTCTAAGTGCAAAATCTTCCGAAGCCAAGACCAATATCTTCCGAAGCCAAACATGAAGTCTTCCGAAGCCTCAGAGACAAAGTCTTCCGAAGCTTCAACCTATGAAGACAGATTTCTTCCGAAGACTTTTAGTACACATGCTTTATCTGATGTACTGTTCCATAAAGCACCTTTTCTGCTGCATCTCTGTAAAGTCACCAACTTACATGAGTTGGTGAAAAGGTCCATGCTTTTGGTAACTGTACATTGAGGTCTTGAGTCTGTAACTTTCCACTTTATGTACTTTATCCTTTTTGTAATGTATAAGGATGTGAGCTATGACATGTCATAGTCACAAGGTCAAAAGGCAGATATGCCGTTTGATCCTACAATTGATTTTGTTAGTGTCTAGTCAATTGTATCCAGCTGGCTTTCAAAGTATAGCCGGCTGTAGGTTGTAGTATAAGTATTCCAAGTTCTTGTATCTTTCTTTATGCTTTGTAACACTTGTAAAAGAACTTGAGAAAGCAATATACTGCCTCCTTGAAACCCATACTCTCTTGTTCTGTCTCTTTACTTTACTTGTGTTCTTTGTATCACCTTGGTTAATCCAGTTCACTGTTTGATTAAAGTTTAGTTAATCTCCTCATTGTGTTGTTGTGTTGTAATTATGTTAAAGCCCTTAAACGGTCCTGCAACTTTTTCAGACTCTTTTGGATGATAGCTCTTGACGTTGCAGCATCTTCCCTCATCTTTCTCTTTGTTGCCTTTTGTTCTTTGAGCACTTGAAGTTCAAGCTGTTTGAGATACTCAAACTCAATGTACTCAAAGGACAAGGGAAGAAGTGCAGATGCCTGGTAGAGACCTGTGGCACTCAGTTAGTTGATCATGTTTTGCCTATTTGTTTCCTTGTCTACCTGAGGTTCTTGTGTAGCAGTCACATCCTCTTGCACAGGACTTTCCTGAACTGGGGAGAGAGTTGGAGCATGCTTGTATAATCTTTTCTGTCTTTTCTCTTCTTTGAATTGGAGAAGTAATCTTGCATCCTCTTTTTCCTTCATCTCTCTTGACACTTCCATGTCAACCAGTTCATTTAATTTCTCTAAGGGGAGAGATATAATCTCATCTATGTCATAGTTCCTGCTCTGCAGGTAACTAATCCTGACTGCCCTCAACTCATCTTCTTGAGTGTTTGGTCTGGGGGCAGCCCTGATTGCAGCTTGCATAAATCCTGAAGACCCATCGGAACTTTCTCCCCTTAGCTTTCTCTTCCTCTCTCTCTCCTCCTCCTCGATCTCCTCAGGAGTCAAAATCCTTTTCCTTTTGTCACCCACAGACCTTTGTGACTCAGGGTGGATAGAGGTTTGGCCTTCATTGCTTGGTGTAGCATCCAAGCTCTGGCCAGAGAGAGGCTGTGAGACACCTTCACCAGCAGGTGTTTCACTAAGGGAATGAATTTCTAAAGCAGTTGTTGGTGTGACAGGGCTCTCAGGCTCTATCACTGGGCCTTCAGCCAAGGTTTTCCCTTTGAAGCTAATCTTCGGGTCTGCCTCAGCATCCAGTTGACCAATGACATTACCTGATTTCCTTTGTCTCCTTCTAAGGTTGAACTCTTCAGTAATTCTGTCTTGAATCCTGAGTGCTAACTTGTCAAATTGTCTTGATTTGCTTGGGTTGACAAGTGGCATGTTGATTAGGTCAAGACCTTCATAGTAGTCCAAAGTCTGAAAATTGAACACTTCTTGTTGTCCTTAAACTCTATGAAGAATGTGGGCTCTTCTATCAGCATCATACCTTCACCCAATAATGTAGTTTGAAGTTCCTTGAGGTGGAGATGACACAGCCCTTGGAATGCCTTCCTCAAAGAGTCTCCAAATAACAGAGTCAATTATGTCCACATTAATATGAACTTGAGGAAGTTGCTGAGTATGGACAGTTGCAAGTGAGGATGGTGAATCCTCAATGTTCATACTCTCTGAAGAACTCCCAGGTTCTGTGACTGTAATGACTTTCTCCTCCTTTTTGGTAGCATCACCTTTTTGCATAGGTGAGCTAGAGGTTAGGTCAACCACATTCACAAGTTCTTGTGTTCCGGTTCTTGGCTGTTGGATTTCCTCTGCACATTCACATTTTCAGTTGAGGTGTCAATGGGCTGAGTTGCCATGGTTGAGGTCTTAATGATGTAATCACTTGCAGAAGTGAGAGCCTCTTCCATATGGATATCCTGAACAAGTTCAAAAGTATCCACCTCAGTTATAGGTGACTGATGTGGGCTAGACTGAGGAGACTCAGGAGTACTCTTCTCTCTTTGAGTAGGGGAAGAGAAGAGAGACTCATGGTACTCACTGAAACCTAAGTCTTCATCAGTATAGAATGAAAGGTTGGGAATGGGTTGATTTAGATCTAAAGGCTGGGGATGGTAGCTGTCCCCTGAAGGTTGTTCACTTGAGTGTTGAGACTCAGAGTGAAGGCTTAAGGCAGTTGGGCTTGTGAGCTCATCAGGGTGAGCATGAGGAACCTCAGCCTTGATTGTTGAAGAGATGGGAGTGGTTTGCTCCTCAGGGGAAGTGGGAGCTCTAGTGTCCACTTCATCCTGTATGGGTGAGTATATGGGGGCCTGCACAGACTCAATAGCTTGAGCAGGGGTTCGTTTGGATTTTCTTTGGTAGGTGAGGGTGACTTGGGGCCTTTTTGGTGGTTGAGAGGTAGAAGGTGTGGGTTCAACACTAGCTTGTGTTGCTAGGTTGTCACCTTGAACAATGAGCTCTAACATTTTTGGGACTAGGGCTGTTTCTACCCCTAAGAAGCATACAGTTGGCTTCTTCATAATTTTTAAGATGTCGGACTTCATCTGTCCCAATTTAAGAATATTATCTGTTTCCCTCAAATGTGAGCCCAGTTCACAGTTGAGAATGTGTTAAACATATCTAGGAAACATATAATACTCTAAGGAGTCCAAGTTAGCAAGCAAGTTTGTATAAACAAATTAAGAGTACCTGAACTTGACCCCTTGAACCATTCCATGTACTATGAAGGAGAGATCCTCAGGAATCTAGTCCCACCCTCCATGCTTGTTTGACAAGCTGTGGATAACCACATGAAGCAGGTATTTCCACTAGGATGAGACCTTCCCTTTCCTGAAGGTCTTTATAGAGAAATCTCCCTCATAGCCCATCTGCTTAAAGAAATGATATACAGGTTCCTTTGGGAAGGACAACTCACCTTCTTCATCATCTAGCTGCAAATGAGTGTTAATGATGGCCGGAGTGATGAAGATTGTCCTCCCTTGCACTGTGGCAGATAGTGTCTTCTCCCCATCCATAATGACCTCTTGACAGGTCTTCCAAAATTCAAGCAGATGATCCTATAGAGAGTAGGATCAATGGTTAGGGAGGTGGAGTAGTTTGATAGAGCTAAGAAACGGAAAATCTCTGAGAAACTTTCATCTTTCTCAGAGCTTAGCAGAGCAACTTCGTTATGTTGCCTGTGAAGTTGCATGAAGAAATCTGAGTTGTTTCTGATGTTTAGGTTGGCCATTTTAGAAGCTTAAGGATGAAGAAAGATGAAGAACAAAAGGCAGTTTGGAAGAATTTAGGTTTAAGGAATAGTGTAATTGAGGAAGATAGTGAAAGAGGGGGGAACCGTTGGGCATTTATGTGAAAGGGATTTGAGACAAAGTTAATGAAAGAGGATAAACTTTAAAATCCGAATGTCGGTCTCACCTCTAAAAAGTAGTTTACTTTTGCCCAAAAAGTAGTTTTCTTGGGAGTCGAAACATCTTCCGAAGGTTATTTGCTTCAGAAGTTCTGAAGAAAAAGCTTTCCAAAGCAAATTGGCTTCGGAAGAGATTTCAAAGGTTTTTGAAAATTTTGCTTCGGAAAAGAGTTTTACACTCAGAGATTTTTTATTCTAAGAAGAATAAATACTTCCGAAGGTTAATTGCATTCAGAAGAAACTTGTTCTTTGAAAACATACAAAGTACTTAAGTTGATTTTAAGCTTCGGAAGATATTTCAGAAATTTCTTCCGAAGGTAAAATTACTGAAGCAATTATTTGTTTACTAAGACGTAAACTACTTCCGAAGGTAATTTCAAAGTCTTCCAAAGAGATCAAGATTTTCAAAAATCTAAGAAAAGTTTTTTGAAAAGATTTTTCTTCCAAAGAAAACAAAGGGCTTCTGAAGGTGATATAATAGACAACTTAGTACATACAGGTTTTAGAAATAAATATGATTAAGTTTTAAGAAAAGCTATTCAAAGTTAATCATCTCAATAGCTGATACAAGATATTTAAATCTCTGCTCATCAAAAGCTTTGGTGAACAAATCAGCATATTGTTCATTTGTGTTAACTTTGGCTAGTTTGATTAATCTCTTTTCAAAGTTATCTCTAATCAAATGATACCTGATGTTAATGTGCTTTGTCCTTGAGTACTGCACAAGATTCTCTATGATGGAGATAGCACTATTGTTGTCTATGTGGATGAGAGTCTCTTTAAAGTTAAATCCATAGTCCAACATCGGATTTTGAATCCAAATCACTTGAGCACAGCAACTTGCAGCAACAATGTATTCAGCCTCAGCAGTTGATGCAGACACACAGGATTGTTTCTTGTATTGCCAAGAGACTACTCTTCCACCAAGAAATTGACATCCCCTCGATGTAGACTTTGCAGTCATGTTACAACCACCATAGTCACTATCTGTATAAGCATACAGATTAAAGTCAGAATTCTTTGATACCAAAGGCCAAGTGATGGAGCACCTTTGAGATATCTTAAAATTCTTTTGACAGTGACCAGATGTGACATCTTGGGGTTGGTTTGATATCTTGTACAAATGCATGTAGCAAACATGATATCTGGCCTGCTAGTTGTTAGGTACATAAGAGACCAATCATTTCCCAATAAAGGTGTTCATCAACACACGCGCCCTCATGATCAGGTCCAAGGGAGTGATTTCTGGCTATGGGTGTCTTAGCAACCTTACATCAGTCATGTTAAACCTTTTAAGTATGTCCTGTACATACTTTGACTGAGTTATGAAGATGCCATTATCAACTTGCTTCACTTGAATTCCTAGAAAGAAATTGAGTTCCTCCATGGCACTCATTTCAAACCTGTCCTTCATGAGCTTCTCAATGTCTTTGCAGAGCTTTGGATTAGTTGACCCAAAGATAATGTCATCTATATATACTTGAACTAGCATTATGTCATTTCCTGTTCCTTTGATGAAGAGAGTTCCATCTATAGTACCTCTTTTGTAGCCATGTTGACAAAGATACTGAGATAGAGTCTCATACCACTTTCTTGGTGCTTGGTGCAGCCCATATAGAGCTTTATCAAGCCTGTAGACATAATCAGGATGATCAGGATCTACAAACCCAGGTGGTTTCTGACATATACCTCTTCATCAATCACCCCATAAAGAAAAACACACTTGACATCAAGTTGGTAGACCTTGAAATTCTTGGATGCAGCAAAAGCTAGGAATATTCTAACAGCTTCAAGTCTTGCCACAGGAGCAAAAACATCTGTATAGTCAATTCCTTCTTCTTGAGTATATCCTTGAACAACTAGTCTTGCCTTCTTTTTGATGACAAGTCCTTTATCATCCTTCTTGTTCCTAAAAACCCATTTGGTTCCTATGGTAGTCTTCCCTTGAGGAAGAGGACATAGGTTCCAAACCTTTTGCCTTTTGAATTGAAGCAACTCCTCTTGCATAGCTTCAACTCAACTTCCATCCTTTAGAGCCTCATCAATTTTCTTTGGCTCTATCTGGGACAAGAAATAAGAGTGAAGACAAACATTTGCTTCATGGGTTTGTCTTCTGTTCTCACCCCTGAAGCAACATCTCCAATGATGTTTGTGGTAGGATGAGACTTGTGGATCCTTAGCTGAGGGATCACAGCAAGTTGCTTAGATAGATCTAGATTTGAAAATTTTTGATCTGGAAAAGAAGATTCACCCTTCACATTACCACACTTATCAAGATTGACTTGATCCAATGAGTGTGTCATATTATTGATGTTGTCTTCAATGCAGTGGTTATCAGCATCAAGAAATTCTTGATCACTTTCACCACCACCATTTTCTCCAACATTTGAAGCTCCTTCTTCTGAGTTTTGTGCCTCTAAGGTGGAATGTGAAGGCACCCCGGAAGCATCAGCAGGATTTGTCATTGATGTGCGGATAGAAGCTTCATTTGCAGGAATAGTTACCACTAGAGCTGAAGATGTGTAACCTGAGGGTCTTCTTAGCTCAAATCTTGGGTCAGGATCACCTGTTGGTAATATATCTGTAGATCCTGAAACATTCTCACAAGATTTGTTAAAATAGTTAGTAACTAAATCAAGATCAAATAGCCAATCCGGACCAGAACCTTTCACACTGGGAGTGTGCTCATTTAAAGTCACATTGGCTGACTCCTCAATCACTCTAGTTCTGAGATTGTATACTCTATAAGCCTTAGCTTGAGAAGAGTATCCAATAAAGTGTCCATCATCTGATTTCTCAGCAAACTTGGCAATTTGATCCTTGGTATTCAAGATGGTGCAAGGACATCCAAATCACCTGAGAAAACCAATGAAGGGTTTTCTCTTGTGCCAAAGTTCATAAGGAGTCTTTCCATGTGTCTTAACCACTAAAACTCTGTTTTGCACATAGCAAGCAGAGTTCATTGCCTCTGCCCAGAAGGTGATGGGCAGTTTAGAGTCAGACAACATAGTTCTTGCAGCTTCAATTAGTGTCCTGTTTCTCCTCTCAGCAACACCATTTTGCTGAGGAGTCCTGGGAGCACTATATTGTCTAGTAATACCTTTTTCATCACAAAATGTATCAAGTATTTGATTCTTGAATTCAGTTCCTTAATCACATCTTATGGTTTTGACCTTGTGATCACATTGATTCTCAATCTTTAAGATGAAATTCTTTAGAATCTCAGGAGTCTCATCCTTAGTTCTAAGAAAAAAGACCCAAGTGAATCTTGTAAAATCATTTGTGATCACCAAACAATAAGAGGTCCTTCCTAGACTCATTACACTGGTGGGACCAAAGAGATCCATATGTAATAAGTGTAGGGGGATTAATGATGGAGTTTCTTTACTTTGGCTTGTGAGATACCTTGTGTTGCTTCCCTTTTAGGCATGCAACACAGTGGTCATCACTTGTAAAGTCTTTCTTTGGTATTCCAGTTACCAAAGCATTCTTAAATAATTTATTCATGTTTTTAATGTTTACATGGCACATTCTTTTAAGCCAGAGGAAAGATTTATCATTATTTGCTTTAGATAGAAAGCAGGAAATTTCTCCTGAGGGAGAAGTTTCTTGCAAGTCCATCTTGTATATGTTCCCTTTCCTGGGGTCTCTGAGCAAGATGTGCTCATGAGGAATAACCACCCCGGGCCTGAGAAGAATGCACTCATGCTTAGTAAAGAGCATGTTATGACTCTGATCACAAAATTAAGATACACTCAGAATATTGTACCCAAGCTCCTTGACAAAGTTTACCTTCTTAATGCTGAGCTTACCATTTGTGACCTTGCCCCTTCCAGTAATGTAACCTCCTGCATCTCCTCCAAAAGCAACTGGTCCTCCATCAATTCTTTCAAACTTTTGGAGTAGTGACCTATTGCCTGTCATGTGTGTGACATTTCATATTTTTCGTTAACGTCGTTTATTCTTGAATGGACCATTATGGTCAATTATTAAATTCATGGGTTACTTATGTCTATTTTATTAATTTGTCTTTAATTCTTGAATTTGAAAGTTAATAATGTTAATTAATACTTAATAAATAAATTATAATAAAAATAATAATAATAAAGCACTAATAATGAAGGCTTTATAATAATTTGTGAAAATATTAAACTTGTAAGAGTTGAAAACTTAAAGTAATTAAGTTAGGGGGTTAAGTTGTTAATTTTGAAACTTTAAATGTAAGTTTTAGCATAGAATAATAACATTTAAAAGTTGAGGGACCATTCGTGTAAATAACCAAAATTCCAACTTGTTTTCCCCCTCAACCCACGTTTTTCCGGCGGGTTTCCGGCCAACCCGCCGGCGACTCTCCGGCGAGTCCCAAAGTCCTTAAAAACGACTCAAAACCGACCCAAATCGATTCATTTGCACGTTTCGAACTTAAATACATGGTTTAATTGGGTTAAATCATCGGTATTTACTTGAATCATCAAGTAACCGAAACCATTAAACACAAAGAATTGTTCGAATGGTTAAGGTTAATAATAATCGAATTAACTAGTCCTAATCGAACGTTTATCTGTTAACTAAATCATTACAACTTCCAACTTCATCTGAAACATGTTCCAATATCGAATTCGATATCTCTTTCATTGCGTTTCTGCAACTTCATTGAAACCTAATCTCCGAACATATTTAACTTAAATTGACAAGGGGCTTCACATCTGGATCATCTTTCGAAGCTTCCCTCGAGTTTAATTTGATTATCATCGTCGTTTGGGTAGCAATCAAGTGATACATGGTCGCGATCGGCTCGTGTACCCGTTCTCCATCAAAATCTCACTAATTCGGGTAATTTGACACATCCTCACACTCGGTTTCATATGGGCAATGAAAGCCCTAAGTTTAATTCCATTAAGAACATCATTTGGATGTTCAATTTGATGCAACCCGAAACTAGGGTTCATATGAATTAGGGGTTCTCTTGAACTATTGTTTATAAACATTCAATACCAAATCTATACGCGGCTGTATGCCTTGGTTCACTGGTAATTTGCATGCTTTGTGGACTTGAGGTCCCGGGTTCGAACCCGGGAACCCTCAGCCCACTTTTCTTTAATGTTTTTTTTCCTTCTTTCTTTTCTTCTTTTAAATGTTTAGGATATATAATTTCTTTTATAAATTATTTAAAAAGATTATCTAATTATTTTCTGTAAATTATTTCTTTAAACATCTTAACAATTTTCATATGAAATATTAATAACAAATGTTATAATTAATTTATTTTATAAAAATAAACTTTAAATAGTTGAAATCACTAAGTTATCTCTAGTCTTTATATTATCTTTAATTATAGATTGATTATGATTTTATTTACATTTAATAAATCAGTATGTTAAAGAAATAATTATTTAATTAGTTATTTGGATAATCATTTAAATATTTAGTTGCTTATCTATTCTTTTAACCATATTATAGCATAACTAGTTTATAGGTTATACCATTACGTAAACTCTTGAAACTTGTAAAACGATATATTATACTTATTACTAACAGTTGTAAGATTTTTATAATAAATCGTTTAGAAGTTCAAACTAAATAAAACGATTTTAAATAATTTTAAAATTATCTAAATAAATATTTAATTAAGTACCTTTTATCAAATTTTTAAATAATTATTAAATTAATTATTTCTTTTCCACACATCATGATAATTCAATAAATTTAATTATTGAATCATTCACTATAATGCTTATATTTAATTGATCGATTTCAACATTATTGAACCAAAACATAAACGATTCATTATTTCATTTAACTATTTAAACCCCCAAATTCCAATTGAAACCCCAGTTCACGTCTCGTTATTAATCTTATTATCGAACTTAATCTTGGAACATATATGTTTAGACAACTTTTAAGAGAAATCATTGGAGCCTCGATTTAGTCTTATCATCATCTTATATACATCTGTGAGTTTTCCATGTGAGTATTTTCATACCCCTTTTTGCTTATTTTCACACTTTGGGGTGAAACATGTTAACTTATTATCATTGCACTTGTAAACTTATTTGAGACTTGTAATCTTTATGGCAATTCATCATGCAAAGTTGTGGTTAGTTGAACTTTTGTGGTTACCATGTTATGGCGTTATATGTACAATCATTAACTATTGCTAGCCCAGCGAAGTCATAGATCTATGGGCCAGACAAGCCTGCTTTGGTTGATCCAAGTACACTTAGCTGATCGTATAATCTTGTAAACGTTTGAGACTTGTAAAACTTTGTCGAGGTTTGATTGTTGCATTGTTCATAACATCCCTAATCACTTTATTCACTAACTTATGACTTGAATTGCCATCTTTTATATAATCTATGTATTAAAAACTATGGAATGCTCACCAACATTTTTATGTTGACCTTTTATTTTTAACATGTTTCAGGAATACCTCAAGTATGTGTTCTACTCTTTGAAGCTTATCACATCTAGGATTGGACCTAGAGATAAAATGGATGATCATGTTATTTGTAGCATTTGTTCATGATGTATTCTTTGTTGAAACTTTTGCTTGTAATGTTACCAATGAAACTTATGGATAATATATTTGGAATTAATAAATAGCGTTATGTGGCTGTGAACAATCGTAACCCTCACATCTCGACGTTTCCGCCGTCAAGGTTGGGGTGTGACAGATTGGTATCAGAGCCCATAACTATAGGGATTTAGGTTATTAGAAATGGTGACCTAGACTATAGTTGCATGAACCTCATAGAAAGATCCTTATAACTTTGTGCTTACATGTTGTTTGCATGCTACATAATGCTATGCCTTTTGTGCAACTTGATGCCTTAGCATAGGATTGCCTTATGTATGCTTAAACTTAGTTACTTGTCTCCCTAAACTTAACTTTGACTCTTTGACCCTCCCCGACAAATGAACTTCCTAAACTTATTCTCAACGACATGTGGAATCCACACTTATCGTCGTGGGTTTAATTCCTTAGACTCTATGTCTAATCTATGAAAATCTCATTAAGGTTTTGATTTCATAAACCAAAGAAATTTGTGTGACACATAGACACCTGTATTCTGGATTTCCTGGCAAAAGGCCTTCGGGCTAAGGCAAGCATATCGTATAAATCTCATTGTGAGACCAGTTATGCTTACCTGGGGATTTCTGGGATGAGTGATAAACTATGGTCAACATACACAAGTCTCTATGGCAAATGGGTCAATTTACCTTGACGTGTCAACGATTCCAAATGGTAATGCGTTATCAAATGGAACCATCCTCTTTGTATCTTAAAAATCTTTGACTCCTTGAACTGGTATCTCTTCATTCTTATCACACATAATGTTCCTGTTAATATTGAACCTAACCTACATTTCAACTCTTACGTTTAAACACCGTTATACGTTGAGCGTTTCATGTAACTATTTCTATATCTTGACCAACGTGAACATGGATCTTAATATACCCAAAGATATTGGGAATCTAAACCGAATGATCCTCAAAAACTTTAAACCGTTACTTATGGTTCTCTAGTCTTCTTAAGGATGTGTCCCATAACTAAGAACATGCAATGCTATAGGTGGAATTCCTACATCTCGAGATACTTTGTCTAGGCAAAGTGTAAATGGTGATTTGACTCGATCATTGAATCCATTTACTTGACTTGAAACCCTTGAGATGAGTGATCACTTATAAGTACGCATGTCTTTAATAAGGTTATGGCTGATCTCGTATCTTGAGAAGTCCTTGTATTCCCTTCGATTGTGAATCGAATGTTCACATCTCATTAAGATGTCGAATCATTCTTGTCCTTGATTTTGCCTTCCTGATTTAAATTATTCAAGATTTGAACACCATCATAACAAATTCTGCTATCTCGAACTTTGATCTTAAGTTGTAAGCATGATTTTTCCTGTTGTTACATTGATGTAACTTGAAATTTTCCGAATTTCTAATTGATATTATTTTCCTTTCGTCGTTAAATCAAACTCCGTACCGTCTGCACCGTGAGAGATGCAAGTGTTTGCTATGACTAAGAACACTCGTATCTCCTAAATGATTCTAACTCATCAAAACAGGGGTGATTCCCTTACTTTGATGATTTTCTATTCGTTTCGATAAATGGTTTCCAATTGCGATTTATAAAATTTCATCCTCTGGATCGGGGTGATTTCCTTATCCCGAGGATTGACTTCAATTGTTTTCTTTGGAATGGCATTTCACAAATGACATGATCTCACCAAAATAGGATTGAAACCCGTACTTTGGTGACAAATGTCAATCTTCGATTGTTTTCTTGCTATTATGAAATTCAATCATCAAGATAGGCGTGAATTCCATACCTTGATGATAATATCATCTTTAAGAATTGTATTTGTTCAAATGAGACGACTTCATCAAAGTAGGAGTGAATTCTGGATTTTGATGAAGAAGTTCATCTTGTTATATTTTGTTTTTGTAAAACTCCACCGTTAAGATAGGAGTGATTTCCCTTACCTTAATGGTGAGTTACCTAGTCTTATTTTTGTGGATCCTCAACAAGGAGTTGGGATCGAGCTTTTTGATTGGTAAGTTAGTGGTCATACTTTGAGAATACACCATCAAGTTAGGAGTGAAAACCACACCTTGATGACTATTCTCATTTCTTGATCTCCAACTTACCAAGGTTTTAATCAAGTGACAAGAAACATGTAGTAACTTGAAGGGTGAACCAATGTTAGTGTTTGGACCTATCAAGCCAAAGCATGATTTCTGAACTTGAAAGGAGATCCGATCACTCTAGGTTGATTTTGATTCCGAGCTTGGAGCATTTGAATTCTTAAATCGATTTCTTTCCCTTTATCTTCATGTTTTGACTCGATCTAGCTACATCGAACCATTTATTCCTTACTTATCAACTTTCATTTTGAATATCATCAACACATGATTGCGCGATGGTAGCCTTCCTAAACAATCCTTCTGCTAAAGACATTATCAACTTATGCTCATGTCTTTCTAGTCATACAAATGTTCTCAGCTGTGCTTATGGTTTGTTGAACTGCGTATGCAAACTATACTTGGAAATTTGCTACCTTGCAAAATATAAGTACATTACTTATTGTTTGCGTCACTTCTGGAATTGCTTTTAAATCCTTAACCTTGGAAATCTTTAAAACTCTATCTTGGTTTCGATTTACGAGACTCGTTGTTGTGACGCGGATATGGAGATTCATAAATTTTCGTAATTTGTAGTCATGAGTTTGGCATAAAAGGAAAGACATAACTTGGTATATGTCCAAGTGTCTCACCTTCATATATGACAAAGTTTAACACCCGTGTTCCTGTGAATCTCATGTTTAACCTCTCATCACTGAATGCCTCTTATTTTAGATGTCATGATGACAATGGTGCATTATAGACCGATTGGCTAATTTCATATTGACTTATGTGGGATAACGGGTCGAGAAATTGACTTGTATCTGTTTCAAATATTCGTATACTATGGTATGCGTTAAAACATCGATCGTTATTCTGGATGACCGATTCATTTTCTGCTTTTAATAATGTTCCTAATCATCGTCGTGAACTCATTCCAAAATCTTTGCATATCGTACTACTCTTAGACCAATGGTGGTCAAAGGAGAAATACATATTCACAAGATATGCGTTAAGATCGTTTCGTTATATATAGTGACATTTGGGATTTTTAAATCCCGATGGTTAACTTTTCTTATCATTGTTGGTCTTCTATTGATTTCAAGACATCCCTTTACTACAAAATTACATTTTAAAAGTTGTGGCTTATAAGTCTAACATACTACGGTAACTTGTCATCGTCTTCTAACGTTTTGTCTGCCAAATTTCAAAAAAATCTAGCATTTCGCTGGAAGAGTACGAATTGGCATGCATAATGTCAAGAAGCTTGTAAGATTCCATAAAGTGAAACATCTCATCCGTAATCAAATGTAAAACACTGACCGTTGTACATCTACCTTTCATTATAACTCCGTTGTTCATTTAAGTTTCATTCTTAATTTCGGGACGAAATTTTTTAAGTTGGGGGGACTGTGACATTTCATATTTTTCGTTAACGTCGTTTATTCTTGAATGGACCATTATGGTCAATTATTAAATTCATGGGTTACTTATGACTATTTTCTTAATTTGTCTTTAATTCTTGAATTTTAAAGTTAATAATGTTAATTAATACTTAATAAATAAATTATAATAATAATAATAATAATAATAATAATAATAATAATAAAGCACTAATAATGAAGGCTTTTTAATAATTTGTGAAAATATTAAACTTGTAAGAGTTGAAAACTTAAAGTAATTAAGTTAGGGGGTTAAGTTGTTAATTTTGAAAGTTTAAATGTAAGTTTTAGCATGAAATAATAACATTTAAAAGTTGAGGGACCATTCGTGTAAATAACCAAAATTCCAACTTGTTTTCCCCCTCAACCCACGTTTTTCCGGCGGGTTTCCGGCCAACCCGCCGGCGACTCTCCGGCGAGTCCCAAAGTCCTTAAAAACGAGTGTTTCATAACTCAAAACCGACCCAAATCGATTCATTTGCACGTTTCGAACTTAAATGCATGGTTTAATTGGGTTAAATCATCGGTATTTACTTGAATCATCAAGTAACCGAAACCATTAAACACAAAGAATTGTTCGAATGGTTAAGGTTAATAATAATCGAATTAACTAGTCCTAATCGAACGTTTATCTGTTAACTAAATCATTACAACTTCCAACTTCATCTGAAACATGTTCCAATATCGAATTCGATATCTCTTTCATCGCGTTTCTGCAACTTCATTGAAACCTAATCTCCGAACAAATTTAACTTAAATTGACAAGGGGCATCATATCTGGATCATCTTTCGAAGCTTCCCTCGAGTTTAATTTGATTATCATCGTCGTTTGGGTAGCAATCAAGTGATACATGGTCGCGATCGGCTCGTGTACCCGTTCTCCATCAAAATCTCACCAATTCGGGTAATTTGACACATCCTCACACTCGGTTTCATATGGGCAATGAAAGCCCTAAGTTTAATTCCATTAACAACATCACTTGGATGTTCAATTTGATGCAATCCGAAACTAGGGTTCATATGAATTAGGGGTTTTCTTGAACTATTGTTTATAAACATTCAATACCAAATCTATACGCGGCTGTATGCCTTGGTTCACTGGTAATTTGCGTGCTTTGTGGACTTGAGGTCCCGGGTTCGAACCCGGGAACCCTCAGCCCACTTTTCTTTAATGTTTTTTTTCCTTCTTTCTTTTCTTCTTTTAAATGTTTAGGATATATAATTTCTTTTATAAATTATAAAAATCAGTTTATAAACTTTGGTTATTAAAAAGATTATCTAATTATTTTCTGTAAATTATTTCTTTAAACATCTTAACAATTTTCATATGAAATATTAATAACAAATGTTATAATTAATTTATTTTATAAAAATAAACTTTAAATAGTTGAAATCACTAAGTTATCTCTAGTCTTTATATTATCTTTAATTATAGATTGATTATGATTTTATTTACATTTAATAAATCAGTATGTTAAAGGAATAATTATTTAATTAGTTATTTGGATAATCATTTAAATATTTAGTTGCTTATCTATTCTTTTAACCATATTATAGCATAAGTAGTTTATAGGTTATACCATTACGTAAACTCTTGAAACTTGTAAAACGATATATTATACTTATTACTAACAGTTGTAAGATTTTTATAATAAAACGTTTAGAAGTTCAAACTAAATAAAACGATTTTAAATAATTTTAAAGTTATCTAAATAAATATTTAATTAAGTACCTTTTATAAAATTTTTAAATAATTATTAAATTAATTATTTCTTTTCCACACATCATGATAATTCAATAAATTTAATTATTGAATCATTCACTATAATGCTTATATTTAATTGATCGATTTCAACATTATTGAACCAAAACATAAACGATTCATTATTTAATTTAACTATTTAAACCCCCAAATTCCAATTGAAACCCCAGTTCACGTCTCGTTATTAATCTTATTATCGAACTTAATCTTGGAACATATATGTTTAGGCAACTTTTAAGAGAAATCATTGGAGCCTCGATTTAGTCTTATCATCATCTTATATACATCTGTGAGTTTTCCATGTGAGTATTTCCATACCCCTTTTTGCTTATTTTCACACTTTGGGGTGAAACATGTTAACTTATTATCATTGCACTTGTAAACTTATTTGAGACTTGTAATCTTTATGGCAATTCATCATGCAAAGTTGTGGTTAGTTGAACTTTTGTGGTTACCATGTTATGGCGTTATATGTACAATCATTAACTATTGCTAGCCCAGCGAAGTCATAGATCTATGGGCCAGACAAGCCTGCTTTGGTTGATCCAAGTACACTTAGCTGATCGTATAATCTTGTAAACGTTTGAGACTTGTAAAACTTTGTCGAGGTTTGATTGTTGCATTGTTCATAACATCCCTAATCACTTTATTCACTAACTTATGACTTGAATTGCCATCTTTTATATAATCTATGTATTAAAAACTATGGAATGTTCACCAACATTTTTATGTTGACCTTTTATTTTTAACATGTTTCAGGAATACCTCAAGTATGTGTTCTACTTTTTGAAGCTTATCACATCTAGGATTGGACCTAGAGATAAAATGGATGATCATGTTATTTGTAGCATTTGTTCATGATGTATTCTTTGTTGAAACTTTTGCTTGTAATGTTACCAATGAAACTTATGGATAATATATTTGGAATTAATAAATAGCGTTATGTGGCTGTGAACAATCGTAACCCTCACATCTCGACGTTTCCGCCGTCAAGGTTGGGGTGTGACAATGTGCCTGGAACAACCACTATCAATGATCCATACATTTCTGTTTGTCTGGAGTTGTCCCTGCACAAAAGAGATGATTAGATACATTTGGAAACCCAAGCCTCATTGGTCTTGGGCTCATCAAAAGAAGTTGAAGACAATGCAACAGTAATTGATCCTATAGCATGCTAGAGGGATCATTTGCTGATGTTGATGAAGAACTTTCAGTCTCTTGGTCTTTCTTTGACTTCCATACCACCTTTGGAAGCTTAGACTTGACCTTCAACACTTCAGAAGTTTTGCTGACTTCGGATGTTTTGATGACTGGCCCTTCGGAAGATCTTGCTTTTACTGCAGTAGGCTTCAGTGCTTCGGAAGTATTCCTTTCTTCCGAGACCAAATTCTCTTCCGAAGGCAAGTTTCCACGTGTCTTCTTCTTCATTTTGGAGCTTCCGAAGGAAACAGATTTTCCTTCTGAAGCTTGCTTCTTCTTCTCCAAACTCTTAGAAGTTTATTTCTTGGTCATGTGGAGAGTACTCCTTGGATTGTAAACACAATCTTTAGCAAGATGAGAGGTACTCCCACACATAACACAATCTATTGTCTTCCTTCTAGGAGTTCTTCTTTGTGAACAAAGCTGAACTTGAACACTTTCCTTCTCCATCTTCACCTTTCAGATGCTGTGGCAATTTTTGTGGGGTTAGAACTACCTTTGAAGCCGGATGGTTCAGGTTGTACAACAGCAATGCACAACTGATCAGCCTTCTTCTTGATGATAGGATGATTTGGACATGAACTAGAACTCTTGTTGATGGAGTTCAAGTTTGTGTCTTCAGCCTTTACTACTTCAAATCCTGCAGAGATGAAGACTTGTTTTTGTGCAGAATTGAAGGTAGCCTTGATCTCTTGAGCCTTTTTGGACTTTCTTTTGGTCTTCCTGATCAAGTTCTTTCTTCTTGATTTGGTCATCCCAACAGCTTTGCTCTCCTTAGAGGGATGGTGACCCTTCTTAGAATGCTCTTCTTCACTCTTCTCAGAGTAATTCTCCACCATCTCCTCTTCATTCTCTTCAGTCATAGGATCTATAAAGAGAAGCTCATCTTCATAAGTTTCACACCTAGGAGATCTTACAGACAAGATTGTGTGTGAAGGAGCTATCTCACAAGATCCTAGTCCCTGCTTATTTTGATAACAAACTTTTGCATGCAAGGATGAGGATATTATGTTCTTGAAGGTCTCTTCTTCAAGAACACATTTTTCTACCTTGGCTTTGCTGATCACAAGCTCAGCCTGGCATTCAGTTAATTTAGTAATGAGATCTTTGATCTGAGTCCTGTAGTTTGTATGCTCATGTTTAAGAGTTGAAATGGTTTTCTCTAAGTACTTTATCTTTAGTTTATAATCATTTTCAGCTCTTTTAAAATCAGCTTTTAAAATATTTAAGGACTCAAGGTCAGATCTTATTTCTAAATTATAGGACCTGTATCTATTTACTTTAGCAATGCATTCAGGAGTGCAAAGATGTTCCAATACCTTGGCTTCATCGTGGTCTGCCATGAGTGCTTAGTTTGGAGATGCATCTTCTACTTGAAAGCTCCAGTCAAAGCCTCCTTCTTCAACAGCCTCCTTCTCAGTGTAGTTTGGTTTGGTTTGTGCGTGGCCACCATTTGTCGTTGGTGCCTTACACTCTCTTGCAAAGTGTCCCATCTGGTTACAGTTGTAACACTTTACTTTGCTTTTGTCCAGCCCAAACTTTCCACTGGCTGCATTGCTTGGATACTTTCTCCTTGTCCTCTTGTAGAACTTCTTGGCTCTGTGAGTAAGAAGAGCCATCTGCTGGACTATCTCCATGTACTCCAGATCATCTGGATGGATACAGTCCAAATCTTCAAGAGTGAAGAGAAAGTTGCCTGAAGTTTCATCAGCAGAGACAAAGGCATGAGAAGAACTTGTCTCTTGGAAAGGACTTCCTTGAGTGTAGCTTTCCCTTGGAGTCTCCGGAAAGGTGATGAAAGGGCCCTTTTGTGAGTTGTCAGGGAAGCATATAAGATGATGTTGTGGTTCAATGCTTTCCCTTTTAACCACATGGAGGGCTGAACTCAGTTGATTGCTGGAGTTACCAGATGAGTTTTGCATGTTCATCTCCATCTGGTAGCCACTAAGAATACCATACAACTCTATGAGAGTAAGAGTCTTAAGGTTCTCAGTCCTCTTGATAACAACACAATAATGTGTCCATTGACTAGGAAGAGAGGACATAAACTTCTTTATAATGTCCCTGTTCTCAAGAGTTACTCCAACATCCATTAGAGTATCCACAATCTCAACATACTTGAAGTATTGTTGACTCATGGTTTCACCTGCCTTGAAGGTAAAGTTTTCAAACTGCTACTTCAGGAGATCCTTCTCGTTCTCCTTTGCTTCAGTAGACCCCTCATACATTAGCTTCAGTGCCTCCCATAGTTGCTTGGCAGTTTTGCACTTCTTGAAGCCTCTGTAGATGAAGTTTAGAAGAGCAGTTTGAAGGGCTGTCATGGCTTTTTGATCACTCTCTATTCTCTTTCTATCTGTTTCAGAGTAATCAGCCACAGCCTTAGGAATCATACCACTACCAGTAGCAAAAGTGGTGATTGGTATGTAAGGTCCTTCAACAATAGAGTCCCACATCCTGGAGTCTTGAGACTTGATGAAGCCTTCCATTCTTTGACACAAGTATCATAGTCTTCAGTAGTGATCAGTGGAGACTTTGTCATAATTCCAGTTTCCATATCAGCTTTGGTTATAACTGCCATTTGAGTTGTTAAGTATTTTGTGTGTGTGAGGGATCTTAAGATAGTGAGATCTTATATCAAGAGCCTGAAATGCTCTGATACCAAATGCAGGACCGGTGAAGGGTATGCACTTACAACACAACAACACAATGAGGAGAGTTGCTTAGAACACTTAACAGATCAAATAGGGAACTGGTTAACTTGTTAATAAAAGATGCTAAGAACACAAGTAAATGTGAGACAAAACAAGATTGCAAATAACACAAGTATTTGGTTTTCAAGAATGTTGTATATTACTTCTCAACTTCTATAACAAGTTACAAAGCATCGATAGAAAGTTACGTACTTGAGATACTTTATACTACATCCTACAGCCGGCCATACTTTGAATGCCAGTTGGATACAATTGACTAGACAACTACAAAATCAAATGTAGAGTCAAAAGGCAGATCTGCCTTTTGACTTGTGACTATGACATGCCATAGCTCACATCCTAATATATTACAAAAAGGATAAAAGTACATAAAGTAGAAAGCATGGACTCAAGACCTCAATGTACAGTTACCAAAAGCATTGACCTTTCACCAACTCATGTAAGTTGGTGACTTTACAGAGTTGCAGCGGAAAGGTGGTCCAGCTTTATGGTAAAGTACATCAGATAAAGGCATATCTCTTAAAGTCTTCTGAAGAAATCTGTCTTCACTCTTTGGCTTTGGAAGACTTTGTCTTTGAAGCTTCGGAAGACTTCACTTTTGGCTTCAGAAGATATTGGTCTTGGCTTCGGAAGATTTTACACTTAGAATATTTCTAGTGCATGGTGTAAAACTTCTGAACCATTTCTACTTCAGTTCTTTAGTGCATGCTTGCAGAGAGACTTTGGATGTTTTGGCTGCATCAGACTTATAGGAATGCGTACAGGGATAATACGGTAAATTTATCTATTAAATTTTATATACCTTGACATTTTTATATTTACTAATTATATTTTTATAACTAAATACTATTTAACTTAAGTACTATTTTATTTAAATATTTAAGTATATAACTTATATACATCTACATATTTATAATAACAAAAATATTAATATTTTTCTAATGGCATATTGTGAGTTTAATAATTTTAATATTTATCTATATCTTTCTATAATAAAAATGAAAGGAGGTTAGAATAATAATTTTACATATGGATTAATATAAACAGATGAAAAGTCATGCTTAAATTTCAAAATTTTAATCATTTTATTTCATTTGTACTCTTACAATAAAGTATAACATATGATACTTATAATACAAATGATAAAGCATATACACGTGGCAAAACAAAACCGTCAATTACTTTCAATGTCGTTCATTTATTGTAATTTACCACTATTCCATCTTCTCCTTTTCCTTGCCGGTTGTTAATAGCTTAACAACAATCAACATGGTAATTTATGATGCTAATTCTTCTATTAACTTTCTATAGTCTTGCAAAGCTCCACCAAAAGATGTCTCTGATGATTATAAAACTTTAACATACATTCATAAAACAAAAACCCCACCTAAAATCTAGGTAATGAGTTATTTTCGATGACAAATACCACCTATGCTTTCACTAATCTTGTTGCGATAATATACTTGTATTAAATACTTTTGTAATATACGTAATTCTTTTTTTCATTCATTTTTTTTCAATAATTATATTTTGAATTTTTAATTTACGTCACAACACACCAAGCTGATATGACTAAAATCAAATTCTTAAAAAATCGCGTAACAACCATACCGCCACAACACACAGACATTTTCACTAGTATTTATCTATATGTTCCGATATAAATTCCATTCAATTTTGTTAATCATTATGTACTAGCACAAACGTAGAAGTTGTCGAAACTGATTCAATTAGGATAGCGAAAAAGGACCGAAAACATCTAAATGTATAAAACTAGAGAAATACCCAATTAATGAGCAAAAATGATATACGATGTTAAGCCGCATGCCGTTATATAATACTTGCAATTTTTCTTCGCGCATGGTCTTCATGTAATCACTATTTAACATTCCTGCGTCTAATTAGCAGCATTAACAGTGCTGCCATTGAGATTTGCTCTTAAGGGTGACACAACGAACAACGACAACTAATCCAATATCTAAAAGATTTTTTGATAGCTTAACGCGAATAAAACTTACTAATAATTACTTGGAGTAATTATTATATCTCATAGCATCAATTCCCATTATTTGATCGATAATAGTTGGATATTAATATTTTTAATATATGTTTCGAACAAATGTAAATATTTATGCTAGCGGAAGAACCCGCTCTTTATGACGGCGGACTTAACAATTTTCAATAAAATTAATAGAGTATAGATAGAAAAATACAAATTAAACTTTCTTGATTTGATTTATTTTCAATTAGGATTTTATATAACTAGGTACAATACAAATAAAACCTCTTTTTTGTTTTAAATAAATTTCATCCTAAAGTCACATAATCAAACTTAACTTATATAACTTTGCTATAATTATAATTATTATTATTTGTCTGTTTTTTTATTAATTGATGTTAATTTTAAGTTTTTTTTAATTAGTTAAAATGTTTTAAATATATATTATTAAAAATATCATATTTCATTTTTAAATTCATTTTGTTATTAGATGTTATTTTAGTTTTTTAAAATCAAGTAAAATATTTTAAGTTTAGATTATATTACAATAAGTCAGTTTTGGGAAAATCTAGGACAACACCATGTCTAGAGTTTATTTAATTTCAAGTTTTTTAAAACCGATCTATTTTCAAGTGAGATTATTCCAAAAGCGATTCAAGTCATTTACTCTTTAAAGACACTATTTTTAGTTAACATTCAAATTGAAATTTTCTATTTAATAATCACTTTACAGTTTTAGGAATAGATACAAGTCGTATTTTGAAATATCAATTTATTACTAAAATGTATTTTACAACAAGTCTGATTTTTTTCAATAAATTTAAGCTTTTTATTTTGTTAACAAAATCTTTTATACACTTCTCAAAGAATACCTAACATGCATGCTACGTAGCTTTTTAATTTTATTAAAAACTCTTCTTAATAAAAAATATTATATAAAAAGCAAAACGTAACATATGCTTTTCATACTTCTTTTATTTACCAAGTAGGAGAACACCACCCCTTGATCTCATAGTGAATATTTTTCACCTACACCCTTATATTAGTAGTTTAAATACAAAGCAAACCCTTCTTGATTGGATTTCTTTTCACTAAGGCTTCTATATTAAAAGGTATAATACAAAATAATCCCATCACTTTTTTTAAAAAAAATTTAAACCCTAAATGCTTAAACTCAAACTTAATTTATATACTTTTCTTATGATTATAATTATAATTATTGATTGATTGATTTATTATTTTTCAATTACATATCTCAACTCTTAATTTATTTATCAAGTGATGTTATTTTAGGGTTTTTTAAATTAATTAAAAATAAAAGGTTTACATGTTATATATGGATGAAATTAATAAGGTTTACATGCTATGAAAAATTAGAAGATCTCATTATCATGTATTGATAAATTGTACCTTACATATTATAGCTGGCGTTAGGTGTTTTTAAAATTTAATGAAATTACAATTAAAGACAAAGAGATGCTTCATATAGTAACTAGTGGATGAGTTCAATGATATAGACACTTGAATTCCCATGGGTATCTACATATGCTTCAGCGATTCATTATTATACTATAATGATACTATTATTGAACTTATAATATTCAATTAATTGTGGATATCAGTTAAATTAAATACGTTAAAAGTGGTCAAATAAAAACTCTTATCAATTTTACAACATTGTATTATGATTAAGAGTATGTTACTATAAAATTGTTACTGATACAATAACATGACAATAACAAACTATTAAATTTCAACTAATAAATTAACAAAATATTATTGTTGTGATCTTTTTATTGTTATCGTTGTCGTTGTCGTCGTTATTATTATTATTATTATTATTATTATTATTATTATTATTATTATTATTATTATTATTATTATTATTATTATTAACCTTACAATAATAATAATTAGAATAACGTTATTAATATTAATATTATTATAATTATTATTATTGTAAATATTTTTTGAAACGTATTAACTAATATGTCAAGATAATTAGGATAACACACTAACGATCTATTTAGATTGGACTTTAGAAACTCGGGGTTAAAGTGAAGCTGATAGGGTTAATTACAAGGGATTATAGTTAAGAGGCTATCAGATTAAATTTGCGAGATCGAAAAAAGTTGCTCCAAGATCAGGTCGTAAATCCTAGCCACTAAATCACATAATTCGGTCGCTTCACCTTCCTCACATTCATGCACTACAAGTAAGGATCGAAAACTAAGTGGTTCTGATTGTGGAAGTTTAATTGAGCAAGCCTACAACAAACTAGGTTTAGGTTATGGTGATTTTATTCTAAAGGAATATCATCCAACCATAACTAATACATTCTATATTAATAAGTCGAGTCATCTGCTGCAATAATCATGTTTAAGGGAATTTCTTAACTTTGTCTATGGTTGTTTAATCTGATGTTAATATTCTTAGGTAATGTTTGGTATGTAGGAATGAATGACAAAATGAAATGAACCATTGAGAATGAATGAATAAATACATGATTGGTTGGTAAGTGTAATAGAATGAATTTTATTTCATTCCCTCAAATTAATTCCATCCACCCCCTCTTCTTTTTTTTTCATTCTATCACTTCTTCATCATTAGTCACCACACCACTCACTCACCCATCACAACAACCATCACCGTCGCCGGTCACCACCACTGTCGCCGCCGGAAACCACCGAAGACCACTACCGCCGGCCACTTCCGTCACCGGAAACCACCAGAAACTACCACCAGCCACCGCCACCGTCGGAAACCACTGCCAGCCACCGCCGCCTACAGAAACAACCGCCGGCCACCACCGCCTCCGAAACCACCCTCGGGCCACCGCCGCCTCCGGAAACCACCCTTGGGCCGCCGCTGCCGCCGCCGAAAACCACCATCGGGCCGTCGCCACCGCCGGCCACCACCACCACCGCTCGCCATCACCATCATAACCACTTTTACGTTTCATTGATTCGTTTTTCATACCTAACAAATAACACAAAGTAATGATTAATTTATTCTTAAATAATAACCAAACAGAACAATGGAATGTAATGATTCATTTCATTCTCTCATCCATTCTATTTCATTCCCTCATTCATTTCATTTCTTTGTCCATTCCATTACCGCATACCAAATAAACCTTTAGTTAAAATTTTAGCCGGTGTTTTTTTTATAAAATTCAAAATGGTCTGTGCATATTTTCCCGTCTTAAAATGTTTTAAAACAGATATATGAGACTTATCAATTATGTAAAAACCGCTTTTATAATATTTCAAAACCCAAATTTGGTTCGTCTGACTATTCAAAAGATAAATCCAAACAGTTGACTTGAGATTAAAAGGTTAAATAATTTAAAATTTCGTATGTGTTCTCATAGAAACTTAGTGTTATAAAGTAATGTTCTCATTGTGCATAAATAACATTGAGATATGATTTTTGTAATTAAAATCAAAACAGGTATTTCCAATATAATTTTGCAATGGAAAAATTCCGTCGCAATTTTTTAACGGATTAGCTGCGGGTTTGCTACGAACACATTTTGCTACGGTTTGCATTCGGATAAATCATAGAAAAATGTGTTCTTAGCAAACCTATAAGTAAATTCATAGCACAAGTTTTAAAATAAATATGTTAACAACAATTTAATTAAACTCATTACAAATCTGTAGCAAAATCAAGAAATAAATTTTAAAAAAAGTAACTAAAAATAGTTTAACAATACCCATAGTAAAATCTATAGCAAGACAAAGAAATAAATATAAAAAAAACTTTAATACAATCCGGTAGTAAATTCCATGACAAAAGTGAAATATAAATATTTAAAAGAATGATAAAAAATTTCATCAAAAGTTTTCATAGTATAAAATCCTCCTACTGTATAAGACAAACATATAAGACATTGATAATTTGTTATTTTATTTCTTAATGTAACTTAATTTTCCTTTCATGATGTTATATATGTTGTAACTTTCATGTTCATTCTGATAAATTCTTATATTCTATATTGCTAATATTATTTCTTGTCTTTACGTTTTAAATATCAAATTTGTTCAACTCTAATCAAAATGTTAGATCTTTTCAACACGATGAAGATCTAAACCTCAAACGATAAAGTGCAACTAATCTAGCTATAAGTTCTAATTCAAGCATAACACTTTATTTGACTAATATATATATGCAGGATATATAATTTTGACTTCCAAAATGAGACATTTAGTTAATAATAGTTTATCGCAATTCATTCACACACAATTGCTCAATCATTGGTCCGGATATGGTTACAGTTCCGTATATGTTTCTTCAATAATAATATTATCTTTTTGATTTGAATATGAATTTTCTAGGATAAGACATTGAAATGACGTGCTACGCTTTGTGAATTCTGGATACAAACACATACAAAGAAAGGGTCGAGACACCTAGACAGATTGACGACTGGTGGTGGGTCTGTAGAAGATGGTTTGGGAGAAGCTAGTGATGTGAAATAGAACATTCACGACAATAACATGAATTGGGTTGATTAAAGGGTGGGTGAAACATATTGAAGTACAAAATTTACTTTATAACATGAATTTGGTTGATTCAAGTTTTCTTTACTTTATAACTGTATTTTTTTACTAAAGTATAAAAATTTAGAAAACATATTATTTAGTTGAAAAACATTTTCTAGAATAAAAAAGGATACTTTTTATTTGAGAAAATGAGTTTTTTTCTTAAATTATTAAATAGTATTAAGTTCTTAGAAACTAGATTATGTTAAAAATAATATGTCTTGTTTATTTTGAAATCCACCTTATAAGAATAGTACGAGTGCATGTTTTCATCATACAAATAGGGAAATATTAGTTTTATAAAGAGACAGTTTGTATTTTCTTTTAGTGATACAAAGTTAATATTTTCTAATAATAATAACAGTATTTATAGTTTGACATAAGTGAATCATCATAGTACAAGGTTTGTGTTTATATATATTGAATTGTGGTATGCCAGGATGACTGTTTGCATTAATTAGTAATAACTATTCGCACAAACACATACATTTTGTAGTGCCTTATATCAAGTTTTATTTTTCTATAATTTGTTAAAAATAAGAGTTTTTAGTGAGTATTTGGTATTTATCTGTAATGAGTGTGATGTGCTAATTTATTTATTACAGGTACAAAAGTTAAAAAAACAAGTTGCGGATTTAGAACGAGATAAAATAGAGAAGAATGCAATGATGGAGAAAATTAAAGAAAATGTAAGGTTATATGCTGAAATAAGTGAGAGACTTCAAATGCTATCATAAAACCTACCACAAAAAATTCCACCAAATTAAGGAATGAGTCTATGATAGTAACCACTATGATTACCCTATGTACTATGGCGTTTTTCGATGATTTGGGTATTTAATATATCGTAATTAGATATTTTATGCTATTTTGTTTGTATTAACCTGTGATGTTTTTGGATGATTCGGATAGTTAAATGTATTGTATTTGGATATTTTATGTTATTTGATTTGAATTAACCTTTGATTAAGCTTGTTTATATTTATGAAAATTATGATATATATTGCAGGATCGATATTGGTCACTCAACACAAGTATTCTATCTTTAACTCACCAATTTACACTCAAATGATGATGATGTAGAATCTTTTAGAGTTGATAATAATATACTAAGTAAACAACACACCAGAAATGATTTTCAAGATACTGTATATATATTACTTCTCAACTCAAGGTGTACAAGACTCCTGCAAGCATACTAACTGAGTTTACAATGAGAACTATATATACTACAATCTACAACCAGTTATACAAAAGATTACCAGCTGGAAATTACTACTAAACAAATGCTACATTGCTAGAACTAAGGTATCTAAGATAAAATACTATCCTAGATTAGGTAGTCATGACATGTCCATGACTTACCTTTTGTCACCAACTAAAGTTGGTAATTGTACTAACTAATAAAAGATGAATAGTGGTATAAAGTATGGTCAACTACATGGGCTTGGAAAAACGCCATGCAGTATCTCAGAGTTGCAACGGCTTGTCAGAAGGGCCATATTCACTGATTCATAGTAGGTTCTTCCGAATGTTAACTAGACACTCATACTTTGGAAGAGTCTACTTCTTCCAAGACTTGTGCTGATCTTCAAGACTTTATGCTTCGGAAGACATTATCTTGAAATCTTCTAAGTTTTGATCTTCGAAAGAGGGATGACTATTTCTTCGGAAGACAGGAATTCTCTTCGGAAGTTCTGTTAACTTTAATCTTCAGAAGTGCAGCTTTTTCATTCGGAAGACTTTCACAGTTGCACCAAAAAATGTTCTAAGTGTTGTTTTGGTTGCATTAGTATTATTTGATCCAACAAACCCCCCTAGGCTGATGCTACAAAAACTTCACTGTCTTTTGCTTCTCAAAACTTTCAGCACTACGGAAAGTAAATATCTGTCTGTCTCTTTGTTCTTTCCGAAGCTGGTGTTGAGAAGTTGGTACAAGTCCTTTGTAGATAACAGATCCAGTCTATTACTTTGATAACATGTACCCTTTGTTGTGGCCCTCGGTAGAGAGTCAGTTGACGGGAGTTGTACTCATACTCCCATCTAACTATAGGTTACCGTAAGGATTCCTATAAGTCTGATGCAACAAAGACATCCAAAGTCTCTCCGCATGCATGCACTAAAGAACAGAAGTAGAAATGCTTCGGAAGTTTTACACCATGCACTAGAAATATTCTAAGTGTAAAATCTTCCGAAGTGTAACACCCGGTTATCTCCTTGAAGCCAAAGAAAGAAGAAAAATAGAGAAAAGGAATAAAGTTCAAGTTGAGGGACCAATCTTGCCAAAAGAATAAAAGGTTTGGAAGAGTGGGTAAAAGGGAATGGCAGCCCATTCCCCTCTCCCATTCACCATTTCATTCGGCCAAGAGAGGGAGGAGAAGGAGAAAGGGCAAAACTTCGGGTTTTCTTGAAATCGTGTGCAAAAGTCGAAGTCTAGCGGGTTTGTGTGAAGCTCTACTCGAAGAGGATGTTAATGTGAGTTCTAGGACCCCTCTTTTACACGTTTTTGACTGATTTTGGGGCTGAAACACATAGCAATATCGTTTTTTGGTTGTGTTGGGTGCTAAACTCGTATGTATGCGTGTGTGTGTGTGTGATTCGGGTGGTGGGCTTGATTGCGGGTTGTGTTGTGCTTGAATGGTGTTGTGGTAAGTGGTTCTAAGGTTTAGGATGGTTGATTTGAGCTTAGAACAGGTTAGAGAGGGCTTGGGGACCGAGATCTGCAGTTAGGGTTCGAAAGGAGGCTGCATTCTGCACCAGCTAGGGCTCATGCGACTGGAGGCCATGAGTCCGAATGGCATGCGACTGGAGGCCATGAGTCCGAATGGCATGCGACTGGAGGCCATACGACCAAAAGGCATGCTACTGAGGTCCATACGCATGAAAGTCATGCGACTGAAGTTCATGCGCCTGAAAGGCATGCGATTGAAGGTTATGCGACTGAAGGCCATACGGCCGAATGGTCATGCGGCTGAATGTCACATGACTGAAAGTCATGCGACTGAAGGCTATGCGATTGAGGGTCCAAACGCCTAAGTTTTCATGTGTCTGGAAGCTCTCCATACGCATAAGTGTCCATTCGCCCCATAGTGTCCATACGCCTAAGTGTCCTCATGCGCCTGGAATGGCCATGCGACTTAATGGTGCCCATACGCCCAAATACTTAGTTTATTATCTGATTCTTGGGAGAAAAGGGTAAATGTAGGCTTTGACTTGGGAGATTCCCGGGGTTTCATGTAAGTTGACTTTTGGGGTCATAGATGTTATGATGGGCATCTATGATGTATGATTGATACTTATGCATGATGGTATGTATGTGGTATGTTGTGTATGTATGATGGTGTCTTGTATGGTGATGTTGTATGTTTATATTCATGTTCCTTGTTATGTATGATTATTTTCCCGTGACTTTACGTTGAATGTTAATGAATGAAATGAAAAGTATTATGTAACGTAAAGTGGAAGATAATGAAAAAAGGAACGTAATGAAAGAATGCATGCATTAACGAATGAACGAAAGGAAGAAAGGCTTGCAAGCAAATGTATGGAGGTTCACACCCAATGAGGGGTGTTAGCTCAACCGTGTGCAAGTTAGCTAACCCTTGAGGATGCATACTGGGGCTTAATTCGTGTGATTAAGCAAATGTATGGAGGTTCACATCCAATAAGGGGTGTCAGCTCAACTGTGTGTGGGTTAAATACCCCATGAGGATGCACACAGCGTTCAATCTTTGTGATTGACCATATGTATGGGGTCCTTGTCGCTTAACGCTAGATGAATTGCTTGGTGCTCTAGAGGGGGGTTAAGCACATGACAGGACCTAGATGGAAACGAAAGATAATAAATGTACGAAATGAACGATGATGAAGATAATAACTATTATCTATGTGTACGTACGATGTGTGATCACGTTCTAAAGTCTGGTATGATTTGAAAGAAAGTAAAGAACGGTTTTAAACAAAAGATAAAGTATGTTTTATTACAAAACTAGAACTCACTCAGCAACGCTGACTTTTATGTGTTTCCAGTTGGCAGGTAATGGTTGTTGAGGATGGCACGGGGCGGCTACATGGCTCATTTTGGATAGCATCCATTTTGTATAATGTTTCTGTGATGTAATGCAACTAGTTATTTTGAAATCAGTCAACGATGTATTATTTTACAAAAGCAATTATAATGAAATGAAATGGTTGTTTAAATGTTTCCACTGCAATGTTTTATTAAGTTAATATAAATATATGTTTTATGTGCGATGATTGAACAGCTGTGACCATCCTGAGAACGGGGCCTTACAAGTTGGTATCAGAGCCAAAGTTTAAGTGAAACGGGTAAAATTTTAAATAAACCTTAACTTAAACTGAAAATGGGACGGAAAGGGAAGGGATGCCAGTCTGAGTAGCTGCGTGCCATCAGGTATTTTCTTTAAGGTTATCCGGTATTACGTGCGCATGTTATGTGGTTTATGTGCTGCTTGTAGATTTAGATACTGATGTAGTCAGGATAGGTAAAGCTCGGGGTATGAAGAGTAAAGTAAATGGCTAATCACAACTGGCCACTGTAATTAGGGACTTACTATACTTGACATAAACTGAGCTGTTCCCTTGAATGACCGTGTTCGTGTTTGAATCTTTTTAGTGTGTTAGAGGATGGCCGGTGATAGATCATCTAAAGCTTCGCGTGGTGGAGGTCGTGGTGAAAGTGGTGCTGAACCGCGACCCAAAAGAGGAAGACCTAGAGTCAAAATGGTGGTTCCTGAAGAACCCGAGACCCCTCATCCGGAGGGCGGAGATGAGAGTGCGAATTTGAGGGCCTCAGTGAAAGAGGCAGTGGTAGAGGAGGTTCATCAGGTCATGCAGACGATCTTACCGTCTGTGGTGACTGAAGTAATTAAGGTTGTAAGGGAAGGAGAAAGGAAAGAGAGGAACAGGTCCGCGGGAAGACAGGAGGGGCCGGAGACCGAAATGGTTCTCTCCGATGAAGAAGAAGAAGAAGAAGAGCCTGCGCCGGAGGCGGCACGGGGCTGTAACTACAGGGCATTTCAAAGGTGTAAGCCCCCTACTTTTGATGGTAATGGTACTGCTGCTGCTGCTCACTGATGGGTGAGGGAAATGGAAGCTGTTCTGAATATCAGCGAGTGCCGAGAAGACCAGAAGGTGAAGTTTGCTGCCCACTCGTTTGTGGACTCGGCTCTATGTTGGTGGGACAATATTGTCCAAGCCGAGGGTTGTCGGGCAATTGGGAGAATGAGGTGGTCTGAGTTGAAAAAGTTGGTGATCAAGGAGTTCTGTCCTCATAGGGAAATAGATAACGTGGAAAGGGAGTTTCTGTAGCTGGAAGCGGGAACAATGACTCATCAGCAATACCCTATGTTGTTTAATGAGATGGCACGACTGGTGCCGTATCAAGTGACGCCTCTATCGCGAAAGATCAAGAGGTATATTTAGTGCTTGCCAGCAGATATTCGCAGGCACATGATCGCTGCCCGGCCAAGCACGTTCAGGTCGGCGGTTGATTTGGCGGGTAGATTATATGATTAGCGAGAGGTGGTGGTAACTGAGGTGATCAAGAAGGGTGGTGGGGACCGGAATTGGAATGGGAAAAGATTTGGTCGGGGTGGTGCCTCGACGAGTGATAAGAAGACACGGGTGGATGACCGCTGTGTGGTCACACCTGGTGCAGGATCGAAGAAGTGTGGCAAATGCGGGAAGGAGCATTCGGGAGAATGCAAAAGGGGATCAAACATGTGCTTCAAGTGTGGGAAGCCTGGGCATATAGCAAGAGACTGTCGTGCGGTCAGATGTTTTAACTGTGGGGAAAGTGGTCATATGAGTAGGGACTGCAAGAAGCCAAGGGTTGAAGGTTCGGGAGTGAAGAAGGTTGGAGGGGAAGGACAGAGGGCGAGCGCCAGAGCGTTTACGATGACGCAGAAGGAGGCTAGGACAGACCCTGATGTTGTGTCAGGTACGTTTCAAGTAAACCAAACTTTAGCCTCTGTGTTATTCGATTTTGGTGCTAGTAAAAGTTTTATTTCTGCTACTTTCTGTGCTAAATTGGCTGTTAGTAGTAGGAGAGTTGATGCGCCCTTTGATATAGAAACTTCCATAGGTAAGTCTACCAGGATTTCTGAGATGATAAAAGGTTGTGATGTGGAATTAGAAGGTCACAAGTTTCCTGTTAGACCATTCGTGATGACCTTAGGTGGTTTCGATGTAGTTCTTGGGATGGATTGGTTAGCGGACTACGAGGCGAACATTGTGTGTCGGAAGAAGATGATTTTTTGACATTGCCTGACGGGAGATCGGTGACGGTTTATGGTGATCGGGTCACTACGATTCCGAAAGTGATTTCAATGGCGGTGGCGGGAAAATGTATCAGGCGCGGATGTAGTGCCTACTTGGCCTATGTAAAGGATGTGGATACGCCAACACCATAACTATTCGATGTACCGGTTGTGTGTGACTTTCCAGATGTATTTCCCAAAGACTTACCAGGAGTGCCACCTGACCGTGAAATCGAGTTTCAGATTGATTTGATACCAGGTGCCCAACCTGTTGCCAAGGCACCGTATCGGTTGGCTCCGACGGAGATGAAGGAGTTGATGGAGGAATTACAAGAACTGCTTGATAAGGGGTTCATTAGACCGAGTATTTCTCCCTGGGGTGCTCCGGTCTTATTCGTGAAGAAGAAAGACAGTAGTATGAGGATGTGCATCGACTACGGTGAGCTGAGTAAGCTGACAGTGAAGAATCGATACCCGTTACCAAGAATTGATGATTTGTTTGATCACCTTCAAGGTGCCAGTTGGTTCTCAAGGATAGATCTTCGATCGGGCTACCATCAGCTGAAGGTGAAAGAGCAGGATATCCCTAAAACAGCTTTTAGCACGCGTTATAGTCACTACGAGTTTCTCGTTATGTCATTTGGTTTGACCAACGCGCCGGCTGCTTTTATGGACTTGATGAATCGAGTGTGTCGACCGATGTTGGATAAATTAGTGATCGTGTTTATTGACGATATCCTGATTTATTCGAAGAGCGAGATTGAGCATGCAAGTCACATTCGAGAGGTGTTGGAGGCGTTGAGAAGGGAGAAGTTGTATGCTAAGTTCTCCAAGTGCGCATTCTGGCTACGTGAAGTTCAGTTTGGGTCACGTGGTGAATCCTGACGGGATTATAGTGGACCCGGCAAAGGTGGAGGCAGTGATGCAATGGAAGTCTCCAAAGACTCCATCCGAGATTCGTAGTTTCTTGGGTTTGGCGGGCTATTACCGAAGGTTTATTCAAGACTTCTCTAAGATCGCTTCTCCACTAACCAAGTTGACTTGTAAGGATGTAAAGTTTGTATGGGGTCAAGCTCAGGAGAAGGCGTTCGAGGAATTAAAGACGAGATTGACTCAAGCTCCTGTTTTGTCGTTACCCAATGGAAGTGAAGATGTGGTGGTTTATTCAGATGCTTCCTACTCGGGGTTGGGATGTGTGTTAATGCAGAGAGGAAAGGTTATAGCCTATGCATACCGACAGTTGAAAGTTCATGAGGTTAACTATCCTACTCATGATCTGGAGCTATCAGCCGTGGTCTTTGCGTTAAAAATTTGGAGGCACTACCTGTATTGGACGAAGTGCACCATATTCACTGACCACAAGAGGTTGAAGTACTTCTTCGAGCAGAAAGATTTGAACATGAGGCAAAGGAGACGGTTGGAGCTCATAAAAGACTACGATTGCGAGATCCATTACCATCCGGGCAAAGCCAACGTGGTGGCGGATGCCCTTAGTCGAAAAGAGAGACCCGAGCCGATTCGGGTAAAAGCTTACTAGTTGATCATGACCTCGGATGTGATGAGGCAAATTAAGGAGTTTCAGGATGAGGCATTGAAAGACAATCATCTTAACTCCGAAAGAGTGAGAGGTCTGGTTGCGGAGTTGGGTGAAAACACACTCGGTGTTAGAACCCGATTCGGGCGGATATGGATTCCTCGTTTTGGGGATCTAGGGGTGAAGATCATGGATGAAGCTCATAAGACTCGGTACTCTATTCATCCCTGTCCTACAAAGATGTATCAAGATATGAAGAAAGATTATTGGTGGCCGGGTATGAAGCGTGATGTGGTGGAGTATGTGAGTAAATGCCTTACTTGCTTACAAGTGAAGGCCGAGCACCAAAAGCCGTATGGGAAGATCCAACCTTTGGATATACCGGAGTGGAAGTGGGAGCACATCACCATGGATTTTATTACGAAGCTGCCGCGTACCGCGCGAGGGTATGATGCTATATGGGTGATTGTTGATCGTTTGACAAAGAGTGCTCACTTCCTACCGATTCGCGAGACATATTCATCTGAGAGGTTGGCCGATCTGTTCATTAAAGAGATTGTAACTCGTCATGGTGTGCCAGTGTCAATTGTGTCCGATCGTGACACTCGGTTTATATCTAAATTTTGGAAGAAATTCCACGACGCAATGGGGACGAGGTTACATATTAGCACAGCTTATCATCCTTAGACAGATGGTCAATCAGAAAGGATGACTCAGACGCTGGAGGATATGCTTCGGGCATGCGTCATTGATTTTGGAGGAAGTTGGGATGACCACTTACCGTTAGCCGAGTTCTCATATAACAAAAGTTATCATGCCAGTATTAGTATGCCTCCTTATGAGATGCTATACGGTAGGAGATATAGAACCCCTGTTTGTTGGGGTGATATTGGTCAGAAAGAGTTAGCGAACGTCGAGGTGATCGATGCTACGACTGAGAAGCTGGAAAGGATCATGGCCTTTATGAAGTGAGCCAAAGATAGACAAAAGTCGTATGCTGATAAGAGACATAGACTGATTGAATTCCAGGTGGGTGATAGAGTCATGTTGAAAGTCTCACCTTGGAAGGGTATCATTCGGTTTAGAAAGCGGTGCAAGTTGAGCCCGAGATACATAGGACCTTTCCGAATCATTGCTCGAGTAGGAGAGGTGGCCTATAGACTAGAATTACCAGAGGAGTTAAATGGAATTCATCCGACATTCCATGTATCTCATCTGAGAAAGTGTTTAGCAGAGGAGGATATGGTTGTACCACGGGAGGATATCGATGTAGATGAACGGCTCAGTTATGTGGAGCAACCAGTGACGATCATTGATCGTAAAGAGAAGAGGTTGAGGAATAAAGTGGTTCCTCTTGTGCGCGTACAGTGGAAGCACATGAAGAGATCTGAGTCTACGTAGGAGATTGAAGAAGACATGAGACAGCATTACCCACATTTGTTTGAGGAATAACAGGTTTCGGGGACGAAACCTATATAAGGGGGGTGGACTTGTAACACCAGGTTATCTCCTTGAAGCCAAAGAAAGAAGAAAAAGAGAGAAAAGGAATAAAGTCCAAGTTGAGGGACCAATCTTGCCAAAAGAAAAAAAGGTTTGGAAGAGTCGGTAAAAGGGAATGACAGCCCATCCCCTCTCCCATTCACCATTTCATTTGGCCAAGAGAGTGAGGAGAAGGAGAAAGGGCAAAACTTCGGGTTTTCTTGGAATCGTGTGCAAAAGTCGAAGTCTAGTGGGTTTGTGTGAAGCTCTACTCGAAGAGGCTGTTACTGTGAGTTCTAGTACTCCTATTTTACACGTTTTTGACTTATTTTAGGGCTGGAACACATAGCAAAATCGTTTTTGGTTGTGTTGGGTGCTAAACCCGTATGTATGCGTGTGTGTGTGTGATTCGGGTGGTGGGCTTGATTGCGTGCTGTGTTGTGCTTGAATGGTGTTGTGGTAAGTGTTTCTAAGGTTTAGGATGGTTGATTTGAGCTTAGAACCAGGTTAGAGAGGGCTTGGGGACCGAGATCTGCAAGCTAGGGTTGGAAAGGAGGCTGCGTTCTGCACTAGCTAGGGCTCATGCGACTAGGGCCATGAGTCCGAATGGCATGCGACTGGAGGCCATATGGCCAAAAGGCATACGACTAAGGTCCATGCGCATGGGTGCCATGCGACTGAGGTTCATACCCATGAAAGTCATGCGACTAAAGTTCAAGCGCCTGAAAGGCACGCGATTGAAGGTTATGCGACTGAAGCCCATACAGCCGAATGGTCATGCGACTGAAGGTCACACGACTGAAAGTCATGCGACTGAAGGCTATGCGACTGAGGGTCCATATGCCTAAGTGTTCATGCGTCTGGAAGCTCTCCACACGCGTAAGTGTCCATTCGCCCCATAGTGTCCATACGCCTTAGTGTCCTCATGCGCCTGGAATGGCCATGCGACTGAACGGTGCCCATACGCCCAAATAGGGCTCATGCACCCCGAAGAACTTAGTTTATTATCTGATTCTCGGGAGAAAAGGGTAAATGTAGGCTTTGACGTGGGAGATTCCCGGGGTTTCATGTAAGTTGACTTTTGGGTTCATAGATGTTATGATGGGCATGTATTATGTATGATTGATGCTTATGCATGATGGTATGTATGCGGTAGGTTGTGTATGTATGATGGTGTCTTGTATGGTGATGTTGTATGTTTATATTCATATTCCTTGTTATGTATGATTATTTTCCCGTGGCTTTACGTTGAATGTTAATGAATGAAATGAAAAGTATTATGAAACGTAAAGTGGAGGATAACGAAAAGAGGAACGTAATGAAAGAATGCATGTATTAACGAATGAACGAAAGGAAGAAAGGCTTGCAAGCAAATGTACGGAGGTTCACACCCAATGAGGGGTGTTAGCTCAACCGTGTGCGGGTTAGCTACCCCATGAGGATGCACACTGGGGCTTAATTCGTGTGATTAAGCAAATGTATGGAGGTTCACACCCAATGAGGGGTGTCAGCTCAACTGTATGCGTGTTAAATACCCCATTAGGATGCACACAGGGGTTCAATCTTTGTGATTGACCATATGTATGGGGTCCTTGTCGCTTAACCCTAGATGTCGCATAAGTGTCCATTCGCCCAATAGTGTCTATACGCCTAAGTGTCCTCATGCGCCTGGAATGGCCATGCGACTGAATGGTGCCCATACGCCCAAATAGGGCTCATGCACCGGCAGAACTTAGTTTATTATTTGATTCTCGGGAGAAAAGGGTAAATGTAGGCTTTGACTTAGGAGATTCCCAGGGCTTCATGTAAGTTGACTTTTGGGGTCATAGATGTTATGATGGGCATGTATGATGTATGATTGATGCTTATGCATGATGGTATGTATGTGGTATGTTGTGTATGTATGATGGTGTCTTGTATGGTGATGTTGTATGTTTATATTCATGTTCCTTGTTATGTATGATTATTTTTCCGTGACTTTACGTTGAATGTTAATGAGTGAAATGAAAAGTATTATATAACGTAAAATGGAAGATAATGAAAAGAGGAATGTAATAAAAGAATGCATGCATTAACGAATGAATGAAAGTAAGAAAGGCTTGCAAGCAAATGTATGGAGGTTCACACCCAATGAGGGGTGTTAGCTCAACCGTGTGCGGGTTAGCTACCCCATGAGGATGCACACTGGGGCTTAATCCGTGTGATTAAGCAAATGTATGGCGGTTCACCCCCAATGAGGGGTGTCAGCTCAACTGTGTGCGGGTTAAATACCCCATGAGGATGCACACAGGGGTTCAATCTTTGTGATTGACCATATGTATGGGGTCCTTGTCGCTTAACCCTAGATGAATTGCTTGGTGCTCTAGAGAGGGGTTAAGCACATGACAGGACCTAGATGGAACGAAAGATAATAAATGTACGAAATGAACGATGATGAAGATAATAACTATTATCTATGTGTACGTATAATGTGTGATCACGTTCTAAAGACTGGTATGATTTAAAAGAAAGTAAAGAACGGTTTTAAACGAAAGATAAAGTATGTTTTATTACAAAACTAGAACTCACTCAGCAACGCTGACTTTTATGTGTTTCCAGTTGGCAGGTAATGGTTGCTGAGGATGGCACGGGGCGGCTACTTGTCTCATTTTGGATGGCATCCATTTTGTATAATGTTTTTGTGATGTAATGCAACTAGTTATTTTGAAATCAGTCAATGATGTATTATTTTGCAAAAGCAAAATATAATGAAATGAAATGGTTGTTTTATTGTTTCCGCTGCAATGTTTTATTAAGTTAATATAAATATATGTTTTATGTGCGATGATTGACCAGCTGTGAGCGTCCCGGAAACGGGGCCTTACACGAAGCCAAGACCAACATCTTCCGAAGCCAAAAGTGAAGTCTTCCGAAGCTTCAATGACAAAGTCTTCCGAAGCCAAAGAGTGAAGACAGATTTCTTCCGAAGACTTTTAGAGATATGCCTTTATCTGATGTACTTTACCATAGAGCAGGACCACCTTTCCGCTGCTACTGTGTAAAGTCACCAACTTACATGAGTTGGTGAAAAGGTCCATGCTTTTGGTAACTATACATTGAGGTCTTGAGTCTGTGGTTTCTACTTTATGTACTTTTATCCTTTTTGTAATATATTAGGATGTGAGCTATGGCATGTCATAGTCACTAGTCAAAAGGAAAATCTACCTTTTGACTCTACATTTGATTTTGTAGTTGTCTAGTCAATTGTATCCAGCTGGCCTTCAAAGTATGACCGGTTGTAGGATGTAGTATAAAGTATCTCAAGTACTTGTAACTTTCCATCGTATGCTTTGTAACATTTGTAATAGAACTTGAAAAGCAATATACAACATTCTTGAAAACCAAATACTTGTGTTGTTTGCGATCTTGTTCTGTCTCTTATTTACTTGTGTTCTTAGCATCTTTTATTAACAAGTAAACCAGTTCCCTATTTGATCTGTTAAGTGTTCTAAACAACTCTCCTCATTGTGTTGTTGTGTTGTAAGTGCATACCCTTCACCGTTCTGCATTTGGTATCAGAGCATTTCAAGCTCTTGATATAAGATCTCACCATCTTAAGATCCCTCACACACACAAAATACTTAACAATTCAAATGGCAGCTATAACCAAAGCTGATATGGAAACTGGAACTATGACAAAGTCTCCACTAATCACTCCTGAAGACTTTTTACTTGGTGTCAAAGAATGGAAGGGTTCATCAAGTCTCAAGACTCCAGGATGTGGGACTCTGTTGTTGAAGGACCTTACATACCAAGCACCACTTCTGCTACTGGTGGTGGTGTGATTCCTAAGGCTGTGGCTGATTACTCTGAAGTAGATAGAAAGAGAATATAGATTGATCAGAAAGCCATGACAGCCCTTCAAACTGCTCTTCCAAACTCCATCTACAGAGGCTTCAAGAAGTGCAAAACTACCAAGCAACTATGGGAAGCACTGAAGCAGATGTATGAGGGGTCTACTGAAGCAAAGGAGAACAAGAAGGACCTCCTAAAGCAGCAGTTTGAAAACTTCACCTTCAAAGTAGGTGAAACCATGACTCAACAATACTTCAGGTATGTTGAGATGGTGGATACTCTAATGGATGTTGGAGTAACTCTTGAGAACAGAGACATTGTAAGGAAGTTTATGTCCTCTATTCCTAGACAATGGATATATTATTGTGTTGTTATCAAGAGGACTGAGAACCTTAAGACTCTTAGTCTTACAGAGTTGTATGGTATTCTTAGTGGCTACCAGATGGAGATGAACATTCAAAACTCATTTGGTAACTCCAGCAATCAACTGAGTTCAGCCCTCCATGTGATTGAAAGGAAAATCATTGAACCACAGCATCATCTTATATACTTCCCCGACAACTCATAAAATGGCCCTTTCATCACCTTCCCAGAAGCTCCAAGGAAAAGCTACACTCAAGGAAGTCCTTTCCAAGAGACAAGTTCTTCTCATGCCTTTGTCTTTGCTGATGAAACCTCAGGCAACTTTCTCTTCACTCTTGAAGATTTAGATTGTATCCATCCAGATGATCTGGAGTACATAGAGATAGTCCAGCAGATGACTCTTCTCACTCACAGAGCCAAGAAGTTCTACAAGAGGACAGGGAGAAAGTTTCCAAGCAATGCGCCAGTGGAAAGTTTGGGCTGGACAAAAGTAAAGTAAAGTGTTACAACTGTAACTAGATGGGACACTTTGCAAGAGAGTGTAAGGCACAAAGGACAAATGGTGGCCAAGCACAAACCAGACCAAACTACACTAAAAAAGCCCCCCCAGAATGAGAAGCCAAAGCAGCAAGCTGCAGTTGTTATTGAAGAAAGAGGCTTTGACTGGAGCTTTTAGGTAGAAGATGCATCTCCAAACCAAGCACTCATGGCTGACCACGATGAAGCCAAGGTATTGGAACATCTTTGTACTCGTGAATGCATTGCTAAAGTTAATAGATACAGGTCCTATAATTTAGAAATGAGATCTGATCTTGAGTCCTTAAATATCTTAAAGGCTGATTTTAAAAGAGCTGAAAATGATTATAAACTAAAGATAGAGGACTTAGAGAAAACCATTTCAACTCTTAAACATGAGCATACAAACTACAGGACTCAGATCAATGATCTCATTACTAAATTAACTGAATGCCAGGCTGAGCTTGTGATCAACAAAGCCAAGGCAGAAAATTATGTTCTTGAAGAAGAAACCTTCAAGAACATAATATCCCCATCATTGCATGCCAAAGTTTGTTATCAAAATAAGCAGGGACTAGGATCTTGTGAGATAGCTCCTCAACACACAATCTTTCCTATAAGATCTTCTAGGTGTGAAACTTATGAATGATGAGCTTCCCCTCATAGATCCTGTGACTGAAGAGGATGAAGAGGAGATGGTGGAGAATGGCTCTGAGAAGAGTGAAGAAGAGCATTCTAAGAAGGGTCACCATTCCTCTGAGGAGAGCAAAACTATTAGGATGACCAAGTCAAGAAGAAAGAACTTGATCAGGAAGGCCAAAAGAAAGTCCAAAAAGGCTCAAGAGATCAAGGCCACCTTCAATTCTACACAAAAACAAGTCTTCATCTTTACAGGATTGAAGTGGTAAAGGCTAAAGACACCAACTTGAACTCCATCAAAAAGAGTTCTAGTTCATGTCCAAATCATCCCATTATCAAGAAGAAGGCTGAGCAGTTGTGCATCACTGCTGTACAACCTGAACCATCCAGTTCCAAAGGTAGTTCTATCCCCACAAGAACTGCCATAGCATCTGCAAAGGTGAAGATGGAGAAGGAAAGTGATCAAGTTCAGCCTTGTTCACAAAGGAAAACTCCTAGAAGGAAGAAAATGGACTGTGTTATGTGTGGGAGTACTTCTCATCTTGCTAAGGATTGTGTTTACAATCCAAAGAGTACTCTCCACATGACCAAGAAAGAAACTTCTAAGAGTTTGGAGAAGAAGAAGCAAGCTTTGGAAGGAAAATCTGTTTCCTTTTGAAGCTCCAAAATGAAGAAGAAGACAAGTGGAAACTTGCCTTCGGAAGAAAATTTGGTCTTGGAAGAAAGGAATACTTCCGAAGCACTGAAGCCTGCTGCAGTGAAAGCAAGATCTTCCGAAGGTCCAGTCAACAAAACTTCCGAAGTTATCAAAACTTCCGAAGTATTGAAGGTCAAGTCTAAGCTTCCAAAGGTGGTGTGGAAGTCAAAGAATAACCAAGTGGCTGAAAGTTCTTCATCAACATCAGCAAATGATCCTTCTAGCATGACTATAGGATCATTTACTGTTGCATTGTCTTCAACTTCTTTTGATGAGCCCAAGACCAATGAGGCTTGGGTTTTTAAATGTAACTAATCATCTCTTTTATGCGGAAACAACTCAAGACAAACAGAAGTGTATGGATCATTGATAGTGGCTGTTCCAGGCACATGACAGGCAATAGGTCACTAGTCCAAAAGTTTGAAAGAATTAATGGAGGACCAGTTGCTTTTGGAGAAGATGCAGGAGGTTACATTACTGGAAGGGGCAAGGTCACAAATGGTAAGCTCAGCATTGAGAAGGTAAACTTTTTCTAGGAGCTTGGGTACAATCTTCCGAGTGTCCCAGTTTTGTGATCAGAGTCATAACATGCTTTTCACCAAGCATGAGTGCATTGTTCTCAGGCCCGGGGTGGTCATTCCTCATGAGCACATCTTGCTCAGAGCTTCCAGGAAAGGGAACATGTACAAGATGGACTTGCAAGAAACATCTCCATCTAAAGCAAATAATGATGAATCTTTCCTCTAGCATAAAAGAATGTGCCATGTAAACTTTAAAATCATGAATAAATTAATTAAGAATGATTTGGTAACTAGAATACCAAAGAAAAAGTTTACAAGTGATGACCATTGTGTTGCATGCCTGAAAGGGAAGCAACACAAGGTATCTCACAAGCCAAAGGAAAGAAATTCCATCATTAATCCCCTACACTTATTACATATGGATCTCTTTGGCCCCACCAGTGTAATGAGTCTAGGAAGGACCTCTTATTGTTTGGTGATCACAGATGATTTTACAAGATTCACTTGGGTTTTCTTTCTTAGAACTAAGGATGAGACCCCTGAGATTCTGAAGAATTTAATCTTAAAGATTGAGAATCAATGTGATCACAAGGTCAAAACCATAAGATGTGATCATGGAACTGAATTCAAGAATCAAATCCTTGATACATTTTGTGATGAAAAAGGTATTACAAGACAATATAGTGCTCCCAGGCACAAGAGAAAACCCTTCATTGGTTTTCTCAGGTCATTTGGATGTCCTTGCACCATCTTGAATACCAAAGATCAAATTGCGAAGTTTGCTGAGAATGATGGACACTTTATTGGATACTCTTCTCAAGCTAAAGCTTATAGAGTATACAATCTCAGAACTAGAGTAGTTGAGGAGTCAGCCAATGTGACTTTCAATGAGCACACTCCCTGTGTGAAAGGTTCTGGTCCGGATTGGCTATTTGGTCTTGATTTAGTTACCAACTGTTTTAACAAATCTTATGAGAATGTTTCAGGATCTACAGATATATTACCTACAGGTGATCCTGACCCAAGATTTGAGCTCAAAAGACCTTCAAGTTACACATCTTCAGCTCCAGTGGTAACAATTCCTGCAAATGAAGCTTCTACCAGCACATCAATGACGAATCCTGCTGATGCTTCTGGGGTGCCTTCAAATTCAAGCTTAGAGGCACAAAACTCAGAAGAAGGAGCTTCAAATGTTGAAGAAAATGGTGGTGGTGAAAGTGATCAGGAATTTGTTGATGCTGATAACCACTGCATTGAAGACAACTTTAATGATGTCACACACTCATTGGATCAAGGAAATCTTGATAAGTCTGCTGATATGGAGGGTGAATCTTCTTTGCCAGATCAAAATTTTTCAAATTTAGATCTGTCTAAGCAACTTGCTGTGATCCCTCAGCTAAGGATCCACAAGTCTCATCCTTCCACAAATATCATTGGAGATGTTGATTCAAGGGTGAGAACAAGAGGACAAACCCATGAAGCAAATGTTTGTCTTCACTCTTTTTTCTTGACCCAGATAGAGCCAAAGAAAATTGATGAGGCTAAAGGATGGAAGTTGGGTTGAAGCTATGCAAAAGGATTTGCTTCAATTCAAAAGGCAAAAGGTTTGGAACCTATATCCTCTTCCTCAAGGGAAGACTACCATAGGAATCAAATGGTTTTTAAAAATAAGAAGGATGATAGAGGACTTGTCATCAAGAACAAGGCAAGACTAGTTGTTCAAGGGTATACTCAAGAAGAAGGAATTGACTACTCAGATGTTTTTGCTCCTGTAGCAAGACTTGAACTGTTAGAATATTCCTAGCCTTTGCTGCATCCAAGAACTTCAAGGTCTACCAACTTGATGTCAAGTGTGCTTTTCTTTATGGGGCGATTGATGAAGAGGTGTATGTCAGACAACCACCTGGGTTTGCAGATCCTGATCATCCTGATTATGTCTGCAGGCTTGATAAAGCTCTTTATCGGCTGTACCAAGCATCAAGGAAGTGATATGAGACTCTATCTCAGTATCTCTGTCAACATGGCTACAAAAGGGGTACTATAGATGGAACTATCTTCATTAAAGGAACAGGAAATGACATAATTATAGTTCAAGTATATGTAGATGATATTATCTTTGGGTCAACTAATCCAAGCTCTGCAAAGACTTTGAGAAGCTGATGAAGGACAGGTTTGAAATGAGTGCCATGGGGGAACTCAATTTCTTTCTAGGAATTCAAGTGAAGCAAGTTGATAATGGCATCTTCATAAGTCAGTCAAAGTATGTACAGGACATACTTAAAAGGTTCAACATGACTGATTGTAAGGTTGCTAAGACACCCATAGCCAAAAATCACTCCCTTGGACATAATCTTGAGGGGGAGTGTGTTGATGAACATCTCTATAGGGTAATGATTGGGTCTCTTATGTACCTCACAGATAGCAGACCAGATATCATGTTTGCTACATGCATTTGTGCAAGATATCAAGCCAACCCCAAGATGTCACACCTAGTCACTGTCAAAAGAATTTTAAGATATCTCAAAGGTGCTCCATCACTTGGCCTTTGGTATCCAAAGAATTCTGACTTTAATCTGTATGCTTATACAGATAGTGACTATGGTGGTTGCAACATGACTGTAAAGTCTACATCAGGGGGATGTCAATTTCTTGGTGGAAGAGTAGTCTCTTGGCAATGCAAGAACAATCCTGTGTGTCTGCATCAACTGCTGAGGCTGAATACATTGCTGTTGCGAGCTGCTGTGCTCAAGTGCTTTGGATTCAAAATCAAATGCTAGACTATGGATTCAACTTTAAAGAGACTACCATCCACATAGAAAACAATAGTGCTATCTCCATCACAGAGAATCCTGTGCAGCACTGAAGGACAAAGCATATTAATATCAGGTATCATTTGATTAGAGATAACTTTAAAAAAGGATTAACCAAACTACTCAATGTTAACACAAATGAGCAATATGCTGATCTGTTCACCAAAGCTTTTGATGAACAAAGAATTTAATATCTTGTATCAGCTATTGGGATGATTAACTTTGAATAGCTTTTCTTAAAACTTAATCATATTTATTTCTAAAAAAACCTGTGTGTCCTACGTTTTCTATTTTATCACCTTCATAAGCCCTTGTTTTCTTTGGAAGAAAATATTTTCTAAAGACTTTTTATAGATTTTTGAAAATCTTGATCTCTTCAAAAGATTTACAATTACCTTCGGAAGAAATTTATGTCTTAGCAAAACAAATAATTGCTTTAGTAATTTTACTTTCGGAAGAAATTTTTGAAATACCTTCCGAAGCTTAAAATCATCTTAAGTACTCTGTATGTTTTCAAAGAACAAGTTTCTTCCGAAAGCAATTTACCTTCTGAAGTATTTATTCTTCTTAGAATAAATATCTCTGAGTGTAAATTCTCTTCCGAAGCAAAATTCTTACAAACCTTTGAAATATCTTCCGAAGTCAATTTGCCTTCAGAAATTTTTTCTTCAAAACTTCTAAAGCAAATAACCTTCGGAAGATTTCTCGACTTCCAAGAAAACTACTTTTTGGGCAAAAGTAATCTACTTTTCAGAGGTGGGACCGACATCTAGATTTCAAAGTTTATCCTCTTTCATTAACTTTGTCTCAAATCCTTTTCACATAAATGTCCAACGGTTCCCCCCTCATTCACTATCTTCCTCAATTAACTATTCCTTAAACCTAAATTCTCCCAAACCGCCTTTGTTCTTCATCTTTCTTCATCCTTAAGCTTCTAAAATGGCCAACCTAAACCGCAAAAACAACCCAGATTTCTCCATGCAACTTCACAGGCAACACAACCAAGTTGCTCTGTTAAGCTCTGAGAAAGATGAAAGTTTCTCAGAGATTTGCTGTTTCTTAGCTCTATCCAACTACTTCACCTCCCTAACCATTGATCCTACTCTCTATGAGGATCATTTGCTTGAATTTTAGAAGACTTGCCAAGAGGTCATTATGGATGGGAAGAAGGCACTGTCTGCCACAGTGCAAGGGAGGACAATCTTCATCACTCTGGCCATCATCAACACTCACTTGCAGCTAGATGATGAAGAAGGTGAGTTGTCCTTCCCAAAGGAAACTGTAAATCATTCCTTTGAGCAAATGGGCTATGAGGGAGATTTATCTGTAAAGACCTTCAGGAAGGGAAGGTCTCATCCCAATGGAAATACCTGCTTCATGTGGTTATCCACAGCTTGTCAAACAAGCATGGGGGGTGGGACCAGATTCATGAGGATCTCTCCTTCATAGTACATGGAATGGTTCAAGGGGTCAAGTTCAGGTACTCTCAGTTTGTTTATACAAATTTGCTTGCTAACTTGGACTCCTTAGAGTATAATATCTTTCCTAGATATGTTCAACACATTCTCAACTATGAACTGGGCTCACAGTTGAGGGAAACAGATAGTATTCTTAAATTAGGACAAATGAAGCCGACATCTTTAAAATTATGAAGAAGCCAACTGTAGGCTTCTCAGGAGTAGAAACAGCCCTTGTCCCAAAAATGTTAGAGCTCATTGCTCAAAATGACAACCTAGCAACACAAGCTAGTGTTGAACTCACACCTTTTATTTCCCAACCACCAAAAAGGCCACAAGTCACCCTACCAAAGAAAATCCAAACGAACCCCTGCTCAAACTATTAAGTCTGTGCAGGCCCCTATATACTCACCCATACAATAGGAAGTGGATACTAGAGCTCCCACTTCCCCTGAGGAGCGAACCACTCCCATCTCATCAACAATCAGGGATGAGGTTCCTCATGCAAACCCTAATGGGGTCACAAGCCCAACTGCCTTAAGCCTTCACTCTGAGTCTCAACACTCAAGTGAACAACCTTCAGGGAAAAGTTACCATCCCCAGCCTTTAGACTTAAATCAGCCCATTCCCAACCTCTCATTCTATGCTAATGAAGACTTAGGTTTCAGTGGGTACCATGAGTCTCTTACTCTTCCCCTACTCAAAGAGAGATGAGTACTCCTGAGTCTCCTTTGTCTAGCCACATCAATCACCCATCACTGAGGTGGATACTTCTGAACCTGTTCAGATATGCATATGGAAGAGGCTCTCACTTCTGCAAGTGATTACATCATTAGGACCTCAACCATGGCAACTTAGCCCATTGACACTTCAACTGAGGATGTCAATGTGCAGAGGAAATCCAGCAGCCAAGAACCTGAAGCTGGTGGTGAGAGAGAGGAATTTAGTCCAATCATCTCATCCCCCAATGATTCTTTTGATGACGATAAGGGGAATCTGAGACTAAAGGTGCAAAAACTGTCAAAAACATGCTCCTATTTAGTCTATAAGATTAGTCACCTTGAATCTCAGGTGACTACTCTGCATAATAGGGTCAATGATCAGCAACTTGAGATATCTTATCTTAAGGAAATACTAGCTGGGAGACCTTTAAGAGGAGCTCAACCAGGAACACATGAACCTGTGAATGTGATTGACCTAACCTCTAGCTCACCTATGCAAGAGGGTGATGCTACCAAAAAGGGGGAGAAAGTCATTACAGTCACAGAACCTGGGAGTTCTTCAGGGAGTATGGACATTGAGAATTCACCATCCTCACTTGCAACTGTGCATACTCAGCAACTTCCTCAAGTTCACATTAATGTGGACATTATAGACTCTGTCATTAGGAGTCTCTTTGAGGAAGGGATTCCAAGGGTTGTGTCATCTCCACCTCAAGGAACTTCAAACTACATTATTGGGTGGAGGTATGATGCTGATAGAAGAGCCCTCATTCTTCAAAGAGTTCAAGGGCAACAAGAGGTGTTCAATTTTCAGACCTTGAACTACTATGAAGGTCTTGACCTAATCAACATGCCACTTGTCAATCCAAGTCAATCAAGACAAGCTGACAGGTTAGCACTCAGGATTCAAGACAGAAATACTAAAGAGTTTAGCCTTAGAAGGAGACAAAGGCAATCAGGTAATGTCATTGGTCAACTGGATGCTGAGGCAGACCCTGAGATTAGTTTCAAAGGGAAAACCTTGGCTGAAGGCCAAGTGATAGCGTCTGAGAGCCCTGTCACACCAACAACTGCTTCAGAAATTCATTCCCTCAGTGAAACACCTGCTGGTGAAGGTGTCTCACAACCTCTCTCTGGCCAGAGCTTGGATGCTACACCAAGCAATGAAGGCCAAAGCTCTCTCCACCCTGAGTCACAAAGGTCTGTGGGTGACAAAGGGAAAAGGATTCTGACTCCTGAGGAGATTGAGGAGGAGGAGAGAGAGAGGAAGAGGAAGCTAAGGGGAGAAAGTTCCTCTGGGTCTTCAGGCTTTATGCAAGCCGCAATCAGGGCTGCCCCCAGACCAAACACTTAAGAAGATGAGTTGAGGGCAGTCAAGATTACTTACCTGCAAACCAAGAACTATGACATAGATGAGATTATATCTCTTCCCTTAGAGCAATTAAATTAACTGGCTGACATGGAAGTGTCAAAAGAGATGAAGGACGCAGAGGATGCAAGGTTACTTCTCCAATTCAAAGAGGAAGAGACAGAAAAGGTTATACAAGCATGCTCCAACTCTCTCCCCAGTTCAGAAAGAGAATACGGCTGCTACACAAGAAACTCAGGTAGACAAGGAAACAGATAGGCAAAACATGATTAACTACCTGAGTGCCACAGGTCTCTACCAGGCATCTGCACTTCTTCCGTTGTCCTTTGAGTACATTGAGTTTGAGTATCTCAAACAACTTGAAATTCAAGTGCTCAAAGAACAAAAGGCAACAAAGAAAAAGATGAGGGAAGATGCTGCAAAGTCAAGAGCCATCATCCAAAAGAGTATGAAGAAGTCTGCTGACAAACAAAGGATAATGAGGTTCTTGAAGCTGTATGGATTCTCCGGAAGGAGACTTGGCCCTATGTCTCTATCCGCAATGGATGAGCATATCAAGGTAATCAAGCAGAAGATCAAGAGTGGAGAGCTGATTGACTTATACTCTCCTCCAAGTCAAATCCCACCTGAAGTGGAGGTTAAGGTTGAATAACCTGAGACAACACAACCTGGACCTCCTGCTGTGCCTCAGCAAGCTTCATCTTCTGATCCACAGCAGGGTCAAACTCCCTCCCCTTCTGAACCTGTAAGAGAGGAACACCCAACTGAGAAAGACAAGGATAATCAACAAGGTGCTGCAGACCAGTTTTCTCAGTTGAAGTCTTCTAAGAGGAAGAAGAGGATGGCTTCCAAACCAAAGTCAAAGAAGAAGAAGCCTCATTCATCCACCTCTACACCTCAGGTTGAGTCAGATCAACCTGAGGATGTGCATGAAGAGGCAGCCCAATCAACTCCAATTCAAGTGGCTTCTCTTGCAGCTAAGACACCCATCTTATCTTGGACCTTCACTACTAACCCAGAGAGATGGCATGTGATCAGAGATCAAGATGTTGATAATGTCTATACATGGCAAGACAAAATCAACTTACCTCTGCATGCAAGACATAATCAACTTATGAGGGTCTGAGTGATCCTGACCATCTGATGAATAAAGGTATGGTCATTGTCATCCGGAAGACCACCAACATCTGAAGATCTTCTAAATGTTTTGGTAGCATCAGCCTAGGGGGACTTTGTAAGGATTCCTATAAGTCTGATGCAGCCAAAACATCCAAAGTCTCTCTGCATGCATGCACTAAAGAACAGAAGTAGAAATGCTTCGGAAGTTTTACACCATGCACTAGAAATATTCTAAGTGTAAAATCTGAAGCCAAGGCCAACATCTTCCGAAGCCAAGAGTGAAGTCTTCCGATGCTTCAAAGACAAAGTCTTCCGAAGCTTCAAAGACAAAGTCTTCCGAAGCCAAAGAGTGAAGACAGATTTCTTCCGAAGACTTTTAGAGATATGCCTTTATCTGATGTACTTTACCATAAAGCTGGACCACCTTTCCGCTGCTACTCTGTAAAGTCACCAACTTACATGAGTTGGTGAAAAGGTCCATGCTTTTGGTAACTGTACGTTGAGGTCTTGAGTCTGTGCTTCCTACTTTATGTACTTTTATCCTTTTTGTAATATATTAGGATGTGAGCTATGGCATGTCATAGTCACTAGTCAAAAGGCAGATCTGCCTTTTGACTCTACATTTGATTTTGTAGTTGTCTAGTCAATTGTATCCAGCTGGCCTTCAAAGTATGGCCGACTGTAGGATGTAGTATAAAGTATCTCAAGTACTTGTAACTTTCCATCGTATGCTTTGTAACATTTGTAATATAACTTGAGAAGCAATATACAACATTCTTGAAAACCAAATACTTGTGTTGTTTGCAATCTTGTTCTGTCTCATATTTACTTGTGTTCTTAGCATCTTTCATTAACAAAGTAACAGTTCCCTATTTGATCTGTTAAGTGTTCTAAGCAACTCTCCTCATTGTGTTATTGTATTATAATGGCATACCCTTCACCGGTCCTATGGTTACAACTCAAGGCCTTCAACCATTTGTAGGAAAGTCTTTTCCTTGATTGACCATTCCTTTTCTACCTGCTCTTTTTGTTTTAACTCTTCTTCAATCCTTGCTTTCACAGTCAGCTCAGCAAGGTGAAGGCTGCTTAGATGATTCTAAATATGAGCAGTTTTTTGAGAGTTGGAGGGGTTTGAGAATGGCTTCTCTACTTACACAGCATTGTCAAATCTACTAGAGTGTAGCAAAGATGAAGTGTTGAGTCTATTGACCTCGCCATTCTCTCTTTCTACAACAAAGTTGTGAGAAGCATCTTCAAACTTTCATTGGACAATCTTCTTCCTAGGAGTGAAGGGTTGAGTTGGTAGCTTGTTCCCCTTCCTGGTGTCCAAGAGAGTCACCAGTCTTCTTCTCAGCTCTTCTCTTCTTCATTAAGGGAATCATAGTTAGTTACCAAGAGCCAAAGTTCTTGGTCCAGGGTTCCCCTAGGAAAATCAAGAAATTCTTCTCTTATAAGGGAACTGGAAGTGCCATCAATGAATGTTAATTTAATGGAGCCTTCTTCACAAGAGATTTCGCCTAGAGTAGTACAGTTAGTGAGCTTTTTCTTGATTTCCTTAAATTCCAGGTCAGAGGTTTTGATGATTGAGAGGATGATTTGGGTGGTTGATGGGTAGATATTGGTTGGGTTCTGGGAAGTGTTTTAGGTTTACGGATAGGTAGTGGTGGTGGTTGTTGTGATGCAATATGTGAGGGTGAGGGTATGGTTAATGGTGTAGGTTCAGGTGTGTAGGGTTCAGTGGTTGGTTCGATTTTGATAGGGAAAGGAAAAGGTATTGATTCAGGTTTAAGTTGAGGTGTTGGTTTGGAAGTCATCCTCTATATACTTTGGTATACCTCCTTCCCTCTTTTTGAGCGAATGCCAGCCTTGATGTCACTGACATGTCGCTGCAGGGTCTTTTCAGCCATGGGCCCAACTTGTCTGCCAGAGAAGCCATGGGCTCTGAGATATGCCTTTATCCAGGCTTTGTCTCCTATCTTCTTAGCTGGCACAAGTTGTGCTTCTTTCTTTTTCTTCTTCTTCTCCCTAAGCTTTTCCCTAGCTGTCCTCTTCCTCTCCTTATCCTTTTGATCTTGTTCTTTGTGAAAAAGCCAAACGATTGTATCATTATCATGAGGAGTTAGTTCTTCAAGAGAGTAGCCCCTGGAACATAAGAAGGCTGTCCTCTCACTCCTCAGCTGTTGCTCAACTTCCTCTTTCTTTCTTTTCTCTTCCTCCTCTAAGGCCAATCTTGCTGCTTCTTGTTCTTTTTACAGCAGGGTTGCCTTTTCTAACTCCACCAGCTCCTTAAGTGGTAAAAGGTGCACATCTTCATTTGCAGCTCCAAGATTGATGAGTCTGTCAATAATTTCCACCCTCCTTTTGTTGTTGATAGCCTCTTGGGTTGCTACAGCTGCTTTGCTACTTGCATGTAATAGCTTCCCAGTGGTGAGTCTACCTTTCCTTTTGAGTTTCTCCATCCTTTCCTCCTATAACAGTTCTTCCGCAGTCATCTTCCTCTTGCCTTTGATGTCTTCGAAAGCTTGAGCTTTTGGAGAGTCTAGTTCATGGGATTCAGGTTGGTGAGTGGGAAGTTGAGCTTGTGGTGATGAAGGTGCTTGAAAGAGAAGGGTTTTAAGAAAGTCTTTACTATTTATCTCAGAGGCTAATTCAAGAATAGTCTTTGTGATAATAAGGTCATCTGACAACGAAGATAACCCAATAATGCCTTCCGTAGCTTGAATCTCTGCTTCGGAAGATTGGATCATTGCTTCGGAAGATAGTGGTTCTACACTACCTTTCCCAACTGATTCAGTTGCTGAGCCATCAGTCCCCATATCCCCTTCGAAATTAATCTCAGGTTTGATGTGAACCTTAGGTTGACCAACTCCTTCCTCAGTGGTATGTGGTGCATTCAACCTTTGAAGCTCTTTAGCTCCAAAGTATGCTACAGCAACATCTGGTGAAGGTTATTCAAGTGAGGAGCTCATTAGGAACTTAGTTAAGAACTTATTTGGATCAAGTAGCATCCTTGGGTCCACTTGAAAGGTGATTGGAGAAGGCTCAGGGAAAATAGTGGTTTGTTGAGTAGGGTACTTAGAAGATAAAGTTGAAAGAGCAAGACTTTGCCCCATGTTTGTTGCTTCCCTATGTATATTTTTCTCCCATTTTTTGGTAGAGTCATCTTGAGAGGTAGATGAGCTAGAGGAAGAAGTCAAAGAGACTTGAATTGGTACATGCCTGACAAATCTCTAAGTCTGTGTCTCAGCTAGTTGAGCCTAGAGATTTTCAATCTCATTTTGCTGAGTGACAGACCTATCTTCTAAAGTCGTAACCTTTAATTCAAGGTTTGAGACTTTAGAGATTAGGTCTCTTATGATGAGTTTCATACTTCCCTCACCTTCTTTAAAAGACTCACATGGAGACGAGATAACATACATTGTATATTCATCTTCACCACCAGATGTGGTTTCTTGGCACCCTGGTTTCCTCTACGAGATGATGTCTCTTTCAGAGTCATCAACAGGCAGAGTTACTGCAGATTCAATCTTAGAGATGTTGCCACTGTCCCGAGAGTCATATGAGACACTCTCAGTAGTGGCAAATGAATCTACATGAGTTCCCTCCACATCAGTGGGACTCACCTTAGTTTGGATTTTCTTATGGGCGCTAGAAGTCAGAGGTTTCTTTAGGCTCAGTTGATCTTTAGATGGGTGTTGTAGATCAACATCATGGCCTTGAAGGAACATGAAATCCTCACCAGAACCGGTAAGTAGGTTAGTGAAGGATATGAAAGTTATGCCTAATGACCCAGGACCTTGATCAATGTCTAGAGGCATTGAGCCTATGATTTGGTTGTCCCTTTTTGGCTGCTCAGGGGAGTATAGTGACTCACCCTGAGTGCTTAAAATTTGGGTTTGGGTTCATGGGAATGAGACTTAGGAGACTCAAAACCCATATTGAGGTCAATTGTGAAGGATGGTGGGACCTCAGACTGAGTGGGAGCCCATTTTTTTACTCTAGTCTTTTTGTGTTGAACAGGGGAAACTTGTTCAATCAAAGTAGATTAAACAAGAGTGCGCTTGGTACGTCTTTCATAAGTATACCTGATGGGATGGGTAGGAAGAATTGGCATTGCAGTGGTTGAGTCTGGTATGGGTTCATCACCTGTGGGGTTAAAAGATGTCATTAGAAGCCTTTGGCTCAATCATACCTAGAAGAAGTGCAGTAGGTCTTACAGTGAAGTAGGTGGACACCCACTTCAGAACCTTAAAGATGTCCGGCCTCATGTGAGGGACAAGAAGAGTAGCTTCACAGATAAGCTTGTCTTGATCCAACTCACAGTTGATTATATGCTAAATAAACCTAGGATACATGTAGAATATCTCCCTTTGAAGATTGCCTCTGAGGTTGTTCAACACAAACCTTGAATAGTTGGACCAAAGGCCCTTTACCAACCCATGAATTAGGCATCCTAAATCATAGGGAAATTTAATCCCACCCCCCTGATTTGTTTGATAGACACTGAAGCACAATGTGAAGCAGGAATTTCCAGTGGTAGGAAAAGTTAAATTTGTAGACGGTTGACCTGTTACATCACCACCATATCCCATTTAGGCATATGTGTCCTCCAAATCAATTTTGGGGAATTCAGTAGGAGAGCCTTCATTATGAAGCTCTAAGTGCTTCGTGATTGTTTGTTTAGATATGATTATCTCTTGGTCACTTATCTTTGACTTGATAACCCTAGCTCCATTCAGGGTGTCAATCTGACCATTTGCCTAAAATTCGTCCATATGGTTGGAGTAAATAGTGAGGGCTGTGTAGTAGGTGGACTGGGTCAAAAACTAGATTTCAAAGAAGTCGACATCCTTTGAAGAGTCAAGGAGCGCGACTTGGCCGTGCTAGGAATTTAGGGCCATTGTTGAAAAAGTGCAGGAAGACTAAGGTAATTTGAGAGAGTAAAAGTGAAGATAAGGAAGACTAGGGATTGCAGCCACCATAGTCACTATCAGTGTAGCCATAGAGATTGACATTTTGATACCTAGGATACCAAAGACCCAGCTTGGGAGCTCCTTTGAGGTATCTAAGGATTCTCTTGGCAACAACTAGGTGAGACACCTTTGGGGCAGCCTGATATCTTGCACAAATGCAGGTTGCAAACAGAATATCAGGTCTACTTGCTGTAAGATACATTAGAGATACAATAATTACCCTATATTGATGTTGATAAATATCCTCCCCTTTAGAGTCAAGACAAAGATTGTGATTTCAGGGTATAGGTGTCTTTGCTGGCTTACAATCTTTTATTTCAAATCTTTCTAAAATGTTATTGACATATTTGTATTGATTGGTAAAGAACCCATCTTTCATCTGTTTTACTTGTATTCTTAGGAAAAAAATCTATTTTTCCCATAGAACTCATCTCAAAGTTCTTCTTCATAATTCTTTCATAGTCTTTGCACATTTGGTCATTTGAGAAGCCAAATATGATGTCAACGTAGACTTGTACTAGCAAAATGTCCTTCCCAGACTTCTTTATGAATAAAGTCTTATCAATGGTACCTCTGGTGTAACCATACTTCAGGAGAAACTGAGACAAAGTCTTATAACACAGCCTAGGTGCTTGGTGCAGCCCATAGAGAGCTTTATCTAATTTGCAAACATAGTTGGGATGTTGTGAGTCTTCAAATCCTAGAGGTGGGCACACATAGACTTCTCTATATATATCCCCATATAGAAATGAACACTTGACATCAAGCTGGTAGACTGTAAAATTCTTGGATTTCGCATAAGCAAGGAAGATTATTACAGCCTCAAGTCTTGCAACTGGTGCAAAGACATCAGTGTAATCAATTCCCTCCTCTCGTGTATATCCTTGAACTATCAGTCTTGCCTTGTTCTTGATAATCAAGCCTATATCATCCTTTTTGTTTCTGAATACTCACTTTGTGCCACTGGGTACTTGACCCGATGGTAGTGGACATAGGTTCCAAACTTTTTGTCTTTTGAATTAGAGCACCTCCTCTGCATTGATTCAACCTAACTACTATCCTTTAGTGCTTCTTCTACCTTCCTTGGTTTCGTCTGTGAAAGGAAGCATGAGTACAAGCATATATTCCGATTGTGGGTCTGTCCTCTTGTTCTCACACCCTCAGAAGCATCTCCAATGATGTTCTCAACTGAAATGCATGGAGAGATCTAGATTGGAATAGTTCTGCTTAAGATTTGAACACTTGGAACAGCTGATGTCTCACATTCATTCAATGAGGACTGAATGAATGAATGAGAGACAACATCAGTAGCATTTTGTTGTGGTGCAGCATTAACAGTTGCCTGTTCCTCCTGATTGCTACATCCATCAGCAAGGTGTTGTTCAGAGTTTGAGTTGTCACTTGATGAGTTTTGAGGCTTACATTGTTGACAACTAGTTTAACCTCCACTAGTTCTTGAGATACTCATGCTTTCAGGTCTTCTATATGTGGGAGCTTGATATTCAGCAATTCTTGGAAAACTTGGAAGAGGTCTAGGTAACTTAAACAGTTGATCGTCATCCGAATCATTTTGAGTTCCTGTTCCAGCTGAAACATTCTCACAAGAAGGTTTAAAATAGTTTTGAAATAATTTTAAATCAAATATATGGTCAGGACCATTTCCCCTAATATAAGGAGTGTGCTCATTTACAACAATGTTAGAATATTCCTCAAATTGGTGATTTTTGATATTATAAACTCTATACGCAATAGAATTAGAGAAATATCCAACAAAGATAGCATCATCTGAGTTTTCAGCATATTTTGCCAAATTGTCATGTGTGTTAAGTATGGTACACCTGTTGGCAAAGGACCTAAGAAAGCCAATGAATGGTGGCCTCTCGTTTCATAGCTCATAAGGGGTTCTTCCATGGGGCTTTGACTATAAGAACGCCATTCTGCATATAGCATGTAGTGTTGGCTGCCTCCGCCCAGAATGTTAGAGGCAGCTTTGAGTCAACTAACATGGTTCTAGCAGCCTCAATAAGTGTCATATTCCTCCTCTCAGCAACACCATTTTGTTGAGGTGTTCTAGGGGAACTATGTTGTCTGGCAATCTCTTTTGAGTTACAAAATGAGTCAAGAACTTGATTCTTAACTCAGTCCCTTGATCATTTCTCATGATTTTTACCTTGTGATCAATTTGATTTTCTATTTTAAGAATACAAGATTTTAAAATTTCAACTGTTTCATCTTTAGTTCTTAAAAAGAATACCCATGTAAATCTTGTGAAATCATCAATAATCACAAGGCAATATGATTTTCTTTCAATGCTCATTATACTTGTAAGACCAAATAAATCCATGTGCAATAAATGTAATGGAGTGGTGATGGAGTTAACTTCTTTGGATTTGTGAGAGACCTTGTGTTGTTTTCCTTTCAGACAAGTAACACAGTTATCTTTGCAGAAAAATTCCTTTTTAGGCACACCATGTACCAAGTTATTTTTGACCAATTTATTCATGGTTTTAAAATTAACATGGCACATTCGTTTATGCCACAGAGTTGACTCATCACCATTAGCTTTGTAAAGAAAAAATGATACTTCACCTAGTGAGGAAACATTGTTCATATCAAGCTTGTACATACCCCTTTTCCTAGGAGATCAAAGAAGCACCAATTCTTGAGGAATTGTCATTCCGGTTTTGTGGATAATGCACTCATGTTCTGTGAAAAGCATTTGATGCTTTTGATCATAGAATTGAGAAACACTTAAAAGATTGTGTTCAAAATGTTTGACAAAGTTTACTTCGTCGACCTTTAACTTACCATTAGATACACTACCTTTACCAGAAATGTATCCTTCAGTTTCACCTCCAAACTGAACAGGACCTCCATAAAAATATTGAAATTATTGAAGAAGAGATCTGTTCCCTATCATGTGCCTGGAGCATTCACTATCCACAATCCACTTTTGTCATGTGGATGTCCCTGCACATAAGGAGAAAAAGTCAGTTACAAATGGAAACCCAAGCCTTGTTGGTCTTGGGCTCTTCCAATGTCATAATTGAACCAAAATGTATGCATGGGGTTCAATTGAGGTTTATGAAGAAGAGGTTTGGGCTGCAGCATCTTCTCTGATCTTCCATTCCATTCTTTGGTTGATCACTGTAGATGAGCTTAATGAAACTTGATCAACATTGTTTACTTCGGAGGCTTCTTTCTTCTCAGAAGGAACTTTCACCATTTTTTCTTCCGAAGCAGTCTTCTTCTTGGATGGTTTCAAAGGAACTTATTTGATCTTTTGAGTTTTCTTTGGCTTGTCTTCCGAAGCTATTTTCCTTTCGCATAAGTGAGTTTCTTTCGAAAGCAATTTGGCTTTGGAAACAAGTTTTCCTTTTCTTAACACTTGAACCATGTGATAAGGTCCACATATAAAACCTTCCTTGACTACTTCTTTCTTAACATTATTTGCATAATGCGTGCTTACTGGATTGTAGTAACAATCTTTAGCCGTGTGGTTGTGTAGTACACACATTATGCATTCAATGTTACTCTTCATGAGGTGTGAGGACTGTTGTTTCTTGCATTTCTTTTCATCATCAACAATCTTCCCCTTTAGGTCCTGATCCTTCAGCTGGATAGGAGTGCTGGTACTACACCCTTTTCCAGGATCAGAACTTCCAACCACTTGAAATCCAGCTGAGAAAAACACACTCGTTTGCTTTGGGCCTATCTTTAGTTTGGACTCAACCACTTTCTTGGTAGTTTTTCTGATGCCTTAGCTTTGTTTCTTTTGGCTTTGGTGGACACTGGTGGGGATGGAGTTTTTTACCAGGTGTTTCCCTGTTATGGTCTCCATATTTACATCATTCTTCTACTCATGAGGTAGTGGGTCAGCAGATGGAACCTTTTGTTCTTCAGTACCACATCTTTGTTGTGTTATAGACTCATAAGAGTGTGGTGGAGCAATTTCATTGGTTCCCAACCCACCTTTGTTTTAATAACAGACCTTTGAGTGGGAGGATGATGCAAGAATGTTTTTGAAGTTATGCTCTTTGATGGCATACTTGTTGGAGCTGTAAAAGATATTCTATATTATCAACATAGTGAAAGTCAACAAAAGTCAGTGTCACAGTCAAAGTCAACAAAAGTCAAACCCGACACGTTCGAGACGAGGAACCAAGACGAGACGTTGAAGTTTAATATGACTTGGAGTTTTATTGTAATAAATATATTTTTTGTGAACATATATTTTACTATGTTTGAGTCATTTTTATGCTTTATATGTAATTTCTATTAATTAGCCCAAGTCTAGGGGGTTAAGTGCAATTAGTGAATACTAGTCTAGACTATAAATAGGTTAATTGTCATTAGTGTTGACTGATGGTTGCATGACCAATAGATTGAGGGATTATTTGTAAACACACATTTTGCAATCTAATTGAAGATTAAAGGGGTTTTGATTGTGATTATTATATTTTGATCTATAATCTTCATGATTTGATTCAAGTTTGATTATCCTGGATTTACAATTTGGTATCAGAGCCATTTTGGATCAAATTCACTGAAGATTTGAAGATTTTTAGAGAGCGAAGTTGAGCTCTGTTAAACATCAGGTTTCAAATCCATTAACATTTGGGCGTTTTCAGATTGATTTCGTGTTGAAAAAGCTTTTCAGCTTCGTCCAGTGAAATTACCAATTCATCCAGCAAAACTGCTTGTTCTTTCAGCGAAACTACAAGTGTTTTACACTTTGTAGTTAATTTCAGCATCTCAGCGGAAGTAGTGATCTTGAACGAAAGTTCCACAGTGCTTGTGTGCATATTACAAGCGAAATTGCTGTCGAAAGTATCTTTGAACGGAAGTTCAAGCTTGTTTTGTGCGAAATTGTTGGCGAAACTAAGCAGTCTAAAGCATTTGGCTAGCGAAACTGCTGCCGAAATTGCCAACGAAACTACTGTCGGCTCAGCGAAACTAGCTCTATGAAACTATAATTTCGGGGAAACTATCATTTCTTCAGCGAAATTCGAATGTTAAAGATGACATTTAACAAATAATATTATTCCCGGGGGAGAATTATTTTACAATTTTTTGGGAAAAAAATATATTTTGGGCGTTTAATTGTTCAAAATTTTTTAATAAAATGTCATTTACAGAAGACTTTAAATCAGATAATCTCACAACGGCACAAAGCCGGTTTGACTCTTTTGCAGGTACAAAGAAAGAAAAATTGTTAGATTTAATTGATAGATTTTTGAAAGTTGCAAATAATCTAAAGAAGCATGTTCCTAATCTCAGTAATCATGAACAGATTCAAAAGCTTCTTGACTCGCTTCCGTCTGCATGGAATCATCAAGTTAAAATGTTGAAGCAAGAAAGAGGTTATGTCGACACAAAACTTATGGATATGATCAACAAACTGAAAGAGATTGAGTTGGATATCAAACGTTGTGAGTACTATGAAGCGACATATCTAACTCCAAAGATCACTTCAAACTCCAAAGAGAAACCAGAAGAGAGATCAGATTCTGACACCAATTCTGACGATTTACCAAAACCTGGAACTAAAGAGGTACAAGAGGATCTTAAGCAGACATCAATGGGTAAAGGTGGAGCTAAGTTGAATGATGCAGTTTGCGATGATGATAAGGAAGAGGAATGGAAGCGAAATACCAGAGATTGCAACTGCGAGAAGGCTCTTACTGCTGAAAGAGTCATCCTGGATCTTCCATACAAGACTGTTCAGGATATGTGTTCTTCTGCTTGCAAAATTCGTTTATTTGGTGTGTATAAAGCTAATAGGTTATTTTTAGATAACCAAAAGGAATTAATCACCATAAACGCAAAATTTAAAAAGAATGAAGCCAAGTATTTCATAAAATTAAATGAAGCTTTAAAAGAAAATGATCATTTAAAACAAACTCTTCTTGAAAGAAATGTTAAAATTAATCTTTTAAACGAAAGAGTAACCTTGGCTGAATTTGAAACAAGCAAGCTTAAAACAAAGCTTGATAGATGGACCATATCCGGAATGAAGCAGGAAGAGCTACTGTGTAAACAGAGTGGAGCTAGGATTAAAACGGGAGTGGGTTGTGGTGAAAATCCATACGTCTATCCTCCTCCTAACACCCATTGTTACTCTCCTATGCCTCAACCTCATCCATCTAATGATTTGATTGAAGCTGCAGAAACTAATAGTTTAAATGCAGGTTTAAGCAGCGTTAATCTTAAAGAGGTTAGAGATGTGCAAGATTCTCCTATAGGTTTGGGATTCCTCGGGCAGGGGTCTGATAAGATTAATGACGATTCCACCTCTGGTGTTCCAAAACCAATATCAGTTACTTCTCCAACCTTCTTCAACAAATTCAAAACAGGTAACATTCCTTTGTTTGTTCCTGTCAGGTTTGTCAAAGAAGGAACAGTTGTTGAATCGTCATGCAATCAGAATTCTATAATCGAAGCCGACACAATAGGAGGTGTCAATCAAGATCCGTTGGAAGCAAATTTATGTATACGAGACTTGTCAAGCTCAGATGATGAATCAAACACAGAGGACCGTGTAAGTTCATCAAAGATCAAGATATCACCTGAAACTGTCAAGTATCAAACACTTCCAAAAACTGATTCAAGACCAATACGGATCTCTTCTCCAACTGCCAAATAATCCAGTCAATCAGTGAAGACCTCATTCACTGTTCAGCACAGCAAGCACCAAAACAAGCAAGAATCTACCACAACCTCAAAGCAATCTCCAATTCCAAATGCACCACACGGGTCAGTCAAGAATCAAAAGCCTTTCAAGGCTTGTTTTGAGTGTGGAAAAGAAGGTCATGTGATAAAGAAATGTCCTCAAAGGCTTGCTACAGATGGTAAAGGCAAAACCAATTGCTTCTCCAAATATAAGTCTACAAAGAATGTTCCAGACGGTAAAGGCAACACGGGTCACTTCTCTGGATCAAGAGGTAAAAAGCACACATCTTTGAATGGTTGGATGAAAAACCCTCCATCCAAACTTTTTCATGTGAAGCCGGTTTCACATGATACAAAGATGAAAATGACCAAAGGTTCAAAACCAAATTCTTTTCCTTCCGGTCTTAAACAGAAAATGATTTCCAAATTTAATTCATTCAAATCCAAATTAATTGAACCAAAACAAATTTGGCAAATTAAAAAGAAGGATACTGTAATCCCTGATTGTTTAAATGGTTGTGTGCAGAAGCAGGTTACTTATATTGATGAAAAAGGAACATCCAATACTACGATGGCATGGGTTCCCCTTTCTCACTAATTTGTTAATGAGTGTAGGAACAATTCAGGAGGACTGTTAGTATTCTGGTTTATTGATAGAGATTGTTCCTATTTCAAATTTGAGGCGGAACAAATAGGTTAAGGTCATGGTATTTTATCCACAATCTGGATTTTTATCTGCACAATCACATTTCTCAATTCACAGTCACTACATATTTCTTGATCATTCATTTCTTATCTTGTTATCAGTGTAGTTTGGAAGACCGTTTTTGGTAAATTTCTATTTTTGTACAGTTTTATAAAAATAAAATAAAAAAATTTTAAAAAATAAAAATAAAAAATAAAAATAAAAAAATGAAAAAAAAATACAAAAATAAAATTTAGGGGGAGAGTATAGTAAATAAAAATGAAAAGAGAACTGGGAACTTGATTCGAGATGACGAGAAATGATTGTATATCTTTTTCATTTGCTTGTTCTTGTATGACTTGCGTTTTAAAATGAGAAATGATAGTAACTGATGTTGTGATCTGATTTACATCTTATTTTTAATTGCAAGTAAAAGAAAAACAAACATATTCTTTAATGATGTGCTTGGTAGACTCAGCCTGAAGAATAAAGTAGACAACAGCATGATGATTTAAATTAAAATATATGCTTAAGGACGTCTGGATTTACGCAATCATTTTGGCCTGCACGAAAACTGAGCGACAAAAATTGGATTGAGAATTGATCTTTAACTCACCATGATACAAATCATATAAGTCATATCTTTGAGCCATGATTGGTGTATTTATGTGTCTTGTGTTTATGCTAATCTCCTCTGCTGTACGAAAGTACTGACCTGGAGTGATGATCTCCTCTGCTGTACGATAGTACTGACCTGGAGCTCTCATTAGCACATGATTAAATGGTTATCTCCTTTGTTATACGTGAGTATAGACCTGGAGCTCTCACCATTTTGTTCTAAGTTGTGTCAAATCATCTAAATGATGAATTCATCACAGAATGAAATATTCTGTTGATAATCACTTGCACACTAATGCACAAGCCTTGTTCTATAAAGATCATAACAAAATTCAAGAAATCCTGAGGTTGGGTGAGAGTTTTTGTCAAATGATTGCGGGGTCCTATCATTCTAAAGTACTTAATCAAACCTTAACAAATCATCTGCTACTTGTTGAAAAAGATAGGGCATGAGTTTAAGTGAACAAACATATCATCAATCATTATTGATCTGTTTGAGAATTTTAAAATTTATTCAAAGACAGTGATTAGTTTCAGTTATCACTGTGATCTCATTGCTTGTCGATTTTAAATTCATCTTTGTGCTGAAGTATATCTTGAGGATGTGATCTCATGATCGATTCAGTTCTCAGTAATTAAAAATATATATATATACAAAATAAATATATACATAAAATTAAAAATATATATATATTATAATAAATGTATATAAAAACAATAAAAAATTATCATAAATTTTCATTTCAAAATTTCTTTTAGGTCTTCCATATTATGCTGATTACATTTCATTATTTTTCATATATTTCACAGAAATTACGCACAAAAGAACACGGGTTTGCTTGCTTTCACACACAGATAAACACAGGTTTTTTTGTTAAAATGAAATGATCTAATTAGAAATGTCGAGATTGTGTTTGTGATTATGTTTTAGATTTTTGCTTTAAGTGATGGCCTATCATCAGTTGAGCAGTGTACCTGATCAGAGAATCTGTTCCTCAAGTTTGCAGAAGGTATCGAGCTAGGAATCTTCCTCCTAAATCTTCTGAAGCACTCAAGATTAGAAATTTGGAAATGTTGTTCCAACATCTTTACAAAGGATGCACTCGAAAAGGGGGAGCATATAAATAGGGGGAGCTTATGAGATGAATAATCTTTATCATGAGATTCAGAAAGTTTCAATTTGAAGATCTTTCTACTGTTGACTTCTCGGTGCTGATTTCACGTAAAGACGTTGATAATGATAGACTAAGGGGGAGTATTGTTGGAGTTGTAAAAGATAGTCGATATTATCAACATAGTGAAACTCAACAAAAGTCAACGTCATGGTCAAAGTCAACAAAAGTCAAACCGGACACGTTCAAGACGAGGAACCAAGACAAGACGTTGAAGTTTAATATGACTAGGAGTTTTATTGTAATAAATATATTTTGTGTGAACAAAATATATTTTACTTTGTTTGAGTCATTTTTATGCTTTATATGTAATTTCTATTAATTAGCCCAAGTCTAGGGGGTTAAGTGCAATTAGTGAATACTAGTCTAGACTATAAATAGGTTAATTGTCATTAGTGTTGATTGATTGTTGCATGACCAATAGATTGAGGGATTATTTGTAAACACACATTTTGCAATCTAATTGAAGATCAAAGGGGTTTTGATTGTGATTATCATATTTTGATCTATAATCTTCATGATTTGATTCAAGTTTGATTATCCTGGATTTACAATACTTCCTTGCTTTGCCTCAGCTATTACTAGCTGGGCCTGAGCCTTAGTTAATTTGGAGATTAAATCTTTGATTTGAGCCCTATAATTGGAGTGTTCATGTTTTAAAGAGGAAACAATTTTCTCTAATTCTTTAATTTTCATTGTATAATCAGATTCTGCCCTCTTAAAATCATATTTTAGAATGTTAGAGGACTCAATATCATATTGATTTTCCATGTTATAGTCCTGATACAATTTGACTTTAGCAATACAAGCTGGAGTACAGAGATGTTTATATAACTTGCTAACATCAGTTCCAGCCATAAGTGCTTGAGCAGGGGTCATATCTTGCACCATGAAGGTCCAATCAATTTCTTGAGCAACAACAGCAGTTTGTTGTTCAGTTGACTTTGTAGGAGCTTTAGGTGTGGCAGGATGTGTGGAGGCTTGAGTAGCTCCTGGATTGGATTTATGAGATTTACAATCCCTGGTAAAATGACCAAGTTTGTTGCAGTTGTAACACTTGGCTTTAGTTTTGTCAAACTCAAATTTGCTATTGGTTGGATCCTAAGGGAACTGCCTTCCAGTTCTTTTAAAGAATTTCTTTGCTCTATATGTCAAAAGAGACATTTGTTGGACAGTGTCCATGTATTCAAAATCATCTGGGCTAAAACATTCTAGATCATCAAAGAAAAACTGAAAATCACTAGAATGCCCATTTCCTGAAACAAAGGCGCAATTGTCCTGGAAGGGACCTGATTGAGCCTATTGAGACCTTGGTGTCTCAGTAAAGGTGATGTATAGCCCAGAGGAACATGATGGCTGCTGAGAGTAAGTCAGGTATTGCTGATACTATAGGGGTCTTGAGCCTTCAACAACAACTAAAGCATTGCTAGTAGGAAGACTAGAGGTTCTGCTCATCTGGGAGCCTCTTTGAGTCTCCATCTCTTTATGGTATACATCAAGGATGCCATATAGTTCAGCCATTATGAAAGTGTTCAGGTTCTCTGTCCTCATGATAGAGATCACAGTAAAAGGTCCACTCATGAGGAAGTGCACTCATGAATTTCCTTGATAGATCTCTCTTCTCAAGAGTTACTCCCATAGACTGATGTCATGAAATAAGATCCATATACCTGAAGTATTGTTGGCTGAGGGTCTCTCCAGCAACATATGTAAAGTTTTCAAATTGTTTCTTCAGGAATCTTTCCTGGACTCATTGGATCCAGATTACATCAATGTCAAAGCATCAAAGAGTTCTTGGCTGACTGACAGTGCTCAAAGCCTACCATTATGGAGTTTGGTATGGCTGTAAGCAGCATAGTCATGTCTTTGCTATCATTGTCCGTTCTCTTGAAGTCTTCATCTGAGTAGTCTTCAACAGGTTTTTCTATCATAGCACCATTTCCAGCCGGTGCTGCCCCCTTTAGCTTGTAAGGACCATAGGTGATATATCTCCACATTTTGCTGTCTTGATACCTAATCAATCCTTCAATATGCTTGCACCAAAATCTAAAGTTGTCAGGAGTGATGATAGGGGCTTTAGTCATCGTTCCTATTTCAGATTTATATGATTTCTGGTTGAGGGCCATTTCGAGTGAAGTGAGTGTGTGAGTGATACAACCGGTTGATTTAGGATGGTAAGATCTCACAATCAAGAGCCTAAGAAGCTCTGATACCATTTGCATGATCGATATTGGTCACTCACAACAAGTATTCTCTCTTTAACTCACTAATTTACCACAAGTGAGGATGATGCAAAATTCTTTAGAGTTGATAATAATATACTAAGTAAACAACATACCAAAAATGGTTTTCAAGATACTTGTATATATTGCAGGACCGGTGAAGGGTATGCACTTACAACACAACCACACAATGAGGAGAGTTGCTTAGAACACTTAACAGATCAAATAAGGAACTGATTAACTAGTTAATGAAAGATGCTAAGAACACAAGTAAATATGAGACAGAACAAGATTGCAAACAACACAAGTATTTGGTTTTCAAGAATGCTGTATATTGCTTCTCAAGTTCTATTGCAAGTTACAAAGCATCGATGGAAAGTTACAAGTACTTGAGATACTTTATACTACATCCTACAGCCGGCCATACTTTGAAGGCCAGCTGGATACAATTGACTAGACAACTACAAAATCAAATGTAGAGTCAAAAGGCAGATCTGCCTTTTGACTTGTGACTATGACATGCCATAGCTCACATCCTAATATATTACAAAAAGGATAGAAGTACATAAAGTAGAAAGCATGGACTCAAGACCTCAATGTACAGTTACAAAAAGCATTGACCTTTCACCAACTCATGTAAGTTGGTGACTTTACAGAGTAGCAGCGGAAAGGTGGTACAGCTTTATGGTAAAGTATATCAGATAAAGGCATATCTCTAAAAGTCTTCAGAAGATAATCTGTTTTCACTCTTTTGGCTTTGGAAGACTTTATCTTTAAAGCTTCGGAAGACTTCACTTTTGGCTTCGGAAGATGTTGGTCTTGGCTTCGGAAGATTTTACACTTAGAATATTTCTAGTGAATAGTGTAAAACTTCCAAAGCATTTCTACTTCTATTCTTTAGTGCATGCTTGCAGAGAGATTTTGGATGTTTTGGCTGCATCAGACTTATAGGAATCCTTACAAACTCCCCCTAGGCTGATGCTTCTAAAACATTTAGAAGATCTTCAGATGTTTGTAGTCTTCAGGACGATGATGACCATACCCTTCTTCATCAGATGGTCAGGATCACTCAGACTCTCATAATATCTTCTCATCTCAAAAAGATCATGCAGAGGTAAAGTAATTATGTCTTTCCATGTATAGACAGTCTCAACACCTTGATCTCTGATCACATGCCATCTCTCTGGATTAGTAGTGAAGGTCCAGGATAAGATGGGTGTCTCAGCTGCAAGAGGAGCCACTTGAATTGGAGTTGATTGGGCTCCCTCTTCATGCACTTTCTCAGGTTGATCTGACTTAGCCTGAGGTGTGGAGGTGGATGATTCAGGCTTCTTCTTCTTCTTTGACTTTAGTTTGGAAGCCATCCTCTTCTTCCTCTTAGAAGACTTTAACTGAGAAGACTGGTCTGCAGCACCTTGTTGATCATCCTTGACTTTCTCAGTTGGTGTTCCTCCGTCACAGGTTCAGAAGGAGAGGGAGTTTGACCCTGCAGTGGATCAGAAGATGAAGCTTGCTAGGGCTCAGCAGGAGGTCCAGGTTGTGTTGTCTCAGGTTGTTCAACCTTAACCTCCACTTCAGGTGGGATTTGACTTGGAGGAGAGTATATGTCAATCAGCTCTCCACTCTTGATCTTCTGCTTGATTACCCTGATATGTTCATCCATTGTGGATAGAGACATAGGGCCAAGTCTCCTTCCGGAGAATCCATACAGCTTCAAGAAGCTCATTATCCTTTGTCTGTCAGCAGACTTTTTCATACTCTTTTGGATGATGGCTCTTGACTTTGTAGCATCTTCCCTCATCTTTTTCTTTGTTGCCTTTTGTTCTTTGAGCACTTGAATTTCAAGTTGTTTTAGATACTCAAACTCAATGTACTCAAAGGACAACGGAAGAAGTGCAGATGCCTGGTAGAGACCTGTGGCACTCAGGTAGTTAATCATGTTTTGCCTATCTGTTTCCTTGTCTACCTGAGTTTCTTGTGTAGCAGTCGTATTCTCTTGCGCATGGATTTCTCAACTTGGGAGAGAGTTGGAGCATGCTTGTATAACCTTTTCTGTCTCTTCCTCTTTGAATTGGAGAAGTAACCTTGCATCCTCTGCGTCCTTCATCTCTTTTGACACTTCCATGTCAGCCAGTTAATTTAATTGCTCTAAGGGAAGAGATATAATCTCATCTATGTCATAGTTCTTGGTCTGCAGGTAAGTAATCTTGACTGCCCTCAACTCATCTTCTTAAGTGTTTGGTCTGGGGGCAACCCTGATTGCGGCTTGCATAAAGCCTGAAGACCCAGAGGAACTTTCTCCCCTTAGCTTCCTCTTCCTCTCTCTCTCCTCCTCCTCAATCTCCTCAGGAGTCAGAATCCTTTTCCCTTTGTCACCCACAGACCTTTGTGACTCAGGGTGGAGAGAGCTTTGGCCTTCATTGCTTGGTGTAGCATCCAAGCTCTGGCCAGAGACAGGTTGTGAGACACCTTCACCAGCAGGTGTTTCACTGTGGGAATGAATTTCTGAAGCAGTTGTTGGTGTGACAAGGCTCTCAGGCTCTATCACTGGGCCTTCATCCAAGGTTTTCCTTTTGAAGCTAATCTCAGGGTCTGCCTCAGCATCCAGTTGACCAATGACATTACCTGATTGCCTTTGTGTCCTTCTAAGGCTGAACTCCTTAGTAATTCTGTCTTGAATCCTGAGTGCTAACCTGTCAGCTAGTCTTGATTGGCTTGGGTTGACAAGTGGCATGTTGATCAGGTCAAGACCTTCATAATAGTTCAAGGTCTGAAAATTGAACACTTCTTGCTGCCCTTGAACTCTGTGAAGAATGAGGGCTCTTCTATCAGCATCATACCTCCACCGAATAATGTAGTTTGAAGTTCCTTGAGGTGGAGATGACACAGCCCTTGGAATGCCTTCCTCAAAGAGACTCCTAATGACAGAGTCTATAATGTCCATATTAATATGAACTTGAGGAAGTTGCTGAGTATGCACAGTTGCAAGTGAGGATGGTGAATCCTCAATGTCGATACTCCCTGAAGAACTCTCAGGTTCTGTGACTGTAATGACTTTCTCCCCCTTTTTGGTAGCATCACCCTCTTGCATAGGTGAGCTAGAGTTCAGGTCAATCACATTCACAGGTTCTTGTGTTCCTGGTTGAGCTCCTCTTAAAGGTCTCCCAGCTAGTTTTACCCTGAGATAAGATATCTCAAGTTGCTGATCATTGACCCTATTATTCAGGGTAGTCACCTGAGATTCAAGGTGACTAACCTTAGAGACTAAATAGGAGCATGTTTTTGATAGTTTTTGCACCTTTAGTTTCAGATTCCTCTCATCTTCATCAGAAGAATCATTGGAGGATGAGATGATTGGACCAAAGTCCTCTCTCTCACCACCAGCCTCAGGTTCTTGGCTACTGGATTTTCTCTGCATATTGACATCCTCAGTTGAGGTGTCAATGGGCTGAGTTGCCATGGTTGAGGTCTTAATGATGTAATCACTTGCAAAAGTGAGAGCCTCTTCCATATGGATATCCTGAACAGGTTCAGAAGTATCCACCTTAGTGATGGGTGGCCGATGTAGGCTAGAAAAAGGAGACTCAGGAGTACTCATCTCTCTTTGAGTAAGGGAAGAGTAGAGAGACTCATGGTACCCACTGAAACCTAAGTCTTCATCAGTATAGAATGAGAGGTTGGGAACGGGTTGGTTTAAGTCTAAAGGCTGGGGATGGTAACTGTCCCCTGAAGGTTGTTCACTTGAGTGTTGAGACTCAGAGTGAATGCTTAAGGCAGTTGGGCTTGTGAGCTCATTAGGGTGAGCATGAGGAACCTCATCCCTGATTATTGAAGGGATGGGAGTGGTCTGCTCCTTAGGGGAAGTGGGAGCTCTAGTTTCCACTTCCTCTTGTATGGGTGAGTATATGGGGGCCTGCACAAACTCAATAGCTTGAATAGGGGTTCGTTTGGATTTTCTTTGGTAGGTGAGGGTGACTTGTGGCCTTTTTGGTGGTTGAGAGGTAGAAGGTGTGGGTTCAACACTAGCTTGTGTTGCTAGGTTGTCACCTTGAGTAATGAGCTTTAACATTTTTGGGACAAGGGCTGTTTCTACCCCTGAGAAGCCTACAGTTGGCTTCTTTATAATTTTAAAGATGTCGGGCTTCATCTGTCTCAATTTAAGAATATTATCTGTTTCCCTCAACTGTGAGCCTAGTTCATAGTTGAGAATGTGTTGAACATATCTAAGAAACATATAATACTCTAAGGAGTCTAAGTTAGCAAGCAAAGTTTGTATAAACAAACTGAGAGTACCTGAACTTGACCCCTTGAACCATTCCATGTACTATGAAGGAGAGATCCTTAGGAATCTGGTCCCACCCTCCATGCTTGTTTGACAAGCTGTAGATAACCACATGAAGCAGGTATTTCTACTAGGATGAGACCTTTCCTTTCCTGAAGGTCTTTACAAAGAAATTCCCTCATAGCCCATCTGCTCAAAGGAATGATTTACAGCTTCCTTTGGGAAGGACAACTCACCTTCTTCATAATCTAGCTGCAAGTGAGTGTTAATGATGGCCGGATTGATGAAGATTGTCCTCCCTTGCACTGTGGCAGACAGTGCCTTCTCCCCATCCATAATGACCTCTTGGCAGGTCTTCTAAAATTCAAGCAGATGATCCTCATAGAGAGTAGGATCAATGGTTAGGGAGGTGAAGTAGTTTGATAGAGCTAAAAAACGGAAAATCTCTGAGAAACTTTCATCTTTCTTAGAGCTTAAGAGAGCAACTTGGTTATGTTGCCTGTGAAGTTGCATGGAGAAATCTGGGTTGTTTATGAGGTTTAGGTTGGCCATTTTAGAAGCTTAAGGATGAAGAAAAATGAAGAACAAAAAGCGGTTTGGGAGAATTTAGGTTTAAGGAATAGTGTAATTGAGGAAGATAGAGAAAGAGGGGGGAACCGTTGGGCATTTATGTGAAAAGGATTTGAGACAAAGTTAATGAAAGAGGATAAACTTTGAAATCCGGATGTCGGTCCCACCTCTGAAAAGTAGTTTACTTTTGCCCAAAAAGTAGTTTTCTTGGAAGTCGAGACATCTTCCGAAGGTTATTTGTTTCGGAAGTTCTGAAGAAAAAGCTTCCGAAGGCGAATTGGCTTCGGAAGATATTTCAAAGGTTTTTGAGAATTTTGCTTCGGAAGAGAATTTACACGTAGAGATCTTTATTCTAAGAAGAATAGATACTTCTGAAGGTAAATTGCTTTCGGAAGAAACTTGTTCTTTGAAACATACAAAGTACTTAAGTTGATTTTAAGCTTCGGAAGATATTTCAGAAATTTCTTCCGAAGGTAAAATAACTGAAGAAATTATTTGTTTACTAAGACATAAACTTCTTTAGAATGTAATTTTGAATCTTCCGAAGACATGAAGATTTTCAAAAATCTAAGAAAAGTCTTTTGAAAAGATTTTCTTCCAAAGAAAACAAGGGCTTATGAAGATGATATAATAGACAACTTAGGACACGTAGGTTTTAGAAATAAATATGATTAAGTTTTAAGAAAAGCTATTCAAAGTTAATCATCCCAATAGCTGATACAAGATATTTAAATCTCTGCTTATCAAAAGCTTTGGTGAACAGATCAGCATATTGTTCATTTATGTTAACTTTGACTAGTTTGATTAATCCCTTTTCAAAGTTATCCCTAATAAAATGATACCTGATATATATATGCTTTGTCCTTGAGTGCTGCACAGGATTCTCTATGATGGAGATAGCATTATTGTTGTCTATGTGGATGGGAGTCTCTTTAAAGTTGAATCCGTAGTCCAGCATATGATTTTGAATCCAAAGCACTTTAGCACAATAGCTTGCAGCAACAATGTATTCAGCCTCAGCAGTTGATGCAGACACACAGGATTGTTTCTTGCATTGCCAAGAGACTACTCTTCCACCAAGAAATTGACATCCCCCTGATGTAGACTTTGCATTCATGTTGCAACCACCATAGTTACTATCTGTATAAGCATACAGATTAAAGTCAGAATTCTTTGGATACCAAAGGCCAGGTGATGGAGCACCTTTGAGATATCTTAAAATTCTTTTGACAGTGACCAGGTGTGACATCTTGGGGTTAGGTTGATATCTTGCACAATTGCATGTGGCAAACATGATATATGGCCTGCTAGCTGTGAGATACATAAGACACCCAATCATTGCCCTATAGAGATGTTCATCAACACACTCCCCCTCAAGATCAGGTCCAAGGGAGTGATTTCTTGGTATGGGTGTCTTAACAACCTTACAATTCGTCATGTTAAACCTTTTAAGTATGTCATGTACATACTTTGTCTGACTTATGAAGATGCCATTGTCAACTTGCTTCACTTGAATTCCTAAAAAGAAATTGAGTTCCCCCATGGCACTCATTTCAAACATGTCCTTCATCAGCTTCTCAAAGTCTTTGCAAAGCTTTGGATTAGTTGACCCAAAGATAATGTCATCTACATATACTTGAACTAGCATTATGTCATTTCCTGTTCCTTTGATTGAATTTCTTTCCTTTGGCTTGTGAGATACCTTGTGTTGCTTCCCTTTCAGGCATGCAACACAGTGGTCATCAATTGTAAACTCTTTCTTTGGTATTCCAATTACCAAATCATTCTTAATTAATTTATTCATGCTTTTTAAGTTTACATGGCACATTCTTTTATGCCAGAGGAAAGACTCATCATTATTTGCTTTAGACAGAAAGCATGAAACTTCTCCTGAGGGAGATGTTTCTTGCAAGTCCATCTTGTACATGTTCCCTTTTCCTGGGGGCTTTGGGAAAGATGTGCTCATGAGGAATGACCACCCCGGGCCTAAGAACAATGCACTCATGCTCAGTGAAAAGCATGTTATGACTCTGATCACAAAATTGGGATACACTCAGAAGATTGTACCCAAGCTCCTTGATAAAGTTTACCTTCTCAATGCTGAGCTTACCATTTGTGACCTTGCCCCTTCCAGTAATGTAACCTCCTGCATCTTCTCCAAAAGCAACTGGTCCTCCATCAATTCTTTTAAACTTTTAGAGTAGTGACCTATTGCCTGTCATGTGCCTGGAACAACCAGTATCAATAATCCATACATTCCTGTTTGTCTTGAGTTGTTCCTGCACAAAAGAGATGATTAGTTACATTTGGAAACCCAAGCCTTATTGGTATTGGGCTCATCAAAAGAAGTTGAAGACAATGAAACAGTAATTGATCCTATAGTCATGCTAGAAGGATCATTTGCTGATGTTGATGAAGAACTTTTAGCCACTTGGTCTTTCTTTGACTTCCACACCACCTTTGGAAACTTAGATTTGACCTTTAATACTTCGAAAGTTTTGATGACTTTGGAAGTTTTGATGACTGGACCTTCGGAAGATCTTGCTTTCACTGCAGCAGGCTTTAGTGCTTCGGAAGTATTCCTTTCTTCCGAGACCAAATTTTCTTCCGAAGGCAAGTTTCCACTTGTCTTCTTCTTCATTTTGGAGCTTTCAAAGGAAACAAATTTTCTTTTCGAAGCTTGCTTCTTCTTCTCCAAACTCTTAGAAGTTTCTTTCTTAGTCATGTGGAGAGTACTCTTTTGATTGTAAACACAATCCTTAGCAAGATGAGAAGTACTCCCACACATAACACAGTCCATTTTCTTCCTTCTAGGAGTTCTTCTTTGTAACAAAGGTTGAACTTGATCACTTTCCTTCTCCATCTTCACCTTTGCAGATACTGTGGCAGTTCTTGTGGGGTTAGAACTACCTTTGGAGCTAGATGGTTCAGGTTGTACAACAATAATGCACAACTGATTAACCTTCTTCTTGATGATTGGATGATTTGGACATGAACTAGAACTCTTATTGATGGAGTTCAAGTTTGTGTCTTCAGCCTTTACCACTTCAAATCCTGTAGAGATGAAGACTTGTTTCTGTCTTGAATTAAAGGTCGCCTTGATCTCTTGAGCCTTTTTGGACTTTTTTTGGGCCTTCTTGATCAAGTTTTTTCTTTTTGACTTGGTCATCCTAACAACTTTGCTCTCCTCAGAGGGATGGTGACCCTTCTTAGAATGCTCTTCTTCACTCTTCTCAGAGCCATTCTCCACCATCTCCTCTTCATCCTCTTCAGTCACAGGATCTATGAGGGGAAGCTCATCTTCACAAGTTCCACACCTAGGAGATCTTATAAACAAGATTGTGTATGGAGGAGCTATCTCACAAGATCCTAGTCCCTGCTTATTTTGATAACAAACTTTTGCATGCAAGGATGAAGATATTATGTTCTTGAAGGTCTCTTCTTCAAGAACACATTTTTCTTCCTTGGCTTTGCTGATCACAAGCTCAGCCTAGCATTCAGTTAATTTAGTAATGAGATCTTTGATCTGAGTCCTGTAGTTTGTATGCTCATGTTTAAGAGTTGAAATGGTTTACTCTAAGTCCTCTATCTTTAGTTTATAATCATTTTCAGCTCTTTTAAAATCAGCTTTTAAGATATTTAAGGACTCAAGATTAGATCTCATTTCTAAATTATAGAACATGTATCTATGACTTTAGCAATGCATTCAGGAGTACAAATATGTTCCAATACCTTGGCTTCATCGTGGTCTTCCATGAGTGCTTGGTTTGGAGATGCATCTTCTACCTGAAAGCTCCAGTCAAAGCTTCCTTCTTCAATAGCAACTGCAGCTTGCTGCTTTGGCTTCTTATTCTGGTGGGCTTTCTCAGTGTAGTTTGGTCTGGTTTGTGCTTGGCCACCATTTGTCATTAGTGCCTTACACTCTCTTGCAAAGTGTCCCATCTGGTTACAGTTGTAACACTTTACTTTGCTTTTGTCCAGCCCAAACTTTCCACTAGCTGCATTGTTTGGAAACTTTCTTGATGTCCTCTTGTAGAACTTCTTGGCTCTGTGAGTGAGAAGAGGCATCTGCTGGACTATCTCCATGTACTCCAGATCATCTGGATGGATACAGTCCAAGTCTTCAAGAGTGAAGAGAAAGTTTCTTGAGGTTTCATCAGTAGAGACAAAAGCATGAGAAGAACTTGTCTCTTGGAAAGGACTTCCTTGAGTATAGCTTTCCCTTGGAGTCTCTGGGAAGGTGATGAAAGGGCCCTTTTGTGAGTTGTCAGGGAAGCATATAAGATGATGTTGTGGTTTAATGCTTTCCCTTTCAACCACATGGAGGGCTGAACTCAGTTGATTGTTGGAGTTAACAAATGAGTTTTGCATGTTCATCTCCATCTGGTAGCCACTAAGAATACCATACAACTCTATGAGAGTAAGAGTCTTAAGGTTCTCAATCCTCTTGATAACAACACAATAATGTGTCCATTGTTTAGGAAGAGAGGACATAAACTTCCTTACAATGTCCCTGTTCTCAAGAGTTACTCCAACATCCATTAGAGTATCCACAATCTCAATATACCTGAAGTATTGTTAAGTCATGGTTTCACCTGCCTTGAAGGTGAAGTTTTCAAACTGCTGCTTCAGGAGATCCTTCTTGTTCTTCTTTGCTTCAGTAGACCCTTCATACATCAGCTTCAGTGCTTCCCATAGTTGCTTGGTAGTTTTGCACTTCTTGAAGCCTCTGTAGATGGAGTTTGGAAGAGCAGTTTGAAGGGCTGTCATGGCTTTCTGATTAATCTCTATTCTCTTTCTATCTGCTTCAGAGTAATCAGCCACAACCTTAGGAATCATATCACCACCAGTAGCAGAAGTGGTGCTTGGTATGTAAGGTCCTTCAACAACAGTCCCACATCCTGGAGTCTTGAGACTTGATGAAGCCTTCCATTCTTTGACACCAAGTATCAAAGTCTTCAGGAGTGATTAGTGGAGACTTGTCATAGTTCTAGTTTCCATATCAACTTTGGTTATAGCTGCCATTTGAGTTGTTAAGTATTTTGTGTGTGTGAGGGATCTTAAGATGATGAGATCTTATATCAAGAGCCTGAAATGGCTCTGATACCAAATGCAAGACCGGTGAAGAGAATGCACTTACAACACAACAACACAATGAGGAGAGTTGCTTAGAATACTTAACATATCAAATAGGGAACTGGTTAACTTGTTAATGAAAGATGCTAAGAACACAAGTAAATATGAGACAAAACAAGATTGCAAACAATACAAGTATTTGGTTTTCAAGAATGTTGTATATTGCTTCTCAAGTTCTATTACAAGTTACAAAGCATTGATGGAAAGTTACAAGTACTTGAGATACTTTATACTTCATCCTACAGCCGGCCATACTTTGAAAGCCAGCTGGATACAATTGATTAGACAACTACAAAATTAAATGTAGAGTCAAAAGGCAGATCTGCCTTTTGACTTGTGACTATGACATGTCATAGCTCACATCCTAATATATTACAAAAAGGATAAAAGTACATAAAGTAGAAAGCATGGACTCAAGACCTCAATGTATAGTTACCAAAAGCATGGACCTTTCACCAACTCATGTAAGTTGGTGACTTTACAGAGTAGCAGCGGAAAGATGGTCCAGCTTTATAGTAAAGTACATCAGATAAAGGCATATCTTTAAAAGTCTTCAGAAGATAATCTGTCTTCACTCTTTTGGCTTCGGAAGACTTTGTCTTTGAAGCTTCGGAAGATGTTGGTCTTGGCTTCGGAAGATTTTAGACTTAGAATATTTCTAGTGCATGGTGTAAAACTTCCAAAGCATTTCTACTTCTATTGTTTAGTGCATGCTTGCAGAGAGACTTTGGGTGTTTTGGCTGCATCAGACTTATAGGAATCCTTACATATATTACTTCTCAACTTAAGATGTACAAGACTCTTGCAAGCATACTAACTGAGTTTACAATAAGAACTATATATGCTACTATCTAAAGCCGGTTATACAAAAGATTTCCAACTGGAAATTACTTGTAAACAAATGCTACATTGCTAGAAGTAAGGTATCTAAGATAAAATACTATCCTAGATTAGGTAGTCACGTGTAAGGCCCCCGTTCCTGGACGCTTACCAGTTTGACATTCATAGCATAAACATTAAAAAAAACATTGTGCAACGGAAATATATCTTTTCATTAGTACAAAAATTGTGTCAAATCAATATATCATTTGGTCACATTTTCAAAAGTGGTATTAATACAATATCATTCACAAAACGTGCATGCCAGTCTCGGATCCTTCCCAGTAGCTTATGTATCCATGCCTGCACTTCTTCAGCGTCAACATTTACATGCGAACTATTATGTATACAAAAGATAGCGACGCTGAGTGAGTTCTACTTTAAATAATAAAATTGCTATACTTTCATTTAAAATATTTCCTTTACTTTCGCAAGTGCTCACACATCATACATACACATAGATAATAATATTTATTATCTCCCGTCATCGTTTGTTTTCGTACGCATCACACGTTTCTTAGTTTCATCATTATCTTACACTTTCATCTAGACCAATATCATATACTATACCCCAAACATTGTGCATGAAGCTTGTACTGGGCTGAAGTCTATAAATAGACCCCTAACATTATGCACGAAGCTGACTCCAGTACCAAGACAAACGACAAGGGTCCCGTTTCGTTCGGTCAATCACAAGGATTAGACCCCTGTATGCATCCTCTTGGGTTAGCTAAACCGCACGCAGTTGAGCTAACAACCTCTCAATGAGTTGTGAACCTCTTTAAGTTTTGCTTGCAAGACTTTCATTCATTCTTTACATTCCACTTTTTGTTATCATTATCTTCCGCTTTCATTACATAATACTTTACTTATAATTATACATATCGCACCAAGTAAAGTCATAACATAAATCATAATCATTTGAAAACGGTTAAAACATAAGATAACAAACATATACAACAGCATAGCACGCGAAAACTTCACCAAAGTACAACAAAACATTTCGCCCGAGAACTACCTATCGCGCGAGAATCACACAACATTCAAAATCTTACAACTTAATGCAGTTGCGCGAAAAGATACCTATCGCGCAAGAACTACTTATCGCGCGAGAACCGCACGGATTTAAATTTCAAACCGTACACTAATGTGAAATGACCTCATGCACAGAAGTGACTTATCGCGCCTACAGCTGTTCCAACATGCCTAAAGCCCATAAATAACTTCATTATGCAGATAAACGTGAAGGTTGGTATGCAAATAGCCCTAAAAACGTAAAGCTTGCGTAAAAATGGGACTAGAAATTCACTTCTTGAAGTTCTAGCACAAAGACAACCTTTCCGAAGCCTTAGCCGTGTGAAAACTACACAGCCACACGTTAAATCCATAAGTAATCTGTCCTTAGTACATAACCTGAGTTACTACACGAGTTACGTACCTCAAATGCTTCGATTCTTCACTTTCTCTCTCTAAACAGCCGCTTTCTCTCTCCAGTAGCAGTACTTTTCGCGTGAGTTATGAGTCAAGCATGGGTGCTCTTAAACTTTTATACCCAACTCAAACGTTTCGCCCACGGTTCTCGCGCGAGAAGTCTTTTTTGCGCGAGAACTTATTCTGTCTTCTTTTCCTTAAATTTTCAGGCGTTACATCACGACATGTTCATGACTTACCTTTTGTCACCAATTAAAGTTGGTGATTGTACTAACTGATAATGGATGAACAGTGGAATAAAGTATGGTCAACTATATGGGCGTGGGAAAGCGCCATGTAGTATCTTAGAGGTTGCAGCGGCTTGTCAGAAGGGCCATACTTATACCCACTGGTTCATAGTAGGTTCTTCCGAAGGTTAACTGGCTTCGGAAGAACAAGTTCTTCCGAAGACAATTATACTTCGGAAGAGTCTACTTCTTCCGAAACTTGTGTTAATCTTCAAGACTTTATGCTTTGGAAAACATTGTCTTGAAATCTTCTAAGTGTTGATCTTCGTAAGACGGATGACTGTGTCTTCAAAAGACAAGATTCCTCTTTGGAAGTTCTTTTAAATTTAATCTTCAGAAATCAAGCTTTTGCCTTCACAAGTCTTTCACAATTGCACCAAAAAATGTTCTAACTGTTGTTTTGGTTGTACCAGCCTTACTTGATCCAACATATATCACTTATAGAAAAAAGGATGAATAACATTATAAAAAAGAAAATATTTCAAAAAATCTAGACAAAATTCATAGCTATATCTGTATCTATAAAATCCATAGCAAAAACATTGCAAACCTATAGGAAGATTGGCAACAAAAATAAATCATAACTCATAAAAAGTTCGTAACAAATTTTCATAGCCAAAATGTAGCAAATTTATAACTAAATTCGATAAAAAAATATTCATAACAAAGCCCTGGGTAAATCATCATTAGCAAAACCGTAGCTAAAATTTATGGCAAAACTGTAGTGATTTTTCTATAGGAAAATTTTCATACCAAAATCAAACAAAATTAGGTAGTAAATTCCATAACAAATATTTGTAGCCAAACGCATAGCTAATTTAGCGACACCAAGTTTTCTAGCCAAACCCATAACATATACGAGTCAGTAACAAATCAAATTAGCAACAAAAGGATCATCTGCAAACCAAATACGTAGCAAATTCATAGCAAGCACCTATTTTGTTATGGATTTTACCGTAACAAATATCATTTTTTGTAGTAGTGAAAAGGAAAACATCCTTTCCCATTCTTATGGCCTACAACACCATCATCAAGGAATGCTTGCTTTTGGGCAAGGCAATCTTGTGCCATCCTTCGGGTGGCGTCCTTGGTGAATTAGCGAAGTGATGAGACGGGGCAAGATGTAGTTTTCGTGTTTTATTTTTATTTTTCTAATAATTTGTAAAATAAAAGTGAATAGTGTTTTAAATTTTATTCAATTTATAAATTTTTGTACACATGTATAATAACTTCTGTATATAGTAATTTTTATTTTATTTTATCAACGTTGTAAACGTTTTACGAAACATATGACATTTATAAAATTTTAAAATTTGGTTAAATTGTATAATAATGTATACTTTTAACAAAAAAAATGTAAAAAATAAATATTTTATTCGTAAATTTTAATCACATAACTAATTAAATTAAATAAAACAAAAATAATAAATAAATAATTCAGATGTAAATAGTAAATCAAAAAACCACTAATAATACTAAATGAGATATTTGTAAAGAATCCAAGATTAAAGAGAAAATTAGTGTGTTTAACGAGTTAGGCATTTGTGATGTGATAGAGTTTCTGAACATTTTGGGTCCCTATTATACATGCTTAAGTATCTTGGATAAATTTCAAATTCATCCTTTATGTATAAGATAACTTGCAAGTTTTTGTACTTTAACTTCAATAAGTGCATAAAAACTTAACTTAATAAAAATCGGTAAGTTACCAAATATTTTTAAATACACTTTCATTCATTGTATATAACAATTTCTTAATACATGTTAGATATGGATAACAGGGTATGGGATATCCACGTACCATACATTATTAATCACTTTGTAAAGCCCTAATCCTCAATTTCTGACTTTTTTTGTGTATCAAATTGTATATAGCCATAGGAACATGACGAGGACCTATGACCGGACAATCCAATTAACTTTAATGATCGAAAAAAGAAACACAGTTGCATAAAAATCTTAGACATCATGTCTTACTGCTCACGTTTACCCAACAACTAAAGTGATTAAAGAAATTACAAATAATTTTATATATACTTTTTTTCAAATTTTAATAAATTAATGTTACTCGATAAAAAAGATCATATACTAAATATACTAATTTTCATATTTAGAACATTAATACATTCTTGTACTATATAATATTTACTGAAAAAAATCAATATATCAATTACATCTATTTTGAATCAATGCTACTATACTCTTTTAGTCAAATCTCACCCAGATAAAAGATATTTTTTTTTTCAAAAAATCTAACAGGATTGTTTAACAAGTTAGGATTTACAGATTATGTTACGAGGCTTGAAGTGTTAAAATTGATATAATAGTCATATTATAAATGATATATAATATAATAGGCAAGTGTAATATATTTTAACATTTTTAAATAAGTACATTTAATATTAATTGTAGATTGGATAAGTTTGATATAAAACAAAATTTTAAAAATATATAATTTTTATATAAATATTAAAATATATTATTAAAATGGTAGTTTCTCAAGATTATTAATTAAATGACACATTACGCAAAGGTTGTAATCAGTTTTAGTTAGACTTGTAAACGGAACTATATATGTATCTTTATAGAAACTAATTTACATATTGCGTAATAGTATTAGCATTCAAGAAAATGAAAACTTGTAAAACACGTAATATATATGCCATTATTGATATAAAACCCGTTTAATATAATAAAAATTACTCTTAGAATTAGTGGTACAAGTTAATTTTATACAACGCATAAACTTATTACAAAAGTAATGTTTATAATTAAGCATACAAACAAGAAATTAAGTTGGGACATATAATCTAAAGAGAACCGTATCGAATTGTGATGCTACATTTGTCGGAACTTGAATAAATAAAGTAATTATTTAAAAGCTAAAAAAGGTTGATAGTAGCCTTTTCCTTAAAGCTAAAATTGACATATCAAAACTATTGAAGGAATACCACATCTTTGAGCTTTTGCGAAAGTGAATATCGATACGTCTAATAAGAAATTTCACATTAGCACGCGCGTTTGATAAATAAATTTCATTTTTCTTTCACTGACGGTGTGGTTGATAATATTTGTTTTAATATTATTAGGAGGAAAGTTTATGTTAATTGCTTTATAATTTACAAAGTAAGATAAGTTTATCTTACACTTTTGTATTAACGACTTTAAAAACTTGTTACATAAAGAAATTATTCAATACACAGCCAGAATGTAAATTCTACTCACTACAATTTAACACTAATATTTTATATACTATATTTGTAATGTTATTACAATCACTTAAGTTGTTTGTGTAATGATAAGAGTTCAATACTTTGAAAAATTATTATTCATATCTTGACATAAAGTGAATTAGAAATTATTGCAGTTTATGAGTAAGCAAGTAAGTGAGCTGTTGTTTTAAATGAATATCTAAAGTTTTTCTTACAGTTATTATTTGGTGTCGTTTATATACATTAAAATTATATAACTAATAGGTTTATTATCATTTACTTCTTTGCTAAACTTATGTAAACTAATAGAAATAAACTAATTCATGTTTATATTAATATGTCACAGATTGAACAATTATTTATCATGTACTAGTTTTGATGCATGTATTTACCTTTATATTTTTTTTACAACTATATCTCACGTTAGTGTCTCTATTATGATTTTGAATCAGGGTTTTCTATGGGTAATTGTGTGTGTCGTCGGTGACTATTCCCCAACCGACGATTTCCCCTCCTGCCAACGATGTCGATGGCAGCGGTAGGTTTCTTGGTTTTCGTCATTGCATTTGTTGTTTTTTAGAGAGAGAAATGATGGTTGTAGATCCGGTGGGCGGTTGTAGCCCCCGCCGGTGCTAGTAGATTTGGTGGTTGTAGGTCGCGTGGTGGGTTTATCTCCACTGCTTCCACCGGCCTTAGGCCCCCGTCGGCGTTTTCTTGTCGACCTAGCGTTGCGGACAACTTCAGGGTCAACGACGGTTGATACACTATCCACTACTCACTCTCCCTCTCTCTCAATTTCTGATGTCGCTCTTGACCGCAATTTGATCGGATGGTGGCAGCTACCTCTCCTTTTTCTGGCGAAGGTTACGCCTCCTCCGGGTTTTGGTCTACTTACGGCAGGCTATTTTCCCCCCCTTACAACACCCTTAATTTCATCCCTATATGTTGCGAAGGTTTGTTTTGGTTAGAATCGATGATGATGAATACATTTTCATCTGAGATTCATCCCTATCTATTGAATGGTAATGACAATGATTTCACTGTCATCTAAATCTTAAATTTATTGGTTTTTGCTTTGTAAATTGGGATGTTTGCAGCCACAATGAATTAAATTTTATGTTAACTTATGACATGATATATAGTTATTTTTATGACATGTTTATGTAGTTTGTGGTGCAAGATCCTATTGCACTCGTCTCTCCTTTTTTTCACACCATTGCCCCTTTGATCCGACATGTATGTTGTCATTGGAGCTTTTTGTTGCTGGCAAGTGTCGTGGGTTGCTTGAATATATTGTTGGATGCCGATGATGATGATTTTACATTCATCTGAGCCCGATTCTGAATGGTGCCTATGTCTGTATGTAATCCGAGACATTGTCGGGTTGCACATGGTGGTATTGTCCGGTAGACGATGGCACCTTATGTAAACATTGATTTGGGTCCCCTTTGACAGGCGATGATAATGCCAAAAAATGTATCAGTTCATTGTCATTGCTTGGGGAATCGAAAGATTTGTAGCCACAACAAATTGACCTGTTCTATCCGATCCTAAATTTACGAAAAATAGCAATAACGGTAAGAACGTAATAAGTAAATAATAAGTGTTTATCTGAGCAAACGTACGCAATGTTTGCGCCGCCCAAAACTCTAGTTAAATTAAATTAATAATAAAAATCTCTGAAAACGAAATTTGTTTATAACTATTCATCAGAAAATATGATTCAAGGCACTCTAGAAGTAAATATCAATATAATTATTGTTGCCACTAAAAAAATAAAATATAATAAAGTTATTGTTAGTAACATAAAGTAGCAATATACTCTAGTCGTTCTGTAAATTTACTTTTATTTTATCTATTTTGATACAACAAGGAGTTTTAATAAAAAAAATAATGACCAAATAGTGTATGAGTGTGCTATGTACCGCTTTTAAGTGTCTCTGATTTCTTTCAAAATGAATTTGTAAAACATAGTTACTTGTGTATGTGTTACAATATTAAGTGAAAAACAAAAACAAAGAAAATGAAAACATCTAAAATTTTAGATACGTAACTTTTCAAAATCATGCGAAAGTTTTAAGTTCACGCGATAACTTTTAGTTCATTCGAAAACTTTAGTTCATGTGAGATCTTTGGTTCATGCCAAAACTTTTGACAGTTCTCTGATGTAGTTCATCATGTATAAATAGTTATTTTTGTTTTGTATTTTATTATGTGTTTTCCATGTATATAGTGCTCTGAAGTGGAGAGATCGGAGTCTTGTGTGATAAGCAACCTGATGGGAGCTAATCTCGAGTTGATCGATCTTAAACGATATAAAATCATTTGGTATTGTAATAATTTGGTTATAATGTCTGATCGAGTTACACACTCATGCATCCGTACTAATTTGATTATCAACTGTAATATTTTGCGTATTAGATCGTTACTAATATTTTACAATGTTAACAATAAATTTAAGTTAGATCCGCTAACCCATGCAATGTTAAATATCTAGGCGAGGAATTCATATGACCACATTTCAAGTAAAAATTCTGGAATGACCACACTTCCGATATTCATAAATTATTACTCCAGACAATGGAGAAAGTATATAGTGAATACATTTTTAAAGTCAAAAAATTTCAGCACATATGGGTTAGACAACAAATAATACTAGTTTTTATATAAATGATTTTAAAAGATAATATTCAAACAAAAATGTTGAAATATGAGAATTTGTTTTCCTCAAACGTGTCTAAAACTATTCGAAAAGAAAATGTTTAGAAAATAATGAAATCAGTGAACATAAATAAAGTAATAAAGTCAAATTAACCATAACAGTCATACCATGAACTCAAACTTGAGATATGCATTTGATTAATAATCATGTGTTAAATGTAATTAAATTTGGGTTGTGTTGTATTAAAAGGAGTTTTTAATTTAAAAATATTGAGAATGAGTATTGCCTTGATGTGTGCTATTATATTCTTTTCAAATACAATGATATTCTTTTGTTAAATACATAAATTCATAGTGTTTAATACGTAATATAATTGTGTCAAAATCAGGTAATTGTATCCAATATTATTTATTGTTTATTATATTATTTATCAGTATTCTTTACATTTTATATAATTTCATGTTACTTTTCACATTGACTTTTATATATTATATAAATCTATTTTCATGATCGAGTTTGGTCACTCAACACAATTGTAGTCTTTCAAACTCACTAAGTCACACTCGGATTGATGAAGCAGAATACTTTAAGAGTTGATAATAATATATTAAGTAAACAAACACAAGACAAAAGATTTCTCAAGATACTTGTATATATTACTTCTCAACTCAAAGTATTACAAGACTCTTACAAGCATATTAAATGAGTTACAATGAGAAACTATATATACTACTATCTACAGTCGGATATACTTTGATACCAGCTAGAAACTTACGACTAAACAAATACTACATTGCTAGAAGTAAGGTATCTAAGATAAAATACTATCTAAGATTTGGTATTCATGATATGTCCATGACTTATCTTTTGTCATCAACTAAAGTTGGTAACTGTACTAACTGAAAAGGGATGAACAGTAGAATAAAGTATGGTCAACAACGTGGGCATGGGAACGTACCATGCAGTATCTCAGAGGTTGCGGCGGTGTGTCAGAGGAACCATACTTATGTCCACTGGTTCATAGTAGGTTCTTCCAAAGGTTAACTGGCTTCGGAAGCACAAGTTCTTTTCGAAGCCACTTATACTTCGGAAGAGGCTACTTCTTCCAAGGCTTGAGTTGTTCTTCAGGCCTTCATGCTTCGGAAGTCATTGTCTTGAATTCGTCTAAGTGTTGAACTGTGGAAGAAGGCAGACTTTTCTTTGGAAGTTACAGTTCCTCTTCAGAAGCTCTTTTAGACTTTACTTTCGGAAGCTTAGCATTTGCCTTCGGAAGTTCTGCTTTTGCCTTCGGAAGTTCATTAGTTGCACCAAAATTGTCTAAGTGTTTGTTTTGGTTGCACCAACCTTATTTGAACCAACAAACTCCCTCTAGGCTGATGCTACCAAAACTTTACTTGTTTCTACTTCTCAAAACCTTCAGCACTAAGGTGAGAAGACACTTATCTATATCTTTATTCTTTCCAGATGTGGTGGTGAGAAGTTTGTACAAATCATTTGTAGACAGAAGATCTAGTCTATTACTTTGAATGGCATGTACCCTTTGTCATGTCCCTCTGAAGAGAGTTAGTTGACTTTGCCTTTGGTGGTTGACCCTTCCTTTTCTTCCTTCTCTCTTAGCTTCAACCTTTCTTCAATCCTGGCTCTTGCAATCAGTTCAGCCAGATTAAGGTTGCTTAGATTATTCTTGATATGAGCAGCTACCTTAGAGTTGGAGGGATTGGAGAATTGTTTTTCCGTTAACTCAGCAATCTCAAATCTGCTTAAGTGTAAAAGAGAAAGAAGAGGTATTGAGCATGTTGATTTCACCATTCTCTCTTTCCACAGCAAAGTTTTGAGAATAGACTTCGAACCTCCACTGGACTATTTTCTTTCTAGGAGCCAGTGGTTGAGATGGGAATTTGTCACTCTTCCTAGTATCCTGTAGAGTCACGAGCTTTTTTCTCAACAACTTCTCTTCTTACCCAAGAGAGTCAAGGTTGGTAGCAAAGAGTCTAAGTGACTGGTCTAGTGTTCCTCTAGGCAGATCAAAGAATTATTCTCTTATGAGGGAACTTGAGGAGCCATCAATGAAGGTTAGTGTGATGAACCCATCCTCACAAGAGATATCGCTTAAAGTGATGCAGTTGATGAGCTTCCTATTGATCTCCTTGAATTCTTGTTAGGAAAGAGGTTTGGATGGTTGAGAAGATGACTTGGGTGGCTGTTGGGTTCTGGGGAGTGTTTTAGGTTTGAGGATGGGTAGTTGTGGTGGTTGTTTTGATGGAATGGGTAAGGAAGAGGGTATAGTTGATGGTGTGGGTTTAGGAGTGTATGGTTCAGTGGTTGGCTCGGTTTTGATAAGGAAAGGGAAAGGGATTGGTTCAGGTTGAGGTTGTGGTTGTGGTGCTGGTTTAGAAGTCATACCCTGTACTCTTCTATACATCTCTTTCCTTCTTCTTGAGCAAATGTCAGGCTTGATATCACTGATATTTCACTGTAGGGTCTTCTCAGACATGGGGCCAACTTACCTGTCAGAGAAGCCATGGGCCTCGAGATAATCCTTCATCCAGGATTTGTCACCAATCTTCTTGACAGCTGCAAGTTGAGCTTCTTCCTCTTTCTTCTTCTTCTTTTCTTTTAGCTTTTCCTCGGAATCTCTCTTTCTCTATTTGTTCATTTGATCTTGTTCTTTGTTGAAAAGCCACAAGATCGTGTCGTTGTCATGAGCAGCCAATTCCTCAAGAGAGAATCCCCTAGAGCTTAGAAAAGCTCTTCTATCATTTGCTAGCTGTTGCTCAGCTTCCTCTTTCTTCTTCTTCTCTTCCTCCTCTAAAGCCAACCTTGCTACTTTTTCCTGTTCTTTCCGCAGTAAAGTTTCCTTTTCTAACTCCACCAAATCATCAAGTGATAAGAGGAGAACATCTTCACTTGCTGCTCCCAGGTTGACAAGTATGTCATTAATGTTCACTCTTCTTTGGTTGTCGATAGCCTCTTGGTTGGCTATAGCTACTTTGCTACTTGCAGCTAGTAGCTTTTAAGTTGGGAGTTTACCTTTTCTTTTAAGCTTCTCCAACCTTTCATCCTCTAACAGTTCTTCCGCAGTCAACTTCCTTTTACCTTTCATGTCTTCGGAAGCTTGGGACTTTGGAGGCTCTTGTGCAAAAGTTTCTGGTTGGTGGGTGGTGACTTGAGCTTGTAGAGATGATGGCGTTTGAGTGAGAGGGAATCTGAGACAATCTTCACTACTTACCACAAATGCCAGTTCAAGGATTGCATATGTGATAATTAGATCATCAGATAAAGAAAATAGTCCTTTCGCAGCTTGGATCTCAGCTTCGGTAGTTTGAAATACTTCTTCCGTAGCATTGACTTCAGCTTCGAAAGATTGTGGAATTGCACTATCTGTCCCAACTGTTTCAGCTGCAGAGCCATCAGTTCCCATATTCCCTTCGAATTCAATATTAGGTTCAATGTGGAGCTTAGGTTGACCAACTCCGTTGACAGTGGTAGATGGTGCATTCAACCTTTGGAACTCTTTAGCTCCAAAGTATGCCACAACAACATCTGGACTTGGTTGTTCAAGGGACGAGCCCATCAGGAACCTGGTTAGGAACCTATTCAGCTCAATGAGCATCCTTAGGTCCACTTGAAGGATGAGAGAAGGAGGCTCAGGGAAAATTTTTTATTTCTGAGCAGGATATCTTGTACATAGTGTAGAAAGAGCCAAGATTTGTTGCTCCATGTGTGTGTCTTTTTGGTAGCATCATCTTGAGAGCTTGATGAGCTAGACGAAATGGTCAAAGAGACTTGTATTGGTACATGGCTAACAGATCTCTTAGTCTGTTTCTCAGCTAGTTTAGCTTTGAGATTTTCAATCTCAAGTTGCTGAGTGGCAGACCTATCCATAAAAGTCTTAACCCAGAATTCATGGTTTGAGACTTTAGAAAGTAGGTCTCTGATTGTGAGTTGCATTCTTCCCTCATCTTCTTTAGAAGAATCATGGGGAGATGAGCTAACATACCTAGTATGTTCATCCTTACCACCAATTGTGGTTTCTTGGCGCCCTGGTTTCTCTTGCTTAATGATTTCTCTTTCAGAGTCATCAAAAAGCACGGTTGTCGTAGATACAGTCTCAGATATGTTACTACTGTTCTGAGTGTCCATTGAGTCACCTTCAGTAGTGGTAGCTGAATCTACATGAGTCCCCTCCACACCAGTGGGACTTAACTTAGTTTGGATTTACTGATGGGGGCTAGAAATTATAGATCTCTCTAGGCTCTGTTGATCCTTAGATAGGTGTTGTGGATCAACATCATGGCCTTGCAGAGACATGATCTATTCATCAGTACCTATTAAAAGGTCAGTAAAAGGTATAGAAGTAATGCCTAATGACCCGAAACCTTGATTAATGTCTAATGGCATTGAGCCTATGATGGGGCTGTCCCTTTCTGGCTGCTTAGGAGAGTATAGAGACTCATCCTAAGGGTTTAGAGCTTGGATTTGGGGCTCATGGGATTGAGGCTGAGGAGAGTCAATTCCCATATTGAGGTCAAATATGAAGGAAGGTGGGACCTCAGACTGAGTGTTAGCCTATTTTTCCACTTTAGCCTTTTTGGATAGAACAAGAGGGACTTGTTCAACCATTGGAGATTGAACAAGGGTTCGCTTGGAGCGTCTCTGGTGTGGGTTCATCGCCAGTGGGGTTAACAGGGATGTCACCAGGAGTCATTGGCTCAATCATACTTGGAAGGAGCTCAGTGTGTCTTCCAGTATAGTTGGTGGACACTCTCTTCAACACTTTTAAGATGGCCGACCTCATATGAGGGATAGGTAGAGCAGCTGCACAGACAAGCTGACTCTGATCCAGCTCACAGTTTATTATGTGTTGAATAAACCTAAGATACACGAAAAATGTTTCCCTTTGAAGGTTTCCCATGAGATTAGTCAGCACAAACCTTGAGTAGTTAAACCTGAGACCTTTTACCAACCCGTGAACTAGGCATCCTAGTTCGTAGGGAATTTGATCCCAGCCCCCAGACTTGTTTGACAAACAGTGAAGGACTATGTGGACTAGGAATTTTCAGTTGCAAGAGAAATTGAACTTGTATACAGTTGACCTGCTCACATCACCACCATATCCCATCTGTGTATATGTGTCATCCAAGTCTAATTTGGGGAATTCCATAGGAGAACCCTCATCATGGAGCTCTAGATTCTCCCTGATCGTTTGTTCGGATATGATAAATTCCTGGCTACAAATGCTTGACCTAATAACCATAACTCCGTTCAGGGTTTCAATTTGACCGTTCCCCCAAAACTCTGCCATTTGGTTTGAGTTAACAGTAGGGTTAATGTAACATCATGTATTTTATGGTTAATTATAAGTTTGCATCGTTTATTCTTGTAAGGACTATTAATTTTTTTATGAAACTTGTGGGCTATTTGTGCTTATCTATTAATTAGTCTTTAATTCTTTAATTTAAAAAGATTATAGTTTATCTATTAAATTAAACATAATAATAAATAATAGTTGATAATAATAATAATAATAACAATGATAATAATAATAATAATATTAATAATAATAACAACAATAAATTATAACAATAATAATAAGAATCCCTAAACTTAAAAAATGTTAAAACTTAAAGTTTATAAGGTTAGGGGTTTGTTTTGTATTTTAGAAACCTTAAAAGAAGAGTTTACACATAAAATATCAACTTTTAAACCGTAGGGACCATATGTGTAAATTCTCTAAAAACCAACCCCAAACCCCCTTTAACCCCCGTTTTTCCGGTCGGTCACCGGCCACCGCCGGCCGACCTCCGGCGGGCTTTAAAAACCCACCAGAATCTTCGAAATCAACCCTGAACCGTTCCTAACCTTCTCGTGTGCATAATTCAACATTGAATGAATGAATCAATGGTGTTTAAACCACCGGTTACAAGCCCAATCGATCAAGTAACCAGCGACATAAACCCCATGACCGTTCGAGCATTTAATCTCAATAATAACTTAATTAAATGCATCTAATCAATCAACTAAGTTTTCCTAAACGTTCACCAATCACAATTTCACCTAAAACCAACTCAATCATCGAATTTCATCACCACCCGAAGTCGTGACCCACACTACACTTGAACACCATCATCTAGGTGTCTTTGATCAAAATTGTGGTTAGTTGAACTTTGTGACTACCATGTAATGTCGAATATATGTACAATCATTAACTATTGCTAGCCGAGCAACGTCATAGATCTATGGGCCAGACAAGCCCGCTTGGTTAATCCAAGTACACTTAGCTAATCGTATATACTTGTAAACGTTTGAGACTTGTAAAACTTTATCGAGGTTTGATTGTGCATTTTGTCTTACATCCCTAGTTTACTTTGTTCTCTAACTTACAACATGAATTGCCATCTTTTATATACTTATGTATCGAAAACTATGGAAATCTCACCAACATTATTGTTGACCCCTTTATTTTTAACATGTTTCAGGAAATACTCAAGCTTGATTTCTACTCTTTGAAGCTTACACATCTAGAAATAGACCTAGATAAATAAATAAAATAAAATGACTTGTTACATCTTATGTTATGCTTTTTAATTTCTTTGAGACTTATGATTGTAATGGTACAATTGGAACTTATGATTAATATATATATTTGGGTTATTAATAGCGTTATGTGGCTGTGAACGATCTTAACCCTCACACCTCGACGTTTCCGCCGTCAAGGTTGGGGTGTGACAGTTAACAATTAAGGCAGTGTAATAGGTTGACTGGGTAAGGAAGTGGATGATTGTAGAGAAGTCAACATCCTTTGAAGAGTCAAGGAGTGCGACCTGGTTGTGTTGAGGGTTTAGTGCCATTTTTGAGAAAGTTACATAGGAAATGAGGTTGAATTTGGGTAAATTGAAGATGAAGGATACTTAAGGCTGTGAAATTGGTAAAAAGATTAATGATGTGGGTTGAAAGTATTTAAATGGGTGAAAATGGCGAATGGATAAGGTGAAGTGATGGTTTGGGGTATGATGTGACAAGGGCGGTAAGGTTAAAACCATTTAAAATATTCCGGCATCATTAATAAAATCTTTAGCTTTATACAGAGTGGGCCCAAAAATATTTTCGTTACATAGTAAAGCTTTCTTCCTAGAGTAAAAGATCTTCTGAAGTTAATCTTCTTCCGAAGCCAAACTTTCTTCTGAAAGTAAATTTATCCTAAGAGAAATTTACTTCCGAGAGTAAGGATGTCTTCCAAGTGAAAAAGTTTTCAAGCTTCGGAAGAAAATTTGATATAACATCAAATATTCTTCCGAGACTAAAAACGCTTCGGAAGATAAAGTTATCTTGGAGGAATTTTCCTTCGGAAGATATACAAGACATCTTCCGAGGGTTAATTTCTCTTCGGAAGAACTCGTACTTAACAAATTTTAAAGAAATACTTTTTGTAACAGGGCTTAGATTGTATTGACAAAGACAAGACACATTTTGAAAAGGTTTCAAATGAGATAGCCTAATCAATGTTTATCATCCCAATAGCCGTAATAAGATACTTAAATCTTTGTTCATCAAATTCTTTGGTGAACAAATCAGCATATTGTTCATTTGAGTCAACTTTGACTAGTTCAATCAGGTTTTTCTCATAAATATCTCTAATGAAATGGTACCTGATGTCGATGTGCTTTGTCTTGGAGTGCTTGACAAGATTTTCTGTGATGGAAATAGCACTCTTGTTATTATTATGGATAGGAGTCCTCATGAAGTTGAATCCATAGTCTATCATCTGATTTTGAATCCACAGCAGCTGAGCACAGCAACTAGCAATAGCAATGTATTCAGCTTCAACAGTTGATGTTGAGACACAAGATTGCTTCTTGCATTGCCATTAGATGATCCTTCAACCAAGAAATTGACATCCTCCTGATCTTGATTTCTTGTTGATGTTGCAGCCACCATAATCACTATCAGTGTGGCCATAGAGATTGAAGTTGGTGTTCCTTGGATACTAGAGAACCAGTTTAGATGCTCCTTTAAGGTAACTAAGGATTCTCTTGGCAGCAACTAGGTGAGACACCTTTGGAGCAGCTTGATATCTTGCATAGATGAAGGATGCAAACATGATATTAGGTCTACTTGCTGTGAGATACATCAAAGATCCAATGATTGCCATATACTAATGTTGATTAGTATCCTACCGCTCAGAGTTAGGACAAAGATTGTGATTTTTGGGTATAGGAGTCTTAGCTGCCTTACAATCTTTCATATCAAATCTCTTTAAAATGTCATTGACATATTTAGATTGATTGATAAAGAACCCCTCCTTTATCTATTTTACCTGAATTCCAAGGAAAACGTCTATTTTTCCCATGGAACCCATCTCAAACTTCTTCTTCATAATGCTTTCAAAGTCTTTTGCACATTTGGTCATTTGAAGAACCAAATATGATATCATTAACATAGACTTGTACGATCAAAATGTCTTTCCCAGACTTTCTTATGAACAAAGTCTTGTCAATGGTACCTCTTGTGTAGCCATTCTTCAGGAGAAATTAAGACAAGGTCTAATACCACAGCCTAGGTGCCTGGTGCAGCCCATAGAGAGCTTTATCCGGTTTGCACACATAGTTAGGGTGTTGTGGGTCTTCAAATCCTAGAGTCTCGCACACATAGACTTCCCTATCTATATCCCCGTATAGAAAGGCACACTTGACATCAAGCTGGTAGACAGTAAAATTTCTGGATGGAGCATAAGTAAAAAAGATCCATACTGCCTCAAGTCTTGCAACATGTGCAAAGACATCAATGTAATCAATTTCCTCCTCTGGAGTGTATCCTTGAACTACTAGTCTTGTCTTTTTCTTGATAATCAAGCCTCTATCATCTCTCTTGTTTCTGAATACCCATTTTGTGCCTATTGGTACTTGACCAGATGGTAGTGGACATAGGTTCCAAACCTTTTTTGTCTTTTGAATTGAAGCAATTCCTCGTGCATTGATTCAACCCAACTATTATCCTTCAAGGCATCTTCTACCTTCTTGGGCTCCATCTGAGATAGGAAGCATGAATACAAGCAAACATTTCCATTGTGAGTTTGTCCACTTGTTCTCAGACCCTCAGAGACATCTCCTATGATGTTTTCAGCTAGGTGAGTGTTGTGAATCCTGAGCCTAGGGATCACATCCAGTTGCATGGATAAATCCAAATTAGAAAAGTTTTGCTCCGAGTTTTGAACACTTGGCCTAGTTGATATTTCACATTCTTTCAATAAGGACTTATTGAATGAAGGAGAAACAACATTAGTATCAGTTGGCTGTGAAGCAGCATTAACAGTTTCCCGTTCCTTCAAAATGCTACTTCTATCAACTTGGTGTTGTGCATTGTCACGAGATGAGTTTTGAGGCTCACTTTGTTGACAACTTGTTGAAGCTCCACTAGTTCTTGAGATAGTTATGCGAGCTTGATTTTCAACAACTCTTGGAGAACTTGTAAGAGGTCTGGGTAACTCAAACAGTTGATCATCATCAAAATCACTTTGAGTACTTGTTCCACCTGAAACATTCTCACAAGAGGGTTTAGAATATTTTAGAAACAATTTTAAATCAAAGATATGATTAGGTCCATTCCCCCTAACACAAGGAGTGTGCTCATTAACAACAATGTTGGATGATTCCTCAAATTGTTGATTTTTAAAGTTATACACTGTATAAGCAATAGAGGTTGAAGAATATCCAACAAAGATAGAATCATCCAACTTTTCATCAAATTTCGCCAAATAGTCCTCTGTGTTAAGTATGGTACACATGCTGCCAAAGGACCTAAGAAAGCCAATTAACAGTGGCCTCTTGTTCTATAACTCATAAGGGGTTTTTTCCATTTGGCTTAACTAATAGAACACTGTTCTGTGCATAACATGTAATGCTGACTGCCTCTGTCCTGAATGTTAGAGGCAACTTTGAATAAGCTAACATAGTTTGAGCAGCCTCAATAAGTGTCATATTTCTCCTCTCAGCAACACTGTTTTGTTGAGGAGTTCTAGGAGCACTATTATGTCTGCCAATCTCTTTTGAGTTACAATATGACTCAAGAACTTGATTCATAAACTCAGTCCCTTGATCACTCCAAATTATTTTAACCTTGTGATCAATTTGATTTTCTATTTTAAGAATAAAAAATTTTAATGTTTCAGTAGTTTCATCTTTAAATCTTAAAAAGAATACACATGTAAATCTTGTAAAATCATCAACAATGACAAGGAAGTATGATTTCCTTCCAATGTTTATTATACTTGTGGGACCAAATAGAACCATGCGCAGTAAGTGTAATGGAGTGGTGATAGAGTTAACTTCTTTGGATTTGTGAGAAACTCTATGTTGCTTTCCTTTCAAACATGCAACATAGTTTTCTCTACAGAAAAATTCCTTTTTAGCCACACCATATACCAGGTTTTTTTAACCAATTTATTCATGGTTTTAAAATTGACATGACACATACGTTTATGCCATAGAGTTGACTCATCACCATCAGCTTTAGAAAGAAAGCATGATACTTCACCTAATGGGGAAGCATTGTTCATATCCAGCTTATACATATCCTTTTTCTTGGGAAATCTAAGACGAACCGATTCCTTAGGAATTGTCATCCCGGGTTTGAGGATAATGCACTCATGTTCTGTTAAAAGCATTTGGTGCTTTTGACTACAGAATTGAGAAACACTTAAAAGGTTGTGTTCAAACTGTTTGACAAAGTTTACTTTATCGACCTTTAACTTGCCATTAGATACACTTTTTTGGCCTGAAATGTATCCTCCGGTCTCACCTCCAAATTGAACAAGACCTCCATCAAAATGTTGAAATTGTTGAAGAAGAGATCTGTTCACAGTCATGTGCCTGGAGCATCCACTTTCTACAATCCATACGTTGAGATCTTGTCATGTGGATGTCCCTGCACATAAGGTGAAAAAGTTAGTTATAATTGGAAACCTAAGCCTTGCTGGTCTTGGGCTCTTCCAATGAGGATGACATAATTGAACCAAAGTGCATGGGAGAGGGTTCAAGAGATGTCTGTGAAGAAGAGGTTTGGGTTGCAGCATCTTGTTTGATTTTCCATTTCATCCCTTGGCTGATCAATATAGATGAGCTTGTTGAAGCTTGAGCAACATGGCATTCTTCCGAAGCTTCTCTTTTCTCGGAAGAAGCCTTCACCACCTTTTATTTCGAAGCAGTCTTCTTCTAGGAAGGTTTCAAAGGAACTCTTTTGTTCTTTTCATTTTTCTTTGGCTTAACTTCCGAAGCTATTTTTCCATTTGGGAGAATGAGTTTCTTCCAAAAGCAACTTTGCTTCAGAAACAAGTTTTCCTTTCCTCATCACTTGGACCATGTGATAAGGTCCAAATGTGAAACCCTCCTTGACTCCTTCTTTCTTAACATTATTTGCATAATGTGTGCTTGCAAGATTGTAGTATTAATCTTTAGCCATATGGTTTTGCACACCACACATTATGCATGCAATGTTAACCTTAGTGGGATGTAGAGGCTGTTATTTCTTGCTCTTATTCACTTCATCAACAGTCTTTCCTTTTAACTTCTGATCCTTCAGCAGGACAGAGGTGCTGATACTACACTCTTTTCCAGGATCAGAGTTTCCAACCACCTAGAATCCGACTGAAATGAACACACCCTTTTGTTTTGGGTCTATTTTCAGTTTGGATTCAGCCAATTTCTTGGTAGTTTTTCTGGCTGCATTAGCCCTGTTTTCTTCTGGATTTGGTGGTTAGGGGTTGATCATCACTGGTGAGAATGGATTGATTTACCTGGTGGTTCCCGTGATGGTCTCCATAGTTGCATCATTCTTTAACTCATGGGGTGGCGGGTCAGCAGTTGTAACCTTTTGCTCTTTAGTCCTACATCTTGGTTGTTTGATAGACTCATAAGAGTGTGATGGAGTAATTTCATTGGTTCCTAACCCTCCTTTGTTTTAATAACAAATCTTTGAGTGAGAGGATGATGCAATGATGGCTTGGAAGTTTTGCTCAGAGATAGCATGCTTCCTAGCTTGAGGCTCAGCTATTACTAGCTGGGCTTGAGCCTCAGTTAATTTAAAGATTAAAATTTTGATTTGAGTCCTATAGTTGGTAAGCTGCTTGAGGTATCCAAACTTAATGTATTCATATGATAAGGGAAGAAGGTCTACTGCTTGATAGAGACCTGTGGCACTCAGGTTGGTTATCATGTTTTGCTTATCTTATATCTTACCTACCTGAGTTTGTTGCTAAGTAACTACAGCCTCTACCTCAGAACTTTCCTGAACTGGGGAGAGATTAGGAGCTTTGTAGAGTCTTTTACTTCTCCTTTCTTTTTTGATTTCGTGAAGCAATTCTACATTCTCATCCTCCTTTCTCTCCTCTAACACTCACATGTCAGCCAGTTCATTTAATTTCTCTGAGGGGAGAGAGATGAGTTCATCAATATTATAGTTTCTAGACCCCAGATAATTTAATCTGGCTGTACTTAACACATCATCTTAAGTACTTGGCTTGGGGGCAGCCCTGATTACAGCTTTCATGAATATAAAGGTCTCATCTGAACTCTCTCCTCTTATCTTCCTCTTTCTTTCCTCCTCCCCAATCTTCTTAGAGGTCATTTTACTCTTCCCTTTGTCAGTCACAGGCCTGTGTGACTCAGGGTTTAGTGAGCTTTGGCCTTTATTGCTTGGTGTTGCACTTAAGCTCATGCAAGAGAGAGGTTGCAAGACACCTTCACTAGCTTATGTTTCATTAAGGGTTATGGGTGTTGACGCAGTTCTAGTCTCAAGGTTCACAAGCTCAACTACTTGACCTTCAACCAAGGTTTCCCCTTCGAAGCTAGTGTTAGGTTCCACCTCAGCATCTAGTTGACCAATAGTTTTGCCTGCTAGCCTTTGTTTATATAGTTTGGTTCTTCTTTTAAACTCTTCAAGTACCCTATCTTGAATCCTATCAGCTAACTTACAGCTTTCCTACTTTGACTTGGATTGGCAAGTATGAGGACTAAATAGGTGCTTTCATAGTATCTAAAGTTTAGAAGTTAAAGATTTATTGTTGTCTTTGAGACCTAGAGATTACTAGGACTCTTCTTTTAGCATTATACCTCCATCCCACTATTGAATTTTAGCAGGGTGAGATGGAGTAGGCATTTCCCTTGGTATACCCTCCTCAAACAAGCTTTGAATAAGCGAATCCATATCAATATGGACTTGAGGAAGTCATTGAGTATGGACAACTGCAAATAAGGGTGGTGTGTCCTCTATATCAATACTCTGGGAGGAACTCCCAGATTCTGTGATTGAAGGTAGGACTTTCTTCCCTTTTTGGTAGTATCACCCTCTTGCAGAGAGGAGCTAAGGGTTAGGTCCACCACATCCATAAGTTCTTTTGGGTCTGGTTGAGTTCTCCTCATGGGTCTCTCAGCTAACTTGCCCTTGAGATCGGTGATCTGAAGTTGCTTGTCATGGACCATTCTTTGTAAGGTAGCCACCTGAGATTCCAAGTTACTCACCTTTAAAACTAAATAGGTGCAAGTTTTTGATAGTTTTTTCAGCTTTAGTTGCATAGTCCCCTTTTCTTCATTAGTAGAATCATGGGGAGATAAGAGATAGCACCAAAGTCTTCTTCCGAGACTTAATTGCATTTGGAAGAAAATTGTTCTTAAAAACATATAAGTACTTAGAAGCATATTCAAGATTCTGAAGATATATCGAAACTTATTCTGAAGGTAAAAGTCTTAGAAGTAGTTATTAGATTTGAAGGCATAATGTTCTTCTAAAGTCAACTCAATGTCTTCCGAGAGAAGATATATCATAAATTTTCAAAAAAATTAAGGAATATTATTGTGAGAAATTTCTTCCAAAGTAAACTATGCTTATATAGGTGATGATATAGACAACTTAAGACACACATATTAAAAAATAATCTTGAGTTTAGTTTAAGAAAATCTACTCAATCTTAATCATACCAGTAGGTGATACAAGATACTTAAATCTCTGCTCATCAAAAGCTTTTGTTAACAGATCAACATTGACCAGCTTTATCAATCCTTTTTTTAAAATAATCTCTAATCAAATGGTACCTGATGTTGATGTGTTTTGTCTTTGAATGCTGCATAGGATTCTATGTAATAGTGATAGCACTGTTGTTGTCTATATGGATGGGAGTCTCTTTGAAGTTGAATCCATAGTCTAACATCAGATTATGAATCCAAAGCACTTGAGCATAACAACTTGCAACAACAATGTATTCTGCTTCAATAGTTGATGCAGAAACATAGGATTGTTTCTTGCATTACGATGAGACTATCCTTCCACCAAGGAATTGACACCCCCCCCCCAAATGTAGACTTTGCAGCCACTATAGTCACTATCTATATAAGCATACGTATTAAAGTCAAAATTCTTTAGATACCAAAGTTCCAGTTTAGGATCACCTTTGAGATATCTGAGAATTCTCTTGACAACAACTAGGTCTGATATCTTGGGGTTGGCTTGATATCTTGAACAAATACATGTAGCAAACATGATATTAGGCCTCTTGGCTGTGAGGTACATAAGAGACCCAATCATAGCCCTGTAGAGATGTTTAATAACACACTCCCCCTCAAGATTAGGTTCTAAGTAGTGGTTTTTGGCTATGGATGTCTTTGTAATCTTATACTCAGTCAGATGAAATCTGGTAAGTATTTCTTGTACATACTTTGACTAGTTTATGAAGATGCCATTGTCAACATGCTTCACTTGAATTCCTAGAAATAAATTTAGTTCCCCCATGGAACTCATTTCAAATCTATTCTTTATCAGTTTCTCAAAGTATTTGTAGAGCCTTGGATTAATTGACCCAAAGATTATATCATCTACATAAACTTGAACCAACATCAAGTCATTCCATGTTCCTGTAATGAAGAGTGTTTAATCAATAGTACCCCTCATGTAGTCATGCTGAACAAGATACAATGTAGTGTGTCATACCACTTTCTTGAAGCTTGATGCAGCCCATAGAGAGCTTGTCAAGCTTGTAGACATAATCATGATGATCTGGGTCTGCAAAGCCAAGTGGTTGTTTGGCATACACTTCCTTATCAGTCACCCCATATAAAAAGACACACTTGACATTAAGTTGGTAGACCTTGAAATCCATGGATGTAGCAAAAGCAAGAAATATCCTAACAGCTTCAAGTCTTGCTATAGGATCAAAAACATCTGTGTAGTCAATCCTCTCTTCTTGTGTGTATCCTTGAACAACTAGTATTGCCTTGTTCTTGATGACAAGTACTATATCATCTTTCTTATTCCTAAAAACCCACTTGGTACCTATTGTGGTCTTCCTTGGAGGAATAGAACATAGGTTCCATATCTTTTGCCTTTTCAATTAAAGTAGCTCCTCCTTCATTACTTCAACTCAACTTCCATCCTTTAGATACTCATCAATCTTCTTAGGTTCCATCTGGGACAAGAAACAAGAGTGAAGTCAAATATTTTTGTCATGAGTTTGTCCTCTTGCTCTCACCCCTTTCTCAACATCTCCAATGATGTTTATGGTGGGATGGGACTTGTGAATTCTTAATTGAGTAATCACAACAAGTTGGTTGGAAAAAACTAAATTGGTGAAATTTAGATGTGGTAATTGAGTATCACCCACCTGATCAGCACACTTATCAAGAGTAAATTTGATCTAATGAGTGTGTGACATCATTGATGTTGTCTTCCATGGGGTGGTTATCAGGATCAAGAAATTCTTGATCACTATCACCACCACCATCTCCTCCTACATTTGAAACTCCTTTATTTGAGTTATGTGCCTCTGTGCTTGAATTTGTAGGCATCTTAGATGTATCATTGAAAGAGTAATCACTGTTGGAAACTCCTTGAATTTGTAGGCACCTCAGATGTATCAGCGGAAGGGTTGGTTACCCATGGAGATGATGTAGTATTCTGACTTGGTATTCTCAGCTCATATCTTGGATGAGGATCTCCTATTGATAAGCTACCTGTAGATCCTGAAACGTCTTCACAAGGTTTGTTAAAACAGTTGGTAACTAAATCAAGATCAAACAACCAATTAGGACCAGAACCTTTCACACTGGAAGTGTGCTCATTGAAGGTCACATTGGCTGACTCCTCAACTACTTTAGTTCTAAGATTATGTACTCTATAATCCTTAGCTTGGAAGAGTATCCAATAAAGTGTCCATCATCTGATTTCTCAGTAAATTTGGCTATCTGATCTTTGGTATTCAAAATGGTACAAGGACATCCAAATGATCTAAGTAAACCAATAAAAGAACTCCTTTTGTGCCATAGCTCATAAGGAGTCTTATCACTAGTCTTAACTACTAAAATTCGGTATTTCACATAGCAGGCAGTGTTAACTGTCTCTGCCTAAAAGTTGATGGGCAGTTTAGAGTTAGATATCATGGTTCTTGCAAGTTCAATAAGTTTATTGTTTCTCTTCTCAGCAACACCATTTAGCTGAGGAGTTCTAGGAGCATTATATTGTCTCGTAATATCTTTCTCATCACAAAATACATCAAGGATTTGGTTCTTGAATTCAGTTCCTTGATCACATCTTATGATTTTGACCATGTGATCACATTGATTCTCAATATTTAAAATGAAGTTTCTCAAGATCTCAAGGGTCTCATCCTTAGTTCTAAAAAAGAAGATACAAGTGTATCTTGTGAAAGCGTATGTGATCACCAAACAATAAAAGGTTCTTTCTAGAATCATTACACTGGTGGAGGCAAAGAGATCAATATGTAATAAGTGTAAGGAAAATTATTGAGTTTCTATCCTTTGGCTTGGGAGACACTTTGTGCTGCTTCCCTTTCAGGCATGAAACACAATAGTCATCACTTGTAAACTCTTTCTTTGGCATTCTATTTACCAAATCATCTTCAATTAGTTTGTTTAAGTTCTTAAAGTTTACATGACATATTTTTTATGCCAGAGGAAACACTCATCACTATTGGCTTTAGCTAGAAAGCATCTCAGAAGGGGATGTTTACTGTAAATCCATCATGTACATATTCTCTTTCCTGGGGGCTCTATTCAGGATATGTTCTTGAGGAATAATCACCCCAGGCTTGAGAACAATACACTCATGCTCATTAAAGAGCATGTTATTTCTCTAATCATAAAATTAGGATACACTCATAAGATTATACCCAAGCTACTTGAAAAATTCTACCTGCTCAATGCTAAGCTTACCATTTGTGTCTCTGCCCTTCCAGTGATATAACTACCTATATCTTCTCCAAAGGCAACTGGCCCTCCATCAATTCTTTCAAAGTTTTGAATCAAAGAACAATTTTCTTCCATGTGCCTAGAACAACCACTATCAATGATCCATACACTTCCTTTGGTCGTTAGTTGTTCCTCCATAAAAAAAGCTGGTTAGTTACATTTGGAAACCCAAGTCTTATTGGTCTTGGGCTTGTCAAAGTAAACTAAAGATAATGCAACAATAATTGATTCTATATGCAAGCTTCGGGGATCATTTGTTGTTGTTGAAGAAGAACTTTTAGTCACATAGCCTTCCTTCACCTTACACACCATATTTGGAAGACTAGACTTGGCCTTCAAGACTTCGAAAGTTTTAAGGACTTAGGATGTTTTGGAGACAGGAACTTCGGAAGATTTTGCATCCACTGAAGCAGATTGTAGTCCTTCGGAAGCATTCCTTTCTTTCAGGACCAATTTTTCTTCTGAAGGTAAGTTTTCGCTTATCTTCTTCTTCACTTTGGAGCTTATGAAAGAAAGAAATTTTCCTTCCAAAGCTATCTTCTTCTTCGTCTCAGAAGTTTTTGTTTTGGTCATATGGATAGTGCTTCTGGGATTTTAGATGCAATCCTTAGCAAAATGAAAAGTAGTACCACACATGATGCATTCAGTTGGCATTCTTTTAAGAGTCACCTTCTGTGTAGAAGGCTGAGCTTGATCACTTTTCATTTTTATCTTCATCTTCACAGATAATGTGGTATGCTTCTTAGGGTGAGGCTTGCTCTTGAAACTGGATGGATGGTTCGGGCTATGCAGCAGTGTGCATATTTGATCGGCCTTCCTCTCTTGACTAGGAAGATTTGGACATAAACTAGGACTCCTAGTACTAGAGTCCATGATTGAGTCTTCAGTCTTCACCACTTCAAATCCTACAGAGATGAATACTTGTTCTTGCTTGGAGTTGAAAGTGGTCTTGATATCCTGGGCTTTCTTTGATTTTCTTTTGGCTTCCTCGATCAAGTTCTTCCTTACAGACTTGGTAATACTTGGTTCTTTCCTCTCCTCAGGAGAATAGTGACCCTTCTTAGGATGATCCTTTTCAACTCACTTTAGAGTCATCATTCACTCTCTCCTCTTCATTTTCATCCTCTTCATGAATGGGGTCTATGAGAGGCAACTCATCTTGACAAGTTCCACACCTTGGAGGTCTTATAGATAATAATGTGTGTGGAGGAGCTATCTCACATGTACCCAATCCTTACCTGCTCTGATAAAAAATCTTTGTATGCAGGGATGAAGATATGATGTTCTTGAAGGTTTTCTCTTCAAGAACACATTTTTCTGCTTGGCTTTGCTGATCACAAGCTCGGTCTGGCATTCAGTTAACTTGGTAATAAGATCTTTTATTTGAGTCCTGTAATTTGTATGCTCACAAATGAGAGTTGAAACGGTTTTCTCTAAATCTTCTATTTTAAGTTTATAATAATTTTAAGCTCTTTTAAAGTCAACTTTTAAAATATTCAAGGACTCAAGATCAGATCTCACTTTCAGGTTATAGGACCCTCTAACAGTGTAGCTTGGTCTGGATTGTGTTTGGCCATCATTTGTCCTTGGTGCCTTGCACCCTCTAGCAAAGTGTTCCATTTGGTTACAGTTGTAACACTTCACTTTGCTATTATTCAGTCCAAAGATTCCACTAGATACATTGCTAGGAAACATTCTTCCTGTCTTTTTGTAGAACTTATTAGCTCTATGAGTGAGAAGAGCCATTTGCTGGACAATCTCCATGTACTTGAGGTCCTCTGGATAGATATAATCCAAGTCTTCAAAAGTGAAGAGAAAGTTTGCAGGATCGGTTTTGGTCACTTAACACTTTGTTTTTCTCTTAACTCACTTGAATCACACTTAGTTTAGATGCTGATGCAAAATCCCTTCTAAGAGTTGATTATAATATACTAAGTAACAAAGAACACAAGGAAATAATTTTCAAGGTACTTGTATATATTACTTCTCAACTCAAAGTATTACAAAACTCTTACAAGCATATTACATGAGTTACAATGAGAAACTATATATACTAGATCCTACATCCATATATACTTTGATACCAGTTGGAAACCTATGACTAAAGCATATACTACAATGCTAAAGTTACGACATCTTAGATAAAGTATTATCTAAGATAAGGAAGTCATGACATGTCCATGACTTACCTTTTGTCACCAACTAAAGTTGGTAACTGTACTAACTGATAAAAAGTGAACAGTGGAATAAAGTATGGCTAACTACATGGGCGTGGGAAAGCGCCATGCAGTATCTCAGAGACTTACAGCGGAGTGTCAGAAGGGCCATACTTATGTCCACTGGTTCATAGTAGTCTCTTTCGAAGGTTAATTGGCTTTGGAAGAACTTGTTCTTCCGAAGCCACTTATACTTCGAAAGAGGCTACTTCTTCCAAGGCTTTAAGGACTTATTTAGATCTTCATACTTCGGAAATCGTTGTCTTGGGTCTTCTAAGTCTTAAACTTCGGAAGAGAGAAGACTATGTCTTTGGAAGCTGGAGTCTTCCTTCGGAAGATCCTTCAAACATGATATTGAAAGTTCTTTCTTTGGCTTCGGAAGAACTCCATTTGCCTTCAGAAGTTATGTACTTAGCTTCGGAAGACCTTTACAAGTTGTACCAAAATTGTCTAAGTGTTTTGGTTTTGGCTGCACCAGCCTTTCTAGATCCAACAAAGTTGCCACAACTTTCATTAACATACATAAAGGCTTAAGCAAAGCTTGTCTCTTGGAATGGCCTTTCTTGGATATAGCTCTCCCTTGGTGTCTCAGGGAAGATGATGAAAGGACCCTTTTGTGAGATGTTAGGTAGCAGATAAGATGATGTCATGGTTCCCTACTATCCCTTTCAATCACATGAAGGGCTAAACTTTGTTGTTTGTTAGAAGAGCTGCTTGATGGATTTTACTTGTTCATCTCCATCTAGTAGCCACTAAGGATGCCATACAACTCTATAAGAGTAAGGGTAGTGAAATTTTTAATTCTGTTAGTGGCCACATAATAGTGAGTCCATTGTCTAGAAAGATAGAACATGAACTTTCTCACAGTGTCCTATTTTCAAGTTTTACTCCAACATCCATTAGAATATCCACAATATTAACATAGCTGAAGTATTGTTCAGTCATGGTTTTACAAATAGTTTAGGTGAAGTTCTCAAACTTCTGCTTGATGAGGTCTTTCTTGTTTTCTTTGGCTTCTTCGACCCATCATACATGAGCTTCAGTGCATCCCAGAGCTGCTTAGCAGTTTTTCACTTCTTGAAGCCTTTGTATATAGAGTTTGGAAGACCAGTTTTAAGATCGATCATGGCCTTCTGATCTACATCACATTTCTTCCAATTTTCCTTAGAATAATCAACCACTTTCTTTGGTATCATCCCACCTCTAGCAGTCGCTGAAGAGGTGCTTGGAATGTGAGATCCTTCTATGACAGATCTCCACATCTTGCTATCTTGAGACTTGATGATCCCTTCCATATGTTGGCACCAAGGATCAAAATCATCAGGAGTAATAAGTGGAGATTTAGTCATGGTATTGGTTTCCATATCAGCCTTTGAGATAGCTGCATTTGAGGTGATAAGTGTTTTGTGAAAATGAAGAGATCTAAGATGGTGAGATCTTACAATCAAGAGCCTAAAATGCTCTAATACCCACTATAGGACCGGTGAAGGGGGCTAATGCAACGGTTTCACAAGGTTAGGAGAGTTATAACACTTAGAAATCAAATAGGAATCGGCTAAGATGAAACAATAAACACAAGTAAAAAGAACAATAACAAGAACACTCAAATATGGTTTTCAAGAATAATGTATATTGCTCTCAAGTTCTTACCAGCGTTACAAAGATTACCTTTTAGAATATAAATACATGAGATACTTAATACTACATCCTATAGCCAGCCATACTGTGAAGGCCAGCTGGAAATACTAATCTAGACAACAAGATCAATGTAGAGTCAAAAGGCAGATTGCTTTTTGACTAATGACTATGACATGCCATAGCTCACATCCTTATCTATTACAAAAAGAGAAAAAGTACATAGTTGCATAGTTATAGAATCAACACCTTAATCTATAGTTGACAAAAGCATGGACTTTTCACAAACTCATGCTAGTTGGTGAGTCTTTAGAGATGGCATCAGAAAGGTGTTTCAGCTTTTGTCAAAAGTATGTAAGAGAAGACATGTGTTCTTTGTCCTTTGAATAAATTAGTCCTTACTTCAGAAGACTTTGTCTTTGAAGCTTCAAAAGACTTTATCTTTGACTTCGGAAGAATCGGTCTTTTGGCTTCGGAAGATTTGATACGTAGCATAATTCACTGAGTTATATCAAATATTCCGATGTATTTTCATAGTACTTCACATGTGCATGCTGAGAGCTCTTTGGTTATATTACCCTCTAGTGATGATAATGGTAAAGGTGATGACAAAGGAAAGAAGAAGGATAATGATGATGCTTAGAGTATTGATCTGGGCTTAAACTGCTAGTCTCTCTAGAGAGTCAGGTTCTGAAATGTCTCTGGACCATGACTTGATGATCCAGAGGATTATCAACCTATTGATCCAACAACAACAGAGTTGTATGAAAATGAATTTTATACTTTTTAGCAACAAATCTTAGCTGAAGAGTCCGATAGCGACTTAGGTCCATGTGATGACCTTGAATAGCAGATTGATTACATAAATATTTTTAGAAAAAACTTATAGAGTTTATTCTTTGATATTTTTTTGGAAGAAGGGGAAATTCCTACAGAATCTGGAGTCGAGCAAAAGGACGATACTCAAAAACCTCTGATCTAACAAGGAAACCTGTTGTTTAGAGAAGTTGGAAATCTTATTATGTCTTCTCCACCACCACTGGCAGAAGTTCACACTCTCAAACACCAAGTCATTCACTTATGTGGAAATTTTGAACTAGTTTTAAGTTGGGCTTAATTACGATGCGGAGAAAAAGATTATGTGGTGAAGAGGAAACCTAGAGCTGTCGATTATTATCAAGATGGTCATGAATTCACACACTAAGAGCTTTAGATCTTTACTCTATGGGGAGGAGTGCCTTTCATTAACCCAAGAAACTACAACAAAGCTAATTAGATAAGGAATTTGATATGTAGACACAGTAAACCAACTTTAAAGACTTCCAAATCCAATGTTATTGAAGATGAGTCAAAGATTGATCCAAACACAAACATACCAATAAAGATTAGAGTGTTTAAGCATCCGAAGTATGCCAGGAAGATTCTAATCCATGCTCCTTTGTCATTTAACAGTTTGTCTAAACTTATGAGATGGGTGTGTGAGAAGAACACAAGACATGCTGTTATATACTGTGTTGATAAAAAATTTCTGTATTATTAACCCTCTTGACTTGCTCAAGTTTAGAAGAGATGATTTGATGAAGCTTTAGGCTTGTCTAATGGAATTCGATGAATCCATTCATTTTATAGTATCTCAATTCGGTTGGTTGATCACAAAGGCCTTAGAGAACAAGATGTATGCTTATGACCCAACTACAAGGTTGTAGATGTGGACTTTGAAGATTTGATTCAATGATCCTAGGGGGAGATTGTAAGGATTAAATCTAGAGGCTCCGTAAGCAAAATCAAAGCTTTTGAAGATAAAGTTTCGGTATGAGAACTTCTATCCGTATGAAAAAATCTTCTCGCGTGACAACCCTTTTAGTATAAATAAGAGTTTGAATTTGTAATGTTTAACACTTTGTCATTTCTTCACATTTTGTACCGTAAATCTTCTCTGAAATACAAGTACAACTTTTTTGCATCTTGATATCTTGTTCTTTTAATCATTTTGTGCAATATTCATTCTGCATTTCATGTACGAGATCAATCTAAATTGTGAATTTCCTGGATCTTACACAATGTCAACATTGATATCTGGTCACAAAGGCTACACATTAAGCATTTAAACTCGGTTTAATACGCATAAGTTGATTATTAATAAGACTATTATTTTTGAAAAATGATAACACGAAATAAATCTTGGCATATTTATTATTTTATAGAGTTATATGAAATGTAAATAATATGAACAACATATACATATTAATTCATACGCTTAATGATTCAATGCAAGCTTTCTGACAACTGTTTTATATCATCTTTATATCTGTTAATGTTGTTGGAGTGTTGAATATTATACAACTAAGTCTTGCAACTTTATAAATTGACGTCAGTCTATATTACTTATAAGATTAATAAAACCAAGGTGTTTTGAAAGTTAACTTGTACATAATGTTCCCAAATGGTCTAAAAGAGGAGCATTTAGCTCTTATTTAATAAACACTAGTTTTTCATCTATGTTCACCCTAGTAGAATAAGAATTATGAAATTAACCAGGTAGCATTTTCAATATAAAAAGTCTCGAAGAGTCAATAATTATGTGAAAAGCACTTGAGCACTTTCAAAAATGCTAGTCATAAAGTGGTTTATTTACGTTCTTTAAAGTGTTTTTATACTTGTAAAATAATCATAAGGGTGAGATCTTTTTATATTGTGTTTTTGACATCATCGAATGATGTGTAGCAACTTTGGAGTGCTTGGCGTCGACAAAGTAGCGGTATGTGTTTAACCTTACGAAGTTACCATTGTTAAGGTATGCCCAAACCAATTCTTCTAAGTTGCATATATGTATACTTCTCAAGGGAATATATTATAGTATGTATTAATCTAAGAGGTCGGTGGATACAGTAAGGTTTCATAACTTCATAATTTAGGCACTACAATATGATATTTTAAAGAAACTCCCTATCACATGATTGGCTGCTTTGAGTGGCACAACAACCGCATACATCGCCGCCTTGACGACCGAGAGCTCTCAAGCAACCTCTGCCGCCTCCACCAGGCTTCTTCACAGAGAATTCAAATCTTATTTGTAATCTATTTCTAGGGTTCCGAATACGTTATTTCGATTTAGTTTGAATCAATACGAATGAAACCAATATGAAGAGAGAAAACTTTTGACGGAGCCGAACCTTCCGATGAGTGAAATGTAAAAAACAGAGAGATAAATAAAGGATATCGGACCAAGTTTGAGCTTCTTTTGTCATAAAGTTTATATTCCAACAAACTTGAAGCTTTGTTCTCCGGCAACTTTTTTAAATTGACATAGGCTCTCAACCTTCGACCTCGGAATCGGCGTCCGCGAAAATATGCTGATAAGAGAAACCTAACTATGTTTGCCTATAAAAAAAAAGAGATATGAATCTTCATTTCTAATTTGATCAGCACATATTTTTCTCAAATTAGAGGAATAGCAATTTATATTCATATCAAAAGATGAAAATTAACTCAAAATTAACCAAAACCCGGTGGTCACCCGAACTTTTCACTGCCGGTGCGGGAGTTACAGAGCCGGCACTGGAGATTTGAGTGTTGGATTAGAAGATTATGGGTATTTCGTATTAATTTTTTGAGTTAATTTCCATTTAAGGTTTGAAAAAAAATAACTATTTTCTATTAAAAGATTAGAAACATTAATTTATCTCAAAAGTTTCGTAATTTGTTTTAATTTTAGTCCAAAGTTTCATTAGTTATTTCAACTTTATCCAAAATAATAAAACTTTTGGAGTGAAATTGAAACAACATATGAAACTTTTAGAAGTAAATTGATGTTTTTATTCTTTTAAAGAAAAATAATTATTTTTGTCAAATCTTAGGAAATAAAATTAAAATTAACTCTAAATTTTTAGTTAATTTAGATTTTAGATTTTCTTATATAATTAAGTCTGACAACTTATAAACCAAGATTTACACCTTTACACTTCTTCGGTGAATTTTCCTTTCAAACAGTTAATTTCGACTCTTTTAGATATAAAATAAAAAAAACTTTAATTAATTCACATATATTTTTTTTTACTTTACATTTTATTATATTTACTTATTTTAAGTTTATGTATAACCATTATTCAATTATTAAAGCTGTTCGAATTAATGTTACCGGTCCAATCAGCGGATCGGTTTGTCGTACGGTTCAATTTTAGAAATATTGATGAAAATTTTAAAACACTTAAAAGTGTCGTAAATTTTATCACATAACTAAAAGGCTGTTTAGTAACCCTTTATTGGTTAAAAGATAACCTTAAATTTAAATGATTAAAATGTTACATTTTAACTATTTAGACTTAAGGTTATGTTTAGCAAACAACCCTTAAGTGTAATAACTACTTTTTATATTTTTATTTAATTATTTATTAGAGCTTTCAATTCAATACTTCTATTTATTTTCTAAGTAGAAATGTCATATTTTCTTTGGAAGTTGGACCTTGACTTTTACACACTTTTTTTACTGTTATTTTAGACTCGATAAATATTGTGGAAAAAAACCTAAGCTTTTGTGTTTTTGGATATTTATACTCAAGACCGGTCCCGAGAGTCTTCGAATAATTTTTGGCCCTGTGCGAATAGAAAGATGGGCCCTATAATATAGTATCAATAACCAGCATGTTAAAAATCTATAATACGACAATAATTGTTTTACCAATAACTAAAAGTATTGTAGCAAAATAATCTAATTTACTTAACCGAATCGTAAGACTCTCCTACCATTTTTGACTTGAGTTTAGACTCGATCGACTAAACTAATTAAAATGTTAACGGATCCTAAGTTTCAATTGTTCAAGATAATTAAATTGCTATTGGATTTGTTAATTAGTTTGTTAATAATCTATAGTTGTTTTTATATATACATATATATATAATATAACTATTTTTAAAATTTCGGGTCCCTGATGAGATTGGGCCATGTACGGTCGCTCACCTTGCCCACCCTCAGGGCCTCCCATGTAATTCTACTGTTATTTTAAACTCATATTTGTAAATAACTAAGTACCGATATATGCTATAATAATGACTAATTTTTGTTATGATATCACCTGCGTTTAACGTTAAATCATAGCAGTAAAAAGTGACTAAGCCCGCGGCGGAGCGCGGGTCGAAATCCTAGTTTCTATATATTAAAGTACACTAGACAGTTGATGAAAAATGAGTGTAACAGGTATTATTCATCGGCTTTTAAGGTTATATGTAATTTGTGTTTTATGATGATAAAATAGTGTTTAATATATATAATTATATCTGTATTTTAATGCTATAATACTTTATATAAAGATAATTAAATATTTTTTGTTTGAGAGAGAAAATATATGTATATTTATGAGAACTAGTGGATGTGACATGTGCTATGCATGGGGTTTGTAAACTTTGAAAGTGTTAATTTTGGCTATTTATATGTTAGTATTAATCGGTTATAAAAAGTTGCACGTAACACGCTGATAAAAAAACATAACAAGAAGAAACATTGTTAAAAAATGAATCCTCGAAGAAAAAAAATAGAAATTGTGCAAATACAAACTTTATTGAAGTGGGCTATATTGTAAATTGTGTTAAAGAAAATAAAATTAAACTTTTAAATTTCAGAAGAAAGGAAGTATTGTAAATTTAAATACAACACAAAGTAAGAAAGTGATCAATTGGAAAAAGAAAGGAAGTATTGTGGCTAGTTTTAAAATTTAGTAGGTTTCTATTTTTATATCTAGTAGGTTTCTCCCATGATCCGTGAGTGTCACCGAGGTTGTTTTTGTGACATACCTTAAACATTGATTATATTTGTGTAATAATAATAATAATAATAATAATAATAATAATAATAATATAATACTAATAATAATTATAATAATCCTATCTACTAAT